>CM056590.1:52010951-52645951 GCA_029721435.1 Gymnothorax reevesii
GTGATTTTCAAGGACTTTCACTCACAGATTGCTGAGTCTTTTTCAAACTTGAGTCATGAAAATCCGCACTTGTAATTCACAGATGAAAGTGCCTTGTGACACAGGTCTCTCAAACATACAGCTCTTCCCTCGCAGGTCTGATCTTTCCTTTCACTGTGTGTCCACAGAGGAACCCTCCAGAAACAGTGTGCTGACTGTACAGAATAGTTTTCAAGAGGCTTTTTTGAGCTTCTCGGCACATTAGGCTTGAGGAGAACAATCACTTCTTCAGATAGTTTGTTGCACTCCAGTCAATAAAGCTGCTCATGGGTCATTCCATATTAAATCAACAAATTCTGAGTTTCTGCATGACCTCTTCCAAATCCGCTGAAATTTTTAGCTCACTAACTACAGCATTTTTAATGAACCCATCACAATTTTTTCTTGGATCATGCAAAAAACTTTTGAGTTACTGACAAGTCGAAATTTTAAAGCTTAATTTTTTCTGCCATTTTTGAGTCCTCATAACTTTGTATGTGATGTAGGTAGATGAACGAAAATTTCAGAGCTGAAAGCCACATATCAGCTCTACTGTAGACATTAATTATAATACAGCCATGTTTATTTGTGGTCTCACAACATGTAGTCAAACGTTGAAAATTTGTGATTTCGATTTTCCTGGCAGGCAACTTCAGACATTTATATCTTTGGAAATAAGTTCGATAACTGAGCTGTGATCAGATTTATGGCTAGGACACAGAACAATAAAAATGAGCATGATTTGTGTGCATTAGGATTTTATTTCATAATTACAGGAAGATCTGAAAACTTGAAAAACCAAATTTTGGTCAATCTTTGACCACACAGAGGGTCCTATCTTACGTCAGAATCCCTAAACCCGTTATTTGGTGATTTTGCATTGCGTAGGAGGCGTTCCCCCGCAAAAGTTGCTATCTTGCACACCTGCCTATATCTCTAAAACACCTGCGCTACCCGTTATATTATGCATAGGCGTGGTTTGTGCGTTACGCCAATTAAACCAATCAGTGTGCCAGGTGCCATTGCCTTTAAGAGCAGGCTGCGCTATCCCAAATCCTCAAACCGAAGCCCCTGATGGAGCCACGTTTCTCCGAGACGAAGTTAAATTGCTTGCGCAAGAGGTCAAATCCAGACAGGGGGGATCTGTTTTTGTTAAGTTAAGCATGAATTGTATTATTTCGTAATTATTATTATTATTTGACATTGACATATTGTTTAATGTTTGGTATGTAATAAAAATAAACATCAAGCCTACCCCTTTTGTGATGGAAACTTCAAAAAAAATAAATAAATGCACGCCATGCACTTCAAACTCCCTCTCCCGTCTGAAATGAAGCATAGAATAAAATCCCATTTTAAAAAATACCCAGAGACAAATAAATGCCTACATTGACTGCAACCATTTACACTTTTTTCTTTATAAAGCAATGTTGAGTATTTAATAAAACACTTTATGAATTACATGTATTATTACATTATTAGTAGCCTATTGATGGCACAAATTACTGACCAGGCAGGCTGCAGATCACATGACTAGCAGCGTCGCAGCTCCGCTGCCAGCTGGTCCCTCATCACCCCTGCTACTGTTGGCACTATATCAGCATTCGGAGTCGGCACCTGCACTTCAGCTTCAGCCGGCTTCTATAGTCCGGTAATAATCTATCCTCAAACTCCAGCATCATCCCATGGCGAAGGACAGTGTTGTGCAGCACACTACATGCCACAAAGAAAGATGCTATTTTCTGAGGACCATACTGTAAGACCCCACCTGACCTGTCCAAGCAGCAGAACCACATTTTGAGCATGCCAAATGTTCGCTCAATGACAACTTGTGCGCATGAGTGTTTTCAATTGAAAGCGAACTCACGCACACTTGTTTGAATAATGTGTGGCGCCATGCACCTCGTCTTTAATGGACAGCCATTGTCACCCAACAGCCACCCTTCCAGAGGGGGGTCCCTCCGGAAGACTGCAGGAATGACCCACTGTTCCATTATAAAAGCATCGTGGCTACCTCCAGGAAGATTTGCATATAATTCAAGATGTTGCCCCATGCATCGCAAATCACTTAGACATTGATGGAATGGGTTCCCTTATGATTCACATAGGCGCCACTGTTCAGAGCCGGAGCCCGAATCAGAACGTGTGTGCAGTCGACGGCACCCAGAGCCCTAGGGAACCCATATCTTGCCAAAAAATCCAGCTTTACCCTGCATTGTCTCTCGGGTGTCACAGGGATGCCAGTGATGTACCTACAGGCACGTCTGACTATGCTGGCAGTGACTGCAGTTATAGCCGAGTTTACAGCAGATTGGGTCATGCCTACAGTTGAGCTGAGTGGGTATTGGAATGACCCACTAGCATAGAAAAATAGTGCCACAGTAACCCTAACAGCAACGGCAAGGCATACGGACAGCTGGCGGCAGTGTCTACATCACCAGGGGACATAATTCCATCACTGCCTGACGGGAGAGGTGCAGTTTTGTCACGCATTCTCATTCTGTGGGGAATAATACTTGTATTGTATTATTCTAATTTTAGAATATTATATATAATATATATCATTAATATATGTAATATAACAATTATGTATTATTATAAAAGCAGAAAAAATGATTGATTCAAAATACAAACAATGTAGACTTACCTGAAAGGTCCAGGTAGCTGGTGCGCTGGCAGTACTCCTGTTCTGGGTGTCTTCATTATACTGGCGATCAAGGCGATTTAGTACTATCTCTGTCATTTTCTCAGGGGTTCAACTGAGGCTAAAGCAAGGGGGCTTTTTGTAGGCAAGTTAATACAGGAGTTGGAGCTGCATGTGTCCAAGTGGATGCGCATTGAAGCCGCCTGGGCGCGCTCTTGTAAAAGCCCCAATGGGTAGCGGGTGGTCTGAGGACCCGCTATACGCTTTCCCTAACGTGTGTGGTCAAGATAGCAATTGTAGGGAAAGCACATAAACACGCCCACGGACACACCTCCAGGCGCAAATAAGGGAGTCAGCATAATGCATAGTGGGTAGTGTGTCCGCAAGATACCATTTAGGGATAGTGGAAGCTGCTAAATGCGTAATTCACGGGTAGTGGGTAGTGGCAACGGGTAGGGCAGTGTGAAAGACAGAGCTCAAAATGCCATGTGGGATAGCCCATTGGTCATTGAAAGCTAGGTCATTTGAAAGAACTCATTTTCATCTACATTTTAATAATAAAGTAAATTTTTAGCCATGAATCCTTCTGTGTCACAAAAACTTTCCAAAATTGCCATAATTGCGAAGTGGAAAGCCATTTATTCGGGTTTGAACAAGGCAAATATGATGATCAAGTTTTTCCTCCAAGCTCATGCTGACATCATCAGAATTGTGCCCAAAGTGAACTGAAAGTTGGAAACACCACGGACAGAATGATAATCAGCTAATTTTGTAAAGTATTCGTGACACAGAAGGATTCATGACTAGATGTTTATTTTAGTATCAGAATGTAGATAAAGATGAGTTCTTTCAAATGACCTAGCTTCCATTGACCAATAAGCTATCCCACATGGCAATATGTATTCTCCAAACTTGCCCAAAATTAGGTTTTCCAAGTTTTCAGATCTTCCTGCAATTACAAAATGAATCCTTAATGCAGGCAAATCATGCTTATTTTATTTTTCTGTATCCTAGGCATTAATTTGATCATAGCTCTGTTATCACTCTTACATATTACCAAAAATATAGATGCTTGAAGTTGGTTGGAAAATTGCAATCAAAAAATTTTCAAAGTTTTCATGCTGTGGGGCCACAAATGTACATGGTAGTATTATAATTGTATAATATATAATAATATTATCATTTGTGTTCATCTTCCTACATTACATACAAAGTTTTGAGGACTCAAAAATGGCGGAAAAAATGAAGCCCCAAATTTCGACTTGCACCCATGTACCTCAAAAGTTAGTTACTCAAAAAATTTGCATGATCCAAGAAAAATTTGGCATCATGGGTTCATTAAATATGTCGTAGTTACTGTGCTGAAACTTTCAGCTGAATCTGAAGGGGTCGTGTGGGAGTGACTTTTTGAAATTATATGGAATGATCCTTTACAATAAGGGTTCATTAATAAACCCTTTGAGCACCGGATACATTGTCAAGGAATTAAAAATGTAGTTTTTCTGAGCTGTTGAAAACCTATCATGTGGCAATTTCTTTAAAAGAAGTTGCCACAACTTTTAAACAAGTTGCCACATGATAGGTTTTCAACATCTGACTTTGACATCTTATATCATTGGGCAACGTTAGTTTCCCACGGCGCTGAAAGGGTTAACAGTTTGATGTGATAGCAAACCTGCACTGTCAGTGAGTTGTCAGTTACCTTAATGCACCAGACTGCCAAATGAGGATTTAGTAACCCTAGCTAACCTTTTATTAATGCTCTTTATCGCTCTCTGAAGTCCACAACATCCCCTTAGTATCCTTTACATAATACTGCAAACTATTGAACGATTCAATAATGTATTAATTCACCTTAGTTCACATGAACACCATTGAACAAGACACATTAGTTCACTGTCAATTAACAGCTGCTGTAGCCTTATTGTAAAATGTTTGCAGAAGGACTGAAACTCAGCTTGAATTGCACTTGAATTCTATGCCATGCAGTAATGTATTCTGGTGCAGCTGTTGGCTTAATAACATATTTCAAAGGAATTAATGCATGAGATGTTTCTTGGAGGTTTTTTTTTTTAGAGCTTTTCATTCGGGATGACAGGCCATCTATCCCCTGGTCCATTAGGTATGTTCAGGCTGGGGGGGAATGGAGCCTATCCCAGCATGCAATGGGTGAGATGCAGGAATGCATAAATTTTGTTATGATCCGGGCAGTAACCAAGCACAGACTCTATAGTAGAAGCAGATGGTGCGCTTATTCTCAGGAATACGGTGATAACAGGTGACGATAATGAGCGTGAACGCTCAGAGCTTGATGAAGGCTTGAATGACTGGAATGTCACATCGTAACCCTAGATACAGTGCATGATAATCATAGAGGATGAACTGACTATCTGTGGCCACAGACAGAAGACGGTCAGGTACGGTCTGACAGCTGAGCACGAGTGAGCGGGTTAATGAACAGCAGGTAATGAGAAGTAATACAGGCGTTTGAGGGAACAACCATTAAAATACTGAGGGAAGGTCCTCGGGAAGAAACCTGAGGACTAATAAATATTTGCGACCGATGGGCTCAGACTCTGTTTACTGACACACTCAGACTTAGGGGTAATGCATAGTCTCTGATTACACTGACAAGCATGTTTTTGGACCAGCGGAGGACAATGGAGTACCTGCATAGTACCATATCTTCATGAACGAGCAAAGCGAACGCGCACCAATATCTGTGGCGGAGGAGGGTCATCACGGCCAGTCTGCAGTGACCCAGGTGCTTGACTGGGACCAGTAAGTTTGATGGTTCCAGCCTTAGTGTTCCATGATGTGATCAGTGCAGCTGTTAGGCCCTTGATCGAGGCCCTCAGATGACTCCAGCCCTGATCGCTCAGTCTGGTCAGCTGTGAGTGGCTATTACAGATGACACTAAACAGCTGTAACATGATGTAATTCTGTGCCCCACCCCAGGCCATACACTCCCTCAGCTGGCATCACGAGGGAAAACAGTTCATGTGCAGCCATTCGGACGGCAGCCTGACGACCTGGAGCCTTCGTAACACAGCTCGCCCCCTGCTGGTCACCTTCCCCCACGGTGAGCTAGTCCAGTCCTCGCCCGTACGCCCTGCTGTCACAGTCAATATGGCTGCATCTGTATGACCTCCTGTCTCAGTTTGGTGGAGATAATCCAGACATACAGTCACAGTCAATATGGCCACTCCACTGTCAACCCATGCATCCAGTAACACTGTAGTGGAGTTACTCAACCCCAACATGCAGTCACACTTTAGTGGAGCTATGCCACCCCAACATTTAGTCTCAGTCTAGTAGAGCTACCTAACCCAGACATTCAGTGACTGTTCTGTGGAGCTACTCAACCCAGACATTCAGTCACAGTCCAGTAGAGGTACTCAACCCAGACATTCGGTCACAGTCCAGTAGAGCTACTCGACCCAGACATTCAGTGACTGCTCTGTGGAGCTACTCAACCCAGACATTCAGTCACAGTCCAGTAGAGCTACTGAAACCAGACATTCGGTGACAGTCCTGTGAAGCTACTAAACCCAGACAGTTACTCACAGTCCAGTAGAGGTACTCAACCCAGACATTCAGTGACAGTCCTGTGGAGCTACTCAACTCAGACATTCATAGTCCTGTGGAGCTACTAAACCCAAATGTACCGTCACTGTCCAGAGGAGGTACTCAACCAGTCCAGGAGAGCTACTCAACCCCCACTGTGGTTCATTCATCCATGTTTCATGCAGAGTGTTATGGCCCAGATTACTATAAACAATCCTGCCCCGCTGGGCTTTTCTCTACATCCCCCAGCAGAACTGACGCACAGAAATGAGAGCAGACTGTCGATGACTTTAGTAAAAATGACAAGCTGCACCCCCAGTACTTCCAGCCTCCCTTTTGAAATATTCTGCATCCCTGACTGTGCCTGTAAAATATTAAAATGTCTGTCTGGCTGAACGGAATGGGAATCGTCTCGTTCATACTCTCGCCTGCTGACACCGAGGGGAGTTGTACACTTGTGCGCTCGAGTGCTGAATGAAACACAAGCCCAGTCTGATGTTTATACTCAGCGCTCTTTCAGGTCCCTGCCGGGACAAACCGCAACAAACCGGTTCATGTATCTTCGTTATTTAAACAAGGCAATGGTGCATCTGTTCGTTTGAACTCTTGTATTTTTTGGATGGCTTGTGGTGAGAAGAGCTGTTGTGTTTTTCTGCTGAATAAGAATATGAATATTCATAAATTACAAATTCTGTGAAACTCATGTAATTATAAATATTAATTATGCAGTTTCACAGCAATGGTAGTTTACTACCACATCCCTGAAAAAAAAAATGTAATTTTAAAATACTTTTATGGGCACCAGCTACTTTTTGGCTCCCTTTCCATCCTCCTCTCTCCCCCCTGCGTCATTCACTCTGTCCCCTTTTTCTCTCTCTCACCCTCCCCGTCTCGTCTGTCTGCACCCCTGCGCATCTTTCTATTTTTCCGTCGCGCTTGTTTATGCAGAGAGCACAGAAACTAGTCCTTCACTTTTACAGATGTGACTCTGAGTTACGGCGACAACCAGCCACTGGCCCGCAGTGAAATGGTCCGCAGCACCGTGAAACAGGATTGTCCTTTTGAGGATTGCAACAAGTCTCAGGTTGACAGATGGCTTAAATGGCTGCTGTCTCAACAAATTAGAGGATTTGAGGATGACCTGACTGTAAAAGTCAACTTGAAACATGTCGAAATGACAAAGGGTGCAATATTTTTTTACAGTGCGGTTCACTGCCTGCTTTCAGTGGCTGGTCTCGAGGTTCTCTCCGCTCTGGTCACTGGCACCCTTGCTCACGACACGACGCGCGAAACGGTTTTGGCATTGTCAATGTGGCGTGCTTTTGTCCTGAGCTTGCGCCCCATTAAACCCTGAGTGTGAGTGTGATGCCGGTTTTGGGGGTGCTCTGCTTGTACCCCTCAAAATAATGCAGACCGAACGCTGTCAGATACGTGACGTGACGGCCGTCATGACAAACGAATTGTCAGATAATGTCAAACAGCTTCTTGTTACCGGTCTTTTATCTGTAAGGGCCGCGACGGACCTTATCGCTGTAACATTTACCAAAAAGTCTGATGACGGTTTAATGGCATTTCACCTGAAATAACTTTGCCGGTTTTGCCATCTTGGGATGACTGTGTCCCATGTCTGTAAGTTTTGTGTCAATTCTAAATTTGAGTGTTACTCTCTGCTTTTTGTTTTATACTTAAAGGAAAGACCCAGAAAGACGGGAAGAGGACTGAGTCCTGTAAGCCAATCCTGAAGGTGGAGTACAAGACCACTAAACACAGGTGAATGTGTGTGTGTGTGCGCGCGCGCGTGTGTGTGTGTGTGTGTGTGCGCGCGGGCCTGCGTGTGTGTGTGTGTGTGTATGTGTCTGTATGAGTGTGCATGTGTGTGTGTGTGTATGTGTTCACATTTTTGTTAACTACTGGGGACCTTTTCCCTTTTACACACTGACCCTGTCGAGATCAGTGGTCCTAATGGGGACCAAAGCCTGATCCTAATACGGTAAATATCATTTCTGAGGTTTCGGCTGAAGTTTGGGGTCAGGTGCAGATTGAGGTTAGGTTAAGGTTAAGGTTAGGCATGATTTAGTTTAGGTTAGGGTTAGGCTGTCCATAATGAGTAGGAGTCAATGCAATGTCCTAACAAGGATAGCTGCACAAATTTGTGTGTTTGTGTGTACGTGTATGCATGTGCGTGTGTTATCTGCGCAGCCGAAACCTGTTCCCTAAGAGTCCCCAGTATAAAGAGGCATTACTGGACTGCACTGCCATGGTTGGCTCCAGTTTTTATCAGCCGCCAGGACAAATTCAAGTTCATTTAGGACTCATGGTAATCTGTAGAAAATGTGGACCATGTGTCACGCAATTGGATAAAGTCTGCTTCCTGGTCTAATATTATTGGGTGAAGATGGTGTGACTGAATTTTGAGATTCAGTCTCACAGCCTCAAATAAGAATCCTCTTCGAGTGACAGGCTGCTTGCATAGTGGCTGTGTTAGTCCACAGTGGACACTAATTCTGTGATAATAGCTCTGTTTACTCTTAAAATATGCAGTATTTTATGATGGTACAACAGGCACGGCATGACTGAAGTAAAAATTCATTTTCTTGATTGAGAACAAATGCGATATATGCGGAAAAGCACCTTCATCACTCAGACGGATCGGAAACTTTTAAGCAGCCTTGACTCCGTGAGGCTTAGTTCCCAGGGCTGTTCAGAATGAGCGACGACATCATCGTTTATGCGCTCCGTTTGAAATGGATTTAGCAGTACTGCTAACGGTTGGTTTATTTATTTAACATGCGCTATTCTATGAAGTCATCATTTAAAAAGAGGGCCGATGGGAATATTAAAAGGCTTTGGAGCGGAAAAAAACTGATGCGTTTCCGTACGCAGGCAGATCTCGCCTGAAGGGTCTGTCATATATCATAAGCATTTACTGCATGTGCCAGGTAGACCGCTGCTCATTAGCCCCCTCTCCCTCTCTCCATAGGGCTGTGTGCCACGCTGCAGACATCGGACTGTAAATATTAATAAAGTGCTTGAGAAGTTGCCTTTGTGTTTTGAAATTTATGTGTCTGGAAGATATGGGCGCTGTCAGCAACTTTAGCGAGAGGTTTTTATTTATCAATTTATTGATATTTCCGCGCACAGGGAGTGTTTTCGCAGCTGGATCCTACACTGCTGTGGTCCGGTCTGTTGTCCCCCATCGGCGACTTTGGCCGCCACTTCCAATTCTGTCATATATAGTTACAGGATTTAACAGTAGAGAGTGGCAGTGGATTTCTGACCAGAGGGGGGAAAAAAGCTATTAAAAAAGTGGTATTTTGGTAATATGTGCTAACACGCATCATGTCGATAAAGCTTATTTGGATTTTTAAAAATTTTTTTTGGCCTTCATTTAACCACAAAAACAAATCTGCGCCTGACCTCTGTTGTCATGCAGCGGCGTAGCTTATGCTGACACGGTGACAGAAGCACGTATTGTAATGTGAAGCAGTACTGGAAATGTTTGTATTCCATGAGACAATGACAAAGGCAGAATTTTACTTCAAGACAGTGATGAATACACATCGGCGCTATGAGATTGCGGTAAAGACGCATTTGGTTTATGGAACCGATGAGTCTGTGTTACACGGCTCTGAGTCAGTTACATAACTTTCAAATATCTTTCTACTGGGCAGCGCTGGTGTGTTGGAATAGTTTGAATACTCTCAAGACACGAAAAGCCCATTGTTTGGTTTTCTTTGCTGGCACTATTGTACAAGGCAAGATAAATCAAGCACAGATAAGTATTGAAATCCAAAAAAAAAAAAAAAAAAAGGAATTGATGATCAAGGTCTTGACCTCGAGGGTTACGAGACGAGGCTAAATACCTTGCCTGTGTTGTTATATGGAGCTGAGCCAGGTTATTAGCGCGTAAATGTGATCAAAACGCATCTGTGATCCAGCAGTGAGCCGTTTGTCATCTTTTCCGGCGGGATGTCCTACGACAAGGCGGCCCGGAGGCCCGCTCTGACCATCATGCATGGCAAAGCCGTCACTGTCCTAGAGATGGACCATCCCATCGTGGACTTCATGGCTCTCTGTGAGACGGCATACCCCAATGGTGAGGTGGAGGGGAGGGGCACAGCTGGGGGGGGGGGGAGTGAGGAAAGACCTGCCATATACTGGTGGCGCAATATATAGCTGCCTACCACCATCTTAGGGACAGTGAGTGAGCTATATATATATATATATATTTTCGTCATATTATTGTGAATTGTCATTACACTTGTTAGCCTATGTCAGTAATTATTATTAATAGAAGTATTTTTTGTTTATTTTATTTATTTTAATTTATTGTATTTTATTTATTTCTTTTGTTATAGAAAGAATAGTCCTCGTTCCTGTTATTTCTACCCCATAATTTCATTTCAGTCTCTTGAAGGTTGGTTTACTGTTAAATAGATGACAGTTTATTGAGTATGCTTTGGCAATACAAACAGACTTTTGTTGTGCCAATAAAGCAATTGGAAACTGAGTTAAAAAAATTGAGAAGAGAGAGAGCTTCTCTCTATCGCCCCCCATCTTCTGTTTGTGACTTTGAAAAAGAATGGTGAATTATTAAATAATTAAAACATGTAAAAACTAGAGCTGCGCTCAGAGAGCCCAAGTGCCTTCGCCAGTGTACTCCGTGTTATTTTTGCCAGTATTAGCTGGCAACCCCTGTGTTTATGCAATCCTGTAGTCTTCGCGCCAATATGTTTTTAATGTGTTTTTGACCTTTTGCATGCCCTTGACCTTGACCTTTAACCTTGAGCTCCAAAAGTCGAATCACCTCTTCATTGAACAATTCTTCATCATTCCACCAAATTTGAGGAAAATCCATCTGTAACTTTTTGGGTAATCCTGCTTAAAAACAAACCAACCAACAGACAAGCAGTATTGATCACATGACATCCGACTTCGTTGGGCAGTGGTAATGACAACAATATTAATGACAACAATGACAACAACAGTAGTAGTAGCAATAATTGTAATAAAATAATAATTACATTTCTATACTAGAAAAGCACTCAGAGAGCGCAGACCTCCGCCAGGCAGCAAAACCCAAAAGCACGGCGATTGGAACTCTGGCCCATTAGAAAGACTTGAAATCTTGAACTTTGGCGTATATCTCAGCAGTACTTTGGCCTAGCCTAGATATGCCAAAATTTAATCACCTGTCCCTTGACTTAATACCCACCTTCTCTGAAAATTTCATCAAAATCTGCCCATAACTTTTTGAGTTATTTTGGAAACCAACAGACAAACAAACAAACAAACAAACAAACCCAGGCAAAAACATAACCTCCTTGGCGGAGGTAATAAGTGTCATATCTGTCCAAATATATTTGTGTTGGACATTTTATGAAACTCATTTGTGACCCTGAACCCTGATCAGACTGGCTTGAGAGCAAAAGGAAGTGCTTTTTTACGAGTTCAAATTAAATGTCAAAACGCTAGCGTACATGCAGGAGCGAGTCGGGATCAAACAACAACAATATGAAAGAGAAGAAAGGCCTGGGAGAGTAGCTTAGATTGGTAAAAAGCCAACTTAAAAAGATGCATTTTTCTAGCTAATCTTAAAATTAACCACTGTTAGGACCTCTTTGATGGAGAAAGGTCACCCGTCCCGGAGCATGAAAGCAACATCAAGTGTTGTTTGTTCTGTCTACTTTATATTTTGGCTCCAGAAAGCTGAGCTGCTGCTGATCTGTGAGCGCTGCTCAGATTAAATTCTTTCAACAGGGACCAACAGAGCACTTTCAGGCCAAATCATGTCAACGACTAAAAGGGAAGGCGGTCTTAGCACGGATACCCTAGGCTAATTTTGGCTTTGATATTTCTGCAGCCATATTTTGCTTTCCATGGCGTGTAAGATCAGACACCAACAAATAACTTATTCATTGTTTTAAAGCACCTTGAAAAAAATGGTGTGGATTAATTTCAGACAACAAAGGAAAGGGTTTAAGTTTCGCAATGTCTCAAAGATGAAAAAAAGGGCCGATTTTGCTTCTTGCATAGAGGATCTTCCTTGGCTACTCTATGCATCTTTCATGACTATGAAAATTTTGAAAGTTTGGATATGAAGGAAAATTGAATGTGAACCCTACTTTTTGACATTATACTGCATTAATACCATTTTTTTCACTAATGAGAATCAATTCCATATGAATACAATGAGATTTAATTGACTAATTAATTTAAGATTAAATTATACAGATTTATTTTACTGATGGAATGTGGAATATTTCAGATGGAGTACTGAAATGGCTGGTCATTCTAACACTACTGGCCATCTGCCAGGCTGATGCTGCTGTGTCAGGCGTTGCAGTAGATTGCTGTGGCACGTGTACATAGAGTAAAAGTAGAAAAAAGAGTATGTCAGCACTGTCGGGAATAAACGATACATTACTATGATGTTACTCCATGATTTTAGATTGGTTGGAAAAAGATTTGAGAAGGCTGATTTTTTTTATAAGGCACTTGGTATAGTTCTTTTTTACACTGGGGAAATTTCTGATTTGCCATGTCAGTGTTGTGCTGTTGCAACATGACTTTGGGATTTCCGCTGAGTATAACAGGAAAAAATGTAGATTTTTTTTTTTTTATAAATGGTGGTCTACTTTATTTTCTTAAAGTCCAGTAATTTGATCTGATTTTCTAGTTAGATTTTACCATGAAGCTAAAGTGGCCCTGTTTGCATTTGTCTTTCTGCAGAGGTTCAGGAGCCATACGCTGTGGTGGTTTTACTGGAGAAGGACCTGATCGTGCTGGATCTGACCCAGAGCAGGTTAGCGGCGCCGCTGTTGGTTTAAACACAAAGAGGCCACCTCTATAGTTCCTGGGTCTCTCTGGTAGAGAGTTTCAGCTGTTGTCCAGTATATTGGCAACAAAAGAACTCTTACAGCTGTCAGTACTCTCTGGGTCATATTCCCTGGGTAATGCTCAGGGTGAACCATGAAGTACAACCAGACAGTGGTTCCCAGTATCTTTTTGCTTTATTCTTTGAAAATCCAAGTTTGCAATGACCCTCCCCAGAATTATTCTGACCCCCTGGATTTTCTCATAGGTAGTGTGGGAGCCAGAAGGGGTAGTTAATGTATGAAATTCGCTGGTCGACTGGCTGAGTCAATGACAAACAGCCGGCGCGATGTTTACTGTGGGCTCGTGGACTTCACACCTCTGTCAAGTGACAGGTGTTGATAGAACCAGATGCAGGAGTGAGAGGATTCGGGGTGCGTGAGGGAGGGATGGTGTTTGTGGCCCAGCTGTTAGAACGTCGATCCAGGCTCTGCTGTACCCTGGCTTGCTCGCGGGAGAGAGAGTGTGCAGATGTGGGCTCTACACAGCTTGGAGCCATCGCTTGGCGACTCGGGAGCTGCTGGTGCGACCACAAGTGTCACCGCTTGCCCTGAGAAATTGAAATGGAAATGTCAGCCTTTATAACATGTCACCGCGGTAACGCCGTGTCGCCTCAGTGTGGGGTGTGAGGGTCAGTCGGACACGTGTTGGGCTGACCCTCAGCCTCAGGTTTATTATTGTTAAGGTTGGCCTTCCTGTAGCATGCAAGCCTGAGTGCACTGACATGCATGCATGCTCAAACA
The DNA here is from genome assembly GCA_029721435.1 of Gymnothorax reevesii. Taxonomy (NCBI): domain Eukaryota; kingdom Metazoa; phylum Chordata; class Actinopteri; order Anguilliformes; family Muraenidae; genus Gymnothorax; species Gymnothorax reevesii. The sequence continues at coordinate 52,024,800 of CM056590.1, forward strand.
GGCAAACACACTCATGCATGAGTGCACACAAGCGTATTCACACACACCATACGCAATCACACACTTACACATGCTCACGCACGCGCACACACAGACAGTACCATACGCGCTCTCGTACTCTCACACAAGCGCGCGCACGTGCACACGCGCACACACACAGGACCACACGCACCCACATGCATGCGCACACACATACACACACACTGATGGAGGGGTTAACTGCCCTCAGCGAACTTTACCTCTCCCTCCCCCCCCCCCCCCCCCCCTCGGGCCCTCTGAGTTATGGGTGCAAGTGCCAGTTATGACATCGATCGCCTCTCTCCCGCTCTCGTCTTTAACACGCTGATATAAAAACTCACTTCCCCCCCGCCCTCCGATAATCAGCGGGAGGAATTGTGCTTTAAAGCAAACCCTCTCTTAAGGTGTTAATGGAATTGCACGCTCTGTTCGCTTATTTAAGGCTGCTCCGCCACTGCATTCCTCCACCACTCCAACTTAGACACTGAATCTCATAACTGATTATTAAAAATGCAAATTTAGGCACAGACTGTACAACAATATGCAGTCGTCAGCTTGTTGCTTCATTTGTAAAGCGCGTGAATACAACATTTTCTGTGGATTTATCTGGATATGATATGAAACCAGAATGAGAAATGTTGCTGGCATTTGTTGAAAATGATTTTAGTAATACATCTATGATTTGGGGAGTTTAACTCAATTTTTGTTTGTTGTGCATGAGCCGGCTTTATAAATCAGTTTTTGGGTCACAGAGACTGGGGAAAATTATTCCAGTGAAGCAAGACATTTGGAAATTTAATAACAGAAAAATGTATCAATTTCATTCCAGACTTTACGGACATTGGTGTCTATATTTGCGCAACGGGGTTAAATAAAATGAAGAGCATTTAGAATAGTGTGTATTGTGTTTCTAGTGTGTATTGTGTTTTGTAATGTTGTACCCTCAGCCTGTGATGTACAGACGGTACACAAAGTCACTCGAGCTGATTTGTGCCCAACAGTTTCCCCGTCTTTGAGAACCCCTCCCCCATGGACGTCCACGACTCTCCAGTCACGTGCACGGCCTACTTTGCTGACTGCCCACCTGACCTCATACCTGTCCTGTACTCCATGGGTGCCAAACAAAACAAACAGGGTTACAGCCACAAGGTAGGCGAGAGAGAGAGAGAGAAAGAGAGAGAGATTCATCTATTAATCACCACTCACTCAATCAATCACTCATTCACTCTAATTCCTTACATATTCACTCACTGTAATACACAGAAACAGAGCTACGGTCACACACCTTGCAAGTTGGAGGGAAACTTACCCATGATTCACCACTCAGTCAATCACTCTATCACTCTTGATTATCACTTAGTCACTCTGAAGTAAACCCAATAAACAGGGCTTCAGTCACTGTGTGTAAGTGACAGATATCTACCTATCAATCACTACTTAATCAATCACTAAATCACTTTCAATCATCACTAAGTAACTCTCTAGTAAACATCATAAACAGGGCTATAGGCATAAGGTTAGAGAGACCAAGAAAGATCGACCTATCAATCACCACTCAATCGATCACTCAATCACTATTAGTCATTGCTTAGTAATTCACTGGTAAACATAAACAGGGCTTCAGCTGCAATGTGTGGGAGACTGAGAGAAACCTACCAATCAATCATCACTTGATCAATCGGGCACAATCGTCAGTAAGTAACTGGTACACATAATATACGAGGCTGCGGCCCTAAGGTTTGGGTGAGAGAGACCGACCTATCAATCATTACTCCATCAATCAATCACTCTCAGTGGCACTGTGGTCGTCTCTGTGGTTATTTATGATACTCTGACACACATTGTGAAGAATAGGAGGATGTTCAGTATCCTGGCCAGATTCCAAAAACCAGACTCAAACTGTCACTGAATCATCCTCTGATTCACTTTGCTAAAAGCACAACATTGTCTCTCTCTCTCCACCTGATATGTGATGAGCCTTCAGGCACAAAATGGCTGCCATATATCACTCAGGTGCCTCAGTGACGGGTCTTGAGGCGAGTTTGTCCCTTGTGACTGCAAGTCGCCCCTATTTAGTGAGAAAAATCTATCTATCCATCCATTATCTAAAGAAGGAGGAATGCACCAGTGACGTAGAGAAAAAAACTAGACCGCGTGCTGTCTCATTCTTGGCGCATTCCGCCATGGTCATATAGGCGCCAGCTTCCTGTCAAGCCAATGAGCAAAATGCATAGTAAACATAGTAAACATCCCTGTTCAGAAATTAATAATTTAAAAAAGGAAATAAAGTTGCCATAGGGCACTTTAAAAAAAAATGAAATTCTTATAAGAAAAAGGTTTCAGGATATTGGCAATATGATCAAATTCAGGTAAACTGACTATTAAAAAACTAAAATATTTATCCATTAATATCAGGAAAAACTACTGTTTTAGACAGAATTAAATAAAAAAAAAACATATTTCTGCATGGTTTTCACAGCTAACAGCGCAAGAAGAACTAACCATTTAAATACATTAATTATACGAATCCAAACTGGTTAAAGCACTACATGCTTTCTTTTGCATTGACTGGATGTTAAAGCCAACTTACCATGAGAGAGGGGCCTTTGCGCAGTCTAAATTTTTTTTTTCTATGTCATTGTCATAATGTCATATGTCAGTGGAACGCACTCTACATAATTCACTAATCCATCTCTTCTTCTCTCTCTGTGGACAGGAGTGGCCGGTGAGCGGGGGAACGTGGGTACTGGGAGGTCAGACCTACCCGGAGATCATCATGACGGGGTGAGGATGTGTGATTTGGGGGGAGGGGAGCAGGTCCTCCATTTTACGGCTCCTGTCACCTGAGGTCAGGGGGTAAAATGTCTGCAGCACCGGAGTGTTTTTGAGTATTAACTGAATAAGCGCATTATTACGGCCGCACTCCGCAAGGAAGTGAAAAATAAGTCCATCTTAAGGCCCTGTCACACAGCGAAAACGCATAAAAAGCGCACAAAATCTAGGTTATACGCGATTGTGCGTGGAAAATGCGTGATATAGTGGAGCCTGCGAAAGTCATAAGTTTTAATGCGTCGAAAGTGGGGGCGGGGGTGGGCTTGCGCGCTCGTACGCGAAAATCGTTTTGAACTGCACAAAAATTTAGGCTTTGCGTGATTTTGGAAGTGGGCAGGGCCTCTGTGTAAATCGTGCGTGGAATATGCGTACTTAAAGCGTGAAACATGCGTCTTGTGCGTGTTAAGGACGTGTTTTATTTGTCTTTTTTGCGTGTTTGCGGCGGGATTCTGACGATGTTAGCGTCTTTTCCGCGCATGTCCACGCACTTTCCACGCATTTAAAGCAGATGTATTGCAGACATTTCACTAACCATTCACTTTCATAACGCGTATAGCACGTGGTTTTTTGGCTTGTTCGTCGAAGTACGCGTTCTATTCGTGATTTTTAAGTGATGTGTGCGTGATTTATTAGTGGAACATGCGCTATTTATCAGTTTCTTTTCGACGCATACGCCCAAATTTGGGAAATTTTTACACTAACATGCACGCACTTAGCAGTTAAGTGCGTTTTCCATACGTGATCCATCAGTTTTGGGCTGTGTTACACGGCCTTTACCAAGTGTTTTAGTCATATATACTCTGCCTGGTCAACATAAAGTTGCAGACTGAAATATTTTGTTGGTTCAGCGTGAGGTTCGATTACAGCGCACACTAGTCATATCACTGTTTTGACAACTTTATGCAGCCTCACAACATTTATCTCTGCCCAGAATTGCATTACCATGAGACTGAGATTTGGTGTTGACGACGACGGGAGATGAACTGCTCTGTGAAGTTCTCCCCAGCATTTCCCAAAGACTTTGAATGGCACTAGTCATGTTTTGGGACAGTTCTTAACCCAGTTTGTGTGAATTCAGCCGTCTCCATGGGTGTTTCATTTGCTTGATGCAGGTTAATAATTTAACCCTTTTGTAACACAGTCACATCTTTTCAATGACTGCGGATATATCTTCCAACATGGTCGTTTAAGAAATGAGAAGCTACTCACTGCATTAGTCAAGGTGAAAAGAATTATTTCACGCTGAAACATCTTAATTACCACAATAATTATTCAGTTATAGGCTCTTAAGTATTTGCTTATTTAAATCCAAATGGCAACTGTATTTGGCCAGGCAGTGTATTAGAATTAAGAAACTTTATTTCTAGTACTTTCTTGTAGAAGAGGATATCATTCATCAAGCATATGGTAACTTTGAAAATTAACATGGTAACTTGACAAAGGTCTCTCAAGTGCTCTGTGTACTTGAAATACATTGCAGCAGAGCTCTTGCTGAATGAACCCAGATCTTCACTCACTGACTCCTGACTTTCTGATTGGATTCGTAAAGCTACCTTGTCTCAGCCATATTACTGAATATCACGATTTTGAACTACGTATAATTTCACCAAAGGCCAACAAAGTTCATAAATCAAATAATTGAGTAACTATTTCTCTATTCAGAATTGAGCTTATTCTCAGACTAATCTGAGTCTGTGAAACTAGTCCCAGATGGGATAAATCTCAGGCCAGCCAGCGGTATTTATCGATCATGTAACCAGACGTACTGCAGTTCTGCGGAATTTCAGCCCTGTGTCTCTGACCGTGTCGGACTGTTGTGCGCAGAGTGTTAGCTGTTTAAATTTTCCCTCCTCTGTCCCCCACCCACCCCCCGCACCCCACACCCCCCCCCCACCCCCGCTGCAGGCACGCTGATGGGTCGATAAAGTTTTGGGATGCCACTGCCCGTAAGTTGCCCTGCCAGAACCTTCCTGGTGCTGTGCGCCACATGGACCAGACACACCAAGCATGATTGTATCCAACGCAACATCCTAAATTAATTTTCTATTGAGGGTGACCAGTTACCTATGGGTGGCATGCTAGGACGGCTCAGCTATTCAGTGCATATTCGGTTCAGTACTAGCTCAAGTGATGACACAGTTTAGTCCTGTTTGGTGTGTCTTGACCGCCATGCCTGTCTTATTTTGGCCTACAAGTACGTTTTCATGCGCATTTATTTCACAGTATCACCAGCAGTAGTGATTCATACGGACTCACGTGCTTAGAAACAAACTAGAAGCTGTGAAATTAATGTGCTGTTTGTTTACACAACATTCATTCTTATTAGAGGAAGAAAAGACTGTGTGAGGTAAACGTCTAATGAGCTGTTCTTGCTCACAAATGTCCCAGTACTGTGCGGCTCTCAGTCGAGCTCAATCACAGGACTTGGCTCATTTGATCCTGATTTTATGAGGCAAAGGCCCATTACTGAGGACATTAAAATGTGGGCTCCCTCCTGTTGTGTGATGTTGTGTTGTTAGTTCTGATTAGTTCTGATAGTTAATCTGACTCCGTAAGAGTCATGTCATCTTTGAATATTTTGTTGTGTACCTTCCCGAGGAACCACAGCCCCCAGTCACACTGAACCCAGGAGGTTAGATAAGAGGGAGGTGACGGAGTGTATCTACTGGACGATTAGGGATGTAAAACATGGGTACAGGACTGTTCGTCCCCAGACATTTCGTCCCTGGACTTTACATCCCCAGCGGTTTTTCGTCCCTGTATTTTTCGTCCACTAATTATAAAAAAAATGTGCCACGATTGTTGACTGATGAATGGACGAATGGACGATGGACAGATCACCATGATATAAGGGTTAGGGTTATAATACAGGAAGATGGCAAAGCATTATTGGGGACAAACAATCCTGGTACGACGAGTCTGGGGACGAAAAGTTCATCGGGACTAAAAATCTAGGGATGAAAATTCCTCAGGGATGAAAAGTCTGGGGACGTAGAGTTCTAGAGCCGTAAAACACTCCAGCCTTTGCCCACACCATGCAAGTGACCACAGTGCAGAGACCAGAGAGTTTATTTACTGCTTTATTTACATACCGACTCTCTCCGCACCTCGCAGTCACCCTCCAGATGCTGTACCGACTCAAGACCTCCAAGGTGTTCGAGAAGCCGAAGTCGGGGGAGGGGCGCGGGGTGGAGTTAGCGGAGGAGGACCCTTATGCCGTACAGATGATCAGCTGGTGCCCCCACAGCCGCCTGCTCTGCGTGGCGGGAATCTCTGCCCACGTGGTGCTGTACCGCCTCAGCCGACACGACGCCACCGCCGAGATCACGGTGAGCGCCCGGCCGCAGGACAGGCCCAAGCTGAATGCTCCCCTTACGAGTAATGCATATACGGAAAATCACACGTGAACACCCGACGTGAACTGTATACATATGCGCGGTGAAAACGCGAGGTTTTTGGACTTGTGTTTTTGTGTCGGCTGTCCCACATGTAAACTGCAGGTACATGTGATTATTTCACATTTGAATACATTAAATCTCCTCATGCATATCCGGGCAGATGTAAATCTAAGAAGACCGCCCCCCTCACCATTACCAACATCTTTTCCCCCCGACCCCCCATTTTAGTCTTAATGTATATCTCTGCTCAAAGGGACCCATTTGATATGAATCAAAAAAAAAAATCCATAATCATTGATAATCCAAAACACTGTCAAAATTGTCGCCTGTGAAGGAAGTGGGTCTCATTTCCTTTTATTGATTTAATTCTCAGACTGTTTTTCATTGGTTGCAGTCTCTGGAGGTCCGGTTGCCTGGTGAAATTGATGACATCATCACGCCCTCAGATACTGACGCCAATCCTGGGTTCTTGGACTCAACTTTCCATTCTCCTCAGCGGCCACACCCCCCTGGCAGCCCCGGGAGTGAGAGCATGCGTGACAGCGCCCCCTGTCTCAGGTGGGTGTCACTACAATGTCAGGTGGGACCTGGTGCTTATGTTGCAAAGTATTTTTTTTATATCATTTATTTGAACTTTTTGTTGTTGTGGTAGTTGTTTTTGTTTGTACATATATTATAGTTAGTCCGTTGTTCTAGATGAGTTGGCCCAAATTGCCCAGACTTTTTTGAGAGTTGTACCATATGTGTATATTGGTTGTTGCTTTGGACAAACGGAGCTGCCAAAAAAACTATAATGTAATTCAGGAGAAGGAGGCCATGAATACAGATGCCCCCGAGCTAACGCTGGCAAGCACTCCTGCGACGGTAATTGTGTCTGCGTGTGTTTTCAGCCGCGCATCTGTTTGTGTCACATACCATCATGTCTTTTTAATGGTGTCCCTGGAGTTTTGAAAAGATTTTCCCGGTCACACTATTACCTGGCGAGGTTTTCTCTGTAGCGGAACAGATTGCTACGCGCATCTTTTCTCCTGAATCAGCATTTCCTGCGATTCTCTCCTCTCCTGCTACTTTACTCTGTGTTTTATCATTTATCTCCTCTCCCTTCACCTGAGGTCCCTGCTGCCTCGCATCAGCTGCATTCTGCAAACTCCCTGAACTCTCCAATCCCAGGACTGAATACATTACAGTGTCCCGATCGCACTGTTCCAGGCCTGAATAATAATCGTGGTAAAAAACTCATTCCTCTTCTTCAGACTCTCATATCGCTGACGTTATTTGGTATTATTTTTCAGCCTTTGCAATCACTCGATTCTCCGCCTCTTGTTTTCGCTCATCAGCCGGGAGCGCGGACGGAATCCTGGCTCCTGATTGCACGCTCGGGTGGAAATCCGCACTGAAATATTACTGCAGTGGTGTTTTTGCGTTTCAGTTCAGCGCGATGATAAATAATCTGACCTGCGGGGTTCAGAGGGAGAGATAAAATACTGCGTCCTTCCTGTTTTCGCCAAGTATTGCCGAGATCTGCACACATGCAACCAAACACTAAAATCAACAAAACAAAACATAATAAGGTAAATAGCACTAAAAACATTATGTCCTTAACAGCAACAATGCAGTCTGTCTCAGCAGTTGTGCAAATTAGCGCAGCGGTGCAGGAAAGGACGACTGCGTGCACATGGAAAGGTATTTTGATCTTGTCATCACCACACCAATTTGAAGTACATATCACTCAGACTTATTTATACATTTAAGGGCACGTTTTTCACTGTCCTGTGACCCTGTGTTGGAGAGGACCGCAAATGACCCCCAACCCCGTTACCGTGCCCGCTCTATCACATTAAAGCAAAGGGAGAGTCACTCGGGAGACAGATTTGTCAGTCAGTGTTCAGTACATAAAGTTTTTACTGGTCTGTCAGCCTGTTAAATAATTACGGGACCAAGTGATGAGATTTAGTGTCTGATCCACTCCAGTTCAGCAGGTGGCAGTAACGATCCACTAAATTTAATTCATACAAATTAAATGGAAAAAAAAACACTACTTAACAACCAGTCCATTTGGCAGGCTGCACACAATCAGATTTTGACTCCAGGGGAAGTCAGCACCCCCACTGGGCTGAAATTAGCGCTGCTTTGTGTTCGCAGCCGGAAGCACGCAAATGAGACCGATGGCTGGTTATTTGCTTTTCATCAAGTTTTTAAAATTTCCTCTTTCATTTTATTCTCAAAAATTATTCACATTCTTATCCTTACCCTTTCCCTCTGGAGTTTAACCTGAGAAACTTGAACTCAGATTTTCGTTTTTGCAAACAAGACATTTTCCGTTCACTTTTCCCTTAATTAGGTTCAAAGTGAGAAAAGGCTTTTTTTTATGTGTATATATTGTAGGGTGATGTCACACATATATCTTGTATCTGCTGGTTGCAGCGCTTCACTGAATCTACATCACACTTATGCCGAGAGAAATATTCAAACCCAGGATGCTGTGTTTTTATGGCCACATTTGTATATTAAATGGAAAATATCTAGAAGATAAACATCATTCAATGCAGAATTCCCTATAATTCAACATATGGAATCACTGGAAACCTTGAGGTCTTCTCTAGTATATAAAATAGTTCCACGGGTTTGAATACAGCAGCTGTATTTGACGTTAGTTTTATGGGATTGAGCTTTCAGAACATGGGTCATTCGCCCAACCTGTCTATGGCCCCTGTCTGTAGCTCCTGTCTGTAACCCCTGTCTGTAGCTCCTGTCTTTAACCCCTGTCTATTACCCATCTGTAACCCCTGTCTGTAGCTCCTGTCTGTAACCCCTGTCTGTAGCTCCTGTCTGTAACCCCTGTCTATTACCCATCTGTATCCCCTGTCTGTAGCTCCTGTCTGTAACCCCTGTCTGTAGCTCCTGTCTGTAACCCCTGTCTGTAGCTCCTGTCTGTAAGCCCTGTCTATTACCCATCTGTAACCCCTGTCTGTAGCTCCTGTCTGTAACCCCTGTCTGTAGCTCCTGTCTGTAGTCCCTGTCTGTAACCCCTGTCTGTAGTCCCTGTCTGTAACCCCTGTCTGTAGCCACCGTCTATAACCCCTGTCTGTAGCCCCTGTCTGTAACCCCTGTCTGTAGCCCCTGTCCGTTACCCCTGTTTGTAGCCCCTGTCTGCGCAAAGAGGCTGAACTGCACCAAGATCAACACTCCCAGCGCTGAAATGCAGTCCGGAATTTCCATAAAGGTTACGCTGTTATTTGAACCCCTCTGCATAAAACAGATGTGAGAGTGTTGTATGAATGGTACCAGTTAATTGTCAGCATCATTGAAACCCTCTCTCTCTCTCTCTCTCGCTCTCTCTCTCAGGGTGAAGAACAGGCCGGTCCGGATGCCCTCGGGGTACCAGGCGGAGCTTGTGGTCCAGCTGCAGGGGGGAGAAGGCGACCCCCCCCAGCAGATCACCAGTCTGGACCTGAACTCGGCTTACGGCCTGTGAGCTGGGGCCTGCGCCTGAGTTATGGGTTATGTGGGTTATTGTACTCAGGACGAGAGTGGGGTTACATACTGATGCGCTTTTGCCACACAGCAGGAAGGTTGAGGGTTTGAATCCAGTCTGAGGCTGTTCTGTGTGGAGATAGCACGTTCTCCCCATGTAGGTTCTCATCCAAGTTCTCCAGTTCTCCGCAGTCCAACACATGCTTGTCAGAGTAATTGGAGACCATATTGCCTGTAGCTGTGAGTGTGCGATGGAATGACATGAGATCGCTGTGATAAATTGGATAACAGTCCAAGGTGAATACCTGCCTCTCACCAATTGCATGCTGGGATACCACCACCCTCACAATCCTGACTGAGAATAGGTGGGTTAGGCTGCAGATGAACAGAAGACAAACGGTTGTACTGTAGATCTTGGGGATTATTGCTTGTAAAAAGATTCAATTACTCTGAGTGAGAGAGTCCAGCGGTAAACAAGGCACTTTAAAGACCTGGAGAGGCAGGCTGGTGTGAAAGCAGCTACACAGAGAGTGATGGAATGATGATGATGATAATAATAATATAGATATCACTAACTGTCACCAATTAAACAGTGAAATATGGTTTTAATGGTTTCAAACAGCTGGAATGAGAGACAGTGTGAATCAATGAAGGGACCCGGAGCCTGGTTCATATCGCGGGATTAATAACGTTGGATTGTGTGTGTGTGTGTGTGTGTGTGTGTGTGTGTGTGTGTCTGGATGTTTGTGTGAGTGCGTGTGTGTGTGTGTGTGTGTGTGTGAGTATGGGGGTGTGTGAGCTTGTGAGTTAATATCTGCGCTTGTTGTGTGCAGGTTAGCTGTGGGCAGCAGTAATGGTCTGGTGTTGGTAGATTACCTCCAGAAGAGTGTTCTGTTGTGCATGAGCACACTGGAGCTGTATGGCTCTAATGACCCTTACCAGCGCCTCACTCGCTCTCCCCGCAGGAGCAGACCTGTTACTGCAGGTACTCAGCTCACCACCTTTCTACACACACTATAATACTACCATTACAATTCAGACATGCACACACTCACACACACATCTGAACACTCCAACACAGTGATTATAACACATGCTTACACACACACACACACACACACACACACACCAATACTTGCAGGCAGGATGTGAGGGTGTTCTTATGCTGCGATGAAGCCCTACACCAAAATACCACATAATTTCCGTCACATTCTGAGTCAAAGTTTCTACTTTTTCGCTCAAATGTATGATTTCGAAAGAAACCCAGAATGTGTTAAAGAACATGTCTGTGTTGATCTTAGCATGATGTTACATTATGTTACAGACATGCAAATGTGACATTTTATGTTGTGCTAACGAGAGAATCGAAGACGTTACTCTAAATTACATGCGAAGAAAAACTGTTTCTAAATAGCTGTCCAAATTGAAATATCATTAAAAATTGAATGTTCTATTTTATTCAATAAACAAAATCAGCTGTGATGTTTCTATCCAAATGTAATTTCTTTCCAGCCAGTGTTTACCCCTGGGTGCAATAACAAATAAAACAGCAAAAAAAATACAATATTTCATTTTCCCCCATGAAACAATGAGGATGCATTCAATCTCACTCAATTATTTTTCTTTTTAGTACTGTGTAAGTAACCTCTCTTTTTTCTCCACACCGTTATGAATCTTGACCTTTTAGCACCTTTCGTTACCCTCTGACTGGAGAAATCACTGACGGCGTCACTGAAATCTTCTGCAGCCAGACAGCGAATAAAGCCGCTTTCTCACCGGATGCAAAACGAATATTTCGCACGACAGATTACATTCAAAGTCAATGCAAAAACGCGAAACGCGTGTATTCGCATCTTCACATTGACTTTGAATGTAATCTGTCGTGTGAAAAATTCCCCTCGCGTCCGGTGTGAAAGCGCCTTTATAAAGCTGACTCAGTTTATTAAGAAATCTTGTCAATTTAGTTGTCAAGAACATCGATCAGGAATAAAAGTTTTGCTGAGTTGGCTTTTATTGCTGTTAGATCACTGCTTCGTGGACCAAGATTGCGAGATGGTTATGTTTTCCTTTTTATTATTTTAGATAAATTTTTTTAGACAATTTCAGAGATGTATCACCGATGCACTTGCATCGTTTCTGTTTATTTACCCAGTATTTGTCGCATGCGGCTGAGAAGGTAGCAGCTGCTGTGCTTTGAGGAAGCTGATGGTTGGCCGGCTGTAAACGGATTACATTCCTTCCTCTCTGACGCCGGTCAGATCATGGCTCTCTGTTCTTTGTCTTTCTTTTTCATTCGGTCCTTATTCCATTTTTCTCCCTCTCCTTACATCCCTCTCTCCCCCCTTCCCTTGATTCCTGTCTGCTGACGCTCTGCGTCTGACAGATAACTCCAGCACACGAGGCCTGCCAAACTTCTACTCGGACTCGAAGAAAAGGATCCGCACTTCCTACCAGAGTGAGTGTGGCCCTGATTTTTGGGTGTCAGCGGTGCTGGTGGTGGCTTTAGACTGGGACTATTAAAAAATGCACTGATTGGAGCACTTGGGCAAGAGGTGGTGTCACCGTGATCATAGAAATGCCAGCTGCCAATATAAATTCAAGAGAGCAACGTTCCATTAAGCATCATACTGCATGTCTGAACTGTGGACCCATGTCTCTTACAACTATCGCAAATCCAGGGACACCTATTGATTAGACAGTTTATAATCTCTGTGATCCCATATCTCAGCTTCCAGTTGTCTTGGTGTTTATTTACTTTCAGTGTTTATTCCAAAAGTAAGGTGCTGTCTGGTTCTGGTCTCTCAGAACCAATCAAATTCAGTGATAATTTAGCTAGAGCGCCGTGCTTCACGGTGAGGCGTTTTCATGACTGGGCCATTTTAGAGCTATGTGTTCTGTTCTCTGTCTCTCGTGGTGCAGGTGATTTGAATATTTTGAAATGTAAACATCGCTGTGAAAATTCAGACTCCTAACAGTGTAACAAAGCAGGCTTTTTTTTTCAATTTTTGTCTTTAAGAATTAATCTTTTCCTATCTGCATATCGCATATCACGAATGCACTTTATATATGCAAGTACTTACTTTGTTGGCGTTTTTGAGAGTTTAATATCAATTATTTAATATTTTTTGCACAAAGCATTCACAACCCTCCATATCACTGTGTTTTTCTATTGTACTGCTGGATAATTTATGAAGTTAAGATTTGCACTCAAAATATGTGAAACAGTTCTGGGAAAAACTGTCTATCTGACAAAGCAGATGATGAAGAGACTGGGCTGCAACTGCAGTTTCCACTTGAGTTGTCAGTGTTCGTAAAACTGTTTTCTCTGACGTTTGGGCTCTAAGTTTGTGGTCGTTGGGGCCTGACTGCATGCAGGATTGAAAGTAGACTCTCCAGGCTCTCTCCAGTGGAGCGTTCTTGAGCTTCAGCACTCGATGCAGACATATATCGAAGTTTGCCGTCAAAACAGCGATCGCAAGCCAGGAAATGTGTCTGCAAAGAGTTATGGGACAGGACTGGGGAGTGCCCCTGAGTAAGCTTGTGCGAGTAAACTTGTGAGCACCGCTTTTCGTTTTTTAAAGTCGTTTTTCTGGACGATGAGACTGTGGACGTACCGCCACTTATTCGCCAGACATCTATCATGGCGCTTCACTCTGACGTAGCTTCAAACAGATGTTCGCAAGGAAATGCCTTTTCTGTGATTCACATCTCCTCCATTCTGCATCTTTACTGTATTTACTCATTCATGTCGTTTTCTCCTTAATGAGAGGAACTCAGATCGAGCAAAGGAGGGAATGAATGGTGTGAAAAATGAATGTTCGGAGTGAGCCCACATGAGTAAATGTGATTTGTTCAACTCCACTCACAGCTCCAGGAATAAACAGCTTAACTCCTTATTGTCTGCCATCCTGTAAACACTTTGAGAGCAGCTTCGTTGCATTTATTTACATCACATTTATCCAGCTGACGTGTTCTCCAGTTTACGATAAGTGCGCACTGAGGATGTGAGTTGGAAACCAGCGTTTGCTATTAAATCTGTACGCGGACAATCGGCGACATGAAGCTGGTGTGAACTGGTAATAGTGCCACATTGTCTCCTTGTTTTGTTCTTGTGCAAAACGACAAAGATTGAAACACCTGCAAAACACAGGCGAGAGAAGGGAATATTCACACTGTCAACTAAAGCCAAGTCATAAACCAGTCACTCTCAATCAAAGGCAACTGATGCGGTGATTAAACACATTTGCAGTTCTGTTTCACCAGCAGGAGGCAGCCCTGCTCAAACTTAGCGCACAGGTGTGCAGTTTGTGGCCCGTCGGTTATTTTTACTCTCAGTTTACATGTTGCCTTAGATCTGGGCTAATTGGTCTGTGTTTTCCCTTCCTCCATGCTGATTGGCTGTTTTGGACATATCTTGCTGCTGATTTGCCGGGCCAGGCCTGACAGAACTCTCGGACAATCAGGTGTCCCTGGACCTGGAACGAAGCAGGTCGCCAACCTCAGGTACCATGACCTTGCCGTGACCTTTCACACTGTTGTGACCTCTCACCCTGCCACAACCTCTCCAGGTTGCAGCCTCATTGGCTGTGATATCCCATGTGGTCTGTTTTGCAGTGGTAAAGCTGGCCTCAGCTGGTTTAAAGTGTATTGCATGAACTTCTGATGGTTCTAGCTGGTTGACTGGCTGTTTAACAGGATGATCAGTGTCAAGGTTTGGACTCCCATGAGTTGTGTCCTTAAGTAAAATCAACTTGTGCTTCACTGGGGTAATCAGGTTTTCCTCAGCTGACAGGCTTAATCTGGGCTGCGTCTGTGCATATTGATATGTGTGTGTTTGTGTTCTGAAGCTGGTGTGTATTTGTAAGAGGTGCTCATTCTGTATGCTGAGGACTCAGTGACAGTCAGCTGATCTGTGTTTATCTCAGTCCTCTCTGTCCAATCACAGCTGGGAAGACTGAGAGTTTGGGTCTGAAACACACTCCGTTTGTCTGCTTTTGTCCCTGAGTGGAGATTTATGACAAACTGAGAGGGTGACAAGTGTGTGTATGTTTGTGTGAGATTGTACGTGTGCGTGTGTGGGCGTGTGTGTTTGGGTATGCGTGTTTGTGCTTGTGTGAGATTGAATGTGGGTATGTTTGTGAGAGAGAGTGTGTGTGTGTGTCTTTGTGAGACTGCGTGTGTGTGTGTTTCTGAGAGAGAGAGTGTGTGTCTGTGTGTTTGTTTGTAAGAGAGAGTGTGTTTGTCTGTGTGAGACTGCATATGTGGTTGTGTTTGTGTGAGAGAGAGAGAGTGTGTGTGTGTGTGTGTCTGTGTGTGTGTGTCTCTGTGAGACTGCTTGTGTGTGTTTGCGAGAGAGAGAGAGTGTGTGTCTGTGTGTGCTTGTGAGAGTGTGTGTGTGTGTGTGTGTGTATCTGCGTGTGCTTGAGAGAGTTTGTGTACGTGTGTGTGTGAGAGAGTGCGTGTGTGTGTGAGAGAGTGCGCGCGTGTGTGTGAGAGAGTGCGTGTGTGTGTGAGGGAGTGCGTGTGTGTGTGAGAGAGTGCGCGTGTGTGTGTGAGAGAGTGCATTTGTGCACCACTGTATTGGTCTCTCTCACACACCTGCCAGGATGATGTTCTAAAGACACTCAGCTGTCTCCTCAGGTAGCTGCGCTGCACGCTGATCAGGTTTCCCCAGCAGCAAACCTGTAACACATGTAACGCTCTCTGAAGAAACACACTCAATCGCGAGAGTCGGAGGCGGATGTGGAGGGAGGGTCACGGCGTCTCTCTAACCGAGACGCGACGATCCAATGAGCTGCACCACCCACAGCGTCTGCCCTAATTACTTTTGTTTGCATACTCTCAGTGATTTAATCCAACTGTAATCAGCTATGTGTGAACAGAAAAGCACTGCGAGTCCGCGAACGCCTCCTGCCTACGCTGGCTGTTTTGTCGAAACAAAGATGACGTCTCCTTAGAGACCGAGTCCAGTCTTGTGTTTGACAGCAATGCTTTCCATTAGTGTCGACTCCGTGGAGGTCATCCTGGGGGTCATCAAATGCCTGTATCATCCCCCTGAGAGCTAGCTTGTGTATGTGTGTGCATGTGTGTGTGTGCGTGTGTGTGTGTGTGTGTGTGTGCGTGTGCGTGTGCGTGTGTGTGTGTGTGTGTGTGTGTGTGTGTGTGTGGGCGTGTTTGTCTGTGTGTTTATCCCTGCCGCTCTGTGTAATGGAGTTAAAGCCAATGAGGGAGGTGCTAACACTTCCCTGGGCGCCCCGCCGCTCTCGTTCCTGCGGATTTGCAGAAATATTCGCAGCTCGTTAGAGGTACTTCACCCCATAAAACCTGCCATTTTATTTCAATTTTGACTTTTTGATGTCAGGTTACCAAATGAAAAGCTTATTATAGACAAACTGTTGAGCCAGTATGTATGTATAAGATCACATTTGATAGGCGACATCCTCTACCGTCTGGAAATGTGCTCCTGCAGTTTGTGGCTAAAACACATGCTACATTACATTAGCGTAAACATGAAGGAATGATCAATATTCTTTCTTATGCTGGATGCACAGGTGATCTGATGGGTTTTTTCGGGTCACGTCGATTAGCACGATGTAAGAGCTGGATTTCCAAAGATGTTCCTGGCTGCCTGTATGTAGTTGGTCGCTGCGCTTTTGATTCCGGCCCGGGTTTGTGAGGTGGACCGCTGGGTCTGTGAGATTTCACTCAGGAGATTAAGAGCCAGGAAAGACCTTTTGTTTGCGCTTCAGTAGTGGGGGAGTTTGGCAGTTGACTGTTTGGTTACACAGAAATGAGGAAGCAGTCTTAATCCCGCCATCAGAGAGAGGCTCTGCGTGAAGTGCATTGTGGGTACGGCAGCGGGGAGGGGGACATGGGAGCCATAGAGACAGAACAGCTTCTTTCACCCTTTAATTAACAGGGTGGGTGATGCAGTGGAGCAGTTGGCAGCATTGCTGCCTCGCAGTAAGAAGGCTGTGGGATTGAATCCTGCCTGGGGCCTTTCCGTGTGGGGTTTGAACGCTCTTCCCACGGTCCAAACACATGAATGTCAGGCTAACTGGAGGCACGAAATTGCCAGTAGGCGTGAATATTCTTTATGGAAGAGATTAAAGCCTCATTACACATCCTCCCTTCAATAGTGTGCTGCGCACCGGGGTGTCCGGCCACCTGTGACAGACCTGGGTCAGCCCTCTGACTGACTCCATATTGAGAACAGGTCAATCTCTTTTGAGGATGACCTGGGAGAGATCTCAAAGAACATTACTGCAGAGAAAGTGTGTGTGTGAGTGATGTAGTTAAGCCTCTGGAGATGTTAGATTGGAGTCTTCTTCAATAACCTCTGAGCTTCATCTCTCCAGTAGTCGATCAGAATCCCAATCCCCACTGTGGGCCTCGTACCAGCATCTCTCGTGTTGCTGCTGCGAACTCCTCAACAGCCTTTTCCTTCCAAAAACAGGATTTAAAGTCCAGTAGAATTTAAAATGCGATGTCCATTCACGCAGTTTTTTTGCCTTATTTAAGCAATTGTGCGAGTCTATGGGTGAGTTTTGAGGTGTTTAGCCTGTGGGCTGAGACCCATATCGCACAACTGAATGCTGTGAAATGTATTTTAATTACCTCACATTCTATTGTGAATGGGATGAGCTCATGAATAATTCATGTTTTCAGTGTTCTCTGGTCTGCTCTGAGCCTAGGGTTTCACTGAGATTTTTACATCTGATTTTCCACAGAATGTTATCTCTCTTTCTCCCTCCTTCTCTCCTTCCTGCTGTCACTCCATTCCGTCACACTGTTACCTGTTACATAATCAGCCTGTGTCCTCAATAACCCTGTGCATGATTCATTCCTCTGCTCACACACCTGCACTCCTACACACTTAACCTGTGGCCTCCGATGTTCCTATTATACTGACCACGCCTTCATCTATCGCCCTGCTGAGCAGCTCATCACCAAGTACTCAGAACTTAACTCATTACCTGGCTGAGGAGACATGCTAATGAGCAAATTAATGCTAATTGACTCCAGCAAAATACTGGGAGGGACATAAGCTATTGTAGCCCTATATCTGTTCTTACCCCCCCCCCCCCCCCCACTTGACCCCACATGAAATTTCCAGGTACAAAGTGAATAACTATCCTTTTATCCAAAGCTAGCTTAAGTAAGCCGGGCCAAATGTGGGGTTAAGGGCCTTGTTTAGGGGCCTATTTGCTGCCCTGACCATCTTGTGGCTTCACTGTGGAGCAATCGAGCCGGAGGCCCCAGTTAGCCACAGCCACGATGCTATTGGCTGCCATCCTTCAGTCACCCACACCGCTGGTTTCCTGCCGTTACTCTGAACCTCTCTGATCCACCCCCCCATCTTCTGCCCCCCATCTCCCGCCCCCGTCCGTGCGCCCGTATGTCTGTACGTCCACCCCCAGAGCCGCCGTGTGACAGACTGAAGGGGGATTAGGCTTCTGTAGCTGCTCCCGTCTGTCTAAAACCCAGCACATTCTGTACTGAGGCCTGTGTGTGTGTGTGTGTGTGTGTGTGTGTGTGTGTGTGTGTGTGTGTGTGCGCGTGTGTGTGTGTGTGCACGCGCACTGAGGGAGGGGAACAGCGACCATCTCTGTCAGGAACCTGTAATGCAGTGCATGTGTGTGTGTGTGTGTGTGTGTGTGTATGTGCGCGCGTGTGCGTGTGTGTGAGAGAGAGGCAGAGAGATTGAGAGAGAGAAAGTGTGTGTGTGTGTTTAGATAGAAAAAGAGCATCAGTGTGCATCTGTATGCACGTGAAAGAGAGGGTGTGTGTGTGTATGAGCATCTAAGTGCATGTATGTGTGAGAGAGTGTGTTTGTATGGGAGTGAGGGAGAGCAAGTGGGTGTGTGTTTGCATGTGCACGTGTGAGCATCTGAACACGTGTGCAAGCGCATGTGCATGTGTGTGTGCATGTGCCGAATGCTTGTGTGTGTCTTGCTGCATAGGTGAGCATGTGTGTGTTTATCTTTGTAATCATGCATGTGCATTTAAGTACACGCTTCAGTGCACATAAGTATTGTTATTTGTGTGTGTGTGTGTGTCTGTGTGTTTGTCCGTGTGTCCGTGTGTCTGTTCATTAGCATCGGTCTATCTGTCTGTCTCAGGTCATCAGAAAGCATTTCACTGCCACTCCCACTCAGCTTGCGATAATGGCGGGGGTGACTCGGCGAATCTCGTTAGCCGTGCTGTCTACCTCGCCGTCATTCACCTCTTCAGTTTTAATAGACAGGCCGAATGCCGCACCTGACTCCGCTCGGCAAAATTTCCTCTGCTTACGCATTACCTCTCCCGTAATTGGCGGGGCCCAGCAATTGTGCTCTCGCAGATATCGATGCTGCCCGGGTACCCTGCTCATTACAGCACGCTGTCTGTCCCTAATAATCTGAAACGGCTGTGTGTGGATACAGCCCCTCTGGGGAAATACTTAAGGCTGCTGGGTCGAGGAAGAAAATGTAAATAATGCAATGAAGCGCAGCTGTTTCTTTCGGCAGGGGAAATCATACACCGATCGATCATGTTCCTCCTGTTCCCTGCTACCAAAAAAACAAAAAAATCTCTTCATCTTTCAGCCCAACCGCAAGAGCCTCCAGTTCACCGTGGGTGAAGGTGTGTGGGGAAAAATGTGAACATGTATTTTCATATTTGATGTTTTCTACGTCAGAGGAAAAAGATGGACAGTGTGTGTCCTGAGGGTGGTGGTGTGTAATCGTTGTATACTTAGACAGGCAGTGCAGTGAGAGAGAAGGATGCAGGGGTTCCAAGGTTGTGGGTTCAATTCCTATATGAGTTTCTGCCATTGCAACCTTGACAAAAGCACTTTATTGAATATTGAGCATTTTACATGGGCTGTGCATTTAAAAATGCAAGTAATTTCGTTGGCTGGATTAGAATTCTTGATCTGCTGGATGAACAGTGAACAAACTTAAGCCAGTGAAGCTTCTTCACTGTGTATCCGCGACTGTCTTAATTGAACCCTGGGTACTTAACCCCTTTGTGCAGATATAGACGCTGGTGTCCGTAAATTCTGAAATTTAATTCCTAAACAAATACCAAATGTTTTGCTTCACTGGAATAATTTTTCAAAGGCTTTGTGATACAAATACTGAGTTATAAAGCCTAAATAAGCTCATGCATGGCAGGAAAAATTGGCGTTATTTTGTATTCTGTGCAAAGATGTTAAGGTACTTCAGTCACATTTTAGACATTTTAGACTTCAACAGAAAAAGACATGTTGTATTTGTCAAGCCAAGGCTATTAATGAAGATTCCAGTGCTGAAAGTTCTTAAGTCACATTAGAAAATCGACCTGGTAATGATAAAATGCGTAATCCCCTCCTTACTTCACGGTGTGTGAAAATGCGACCAAAGTACTTTTAGCATTAGGCTCCTCAACTGGTCTACAGGCCAGTCACCAGCACTACAGACCGATAGACAGATCATCAAGTGCCCTCACCCCAGCGACTCTCGCCAGTCTGTCGTGGATCTCAGGGCAGTCGCAAGCTGTCCTACATGCCCCTCCCCCTTGTACTTGTCGCTTTGGGAGCATTACTGACACGTTTGGGAGATGAGAGAATCTCTCCAGTCGCGAGAGATTTGGGGAGCCCTGTACGGCCATAGAGAGTCGCCCAGAGGGGTATCATTGCTAAACCCCAAAACCAACGCAACTGGTTACTTTCAATGCAGAGAACCTGTGGCTCTTGACTGGAAGTGATTTTGTATTATTTTTAATTTCGTTTCCTGTATTGATTTACTTTTTTTTTTAAATTTCAGTGCTGCACCCCTCCGCCGTTCACACTGAGCACCGGGGTTTTCATGAGCCCGCTGCCGGCATGAGGGCCAGTCACTACAGCCCTGTGTTTCACCTGCTGGACAACGGTAAGCGGCGACAGACGAGATGAGATGAGGCTCGGCATGGCAGGGGTGACGCCATCACCACCTTCTGACGTGCGTTCAGCCTGGTGAACCTTCTCGGCGACCTTCGTCTGCTGCGAGCAGTTACAACCGAACGATTTTAATGAATATTCCATTTTGATTGCAATTTCCACGCCAACTGCCAATTAGAAGAGCGGGCTGAGACTAGTTTCACTTTTATCTTGTTTTCGCAATATTAGAGGCTTCTAAGTAGCGGCTTGACAAATGATACCTTAGCATTCAGTACAGTCACAAAGAGCAGTGAATTATAACGACCAAATTATTCCCCAATTACTCATTGTCTAGTTTCCCTCCCCTTCTGAATTCATTTTTGCTCAGTGCACACTGACATCTCTTCAGATCCTTAGCATTATTTTACAATAGTAGCAAAATGAAAAATGTTTGAGTCTGTCGGCAGACATCAGCTAACTTCAGCAGACGCTCGTCGGCTTGAACGCACGATTAGTTGGTCGGGGGCGTCGGTCACCCTTAGGAACCTGGAGCATGTGATCACCTCTGGACGTCCGGCCTGTCTCCCTCCTCGTACATTTCGTGCACATGCCCGTCAGCCCTAATGCCTGACCTGCGAGATGCTCGTGCAAAGGTCCTACAGTGATGCTGTTTGCAACATTCCCTCTGTGTTTCGGAAATGTTTTTGCTGTAATATTAATGTGAATGCTCCATATTGTCTGTTTTGGCCTAGGTTAGCCCACTATGTTTGGCTCCTGAATTCAACATCTCCTCTCCAGCAGAACACAATATAACCCTAGCTATCTTCAATTTAACCCTTTCAGCGCCATGTAAGATATCAAAACCAAATGCTGTTGAAAACCTATCATGTGGCAACTTGTTCAAAAGAGCTCCCACAGGGCAGCTCTTTTAAACAAGTTGCCCCATGATTGGTTTTCAGCAGCTCAGGATCACAACATTTTTGATTCCTTGAAAACTTATTCAGCGCTCAAAGGGTTAAACCGAATATAATTCCATAACTGGTGGCCTAAAATGCTCCTCTCTTCAGTACTGCTAAATTATACGTTTCCCCTGGCCTCTCCTCTTCTTTTTACGGAAGATACATATCATTTGTAATAAAATAAAAAAAACCTGCAGAGTTTGCACTTTCTGTAATACTTTGAATCTTGTCTCAGTCCTCATCTATTGTCCTTGTGTTTCAGATCTTAGCTGTTCCTGAGAGTTTCAGGTTTCAGTGTTAATCAGTGTTTCTCCCCCTGTTATTAAGGTCAGGCTCAATCAACAAGGCCAAATAGCCTTATCCAAATCAATCACCATCTTAATCTCTCATTTAGTGTATAGTTTTGCTTGTAATTAGTAATCAATGCATAAATCATGACTGCAGGACTAGCCTCTCTCAACTTTAGGTGACTTGTGTCATTGCCATATTTTTCCTAAATTAGAGTAATTTATACTGTTCTTCAGCTGTCTGAGGAGCCGTGTCAATGGCCCAGCTCATTTCTAAAGCAAAACCACAGACTGAATTTATGTTTCTCAACAATTCAGCACAAGCCTTTCAACAGCTTAACACACTAACGGCAAATCAGGGTTTTCAGGGGAAACTGCAATCCCCAGGTTTGACTGAACAGTCATGCACCAGCGTCCCAGAGAATCGGTTTGACTCAGTCTCCCAATATTTGTAATTTCGTAAGGTGACGTACTTCCATAAGTCATCCATCTCACACTTACTTCCTGGAAAACTCTGGAAAACGCACACACTCACACCAGCACCAGGGATGAGGAGAATAAAGTAACTGAAAGTTCCTGAGTCAGTGTTGCTCCAGAGGGCTACAGACATTTAATCTACTATAAGAATCAAATGATCATTTCCAGCATTTAGAAAACTCTCTGCAGTTTGTATGCACTGCAAAAATGCTTGCAAAATGTTTTATTGTATTTTTATCAACTGATTTTGAACATTGTGATAGAATCATTTTATGTTGAGTTTTTTTTTTTTTGCTATTATTATTTATTTATTTATTTATTTATTCTCATAAGCACCAATGGGGTTATAAATTGTTTTCTAAAATATGATTTTATCACAGCGAACCTGGCCACCGCCACCAAAAAGAAAAAATAAGCTTCGCACGGTTCTCTGGCCTCGTTTGCGGGAGAGCAGTGAGGCCTCTGCCGTTCAGAGTCAGTTTTCATCGTAACGTCTGACACTGCAGTAACAACACTGCCCGAGTGAACACAGTGTGTCCTAATGCAGAGATGAGCTGTGGGAGAGACCGACCCACGAACCCGTGTCTGCAAACTGTTTTATCTTCGCAGCTGCGCGAGCGCACGCTGTTATAATAGAGTCATGTGATCTGCTGTGCTGTGAGCCCGCATAGTTTGATGAAGTCAAATGTTTTTTGGAAATCGGGTATCTTCAAAAAGCGGCGGGAGCCGTCTAAATTGCCTTGTGCCGATGGCACTTAAAAAATCATGGAACATACTGTGAAAAATTGTTTTACCATGTTTTTAAGTGCATTGAGTGCAAGATCATTAAATTTGGACCAAACCTTTTTGTTAATCGTTTTCCTTAAAACATTTGAGAGCAGCTTAATATCTGGGCTTACAGTGTGTCAATCGGAAGCTGCCGGACTGTGGGGCTCATCGGGGACGTGTGGTGGGGGAGGTGATGCTTATGCAATCTAAGCATGCAAGTCCTTATGCCTGCCTGCATCGCTGCACCTCTGCACTCTTGCATGGTTGTTCGGAATTTTTTCGGTAGCGCATCACTTGAACCCCATCACCACGAGGCAGTCATTTCACTGCCACGACGTACAAGAGATAAAAGCTGTCGCAAGAGGTGAGCCGGACAGTTTAATGTCACGGTCACATTTTTTGGTAAATGTTGTGACAGCAACATTTGTTATGACATTTATCAATAGAAGACTGACGACTCGGTCTTTTCGCAAAACTGATCAAATCTTACGGCTGCTCTTATATCATGTGTTTGATAGTGTTACGTCAGTCTCAATCAAAAGATTCAAGTAAAGCGCTACCATTATTTATAATACTGTTATTTATTTCTCCTGAATGTTTTCTAATATACGTTGGTCATATATTTTATTAGTATTATTATTATTATTGCGGTTATGCTTTTGTTCTTTTCTTTAACAGATTAACAATTAATTTTTTTTTCCTGTTTTTCTTTTCAGTTAGGGGACCGGGCAGAAAGCTAAGCTTACCGACAGATCTTAAGAGTGATCTTGGTACGGTAGGCGAGAGCCAACACTTCCATTTTTATAACCGTTTTTAACTTTGCATCATTTTTCTCACTTTCCCTCTGTCCTGTTTTCTGATGGCAGGTATTTTTTCTGCCGTTTTCCACACAAAGGCGTTTCCTCTCTAATCTCCACTCAGCTGTCCATTTAAAT
The DNA here is from genome assembly GCA_029721435.1 of Gymnothorax reevesii. NCBI lineage: Eukaryota > Metazoa > Chordata > Actinopteri > Anguilliformes > Muraenidae > Gymnothorax > Gymnothorax reevesii. The sequence goes on from CM056590.1 coordinate 52,048,827, forward strand.
CTGTCCGCCTTTCTCTTTCATCACTTTTGACAAGTATTTATATATTGTTTTTATTTATTAAAAGTGGTGTTCAGCGCATTTTGCAAGTGTTACCAAAGGTCACTCCAATCTCATGTGTCACAGTCCTCAAGGAGGCGCCGCCTGGAAGCCCCTCCCTCCACTCATTGATTGGTTCATTCAGTGTTGACTCAGAGCTTTTTCATGACCTCATTGCTCTTAACTCCGCCCATTAATTCTGTCTCTCTTTCTCACTGGAATTTGTTTCGAAGTTACATGCAATAGTGGATGCGATTTCTAGATTATTTCTTCTTATTTTATTTTCCCTTAATTCACTGGGAGCTTAAGTCTGGGTATCTGATATCTAAATTAGACATATGTCTAGTAATTATTGTGTGTTTTCCTTTTTTTTTTTGGCTGGATGGTAAGTGTTTCAGGCTATATGATGGCAAACTGTGTCCAGAAAAAATAACCACAAAAAATCAACTTCATCTAAAAGTTTGTGTGTGTGTGTGCGTGCGTCTGTGTGTGTGTGTGCGTGCGTGTGTGTCTGTGTGAAAGGAAGAGAGATGATGAGAGATACACACTTTAATGAATCTCAGTGGTGCTCTCAAATTGACAGAAATTTGGATACGCTGAACAAATTTGAAATTTATCACGAAAAGAAAATTGGCTTGACAGTTCACAAGCTCGCTATAATAACATTTATCAGCGCATTAATATCCATTTAAATTGCAGCCCATAAAATAATTTGCCCTCTAGTGAGCATGAAGATGTCCCACCGAGACAAAATTTGCCGTCTGTGTTCCCCCGTGAATCTAAAGGCCTAACCTCTCAGTGAGGAAATCATGGGGTCAGCTGAACCACACAAACTTATTTAAATCTCTCGGACAAACTCGCCTCTCCTGTTGAGTTTCAAAAGCATTTTGTCCTCATTTGCCGCAAAGTCCTGCAATGAGGTCGTCGCGGAGGTCGAACTGTAGACCAATCATCAGTCTCTCTTTTGGGCTGCAGTCAGAGCGTATAAATGCGATGCCTCTAATCGCCGTGGTGAGAAATGGCCCTGAGAGGCTAATGAGTGTTAGCGATTACAGCAGCGCACACAGGGACTGCATTCAGTGTAGGAGGTCAACACTGTCTGCTCAATAACTCACACCGAAAGCATTAGCGTTATGCTAATAGCAGGGCCTCATGACCAGGTGCGGTGTGTTGATGAATTGCACAGAAATAAATAAACTCTCACAGAGTAGGTGCGAGGTGTCCTTTTTGTCCACTTGGATGTAGCCGGCAGACACGGCAGCCATTCCACATCCATAAACCTTTGGCCGCTCCATGAAACCGATGCCAACTGTCCAAGGTCGTTTCATTCTAGCCCTGGCTCCGTCTCTTTAGAAACTGCACCAAGCGATGGCTGATTAAATAGGCTTTCAGATTTGCCTTAGCTCTCTGAAAAGACAGAAATAATATAAAAATCAATCTATCTTCATCCAATAGCCAATTTTCTCACCCCTAGCGCCTGGGTACCTCAACTCATTGTCCTGTTATCATCTAAAGCCACCTGAATGGCATAAAGCTTGCAGAGGTTGCCAGCTGTCAAGCGTTCACTGGAGGGAAATCACTTTGCTTTTGCAACAAAACAAAAATTGATGATTTATGGTGAAGGATGATTGAAGTGGAAGGAATGGTGGTGACTGAGGGCTGCTGGCATGTCGAGGCTTGGTGAGTGCAATTACGGCTCAGCCTCGATACCTCCGTCCGGACATGCTGACTGATGCACACATACATGCACACACACACGCACACGCACATGCACCCGCGTGCACACACACACGCACACAGACACACACACGCACACACACACACACACACACACATGCACCCGCGCGCACACACACACACACAAACACACACACACAGACACACAAACACACACACACACACAAAACACTCACATACACGCAGACAGACACAAACACACATGCACGCATGTATATTCGCCCAGTTGCACAGACCAATGGGTATACTAAAGCAGGTACTGGTATCGGTACACAGTACAGGTACCATGTTTCTGTATATGATTGATGTGCTCTTACAAAGAAAGTGTTGATTTCATCCTCTGAATTCTGATGAAACATTGAATTAGCAGTAGGGGAGACTGGGGTCCGATGAGCCATCACTGTTTTGCAATCAATCGATGACAGAGCAGCTTAAAATAGGACCATTGACTGATGAGACATAGGGATAAATGAACCGTATCACTATTTTGCCTTTGGCATCGATTGATTGCAAAACAGTGATATGGCTCATCGGACCCCAGTCTCCCCTAAATGTGAAAGTGGTGTGATTTTTTTTTTTTTAATTTGTTTTTGGCCCTTAAATGCTTTGGTCGGAGGGCATAAGTTACTCTGAGATCAATGATTCAGAAGGTGCACTTTGTGAAAGAGAGAGAGACAGAGAGAATAAAAATCCACTTTAGTGGGTCATTGTACATAAAATAATAATAATATGGTGATAAACAACATCTAAAAAGACAACCAGCAACGAAAAAAGAACCATAAAGAAAGAAAGAAAGAGAGAGGGAGAGAGAGAGAGAGAGAGAGGGAGAGAGAGGGAGAGAGTGTGAATGTGAGAGGGAAATTATCAGTTGAATCAGATTATTCTCTATAATCAGGAGGCTGCGCCTCTGCTGGGTTCATGTCCATCTGCAGTATAAATATGGGGAATAAATCTGTCCCACCTGCTGGGTCAGCTGCTTGGGTTGGGGGCTCAGGGTTACCCCCTTAGGGGTCCCTTCACCTGAATCTCTCTATCCTCTCCTCCATTCATCCTCTTATTCCTCTGTTCGCCGTGATTGACAGTTTTGATATGATGTGGCGGAGGCCATGCAGTCGCGAGTTTTCCACATCCCTCTTCTTCTCTGCTTTGACTGACTCTTCCCTTCTCTCTCCCTCCCTCTCTCACTCTCCCTTTCTTTCTCTCTTCTGCTCATCCCTTCCCCTCTCAATCTCCTCCTGCTCGGAAAATTGGACCACATCATTTTTTTTTACTTCCCTCTGCTAACGTGCTAAGGTGCTAACGCTGTGGCGTCGTTGCAGATCACATAAACGGGCACTGCACCAGCCCCACCTCCCAGTCCTGCGGCGCGGGGAAACCGCGCCCCCCCTCGGGCCCCGAGGGAACCCGGCTGAGCCGACGGGGGCCGGGAAGACCCCCGTTCCGGAAGGCCCAGTCCGCAGCCTGCATGGAGATCTCGCTGCCGGTGTCCCATCTGGAAGGTGCGTTGACATATTGTCTGGGATACAGTGGGTTTAGGAAGCAGGGGTTCAATTCTCCTGTTCTGTTGCCAGCATTAATGACGCAGTACGGATTAGGATGATGCTGGTTTTTGGGATTTCCTGTTTCTACAATAGTCTCCTCCTCTCCTCTGGTTATATTTACATACTGAGAATAAAGTGAAGTTTAACCCTCCTGTTTGTGACCAAGCGAGTTTGTGAATTTCAGAAAGATACAGAAATAAGTGAGAAAATGACCATTAATCCTTATTATTATGCCAAGTGTTGAAACATTGTGTCTCATATTTTATGCATAATATTCTATGACAAAATATTCCTGGGCACAGAAATCTATAGTATTCTGCTCCCGCATGCTATAAAGATGAAAACCGAGTATATCAGGAGTTCTCATGCACACAAAACAAGCCTTTTAAGGGGAAAAAAAATCAACCTGAAGAAAAGAGAATGCATCGTAAAGCTGCCAACAGGTCGCATGAATTATTGACATGAAAAACCTGCTTCAGCTGAGCGCCAGCATACAGCATTTAATTTGAAATACGCTAGCAGTCACCATGAAATGTGTATCAAAAAAGAAATAATAAGCAATTAAATTTAAAAAAAAAAAACCCAAAAAACATTAAATGGAAGTCACCTGCCGTGGAGATCAATCAAAAATATAATAGTTGGTCTGCGACTCTGATTGCTGACAATTTAACCATGAAAACAAGCCCAATCAAGTTCCTTAGTAAGAACCCAGGGTTGAACAATATTAAGGGAGTAAACACAAAACACTTCTCAACAATTCACTGTCTCTCCGCTTGAATATCCTGACTATCACTTGCTTCAGTACTACAGGGAAGAGACAGATGTGTAATGCCTTGGCACTATGTTAAGGTTCTTTGAGAGTAGGCATCTTACCAGCTTAATTGCTAAGCCTTGTGGGTGATGTAGTCAGTGGGGCGGCATTATGGCACAGTGTGTAGCACTGTTGCCTCAAAGCAAGATGGTCGTAGGTTTGATTATCTGTATTTGCGTGTTTGTGAGGGCGTGGAGACATGCATGTCAGGCTAATTGGAGACTCTAATTTGCCCATAGGTATGAGTGCGTGAGTGAGTGTAGAGTGCGCCCTGAGGTATGAGTGCGTGAGTGAGTGTAGAGTGCGCCCTGTGATGGGTTGGCGATCTGTCCCTGCCTTTCGCTCATAGTCAGCTTGGATAGACTCCAGCTCCCCCATGACTCTAGTGAGGTGGAGCTGGTTCAGTGCGTGGGTGGATGTAGTCAGCTGCTGTCGACATTCTGTTTGTTTGTCAGGTTCTCTGCCTGTGATTGCAAACATTTGTACATTCGTGAGTTCCCTTAAGTTATTGCGCTGAGGTCAGAATACATCGGCAGTTATGTTAGTGCATTTCGCTCGTATAGAGTTTCATCAGTGGTAGAATATTACCGCACCGTTATTCAGCTGATACTTCCATCCAAAACAAGTTTCAGTTCCTGTACCAAACATGGCAATCCCCATGATAGCATTTTGATGTTAAGGGCCTTGCTCAAGGGCCCGCCAGATGCATTGATCTTACTGTGGGGGCTTAAATTACAAAACCTCTGATTCCCAGTTAAAACATGTTTGCTACATGCCTGTGGTACATGTTGGTAACAGGAATGCTAATAGTACTCATTACTTTCTCATTATTTAAGGCTATTAAATGCCCACGAGGAGCAAAGCTTTATAGCCACAGAGTGACTCCCAAATTGCTGTCAACATTACAGGTTCAATTATTACAGGTTCAGAAGGTTGAGTACAGTATTTCCCTCAGATTGCTGAAATTTACTAATTTACAAAACTTTTTGCCTGCGAGACAGAGCTCATTAGCTAAATATTCTGGCCGAGTTGATATGCTCAGTGGGTTATAGACCTTATAGACCTTATAGTTTTACAGAGGTATTTGCGTCTTTGCATTGACTTTGAATGTAATCTGTCTTGCAAAAAATAGTTTTGCGTCCGGTGTGAAAGCAGCCTAAATACGAACAGTGGAGCACCCAATCCTGCAATAGATTCGGCTTGGTTGTGCCATACATTACAGAAAGGTATCTTTACCACTGTCACTGCCCTGTTTACAGTATCCCTGGATATTACCCGAGTACATACAGGGATTAGAGAGGACGGAGGAGGTCACTGGGAAGATTGTTTTAATAAGCCTATGTTTTTCTTGAGACGAGCCCCCGTGCTAAGGCTCAATACATAACTTCAAGTTATCAATTCAGCACTGATCACTGACAGTGATCCTGCTAATCCCTCCTCCCGTGGAACATCAAGGAGGCTGCGTGTCTTACGCATTGATTCTTCTTTATAAATGTGTCATATAAAATCCTTAATTTGCATTTAGTATAATGTGCACTTTCCAGACATTCTTTTACATTTTACATTTATTTTGTTCCTCATTTTATCTCTGTATTTTTTTTTTTTTTTTTATTTTCTGAATCATGGCAAGTTGCTTGGGGAAATACGTGCCATAGTTCAGGGTCAACACCGATCATTTGGCAAGGAGTGGGGAATTCAGTACAGAAAGGGCTGTTGTACTTCACGTTTTGACAGCTCATGATAGACCCGTGACCTTACGACTGTGCACTGAAATCTCAGCAATCAGTATTGCGGCCACGGTCGCCTCACGTGCTAATGCCCCTCATTGCAGCGGCTCAGATGAACATCAAAGTGTATGAATAAGGAATCCATTCAGCAGATGGTCAGGTATCCTCATTTTATAAAATTATACATGCTTGTTTCATTTTCTTTTCACGAGATTCAGTATAGTTATTTGTTATCAAGTCTGATTTAAGTTTTAAATCTTTCCGATCTTAAACAATTTTTCCAAGCGCAGCGATGTAGATTTTTTTTTCCAGTACGAGAAGGACTTAAATGTATTAAATCCCTTGGTTTAGAGTCCATGTCAAAGCCGAGCTCAGGGGCTGTTTCTCTCCTGTTGCGGTTAAGATGGCTCAGTAATGCCTCTGCGAATGCCGGTCGCCTCCGGAATGTTCTCCTTAATTACCGCAGACATAAGTCGTTTTGTGGGATTTTCACTGAAGCGCACTTCTTGTCGCTGTTAGCAACGCCAGCGACTGACGAGTGGTTTCTTCAAGGGCTGTTAATCGGTTCCCTGTTTACGGACTGACACTTTAATGGTGCTCTGAAGGTGCACGTGTTAGAAACCCGGGGGGTGCATCCTAATACCGGAGAAAATATTTTCCCCTTCCTTCAGTCCTCCACTTGGAGGAAAGGAGAATGTGTGTTTTCCATAACTGAGATGGAGTAGGAATCACACTCCGACCCAAAAAATTGGGCACAAATTTTGGCTACCACATGTGGTACTGTCTACTGCTATCTACTGATTATTCATTCTAGATCCTGTTGACCTTTGATTTTTTTGAGGTGTTTTGGGCTACTGTTGGCTGAAGCTGGAACAAATCAAAATACACTCTAGCTGAATTTGTATTGCGCTTTTCACAATGCATTATCATGGCACATAGACTTGAAGTTTAGCCCCTGTTTTGTGGCAGTCCTGTGGGAGAAGCACAGATGATGTGTCAGGCAAGGTTCCGATGAAGGGGCACGTGAGCACACAGTCAGGTGCTGGTTACTGACAGCACTCGCATAACCTGCAAAGAGAGCTGAGCTGAGGCTGCTCGAGGTCTCGTTGCGCATGAGTGACCTCTGCTGGTGGCTATCGTGAGAGCAGATCACAATTCATTAACTGATGCTCCATCCGTCCAGTTTATTATCTATTTATTTCATTGTTTATTGAGATCCCTGGTAAAGTATAGATTAATTTGAGACTAAAAATAATGACATCGTCTTAAAACTCTCATGGTCAGAATTAAAGTGTAACAGTGTTGTAAAACTCTGCGCAGAAAATCCTGCCAAAACCAATGTTGACACGGAGTAATCACAGATTGAGGAATATTAATATTAATATAAGTCAAAGTATTAATTAATTTCTTATGAATGCTTTCAACTGATGATGAGTATGAATTTTTTTTACATTATTTTTTTACAAAATAATTTACAAAAACTTAGAAGAAGCTAAACATTTTCATCAATATTTTTGTTATAAATCAGTGTGAGTGAGTGTGTTTTAAATGTATGTAAATAGCCCAAGTTTTATCAGTCCTTAGTGGAGACAGGACCGTTTTTTGGCGCAAGCGATGAATATGTTCCTCCCTTTTCAATCATCCTAGATTTTAAAATTAGTCATAGTCTGAATATGAACAAAGTCACAGGATACCAAGTCGCACGCAAACAAAGACCAAAAATCTGATCTTAAAGCCTGTGGGCAGAATATGAAATCCCCTCCCATACTGACTACTTGACTATTTTTTTGTGGTTTTTCTCATGTCATATACTGTGTTATTTATTGTGACAGGGATCATACCCCTGTATCACCCACAACCTCTTAGGACATACAGCACTGTGCAAAAGTCTTCATTTTTTTAATTTAAATCTGTATTAGATGTCTACTTTTTGATTACATATTAGAGTTCCTGAAGATAAAAAGTAACATTTGAAAATCCAAATTCTAATTTAAAGTAAAGTTTCATAAATAAATGTTTTTATTCCTTGGATGTTTGTAATTTCCTGGAGGGACAGACGCCAGTGAGACAGTCAGTCTGCAGGAGAACAGTGACAAGTTTTCCACTCTGTTTGGGACAAGCAAAAAACCAATTATCTCATAAAACCACATCACAATAGGACAGTGTCCCATATTTTTTGGCCAAGGGTAGTCACACCGAATATCAATTTGATTTAGTTGCAGCTGTGTTTCATACATTTGTCTGCTTTTAGACACTTTTTATTTCATTATTTTTGCAAGCATATTTGCCCTACGAAACAGCTTTAAACCTTGCCGAAGACTCTTGCGCAGTACTGTGGATTCCTGATTCTTTTTGCACATCGCATAGGTCACTCATTGTAATGTAATACACTTGTGTGCATTTTTTCCTAGTCTATTTACAAACGCTGCTGATGTCTCATCTCTGTAAAATCCCGCGGTTGGCACCTGCCCGCAATGTGTTCCATTTCCTGTCAGAACGCGGCAAATTGTGCCGTGTTCAGTGACTGTCTGACAGTAAAGCGCAACTACACAACGAGTATGTGAGCTCCTGGAAACTGCAATCCCAAATCCTCAACCCCCAACCTCAATCAACTGAAAAAGCCATACTGTGTTCCCCTGTTCTCATGCGACCGCCATGTAGATAACTGTCTGCGCACACCTGAGGGGATATTAACGTCTCATTTATCAGTCATTCAAATGAGTTACGCTGCAGTGCTTTCAAGGTTTCTTGTAGGGTCATTCCATATGAACTCAAAGTACAAGAATCTTCCATGGTCACAGACTCAGATTTGGCTCAAATTTATTTTTGGAATAGCTCTATATTCATAACGTGTGCAAAATTTTAGGGTCCTACTCTAAGGTGTTTCCAAGGTATGGCCCCTCAAAAATCAAGGACCTTGCCCAAGCGAATTTCAAACATTAATTTATGGGGACTTTGGAGGCCAGTATTTTTGGAACTTTGGAATTTTGAGAAGAGTTTCTGAAAGCATGGACCCAAATTACCCTGGGTAGCAATTTTCAGCCCATACTTTTGATTTGTTCCAAAAATATTGGCCTCCAAAATCCCTATAAATTAACATTTGCAATGAGTGCGGGCAATGGCCCTTGATTTTTGGGGGGCCAAATCATGGAAACCCCATGAAGTAGGAGCCAAAAATTTTGCCAGTGTTAATAATAAATATAGAAGTACTCGCAAAATAAATTTGATCCAAATCTGAGTGGGTGACCCAGGGACCTCTGGTTGACTTCATGTGGAATGACCGTGTGGTGTTTTCAGTGAGTAATGTGTTCTGTCAGATAAGCAGTTTATTTTTATTTTGGTATATGAATGTGCAGAGCACTCCAGGGTGTGTGTGCTTGCAGCGGTATTGATTTTGGCTTCCCCTTTCTAAGTCAGGTAGCTTTGATGCATGAAGAGCAGGGTGTGCTGCGAAAGTGGGAAGCCGTAGGTGTGACCGAGTGTGGAAACAGGAAGTGGGCGTGACTGTCTTGCTCTTCACTTCCTGCTCAGCTCTACCTTTTCTCTCCCTCTATGTGGTCGTTTGGCACTGCCTGACTACCTCTGTGTGTGTGTGTGCGTGCGTATCTGTGCGTGTGCGTGTGTGCATACGTACGTGTGTGTGTGTGTGTGTGTGTGTGTGTGGTTGGGTGGGGTTGGTCAGCGCAGGGTTTGCCTCCAGACGGGCTATGCTACAGCAGCTTCATGGCGTCAGTATGTATTCTCATGAGGAGCACCACACCAACACAGCGTACTCCTGGGGCGAGAAAGGTAAGGGCGTTTCTGGGCGTGGCTCTCGCTGTTTCAGTCACACCCCCCTCCCGCCCACGCCCTGTTTGTCCGCTGGTGTCTCCGCCCTCGAGTTTGTCCCTGTCGTGCACTTATATAAACAAAACTCATACATATTCTGTATATATCACAAAATTAATACTGTCTGTCCTAAATGGGTCCACGTGTTTAGTGGGTTTTCAAATGTGTTTGCTCTGATGTTCAATGTGCAGTATGTATTAAACACTCTAATACTGAACTGGTGAATAGTTGACATTGTTTGTTATTGCCAACAGTAGAGGAGACGTGCTAATCAGGGTGAATGACAGGCATAATTGTAAACCGCTTTGGGGTCATTTGACTAGAAAAGCGCTGTATAAATGCAGTCTATTTACCATTTAATCCTGAGGACAGTGTTTACAACTTCCTTTCTACCCATCTCTGGCAACCACCCCTCTCAAACACATCTTGCCCCAAAACAGGGGACTGTAACCAAATAGCAAGATGCTTTTGAAATGCATTTTTAGGTTGTGAAATTATAAAAATTGGCAAGAAAAGGCCATTCAACCCAAAGCTTGGCATTTACATTCTTTAAAAGTATATCTCCCTCTGAGGATACTTAAGTACCAGGTGGTATTTGGCTGGGTTTCAAGCCTGATACTGAAAATCCCTGGAGTTTCTGCCTTTATGACACGACAAGCTATTTCAGAACTTCCAGGCTGTTCTGATTGGGGAAATTGTGCATAAAAACTGCAATGATATGACTGTATGTGATGTTCTTTCCTACTTGTTGTAGTAAGTGTGTTGATTTCTCCTCTGTTGTCAGGTGACCATGGTCTGAGCGCTCGTGTGTGTTTTGTTTCAATAGAAACTGCTCCTGATGTGCGGGGCGTTCGCTCTGGCTGTTTTAGAACAGTGGCAGTAGCTGAACTGAAAATAGAGGAGGCAGGAAGTTTCTCTTTAAACTGATGATAAGTCTTTCCCCGTTTAATCATTATATTCCACTTCACAAGTTGTCAATGACTATAATGATCCCTTAGCCAGGAAACGCGCAGCTTCTTTCTCCATACAGTGTAAAGGCAATTAAATAATCAATTAACTTACCAAAAAATGTCTATTTTCACAAAGTACTGGAATTGAAAACAAACATGCTCACCTTGAGTAATAAAATGTCTCGCAGGTTTGTGATGAAATCGGCTGATGGGGGGAAAACTGAGAACCATATTTAAAGAGAAATAAGTGAAATTAAAGATTTAAATTAATCGTGGGGAAAACCGAGTTCGATCACATTTCAGCTGTAAGCGATCGCCAGAGTCCGCGCTGAAACCCACTGGTCCTCGGGTTTTCTTGTGTTCCGCTAGAATCCTTCCTTAAACATAATTCTCTTTGAGTGCAGTTTCTTTTTTCCCCTAATTCAGAAAATTCACAGAACAAAAATTGATAAACTACTCTGTTCGCTTCAGTGTCAACTTTTTTTTTGCTCATACTGCAATGTAGGTGATCTACATGCTTCATGATAGTTCAAATCAAAAAAAGAAAAACACAGTTAGCCACTTGTGTCCTCAATTTTCTGCCCAGCAGCTGCCTCTTTCATATAGTAATAAAAACTTCAAAAATTAGGGAAGGGCCACTCGTCTCTGGGTCTGTGTGCATTTGCCCAGTCCATGCATCGCACCACCTGATTGGTGAAATGTGGTGATGCAGATCGTGGTTGGAACAAACTGCAATCAGTGGCGGCTGAACAGACCTGGAGTTGAGTTACTCTGATCCACAGCGGGGGTGTCAGAGCCGTAGTCCTGGGAATCATAATGTCTGCAGCATTTTGCGGCCTCCGCTAAGTCAGCCGGCAGTTAATGCCCAGGAAACCAGGTCTGTGGACTTCTGAGTCCAGTGGTAACAGACCCTGTTTATGGAGATCTACCGCCCTGTCGACTTTAATTTTAACCCCAAAAAAGCACACCTGAAATTACTGTTTACTTCATATTTTTTGAATGTAACTGCCTTTGCCTTGTCAGCACTCGACGTCCCTGTAAATGAAGGCAATCTCAGAGTCTTTCTTTTCATTTAAACAAAGTTTATGATTATCATAACTCACTTGATGCGTGCCACAAGATTTTCAGCTGTTGAATGAGGTGAGCTTTGTTAGGGTTGGAGTGAAAACCGACAGGATGGTCAATCTCTAGAAATGGGGTTGGTTACCGCTGTCTCAGCCAATCAGGCACTGAATCCAATTGCGGTTGAGGATATAATCCATAATAAGCAGACATTGTGGCCCCTGAGAGCCACAAAGGCCCACCCCTGGACTACAGCAAGGTCAGGCGCGGGAATGACCCGGTGCTGCTCACTGATGCCCCCTGCAGAGAGCCGCGAGAACTCCCTCAGCCACTCGCGAAGCTCCAGCGTCTCCAGCATCGACCGTGAGACGAAGGAGGCAGTGACCGCGCTGCGCTTCGCCGAATCGTACGCCCGGAAAACGGATGCCTTGCCATCCCCGTGCCTGTGGGTGGGCACCAGCCTGGGCGTGGCCCTCATCCTCGCCCTGTCTGTCCCTGCTGACGACGAGGACCGGCTCGACGAGCCTGTGACTGTGGCACCCAGCGGTGAGCCTGACGTGACGCGCCTGCGCCAGACAGCACTGATGGAGTGATGAATGAGTGCATCGTTCGGCGGTGTCACTGAACTTTGGCTCAGAGCTGTTCAGTTCCTCCTCTCCTCTCCTCTGTGCCTTTTCACCTCCACTGTTCCCTCCTCCCCTGCCTCCTCTATCGCTCCTCTCTTCCCTCTATCCTTCCTTTGCCTGTGCTCCCTCATTCCCCTCTTCTCTCTCACCCTTTCTCTCCTCCGTCAGCTCTGCAGTCCTGCTCTCCCCTTCTGTTCCTCCGTTACTTCTGTCTGTTTCATCCCTCTTTCCCTCTCATCCACCTCCTCTACCTTTACTGCCCTCTTTTTTAATCCTAATTTTTTATGCGCATTATTGGCCTGAAACACATAGTAAACATGTCGAAATCAAACCTGAGAAACGTACAAAAATAATTACTGAAAATGAGGTATCAATGATAATTAATACTCCAATTACAAGATCAATCTTATCTCTCGATTCTCTCTATCACTCCCTCTGCTTCTCTCTCTCTCTCTCTCCTGCGGTGCACAGGTTCACTGTTGATGCTGAAAGGATCGGTTTTGAGGTTCGGGTTTCTGGACTGTGGGGGGTCTCTGACCCCCGGACCGTACGAGACCTGGTCAGACCCTCCCTCGCAGCAGGAGCCCGACAGGCTGCGGAGGCGCAAGCTGGTGAACTTTTCGCCGAGTTCATCGCAGGACACGGCGGGGGAGGGGCAGCTGGCGGTGGTGTGCTCCGAGAGGCAGGCCAAGGTCTTCCTCATGCCCGCACAGACCTGCCTGTTCGCCCACAACATCACCGAATCCTCCTTCGTCCTGCGGGCCGATGTGGTGTCCGTCTGCAACAGCGCGGCCCTCGCCTGCTTCTGCGCTAATGGCCACGTCATGATGCTCAGGTACTGACTGACCCCTGGTCAGTAACTAACCTCTACCAACCTTTCTCGATGATAAGTCACCCCTCTCAGTTACTAACATCTGCAGATCCAGTGTGGTCTATCCACAGAACATTGTTTTTTGAGATAATAGATGTCAAAGTTTTTTAAAGTACTAAAAACATTTTAAAAAAATTATTCACAATGTCAGTTAAGTGTGACTGACTCGGGTCGGACCACTCCGGCACTGGAGAATCATATCAACGTCTGTCACAATATGATCCAAACTCAAATTTAATTGTTTGGGGTTGGACCACAGGAAGACTAGCTTACGTCTTGGTGTCAAATAATGGGGATTCTTGCCCATAAACAACGATAAACAACTACTCTGGTTCTCAGACGTTATGGTCTTCACCTTAATTATGATGAAAAATTTTTTAATGTACATTCCATATAGCATGTAACTTCATCACTAACATGTTTAATAGAAACAGAAGTAACTATGGAGGTTTAACTTCACCTCAACTCCTGGAGTGTCGGAGGGATTCATTATGATCGTGGTATAATGGGTAACTGATTGTCAAATTACTTGATCTGTCAGCATCTTCATCATTAGCAGTGATTTTGTCCAGGACAAGCTACCTTTTTAGATTCTTAGCTAATATTTGTAAACATTCATAGCGAACAGAAGTTTGAATATATCGGTGAAGATAAGCGAACTATGGGGACCGTTCTCCGGCTTGAACGCACATCTGGTTTCTTGGCATCACTGCAGCCTGCCCAGCTTGCGCCCCCTGCTGGATGTGAACTACCTTCCTTTGACAGACATGCGCATCGCCAGAACATTCTGCTTCACTAACAGTGGCCAGGCACTCTATTTGAGCTCTCCAACGGAGATCCAGCTAATCACTTACAGCCAGGAGACGTGTGATTGCCTGCAGGTTAGTGTGTGTGTGTCTGTGTGTGTGTGTGTGCACACGCGTGTATGTGTGCCTGTGTGTGCATACCTGTGCATGTCCGTGCCAGGGGATGCGGATGTGTTTGTGTGTGAGCGTATGTGCATTTGCATTTGCGTGTGTGTGTGTGTGTGTGTGGGTGTGTGCATTTGGGTGTTTTGTGGGAGATAAAGGCAGCATGAATATTATCAAAACATATTTTACATCATTAGTTTTGTTTTGGTTGTATTTAATAGAGTGTGCAGCCATTGCTTTCATCCTCATAAATCCTAATTAATGCCTCTGGAACTTGTTAATTAACTAGCAATTATATGTTTTTCTTATTATTAAATTGCTTCCGTTTGAGCAATTCAGCAAATTTAAGTGAGATATTACCATCTGGATGATCGTAATATCAGCCTATCACCTTGTAGACACAAAATATGACTCAAAAATATGGCAGTCAGGTAGGGGGTAAATTGGGTACTTGTTTTGTAATCTTTATTAAGTGAAGTTTTAATTAAGTGCTTCCCAACTGTTTCTCATATACCCTGGTGCAGGAAATGAGTCGCTGTCTGAAAGGATAATGTGTGTAATCGCTGTTGTGTGTTTTATTGAATCACTCGATAATATTGGCCCAGTCACATCACACTCCTGTTGATCATGTTAGACTGGCTGCAAGTGCAAAAAATGACTAGATCTACGGTACTTTAATTCATGGTAATTGTCTGCAAGAACTTCGGCAGAATCAGAACTCAATCACTCAGGCTCTGTCTCGCAAATTATATGTCTAATGTACTTTTTAACATGAAAAAGTATGTCAGTCTTACCTCATGTTAAAAGTCCACAATTTTGTCTTGATTTTGATTCTGTCTCTTTGCTCTCTTTCACTCTCACTCTTGCTCAGTCGTTCTCTCTCTCTGCTGGTAATGACTTAAAGAGACAGATAAACTAATGGCTCGGTATTGGTGAGGCAACTCGGAGACACACACACGCACGCACGCACACGCACACACATCCTTGCACTTATTTCTTTGTGAGGACATTTCATTGACTTTGATTAATTCTTTCTGTGTTTCCACAGCCTTTCCCTTATCATAGCAATAAGCAGCGCACGCCTAACCTAAACCCTGACCCTAACCTTAACTAATTAGTCACAATTTGCCTTTGTAGTTGTGGGGACATTTGAAAATGTCCTCACTTCCCTATAATGTCCCCAATCTGTAGGAAAAAAAAAAAAAGACTTTTTTTGTTTTCACAAGAACACACACACACACACACACACACAGGTTCTTATGTCTTATGGTAACATTTCACAGACTTGCAGTCATTCCCTCACCCCTTTCCCTGACCTTAACCCTCAACAGTACATACCTAACCCTAACCTTAACTAACCTTATTGCAACCTTAACCTAACCATAACCTTAACCTCTAACTCTAAAATAGCTCAATTTCCTCACGGGGATCTGAAAATGTCCCCATAAGGATGAACAAATCTGGAATTCCATGTCTTATGGGGACATTTTTCCCCCACAAGGGTTGATGAACATGGACCACACACGCACAGGGAAATGCAGACAGACACTGGGTGCAATAAGTCGCGTTAAAAACTAAACAGTGAGTTTAAATCACCTGGTGTAACGGCCGCTCTGTTCATGTCATGACAGCAGTAAATGACGCTGTCAGACGGATCCCTGAGTGCGAGAACAGCCCCAGATGACGAGGAGAGAAACATGATTTCCACACGCTCCTGCAGTCCCCAGGAGTTACCATAGTCAGACTGCTTTTCTTCCAAGCTAAATAAAATCAAAAGAAATGAGGCCTGCAATTAATCACTTTATCAATAATTGAGCGTTGAGTAATTGCATAAAAAACAGGACTGAAAAGATCCGATACTGATAATGTGGCCGGCGGCAGGGGGGGGGGGGGGGGGGGGGTAAACAAATAAAATCAGGCTGTATTAAGAACAAGCATACACAAAGCAACAAAGCAATTAATTAAACTACATCCCATGATGCAATGGGTCACGTAATGCAAATTAGCTGCTATAATTATAGCAAACTTGAATATGAGAAGAGACCTCAGTGGGTTGAATGAGGCATGATTGCGGCGGCATGTTCAGCTGAAGCTTTAATTAGCCAAGCGTGTTACACTGCGTTAACATCACCAGGCTGAAATGACTCAACTCAGAAGTTTTGAGACACAGGTCTGATGTATTTCAGGGCTGCGTAGACCCAGAAATTCAATCTTATATCTCGTCTTCAAATCAGAATTGAGCCACTTTTATATATGGTCCAAGATTAGATAGAAATCTGACATGGCTACATGATATGACTGAGGACGGTCAGATCGGACTTCATGAGGCTTGTTGCCTGTACTCGTGCACTAAGTGCAGTTAAAAACCTAATAAACTATAGCCATCTTGCTTTGCTTTTGCCTTATCAACCTGATCAGATGCAGCTGACAAACTTTACTCCCTTCTCGAGAGCTCAATCCTAGTCACACGTTCGCTCCAGGCGCGTCTGTTATCTCAGTTTGAATCAGGTCTGAATACCATGAGTACTTTCACAAATATGACGGCATTTTGTGGTTGGTGTTGGTGATGCAGATGACTTGTGCAAAAATAGTTGAAATTCGCACATGCCTGCCATTTTAGAGGGCAGATGCGTTCACATTACTGATAGATACAGGTCATCATACAGATACAGGCGAACCGTCAAGGCAGGCTAATCTGATCCAAGCAAAAAATCGGAATTGAACGATTTACGAGGCCTGTAATGTGAGCACAGCATTAATCTCTTCAGCCCTGCGATCCTGTATGTGGGTTCAGCAAATACAGCTGTTTTATGTGGACTTGTGGGAATTTAGGCCCAATTTAAATTAATGTGGGGATCCAAATATGTCCTGCTGAATTGCAAGGGAATGTGAATAAAATGGTGCACAAAATCTTGATATTTTCTTCTTGAAGTAATGGTCTTACTTTAAAAACATGGTGTCCTGAGTGTCAACATTTCACTCAGTATAAGTGTGATGAAGATTAAGCGAAGCGCTGCAGCCAGCAGAGACAGAATATGTGTGTGACATTGTCCGAAAATGTGTTCCACCTTAAGCTGGCTTGAAGCACATGGTTAGTAGCATCAGATAGCAGGATTTGGTGTACCCCAATGAGAAGTTTGATAACCATTCTATATTATAGATAGATGAGTGGGTTTATGGACAGATTCATGGCAAGGGACCACCAATCTGGACCTCAAACAAAAAACCCAGCCCTGGTTTTCTTTTGCCTGGTAATTAACTGAACAATGAGAGCTTCTGATTGGCTAGACTAGGACCATAATTTGTTGATCCCCAATTTAAGGCTTGATTGGTTGACTGATTTTTTGTTGTTGTTTGATTGGCTGATGGCAGGATATGCTGGGGGAGCTGTTCACACCAGTGGAGACCCCAGAAGCACCGAACAGAGGTTTCCTGAAGGGCTTCTTCGGGGGAAACGCTCAAACCTTCGACAGAGAGGAGCTGTGTAAGTCTGTAGGGAGTGTGGGAGTCCATCAGAATTATGCAGGATTGTGGACAGTTTTTAAGGAAGAAGGCAGCGGTCATATCCTCTCGCTGAGCAGATGTTGAACTCATGGGCTCTAGGATTTTTCGTTCCTGGATGGTTCATCTCAATAATGCTTTTCCCTCCTAACCCTCCTGTCCATCGTCAGTTCGTCCATCTGTCAGCAATGATGGAACATTTTTTTATCTCTAGGGGGCAAAAAATCCGGGGACGAAATATCTTCAGGGACGAAAAGTCCGGGGATGAAAAGTCCAAGGACGAAAAATACGGGGTTGAAGAGTCCTTTAACCGAATTGATGAGCTTCTTAGCCAGTGGAGTTTACCAGGGGACCATTGGGCCTGATGTGTTTGACTGGCACTTTGTTTGAGTTGTTAGTCGAAGCCACATTGCTATCACAGTGAGTTAGAGCAGCAGTTGGGCCCTTTGTGTATGGTCCCATATTCCTTTGGAGAATTCTGACCCCTGGTGTATGTAACGGTAAGTGACTTTGGATAAAAGAGCACGCAAAATGAAAAGTGATCTAATGTAGTCACCACTAATGGTCGGAAGCTTAGATGCACAGCTTTACTTCTCGAGGGCAGCTTTGTAGCAAAGGTAGCAAATCCAGATTGAGGAAGTGAAACTTCCCCTCAGTGCCACCTCCTGGATTTGCTCATCTGCACGGTTCCTCCGCCGCAAGTAACTGAACTTCCCTTGCAGAGGTCAGGGGTGGAAGAAATATTAATAGCTTTTTCAGCCCTTTTTTGCCTTTTTTGTGTCCCAACTTTTTTGAGACCGGTTGCAGCCATAAAATTTGAAATGAGCTCATTTTGTGAATAAAAAAATGTAAAATGTCTGTTTCAACATCTGAAATGTTATCTTTATGGTAAATAACATTGGATCATGTGATCTGAAAGTCGTTGCATTTTGATTTTAATCACAATTCACACTTTGTCCCAACTATTTTGAAATCGGGGTTGTACACACATCTCTTTCTCTCCCTTGCCTTCTCTTTATCTCCCTCTCTCTCCCAGTTGGAGAGGCCGCTGCGGGGAAGGCGTCGCGTAGTCTCGCTCAGCACATCCCCGGTCAGAGCGGGGTGGAGGGGATGAAGGCTGCCGCCGGCGGGGTGGTGGGCGATCTGGTGCGGGCGCGCGTGGCTCTGGACGAGCGAGGACAGCGGCTTGGAGAGCTGGAGGAACGCACGGCGCTCATGATGTCCAGCGCGGAGATGTTCTCCAAACACGCCCATGAGGTACCCTCCAGCAAGCAACAGCACCATTCATTTCACTCTAAATTGCCAATCTCACCCATCCACTCTCTGGCGTTCTCTGAAATAAAGGCAGGAAATATGTGTGATTCCAAAACACACCCATGAGCAGCAGCATAATTTTATTTTAAACCAAACCGTCTTGTATAGAAGTTTAAAACTTCAATCCTGGAGGGTCACAATCTCTGTTTGTTTTGGGGATTCCCCATCTGCTGATTCAAACCATGGGAATAAAAGGAGTGTAGAATGAATTTTAGCCAGACGTGACTTTACTGCCGTTATGTGCTACCGTTTGGCTTTCATGTTGTCTCTGGTGGGTATACGAAAGGATAACAGATGGCCAGTGGTATTAGGTCTTTATCTGATGAGCAAGTTAAAAAAAAGGTTTGCTTGCTGGTGATAACAAGTGTATTTGCTCAAACGGCGATCACAACAAAAATGCATGTAGAGTACTGGAGTACTTACATACTGCCACGACAAATAATACTGTCACAGAATTACAATATCATGCATTTATGAGTATCACTCTGAATTATAGCACTCTGAAACTGGTGTATCATAGAAAATAATTCTCACTGATAGTTTCCCACTCTCAGTTATGGCTTTTGATTGGCCTAATAAGGATGCAGAACTAATTTTTGCAATACTTCCTACTGCACACGAGGACGGCTGCAAATTAAGCAGCCAAGTGTGGCAGGTCTTCTCAACTCAGGGGACACTGGGGCCCTCCAGGATTTTAGTTTGAGATCACAGGTCTTGGGGGACCATCCAATCACTGACACTCTGAGAAATATGCTGTAATGCATTTCAAGCTGGTTAAATTTCGAGACAATGGTTCACCGACTGCCTTAAAAATGTGTGTTGACTCAACTGAATGTGAGTTTGCATATCTTGAACACAAGGTTTGGTTCAACTCATCAAGACAATGGATAACTTCAAGTCCACTTTTGAAAACTAACAAACTTGAGTTCAATATCTAATTCTTGTCATGGCAAGTGGAGTTAGATGGAAGAAATAAGATCACACTAGTTAATGGGGCTATCATGATTTACTGTGTAAGTATATGAAATTAAGGTGCCTTAAGAGATATTAAGGTGCCCCTTAGTCATGTGTACCTTTGGAGAAACTCTCTACACTGTCCATAGAGAACATCATTATATTCACAGGGAATATTTGGGAAATTTGTTCCTGAAGGACAGAAATGCAAACCTTCATTTCTGAGGGGGTAAATATGTAATGTAGTTACGCCACAGGACTGATTGATGACAGAATGAAAAGGTCTGTTATTGATTTAGAAGCACCAGTTGTTTGGAAGTTGTTTAAACCGTGTGTTTTTGCCCCGCAGTTGATGCTGAAATGTAAGGACAAGAAGTGGTATCAGTTTTAAAATCTTGGCCGCACAATAACATCTCTTCCCTGCGGGACATCGACCCATCAGAGGAAGGAAGAGGGCAAGAGGGAGAGACACTGGACTAGCATTGCCTATGTGATTCTATCCTGCCTGACAACTGGCAGACAGGATATTTTTATTGGCTGGTGAGCCTGGACAGGAAGTGAAAAAATTGTTAATCCAAGAGGGATGGGATGAGGGTTTGTGAAATAAGGTCGACTGGTGTAACCCATCTCCCCTCCCCCCAAGCCCCCGGACCATGGTTCATTTGGTTCATTCCAGTTATAGGCTCCTCCCACCAGGCTTATTGATGAAAATAAGCCAAACTGCATGAAATGAGAAAGGTATATAATCATATGAGTGAGAGGAAAAAACTGCCATACTTTAGAAGCAGCATGTCAGATCATTTAAAGAGAAAAAGCTTATTTCTTAATATAAGTCCATTTAAAAACTGACTTAAAAAAAAAAAACTTTCTATTTTTTTGAGATCATTAAAAAAAAGTAAAAAAAAAAAAAAATCTATAAATGTACCCCAAAATGCTACAAGGCCAAAACATTCTCGGCCATTACTTTTTTTCCTTTTGGAAATTGATATTTTGAAATAAATATATTTGCTCTTTAAACAACACTACTATAACTGTGCAATCATCTTTTTTTAAGAAAAAACAAAAACCAAAAAACACCATGTCCCATTCTAATACTTGTTCAGTCAACTACACCCGCTTTCCAGGAGTGGCCACAGGTTATTCACTGGTGCACAGTCTAATTTGTAGTTTTTTTAGTTGCCAGATATATTTAATTTCTTATAGGCTGCAACTACCTTTGAGTCCAGTATTACTCCACAAACATCCCTATTATATGTATATGATATGTGCAATTAAAGCTGTTCCAAGTGTACTTTTTATGTGTTATTAAGGAACCAAGGTTGTACGAGATTAACAAAATGCTGTTTTTTTGTTTGTTTTGGTCTATTCACATATTCATAATCATGTGCCATAATCAGACTCAGAGAACTTGAAGTGTAAACTGGAAATGCACTTGCGTTTGGATATATATGCTTAATGTGGGATGGGTGGCTTTTAATGGATGGATGTCACAGTTCTTTTCAACTTGCTGAAATTTCACTCGCTCACACACACACACACACACACACGCGAACACACCAGTATTTGCACATTTTGCCATTCTTGTTTTGCACCACTGGATTTAAGAAATAGCTATACGCTCTGCCAAAGCAATTACAGATGATTGACAGGTGTTTGAGACGGAGTGACATGACCTCTATAGTGCTCAAACTGTCTCTGTGAGAGAGTCATAGATTTCCACTTTATTGAGATCGCTCCAATCGACTTGAGTATTTTTAATTATGTCATATTTTTGGGTGTAATCAAAAAAAATTCTTTCTTAAATATCCCCTTTCATGTCACCAGGTGCACAGCCAATTAGACATTACATGCCATTTTGAAATTTGTTCCATTGTGACATCACACTTCAAAGTGACCGTCCAGATACAAGAGGGTCTGATCATCTTCAGCCGACAATAATCGGTTTCTTCGTCATTTTGAATGGTGACATCCCTCCTGTGATGTCACAAAGGACAGATTTTGTGATGGCTTGTAATGGCCAGTTGGCTTTACAGCTGGTGACATGGTAGGGCACCTTTAACATAACTTTATTGAAAAAAAAAAAAAAAAATCACCAGTGGCTGGTTACCATTGGAAAGAGATGACATGGTCTCAGTCAAGGTGTAAATCCATAACACATCCACAACACGTCCTCAATCAAGGTGCAGTCATGGAACTTCTTGCAGTTTTTACCCCTCAGCCGATGAAAATTGGTCGAGGCGTATTGTCGTGGCGTGCGGCGTCCGTCTGTCCGTTAACTTTTTGTTGCTGGACGATGGCTGAAAAACACCTTGGCCAAATGTTCTCATTTTTTGGTGGTATGTTGGGGGTGGTTACAGGAAGCTCCCTATCAATTTTTGTCCCACTCCAAGAATCAATATGGCTGCCACGGCAGCCATCTTCATTTTCCTTTCCGGACGATGACTGAAAAACCCCTTGGCAAAATGTTCTTGTTATTGATGGTATGTTGGGGGTTCTTACAGGAAGCTCCCTATCGATTTCTGTCGCGCTCCGATAATCAATATGGCCGCCAATAAAGTGCAAGGCTGAGGGGTCCCGCTCGCGACAGCGCGCTATTTTTGGACATTTCAATGCATAATCAATGGATATGTAAATATAAATCCAGTAATAAACTAAACCTGCATTGCAGTTTGCAGTTTGGGTCTCTCTCATATTTACGCGTCTCTGTTCGACGCTCATCACACATCACTCCAGATTCAGTTTATTTGTTGGGGAACATTAATTTTACAGGCATCTGTCTCTCATACTTAAGCAGTATTTTTCAATAACAATACCTGCCCTTGAGTTTATGATCTCAGCCTCTCTATGAGTATCTGTCTGTACACTGTGCAGTGTTGTTAGTACTGTAGTGTATATGTGGAGTGTTGCAGTGGTAGTGCTTAGCAACATGGTAAAGCACAGACCAGAGGCAGCTTGGATGAGACATTAGAGTCCTCCAGTGAGAGACTGGTGTAAGCACTGGAATTGAACCGAGTGCTGTTAGGATAAGAGACTGCGCTAATTCCAACAATCTGTCTTATTTCAAGTTTCCTGGTCGAAAGATGTCACAGGTTTACGAACACCTGCATGAAATCTTCCATTAACAAGAAACACACTCTTCAGGAATGCTAGTAATTATGTCATTGACTAATATACGGCACTTAACAAATTTATTGGACCACGTGTCATTAAAAAAAGGAGAAAACACAAATACTTAAGAAATTTGTCAAAAACTTGTTTAAAACTAAAAATTATTTCATGATTGCTTTTGTAAATAACGGACTGAAACCACTAAATAGTCCTTTTGCACACATAAAAACAAACAAAAAAAACCTATATTTTGAATGGCCTCCTTTGGCCTTGATAACAGTTTGCATTCTTGCATTCGCCCACTAAAACTAATTTTTATGTTCAGGAATGCAAGAAAATATCTTATTTGGTGTCTTAATAAAAAAATAATAATGTCCTTAACTATTTTTTCAGCTTTTTTATAAAATGGTAAAATTAGAAAATTCATGGATAACAACAATAATTATATTTTAGCATTAAAAAAATCATTTCAGTTAAAGAGCTTGCGCATACTGGTGGATTAACCATTACAGAAACATAAAAATTATTTTGGTAATTACCAACACTGTTAATTTAGGGCAGCTGTGGCATTAACTTTACATTCAGTGGTGGTGTAATAAATTTGTTAAGCGCTGTATGCCAAGTTTTATTTGATTTATTTCCCGCTGAGAAATTGACAGGCATTTTCCTGTCACCAGGTCTGATCTTGAGCGGTGGCTGACTT
This sequence comes from Gymnothorax reevesii, assembly GCA_029721435.1. NCBI lineage: Eukaryota > Metazoa > Chordata > Actinopteri > Anguilliformes > Muraenidae > Gymnothorax > Gymnothorax reevesii. Next base: position 52,072,507 of record CM056590.1, read on the forward strand.
CGTCGCTAGAGCTGGTCTTAAGAAAGATAGAGTGGAAGAAGGGAGGCTATGACTCAATGCTATGGCTTCTCTTTTACCTACTCAATTAAGTCATTTGTGTCCAACCTGTCATTGTGGCTGTCCTCAAAGGCTATAAATGACAGTAATATTGACTGAATGTTTCTTTTGTACACCTTCAATTTTTGTATTAACTAGGTTTCGGGAAATGTGTGTGGCTATTGTACCTGTTAACGGGTGGTTCTGTGAACGATGTGCTCATACTGTTAGAGTCTGAAGAATTGTTCACTCTGTTCTTCTGTTATCGAATCACTGTCCTTGTTTACTTCGTTTTATCTTTATTTTCAATCAAAAGTGGTAATTCGGTGTTTTTTTTTTTTTTTTTGTGGTATAACCGAATCCAGCCACTTCAGTTGTTTCTTAATATACTATTAGTGTAGTGGAGGTTACTGGAAAAAGAATATGTTAATGCAAAATAAACTCTCATTGATGTTCCCACTGGAGGCTTTTTTTGTTTGAGTGTCAAGCTTCATCTTTACTGCACGACTACATGCAATTAATATTCCATGTTGTCAAAAATGAACATTTTTTTCTCTATCCTGTGACATAAGGCCACATAAAAAAGGGTTGGTTTGCATTTTTTTTTTAAATGCACAAAAAAGAAAGAAAAATTCAGAGAATTCGTGTCCATGCAGCTGACAATCCGTTCGGCTTTCAATTGCTGCCCCACATGTAAGTTAGACAGATCTGATTCTTCATGTTAATACATTTACTTGTGATTTGGTTTGTTGCGCTATTGAGATTTCAAGCTATTAGTATAATGAATATTAAAAAAAAAAAACCCTGCCCACCTTTGAAAACTCAACCGTGGAGGATGCTAACTAACTATTTAAAGCCCGAAATGCTTTTCCATGACTTAGCGCAAAGCATCAGTGCTGTGATTAGTTACTTACTCAGATGTATCACTGCTGAGAACTGCTGTTGAGTCCTGATGAACTGCAAGTGGCAACTGACAGCCTGCTGCCAAACTCACTCTTGTTTCAGCTGGGAGTTGGTTGTTTGCGTGTGGCGCCATGATGTTGGCTGGGTGGTTACATTTCGGCCGATTTTGTCTGCTTATAAATCGCTACGCCTGGATTACTCAGGTCCATTTTGGGTGATCATTTCTATTCATCTTCAGGGCCAGGGGGCATTTTGCAACCATTAGCGTAACCCCTGCTTCCTTTTTGAGGTCGCCAATCTGATGCAGGAAGCTACATTGTTCAGGGCTCCAATCCGTCAGAGGGCTCGCGCACCATTATCTGGGTGCATCTCAAAGCGAGGGCTGTGGCCTTCGGAGGCTGCATTTTTAGGGGTCGTCACTTACTTCCATCTGTCAAACTGAGTTTTAGGATTAGGGATAAGGTTAAAATTTAGGTTAGGGTTACGTTTGGGGCTAGGTATAAGGTTAGGGGTTAGAGTTAAGGTTAGGGTTCGGGAAACCAGAGACGATTGGCTTAAGCCAAAGCTGTTTAACAGAAATGAAGTTATGTAATGTGAGTTTGGCAGATGGAATTGAGTGACCACCCCTAAAAATGAAGCCTACAACGGAAGCAGCCTACACTTTGAGATGCAGGAACTGACACACTACCTATGGGCTGTATAGAGGGTGCATCTCAAAGCGTAGGCTGCATCCTTTGAAGGCTGCATTTTTAGGAGTCTTCACTCACATCTATTCCCTAAACTGACATTTAAGGTAAAAGACAAGGTTGGTTTAGGTTCAGGGGCTAGAATTATGGTTAAAGTTAAGTAAACCAGTGACGACTCGCTTAAAACAAAGCTGTTTAACGGAGACGACATGAGGTTTCCTTAATTTGGCAGATGGAATTAAGCGACGACCCCTAACAATGCAGCCTTCATTGGATACAGCCTAGGAGGGGTTGGCAATAGGCGACCCGCGGGCCGCCGAGCTTCCAATCCGGCCCTCGACTGAGTTCTACTGGTTTATGTACTGTACCTCGGTCTTTTTGTGCGCCTGTAAGTCAATGTGCTGGGACATGGAAACACGTAAAGTGCTTGTGTGTGCCTGCGAGCCTCTGCACTGGGATAAGGAAACACCCACCTCCCCAAATCACCAAGCGCGACAGTTTGGGGAGCGGGTTTTCCCTGCCTGTCAGCAAAGGGATGATTTTGGCCGCCGCCTCAGTTCAACCGAAGCATTCAGAAGAAGCGATTTTTGCGCGTGCTCAAACCCATACACAAAAGCCGTGGCGGTGCGCATTTGATGCGACACGGTTGTTTTTTCGTGCACGTCCGCGGCGCACAGCTGCACGAACCTGCTTCTCCCCCGGTGTTGTGTCCCGGTCCCTTCGGCCTGTGTCTCTCCTAATGTTTCCTCTCTGAGCTTTGCCTCGTTTGAAATGTGAAGAAAGCCCATGTGAGGAAAAACGTTGCCTCTGAGATATAGAATGAGTGTTATAGAAGAGAAACACATATTTCAGGACCACTGACTTGTATCCTCAGAACAGACATGTCCTTGACTGTCAGCCTCCTTTCATATTAAGCTGAAAATCAGCAGTGTAAGCTCCAGCATATGTAAATGATGATATGATTGGTCAAGATTTTTCATTTTATATCATTCAAAACACCAAAGATATGTATCAATGAAAATGATGTGCTTACAAGTAAAATAAAAATATAAACAATAATAATAGTATATGATATTAATAATACATTATTAGGCAAAAAGATTAATTTAATTTCAATCAAGGGGCCTATTTGAATGTCCAGCCCTTGAGGTGTCTGTTGAGAAAAAATGTGGCCCTCCATTGCCTACCCCTGGTAGGCTTTGAGATGCATCCAGAGCATCCATTTAGCCTGTCGCGGTAGGACACCCGCGCAAGCGCAGAGAGAACATGTAAACTCCAAACTGTCACGCCACAGGACGACCCTCGCTGGTCAAAGGAGCTTTGGCATCAGAACAAAATGCTCTGGGTCCCTAAACTGTAGCGATTCACAGCATTGAATACGGAGCAAGAATATTGTGTTCGTCATCAGAAATAAAAAAAAGTCCTAGGGGAGCGAGAGGAACACTTCAAAAAATGAAGAATGCAAACCTTCTGTCCAAAATTCGAATAATACCGCCACAAGCAAGAAAGTTGCGAATGGATAGAAGCTTTGGACACCCGAGGCTGAATTAACTGCAAAAAGTGGCCTACAGCCGAATTCATAACTCCCAAGAGCTTAGAAGCAGGAGTATTTCCTTGATTTATACTGCTACCTACAGGCAACATGTTGTGCGAACGTTGCTTTAACGAAAATGAAGTACAGGGTTACAGTAGTATATTGTAGCTGTATAGTGTTCTCTAGTGTGGTTGTTGTGTACGTTTCACCAGCTATGGTATTCCCAGTTTATTTATTTCTTTCTGTAGTGTCATTTTATTAGCTTTGGTAGCCTCACGATATTTCAATATTGATGGTAAATCCTCATACAATTATTACAGTAATACTGGTCGTATTTGGTGGTAATTTTTCATGGTATTCTTATAGTGGATTTTTTGTAAGGGTGTTACTTAGCCTGCTATGTACCGCGACCTTTAGCCTACTCTGAATTCTTCATTCGAAAAAGAGAAGTAGGCAACACACAGAAACATCGTGTTTTCCCCCAATAGTTTCGCAGATTTTCACAAATTCGCGAGTTTTTTTTTCTCCCGCCTGGTTTTCCGAAATAGTAGGCTATGATTTCACTCCTTGCCATGACGTATTGCTCATTTACATTTAAATGGTAGAGACCCTAGTTTCGGAGGCTCGCAACTAAACTAAATCTTTGTGGTTAGTAAGAGGTCAGCCGCTTGAAGGGAAAAACTTCTGGTTTTTACTTTCTGACCCGTGAGATTCGTAAGTCAGGAGATGGCAGGAATCCCACGCCGGAACTTCTTGATTTCTTGTTAGTGTGTGTTTCCAGTGACTTGGGTTTCAGCTGTGCCAGATATGATCCGGGCACATTCAGAGAAGATTATCTTCTTGGATTGATGATATGTTAGATACATAAGTAAAGTGGCTCCGCTAAGACTTTCAGACATCGATTTCGACGGATAGAAAGGTAAGGAAAGAGATCTGATGAGTTTATTCGGATGTACTAGGTAAACTGCATGCTGACGGAAAATAGCGGCGGTTGCTCCGCACAAAATATTTGCCATAGAATAATTGCACTCTCTGGTAAACCGCCTTTGGTAATGGGGCGCTTTCTTGAATTGAGAAAGAAAGAATTAGACTGACGTGAGTATTGTAAATAAAAAACAAAAAAACCCTTGTTTGATCTGTGATGACCGATTATGATCAGTCACAAAGGCACATATTTCACGACTTCTGCCATCAGGAATGCACCGCATGTCGTTCATGGTCTTACATTTGATTTTTTATTTATTTATTTATTTTTGGTCGAGATTGATGCATGTTACAATAATAGGGCAATTGCGTTTTATTTGTATTTTTACTTCCTTAGCGATTAGTAATGTAATCGCTTTCACTCTCTGCCTGTCAACATTTCTTTAGAAGCGAAGATGAAACTCCCATCTTTGGTCATCTTTTTCTTCGGATTTCAAGGTGGGAACTGCTCGGCTTTCATCTCCACGGACGCTTTTCTTTCGCTGCCCAGCATGTTTCTCTGTATGCTGCATTCATGCCCTGAGAACAGCAAATGTTAACCCCTTCAGCGCCGTGATGTATGATCTCAAAGTCAAATGCTGTTGAAAACCTATCATATGGCAACTTGTTTAACAAGTTGTCATATGATAGGTTTTCAACAGCTCAGGATAACTACATTTTTAATTCCTTGAAAATGTATTCAGTGTTCTAAGGGTTAAATGATATGGAGAAGTTAATCAAACTTATGCAGAAATACAGCATATAATTGCCTACATTTGAAAAGGTGTATCTTCTATCTCTTGAATTGCCCATGAATTATTAGTTGGTGACTGATATTCATATTCTTACATACTTTCTCATTAAAACTGGGGAATAATAATAATGATAATGCAGGAAACGCTCATGCAGGCAGTAAGTAAGTTGCTTTGAAAGTTTCCATGTAATTCTCCATATATTCATGAATATATCATGTAAAGGATTGTCAGAGGTGCCAACATCGCTTCTTGAAAGATCAATTTGGTTTTGCCACAAGAAACTCACCGCATGAGTCATTGTCGGGCACCCCCCTCCCACAAATAGAGACACACGCGTGTGCGCACACGCACACACACACACACACACATACACACACACACACAGAGTTTATGTAACTTTATGACTACAGTGACACACTTTTCACCTTCCTTTTCAGACACTCCCTTTAACCTTTTCCGAGAACTCTCAGAAAAATGAGGACAAGCTTTATTTCAGCAGGTTTCAAGTGGTCAATTCACATTAATATTGGCATTATTCGGAAGTATATGGAGGATTTGTTCACTTGACAGTCCAAGGCGCAGTATTCATGTAGTGGTATTGGAACAGTCTGAAAGCCATAGGAATATGGGGTGTGATTAGTGCCACGGCTTAGTTGCAGAGCTCACTGACCTGACGAACTTCCGCGACCACCGCCGTGACTAAGTGACTTGACGCCGTCGCTACGGCTAAAGATAGTTTTACTTTAAAGGTGCACTATGCAAGTTTGTTTACTTTCTGCGCGATTATATTTTTGTATCAATTTGCCAACATCTTTCCATGATCCTCTAGCTGCCTGCCCCTAAATTCACTGCTCTGGAGACTGCACAGGCATCACAAACTGCAAATAAACACAAGGGGCACAGGCTGTGCCCCATAACATAACAAACCGTTCCGGCCAATCACCGGCAAGAGTTGACAGTTTTGGAAGCATGGGAAGGAGGGAACTATGGGAGGGAGGGGCGGCCACCTCTGTTTTGTTTGAGTTTGAATGTCAACAGAAGTGAAAGTAAACAAACTTGCATAGTGCACCTTTACGTTTCTTATGTTACTTTGAAAAATGTGAACTAGCCAACTGAGTGCAAAGTTTCCACAAATGTATAATACTAGTGAAGACAGCATGATTTCACTTATATTAATATATTGAGAATAAAGGATCCAGTACCTCACTGAACCCAAAGCAAATCAGTGGAAAATAAAAGTTGGACGCTGGTGATTATTAAATTTGCACCTGCTGTTCCTACCTCTTCAAAGGCAATTTTGGATGTGGTAATAAGAAGAAAACTAGAGGCGCTCATAGAGTGCAAACCTCCGCCAAGGCAGCACAATCCAAATCTGCATGAGTGGGAGCAAAGTTGAGTTATCGCGTGTCATAGGATCTTAAGATGGCTGCCGTGGTGACCATTTTGTTGCACTGATCGTGGTCAAAATCAACAGGGTCCATCCTTGATGTAATAGCAATCCAAGCACAAAATTTCAGACAAATACGTGCATGACTTTTTGAGTTGTGTTGTTCAAAAACAGACAAATAAACAAACAGGGGCGAAAACATAACCTCCGCCCCAACTGCATAGGTGGAAGTAATTAGATCACAATCAAAAGGAGAAATAAACATAACCATTTTCTGAGGGTGAAAGGGTCTGTGTAAGCCTCTGGTATGGTTTAATTTAAGAATAATTTTATCATGTAATTCAGCATAATATGAAGTGATCCATTTTTTCATATGGACTGCAACGGATGAAACGCAAAATGAAGAGGACGGCTCAGTGTGGCTTAATGGGTATTGTCAAGACTGAGTGAACAGTTAGAGTTCTTTCTTCGTGAATACAATTACAGTACAATTGCATTCAATTACTGTTAATCTGTCACTCTCCGTCTTTCGCATTTTAACTTCTGAATAAACTGCTTTCTTCCTTTTCATGGTCTGTTACCCGATCTCCATTCTAAGTACTTCCAAGTATGATATACCTCAGTTAAATGTGTGCACGCAGTTCTATTTTCTAAAATATACATGCAACTTAGTGTGCACTGCTGTCGTGACCTATGCAGCTATTGCATATACGCCAGCCAAACGTTCTTACTTACACTGCTCGGCCAAAAAAAAAAGTTGCACACTCAAATAGTTAGTTGGAACCCCTGTAGCTTTGATTACAGTGCATATTTGAAATGCAATTCCAGAACTTTTATTTTCGATCAGAAATGCCATAATTTTTGGTTCGAGATCTTGTCTTGGTTGAACCACTCGGTGGTCTTTCTTGAGCACATCCCAATAACTTTTAATGTGTTTAAGGTCAGGACTTTGTGGTGGCAAATTTGTTTGTGAAAATGATTCCTCACACTTGTTTTTGTCATTCAGGGCTTTCTTTGCTAAATACAGGCCAATAACTTGCCCGTTCTGAAATACTGTAACATCTTTTCCACCATCAAGGGATGTGTCTTCCTACATGATTTTTTAAGAAATGAGTAGCGATACGCTTCATCAGTCAGGGTTAAAATGATTATTGCCAGCTGAAACATTAAAAATCGCAATAATGATCTAATTATAGAATTTGTTCATTAATTTCCAAACGGTGACTTTTTTTTTGGCCGGGCAGTGTATTTTGAGCTGACTCAGGCTAAAAAGCTGACCTTTTACAAAATAACCAAAGCTAACTAGTGTTGACTGTCTGAGAACGGAATAAACTAGCTAGTCCGAGTAACGTTATCTTGACTCATAAAACATAGGCTAACGTTAGTTTTTGATAACACCCTTATTCTGCACTTTTGCGAATGTTTGATCGGAAGATATTGAGTTAGTATTACAGTACAAAGTAAACTTATAGGCCTCGCAGAATTAGATTGTCATTACGTTGGCTGATAGCAACATAATAGATTTATAATTACCGTTGTGAAGAACGTACGTCCATGTGTAGGTTTTCCACACGTTTGTCCATATGCTATCCATGTGGAGGTTATCCACATGTATATCCACACGTCGCTTATCCACGCGCTTAGGAAAGAATAACAAAATTTCTAACGTCACTCCGCTGCACCACCGTGGGCACAGTGATGAGCTAGGCCATGCGACCGCTACCTTGTCGCCGCCGCTACATCATGTCTCCATTTACTCCCATGATAATCAAACTGTTTTTTCAGCACACAGGGGGGCGTACGTCAGACAGGTCAGCAGGTCACAGCCCATAATATGAACTGCATGCAATCCTATCATTGGGCGGTGTTGCCTAAAAGCTACGCTCTCTCAGTGACACGTCTCTACGGTGTATTCAAGTGTTAAGATTGGCCAGCAGATCACGTGCTAGAGTTGCAGTCATGAAGCTGAATGGCCGGTTAATGTAGTGCTAGTATACTCTGATGGGGCGTGTTCTAGCGAGAACACAATAACGTGGCCACGCAGTATATTAAAGTACCATGGGAACTAATATAATCAATTTTCTTTTATCTATCTGTTTTGGACATTGAGGGCATACAGTATGCAAACACAAAGTATGAGAATTTTCGGTAAATAGATTTACAAATCTAAAGGTTTTCCTTTCCTAGTGGCTGAATTTAAATTGGGCGTGAACCCTCTCGTCCCAAGGTAACGTCATGAGGTAATACACCTAATTTCTTTGGTTTGGAGGTCGTCCAATCAAGGAATTAATATCAATCTCCTCCTTCCCCTGTAACGTTTGTTACAGCCACGCCCATATAGAAAGCTCTGATGAGTCTATCTTTGTTATACCTTTTATATATGTTACTGTTTTTCCATTCAACCTTTGACGGAGTCTTCAGAGCCATCTGGTGTTGCTCCAGCCACGAAGGCAATGTTGGTATTGTTTGTATGGCCGCAGTCCTCATTATAACTCATTCAGTGGGTGTGTACTCAGACCACACCCTGTTCAGCGAGTGCGTACTCAGACCATAAGTATAATTGAACTCAGCCTTCCTTTTTATTACAAACTCTCACCTGTAATGTTTCGTAACTGTATCTTAAAGGTACCCAATCTTGTCACAAGATGCACAGCTGGTGCCATCATAGGGCACTTTACTGGCCGTTACAGGCCATTTCAAAACCTGTCCTTTGTGACATCAAACAGGGGAGGGATCACACAGAATAATGAGGGAACTCATTAACTGGTTCGCTGAAAGCTGAGCAATTGTTCTTGTCTCTGAGTGGCCACTTCACCATATGATGTCACGAAGAAACCGAGTTTGAAATGGCTTGTAATGAGCAATAGGCTGTGCACTTGGTGACATGATAGGTGACCTTGAAAAGGTTGTGATACCATTGTGTTTCTGAGAATCCTCCACAAACCCACAATCCCACAGCCGCGTAAACCCTAATCAACCGAAAACAATATTGCTTGCATTATCGTCGCTGGTAAAAATGGCGTCAGTTTTACAGATTGATCCTGTGTTTCCACCATGTATAAAAAGTATACTGTATAAAAAGATGGATAAAGCACCCGAGTCTGAAAAGTGACGTCACCCACTGGTTTCAGCGCACCATTTAGGAAGCCCCAGTTTTGGCAATTTGAAAAGTGCCATTTTGTAATTTTGAAACTGGTTGTGATTCCTATTGGACGAGAGAGCATGAATTAAAGATCTGGGGAGAAGGTGGATCTACGGGTGGATCTGACCGTATCGGATGAGGACCAAAGGATAGCCACGCCCCAAAGCATATCTGGATTTGCCCTTTATTCTAGTTTATTTGGTACCATAATTTACTAAAATGAACATCACAATATATCGAAGGAAACTTGAAACTAGCAATAGATACCATAAAATAATATGGAAACACATTATTGAAAAAATAAATCAGGTGGGAAAGAATGGTCATTTTCTCTTAGACTTCTATATTATTGAATTTCTTACCATAACCACCACCATCTACTGGCCATTAAATAGAATGCAATTTTAAGGCAATTCCACATTGGCTTCACTTTTCAGACCCGGGTGCTGAGTCCATCTTTTTATACCATCTATGGTTTCCACGAACTTTAAACAATCAATATGATGCAAGTAAGGGGCCAGGGTCCCACCTCAGACTCTTTAAATATATACCAGGTTACACTTACAAAAACACAACTTTGATTCTTTCAGCTCCTAAGCTCACTTGGTTCTTGTTGTCTCTGTCTGTCTTGCTTGACAGGTCTATCTGGCCCTCTCTGTTCAGTCTATGGAAACTCCGAAAAGTCTAATGAGCTCGTCCTGACGTAAGTACGGCATGTGTGTGTGTGTGTGTGTGTGTGTGTGTGTGTGCGCAGTCTTTTACAGCAGTGCACTGTATGCTTTAAAATGCTAATAATTATGTCATTAGTTCATGTATGCTCGGTAGACGTTTTCCTCTGAGAGACTGGAGTGTCAGTCATAGTTTCCATGTTAGGTCTTGGATGCCCAAAGGCACCTGGGAGACTTAAGCCACGAGTGTTTTCTGCCAGAAAGCCTTCCTGCAAAACGTCTTCAGGGTTAACCTCTTCCAAAAGCTGGCCTGAGCAGGTCATCACAAAAAGCTACTATAACCTTAGCGACTATAAATGACAACACCAGTGACTCGGTGTTAGACTGTATCATGCGAGAGCATGTGAGATGTCCACTGGACTGATCGACGATGTGTGGGTATCAGCACATATTGTTCAGCAGTAATGCATGCAGACAGGAAATCTGTACTATGCCTTCATGGGGTTAAATATAATGAGCTTCACTGATTTTGGGCCATTGGATCAAATACATGCGCAGTAGTAATGATGACAGATGGACTAGTTACCATGTCTGACACAGTTAATGTCAGTTAATGGAGGTGGTGGGGTGTTTCGGGGATAATAAGGGTTGAGAACCACTACTGTAATATTGTGGGTTATCAAAGAATTCATGAGATGCCAGGTCATGTACCTGCAGTGCTCTGTGTTTTCAATTCATCCCTATTCCTTCTTATTAAAACACCTCTTGTGTGGGTATCGGTCAATTAGAGCCCATATCAGGTAGACCCATATCAGCTGGACCCTAACTGAATGGGCCCAGCACCGGTTGGATCCCAGACCATTTGAACGCAAACCAGTTGGACCCCAGACCGTACCCAGTTGGACCCCATGCTGTTTGGACCCTAGACCCTAACCATAACCTGACCTTAATCCTTACCCAAATGGTCAGGGGTCCATCTGCTCTGGGGTCTAACTGGTCTAGGGTTCAACTTGCCTGGGATCCAAATGGTGTGGGGTCTAAACGGTTAGGGTAAGGGGTCCAAATGACTCGAACCCCTCTTGCGTTATATTACAGTTAACTAGCTGATACTTCTATCCAAAACGATTTACATTTTGCTTAAGATAAAGCAAGGGTCCGTCAGGACCTCTCTCATTGGTCCACTGGCTACAGTCTGGCTTCATTCAGGCCTGGGTATGGGTACTTTCGACACTGTATCTGTTGGACTCATAAAAGTTGAACCCCTGACCCTGAGCATTTGGACCCCATACCATTTGGACCGCAGGCGAGTTAGACCCTAGACCAGTAAGACCCCAGACCAGCTGGACCCCTGACCAGTTGGGTTAGGGTTAGGGTCTGGGGTCCAAACAGCATGGGGTCCAACTGGGTAGGGTCTGAGGTCCAACTGGTATGGATCCAACTGGTACGGGGTCCAAACGACCTATACCCTTCAGGCCTCAGGTCATGCACCATAGCCTCCAGATTACTGAGAGCCCCTCCTCTTCCGTGACATAACTCACGCTGTCCTGTGATTTGCTCCTGTTAAAGCACTGGCAGCAACCGCCATGAGCAAGCTACGTCTGACATGCCGACGGAAGGAGGAAAATGCTACGTGGAAGACGAGGTCTATACCCAGGAGGGAGCCGTAGGGCGCTATCATGAGCTCTCGTGCCGCCAGGAGACTGTGAGGTGGATGAAGGTCAGCTGACGCCTCGCAAGCACAGTGGGGGTCTCAAACTCAGGCCTGAAGGGCAGCTGTCTCTGCTGAGGAATAGGATTTCGGCTCATTCTTAAGTACGCAGTTAGAGCAGTATGCACGCTCTTAGGCTGAATCGATTACTTAAACTGAGCACTTTAAAGAGCTGTGTCACGATTACTGCACATGCTCAGAATGTACATCCCAAGTAAGTGAATCTGCTCGACTTCAAGTCATAATCTGATTCCATGCTTGCTAATCCGCCTTCATTTTGTATTGAATTTCTCCATTTTAGTTGCTCCAGCATTATGCTTTTTATATTAAGGAGCTGTCCATGGTCATTTTAGAACTCGAAGTGCAACTTTAAGCTGTAGCCGAGTGACACAGAGAATGTAAGCTGGTTTGCCATCGCCAATAATCATAGAAGAAGAAAAGTACCTTCTTGATTTTGACTCGCAGTTGAGCGGATTTACTTCATTCAAAGTCGTGAGCGTGCGTGGTTATTGTGACACAGCTCCTTTAAGTACAGAATTGCATAATAGCCCAGCAGAGAAAGAAGCCATCTTGGATTTGAGTTTGAGATCTCTGCTATGAAGTCAAATTAACTAGTTTTGACTTGTGTGCATTAGTTGTCCACAACACCTAAAAGTGCAAAGATATTTTGAGTCAGCATGAATGTTACTTTTCATTAATTAACTGTTTGCAATGAATCAATCCATGAGTCAACTCTTTATTCGTAAACAAGGTTGAATGAGGCTGGATCCTCTCCCAGCATAGAATTGGCGAGAGATGGTAACACATCCTGGATAGTTTCCCAGTCCAGCACAGGGATCACTAACTACTCACACACACACAAACACACACACACACACACACACACACACACGCACACACACACACACACACACAAACACACACACACACACACACACACACACACGCATACTCAAACTCATATCTATGGGCAGTCTGGAATTAGCCTTATATGCATGTCTTTAAACTGCGATACAAGCTCACACAAGCATGGGGAGAGCATGCATACTCCACAAAGTAATGCCCCTGACCAAATTAAACCATTTTCTTAATTATCATACATCAGTATAGTATACAATAAAAACATATAATCAATTGACATTTTACACACTCATTGGCTTTTTTATTCCTTTATTAACAGGCACTAACTAGCGCGGTGTCTGACCAGATTTCATGACTGACCAACGTTTCAATAGTTGGTTGTAAACAAATATGTAGCTAATGCCAATAATTCTTTTGCATGTTATTGCAAAGATATCTCAGGAGCACTCGAAGAATGAACAGACATTGAAAAATAACCATTAATGTTGAAAATGGAAAGCTGTGCATCCATTTAAGGCAGCAATGAAGGCTCAATATCTTTAGGAGCAAATAAATATTCCCCTGTGCAACAAGAAAAAGAGAGAAAAATAACATTAAAAAACTAACATTGTGGGGCGCCCCACTGCCACGTCGGTCTAGGCGGGCGCACTGTGGGGGCTGTGGCCTTCCCGCGGCGACCCGGTTCGATTCTGGCTCGTTTGCCTCATGTCTTCCCCATTTTTCTTCCCAACTTTCCTGTCTCTCTCTACTGTGTGACTGTTGAATAAAAGGATAAACCCCCCCTCAAAAAAAAAAAAACTAACATTGTTGGGGAGGTTTGTCTCAGATCATAAGTTAGTCACAAGTCTGCCATTCTGCAAAAAAATAAAATAGAATAGATAAATCAGGCAGTGAAAGTGCAAATGAAACTTCAGCAAGAACCTGCAAGAAGTGGTTAGCACTACTGCCTCACAGTAAGAAGGTTGTGGGTTTGAATCCCGCCTGGGGCCTTTCTGTGTGGAGTTTGCATGTTCTCCACGTGTTCGCGTGGGTTTCCTCCGGATACTCGGGTTTCCCCCACCCACAAAACGTGCAATATAGGAACACTCCTGTATGGCTGTGTGTGAATGTGGTCGGAGGGGCCGTAGGTGCATACTGGCAGCCACGCTTCCGTCAGTCTGCCCCAGGGCAGCTGTGGCTTCAAAAACGTAGTTTAACACCATCAGAGTGTGAATGTGTGAGTGAATGAATAATGTATCCATTGTGAAGCGTCTTTGAGTGCCCAGAAAAGCGCTATATAAAACTGATGCATTATTATTATTAAGTGGTGTTTGTGAACTGCCTTTAACCTGTATTAAAATAGAAATCGTGCAAGACAATGTTAAATGTTTTGTGGTATTTTATTAGTTGTTTTGTATATTCTCTCTACAAATTTGATGCCCAGGACACATTGCTAAAAAAAGTTGGGATGTTGGCAATAAGACTAGGAAAGTGATGGAATCTGAAGACGAACAAACAAACAAAAAAACAAAGCAGGGGTTGAATCTTTGATTCTATCGTGCTGGAGTCTAAAGGCTGGATCCTGGAACGGAAGCTTTTTTCAACAGTACAAAGCCAAACCACATTCTGTGGATATTAAACAGTCTGCCTGTGTCATGTCAACATACCTTTGAATTTAATGCCAGTCAAAGATTGACAAATCACTGCTTTCTTTTTTATTTGCATTTCCATGCTACCTCTGCTAATTTTTGGAAATGAGTTAATTAACTGAAATAAAAGAAGTGTTCTGCACACAGCCTAGGAGGCTCAGTTTTGTGCTAATTTCAATTGCTCTCCTCTTCTAGGACTGCAAATTTCAATCTGGCTTTTCGGGTTACTTTGCAAGTCTTGAGACAGCTGACGCTGGGCACTACACCTGCACTTGGTCTTTCAGGAATGCGACACAGGTGTACGAGAAGTCTAAAACCATAAAGCTGGTCGTGATCGGTAAGAGGAGAGATGTATCTCAAATGAAAAGTTGATTTGTTGTTTTTTTTCTTTTGTTGTTTCTTATGATGTTTGTTACATCATAACCAATCACACATTATCGGAGATGGAAATTGCAGGATCAGAATATAAAGGTTATCCCAGTGTTTTTGAATCAACAACTTCGAACTTATACATTTTCACACCGTTCTTCAGCCTGTGTGACTACGAGGCAAATAGCAGGGCTTGGCTGTCTAGAGGCGTGAATTTTGTGCAGTGTTTAGAAGCCTTGGCCACAGACAACAAAGTCAGCAGCTGGCAAATATTGTGGTCCCTGGACCTAAGGCAGGCAACCCCAAATTTAATGCTAACCAACCCTGCTCCTGAAATCCTCTAGGATTTCACTCCAACCATGTCAAAGCACACCTCATTCAACAGCTAGAGCAGGGCTGCCCAACCTCCTGCCAGGCAGGGGTCAACAGAGGGGCCCATGGGCTGAATCAAGTTCAGATGAACAAGAAGCTTTATTCAGGGAGTGAGCTCAGTGGGAAGGGGCAGTCACAGACTGGGCAATGGAGGGCAGGTTAGACTTGGTTGTAGCGCAGGCGGTGGTCAGGCAGTGGCCATCTTTGTTGGGTCGGTCAGGCAAAGTGAGGTCAAAGGTCTGGAGTCACTTTGGTATGATCGGCTCGAAGGAAGATGGAGACACAGGGAAGAGTGTTGGTTGTGTTACAGAGACCCAAACTTAGTTGGTATGTGCAGAGCATTGTAGCCAAACACGTGCATGTCGGCTTACCCATCTACACGCATATTCTGTGATACGGTTCTCAAATGGTGTGCTATGGCATTGATGTTTCAGGTAGCAAGAGAATGCGATGCTTCGCGCAGCTCCATGGCAACGATCCATTCTGACGGGTCATAATACAAATCTCGTTAGTCTCACAAATCCAGGGTTACCATCTAGTCATGAATTGAAGATGGTTGCGCGTTGCTGTATTGTGGGACACCCTATTGCTTTGCCTCATAACTGGCCAGAAAAAAATGATGAGATGTTTCTCCTGCCCATGTGTTCTGACAGTCCCTTCTGATATGCTTGAGCCGAAGATTATCGAGCCCAAGGACAATGCGAAAATATCAGTGACAGTAGGTAAGTGTTTATGGTGCTCAATGTACCTCTGACAGTCGTGTAATGATTTATCGAGCAGGGATTTTCTTTCAAGCAAAAATAAAAAAACCTAACTGAATAAAAAGTTTTCTCGTTAAATGGGGAAAAAAACCGAAGGGCAGTCGAATAAAATTTGACTTTGCTCCTGAACTTTTTATAAAAACTTGGGCGATGTGAATGGACACATGTCAGTTACTTGGTAATTTAGCTACAATTTCACATGGACTCTGAAATTGGACAGTTATTACCCTTCACAAAGTGGATGAGGATATTGGAATTGGTGTTCCCTGTCCATTCGTCTGTCCGCATGTCTGTCCATCACGCTTCTTTACGGCCTCAACTCTTAAATTGTACAATATTTTTTGACAAAATTTAACATGTGAATACAGCCTATTGGGTAGATGTGCCTTTTCTTACTTTCGTCTGTCCAACTGTCTATCTGTCCATCCCTCTACCGCATTTAGTTTGTTGACCAGATATCAGTCATCCTGTTTTTTCTGGGCTGGAGCCAAACCATACAGTATTTCTCAACAAAATGTAATATATGGAAACATCTTACAGTGTCCGTGTGCCTTTTCATACTCCTGTCCGTCCTCGCGTCCGTCTGTCTGTCCCTCACCCATGTTTTGTTTCTGGGGCCAGATATCAGCCTTCCTGTGGCGGGGGATCAGGGTACTGCATGTTTGTTTTTTTTTTTGTTTTTTTGTTTTTTTCTGAACTCTGTTTTATTGGCACATATTATCGCATGGAATACAAAGCCATAAAGGTACATGTGTCCGTTTTTATTTGAAAACAAAATCCCTCAATGACCAAAGCAAAACAATCCCTCCTTACCCTGTTGGTCCACCCATTTCAATGAGAAGTATTAAGTAGACAGTTTTGCTGATATATATATATATATATAGATATGTTTTTTTTAATCCCTTGTAGGAGAATCTGCAGATATTTTATCAAAATATGAAAGGATAGGCTGCCACGTAGTGTAACATTTTTCAGTCCATCCTCTCAGAGACAATTTAATCTTTTCCAAACTGCATCTGCGGCCCATTCAAGAGGCAAATGCTAAGACATTCAATTTCTGTTTTCAGAGTTCAGAGTAATTCAGAGGAACCCCAAATGTAGCGATATGTGGGCGAGGGGCAATATCAGCCTCTCATACCTCATACATAATCTTGAAAAAGTTCTTACAAAATCCTGTTTGCTTTGAGCATAACCAGAAGGTCAGAAGGTATGCGTTAGGTCACTTGGGACAGCAGAACATCTATTACAGGCCCCACTAGTGCCAGAGAAATATTTAGCTAACTATTTTGCTTCTATGCAAAACTTAAAATTGTATTAAGTTAAGGGGGGCACAGAATGAGGTGTAATTCACTTGTTTTTGGCCCTTGTCCCACCAAAGGTCCTGAAATTGTACGCTAAGTACAATTTTCCCATTCTTGTTTAATTTTAACAAGTTGAGTGGCTAGATTGGAGAATGTTATTGTACAGTCTAGATGTCATCTTTGTCAGGCTTTCAGGTTTGCTAAGGACACTTGGTAAGTCCCCTGTAGGCAAACTTGGGAACTTATCACAATGATCCTTCAGAAAACTACGCACCTTGAGATCCCAGGGGTTATTTTTTGGTAAATCATGCATCTGGGACAGGCTTTGGAAATAAACAAAGGTACTATCCGAAAACAGATCTGTGAATGATTTGATGCCTTCCTCCTTCCAGGGTGTGAACGCAGAATCAAGCTTTGAAGGTAGAAAATTGTGATTATTGCATAACGGGTCTAGGAGGATACGATTCTGTAGTTTGGAGTGTTTGCAGGGCTGTGGCCGTATTTTAAAGGTGGATCAGACCACAGGGTTTGATGTGTACTCTGTGGCTGGAGTTGGGGCAAGGGAGCATATCAACCCCCTTAGTGAGGAGAAGTGACAGGGGTGGGACCGCCAACTATGTATTTTCTATATATTTGCTGCCCAGTAGTAAAACAAAAAATCCGACTGGTCCAGTCTACCCACTTGTCTTGCTGCTTGCCGAGCATTTCTGTTTATTCTGGGGTATTTCATATTTGTTGACATTGATTTTGACCAATTAAACGATGTAACGTTTCTCTGAGAATAGAAATTAAAAAAAGTTTATCATTTTGTGACAGGGTTGGCTATAATCTATACCTTTTAATTGCGTGTGTTCTTTCCAGGGAAACCAGCCGTGATCCCATGCAGAGCTGTGCTTCATGCTAAACCAGATTTTGAATACATTTTCTGGATGAAGGGGAAGTCATTTGTGTCCTCAAATGCCAGTGCGCAGGTCCATTACAGCCAGTTGACGTAAGTTTTTTTCTGACTTTGCCATGTATTGGCTACCTGCCTGTCTGGCACAGAGTGTTTGCGATGAGTGGAAGATAAGTTTCAATACGTGGGAAAACATTGTCTATTGGTTGACGCATTGTCTTGGGGGTAAATCGGGCCGCGGCCCAGTATGTTATCTTAAGCCACGCTTCCATTGGTGTACTTCCGGTATAGTACCCTTGGAACCGTACTTTTGGTACCAAACTCTACCTAAATCTGGTTTGCGTGTCCACTGCAGGTAAAATGCAATGCAAACGCGCGAACACAAGCGAAACGCATTGACTTTGAATGTAATCTGTCATGCGAAAAATTCGTTTCGCGTCCGGTGTGAAAGTGGCTTTAACGGGCAACATTTTTATTCAGCGCATTTTAATGCCAGTTAGCGAGCTAAATGCTCACGGTGCAACTCTAGCCAAATTAGTTTGCATAATAATGGTTATACACATTTTAAATTGACTGAATTTAAATGCGTGAAATATACATCTGCACTTTCTGCTCCTCTTCATTGCTCCATGGTGCGTTTTTGCGAACAGACATTTCCAAAAATGTTTTTCTCAAAACGGTAGGTGAGACGGGTGTTCTCCTGCTGTTTCCTTATGGAAGTCGCGCTAGAGTGACGATTTTGTTGGCCAATTAGTAGACGATGACGATGGCAGTGATGACGATTCCCGACCAAAACAGAAGCTTTTAGTTCCGCCCTTTTAGTATCGGATGGTAACCCTTGGTATCTCAACCGGAGGGGTGACGAAAAATGTTAACGGTTAGGAACGGTTCCAAAGGTACCATCCACAACTTTTGTAATGGAAACGCTCTGAAATGTGACCCAAACTGTACCGAATTAAATGTGGCATCAGATAGATACATCCCAGTTGGACTAGTGGCTATTTTGGGTTATAGGCCATTCTATTTTTGGGAATTTTTTCATTGAAAGCTACATAGCTGAGAATGGTACAAGACTGAGTTTATAATCTTGGCTGTGGGACCTATTGGTCACTTCTAGCTGGGATGTGTCTATCTGGGATGACACGCAGCACAGTCGTGGTAAGGCAGCTTGCGTGTTCTTCCCTGAAACATCTGTTCGTATCGTCCGCAGCGTGGAGCGAGAAGATGGAAAATACCACGTGATCGCGAATCTATCCTTCAAACGCGTGTCCTTGGAACACCTCAACGAGAGTTACACCTGCAAATTACAGTCACCGTCAGTAAAGCTGGAGAACGTGACCATCACCCTGAAGGCCGTAGGTGAGAGTTCACTGATATATGCGCGTTTTCACTGCTTTTTCTGGAATAAATATGTGGTGTGTTTGGTTTCGCATCAGTGGCATGACTAGAACTGAAAATTGGCTGGGCACAGAACATCCCTTTTCTATAATTATTAGGCCAGACCAGGCATGGCGCTACACCGGGGCTAGGAGGCGCTATAGTCACAAATCTACATAGCCCCAGTTAAGCACCCTCAAGTATTTTTTTTTAATTAATGAATCAATTAGTTAGTTCATTTATTTGAATAAAGGAATATGTAAAAGGTAATTCCTCCCCATTCTGTTCCCAGTCTGATTGCTGGCTGCGTGCTCATGTCGCACGATTTGTGTGTGTGTGTGTGTGTGTGTGTGGAAGGGGGCAGGAGGCTACTCTCTGCGCTTGCACTGCACCTCAGGCTGTGAAATCTTTTTCTGCGGGTCGGCCGGTACTATTTTTTACATCAGCCAATCATAGATCGGCTGTGGTACCATTGTACGTGCCATCAGCCAATCACAGCTCGGCTGTACTTAGGCATTGATGAGAATGGCACTGCATTCGACCTTGCCACTGTCACCTGAGTTGTGCGCGCGGCAAATTTGTAAATGCTCGTCGGACACCTCTGGCTCTGCCACTGTTGGGTATTTCCCCTCAGATCGCAAAGAGGAATGTGCATACATTTGTAAATGCTTGTGTTTGCGTGCCTGCGTGTATTGTTGTGTTGTTAAGGCTGGCACAACACAAAGAAAGTAGGGTTCAGCTGCTTTTTGTTTGTCCTTTGTTTTTGCGCAGATGATGCCTCGCCCTCTCTTGCGTGGCTGTGGGTCCTGGGGCTGTTCGGCGGGACAGCATTAGTGCTGACGATCGTTTCTCTGAAGTTCAGGATTGACATTGTTCTGTTCTTCCGGAAGCTCAGAGGTGCATCTGTGTCATATTCAGGTGAGGCAAGGCTTACCAGTTAAGGCTTTAAACGAGAGCCGTTTCCACAGAGAGACGAAAAATGTGGACAAAAGGACTGCGCAAGACAAAGGCAGAAAACACAAGCATGGCGAGTTGTCTCAAGGCAGTTTTAGTTTCTTTGGATATGTCACTCCAGAGAAAGCAATGACAGGTAGAAGTACTTCATTGACTGACCGGTATGGTGTGGAATTTACATCGCGTGGAAAAACTGTGTGTGTGTGTGGGGGGGGGTGGATTTCTTTTTTACTGAGGGAGAACATACAG
The DNA here is from genome assembly GCA_029721435.1 of Gymnothorax reevesii. NCBI lineage: Eukaryota > Metazoa > Chordata > Actinopteri > Anguilliformes > Muraenidae > Gymnothorax > Gymnothorax reevesii. The sequence continues at coordinate 52,093,056 of CM056590.1, forward strand.
TTCCCGCCTCCTATGCCAGCTGCTGCAACATCAAAAAGGATACAGCAACTGATTTTCCATGAAATAGCTTTGCTTGGCATGGAATTCTGGGACTTGTAGTGAAAAAGCTCTTGTGACCACCAGTGACCACTTAGTCTACCAAAGCTCGGCACCTACAGGTAGAGGCTTAAGCATAGCAGATTACTTAAGTAGAAAGGACTCATAGCTTACCAGTGATGAGCAGAACTCAGCTAAGATCCTCGGAGCAGTTTGGAGATCACTCACAAAGGGCTCAACCATTTTATGTTTTCATTATTTACATTGAGTACATCAGAAAGTGCTTTACACAGGGTGTTTTGACAGAATGTCCTCGAGTAACACGATGTGATGTAAAGTTTTCAAAAACTGGATGGCATTGGGTGGTATTTCAGACGGAAAGCAGTATGATGCATACGTGATGCATTACGAGGGCAGCAGCGCCGACGCCCTAATGGAGGAGGAGCGCAGACTGATCTGGCGCACGCTGGAGATGGAGTTCGGTTACCGGCTCTGCCTGTTCCAGCGAGACGTGCTACCTGGGACAGGTGAGCGCTTCTTAACTCCAGTGGCTTTGGAGCGAAACGATGCACTACAGACAGCACAGATCTCTCCCTCGCTCTCTCGATTTCTCGCTCTCGCTCTCCCGCTCTCCCGCTCTCTCTCTCGCTCTCTCTCTCTCTCGCTCTCTTGATTTCTCGCTCTCCCGCTCTCTCTCTCTCTCGCTCTCTTGATTTCTCGCTCTCGCTCTCCCACTCTCTCTCTCTCTCTCTCGCTCTCCCACTCTCTCTCTCTCTCTCTCGCTCTCGCTCTCCCTCTCTCTCTCTCTCTCTCGCTCTCGCTCTCCCTCTCTCTCGCTCTCTCTGTCTCAAGTCTGCTAGCAAAATAATTATCATTAAAAATATGTTTTACTCTTCGAAGGATGGATGGGTGGATGGATGGATGAATTGCTGAATTTATTTTTCTCAGGGAACTTTGTTTACAGCTGTTTTATTGCCATGGCAACAAGGTGTCTGTGTTCCGAATCAGGACCGACATCCTTTTTGGTCTTCCTGTGTGGATGGTACACATATGAGGTCAGATATGAATGGTGCATGTGTGTGAGTGAGTGAATGGTGCGTGTGTGTGTGAATGAGTGAATGGTGTGTGTGTGTGTGTGTGTGTGTGAGTGAATGCTGCGTGTGTGTGAGTGAGTGAATGGTGTGTGTGTGTGTGAATGAGTGAATGGTGTGTGTGTGTGTGTGAGTGAATGGTGCATGTGTGTGAGTGAGTGAATGGTGTGTGTATGTGTGAGTGAGTGAATGGTGCGTGTGTGTGAGTGAGTGAATGGTGCGTGTGTGTGAGTGAATGGTGTGTGTGTGTGAGTGAGTGAGTGGTGCGTGTGTGTGAGTGAGTGAATGGTGTGTGTGTGTTAGTGATGCGCGGTTCGGCCTGGAACCCGTGGGTGCCATGGGTTCACCCGCGGGTCGGGCAGGGCGGGTCAATATTTTAATAACATTTAGCGGGTGCGTGAGGGTTGGGCCGAACAGTGGCGACATCTAATTCCCACGAAATTGCGAATAAAAAGTATAATAGGCTATCGGCCACTTGAGGGCTCTAGACATACAGCCTAGATGATATGCTCTTGTCAAACGATGTAACGCTACCTTAAGCAGGATAGAATGCCAATTGTACCTCTCCCTCTTCCTACTCTCGATGTACACGCACTCACTGGTGTGCGGCTTAATCCTCCACGGTTAGACTAAGGAACTAAAGGTTGAATGATAACTCATCTTAGAAATCGTTGTGCAGTCAGCAGCGAAATAATATATAGTAGTAGTAATTTTATTGACCTGTGGGTCCAAACAACACATAGAAAAAACATTTTTTTCGTCACTTTACTGTGAAAGGCATATCACGATTCTTATTCAAAAACAAAATCAACTTGTTGAGGTGCTTCCGTTTATCAGCTACGTGTTCTCTAACAGCAGAGCGTGTGCTGCCAATGGCAGTAAAGACACTTCTTAGATTTACATTTCTATAACACCATTCTATACACATATCACCAAAACGAAGAGGTAACTTATCATTACTGGAGCATGTATGGCCATAAACTTAGCCTTGCTCTCATTAATTACCATACCATGAGACAAAGAATAATCGTGTAAAACTCCATGGTGGCCAAAGCAGTCCTCTGCGTCCCAACAACTAGCGCAACAAGCGAGCGAACCTTCAGTTTGGCTGGCCGTGTCCTGGAAGTGCGTCGCAATCGCTTAAACCCTGGCACTGTTGACGCGATTTTGTTTTTGCGTAATTTGGGAAAAAATATGCCCAGGCCAACCCCCCCCCCCCCCCAAAAAACAATCTTGAAATAAATATACGAGGAAAATAAAATTTCCTCGAAGACAGTATATCGCAACACTGTATGGGAGAGTAGGTGACAGCGCCAGTGCGCCACTGTCATGTTAATTTTGTTCCAATAAAACAGCCTGTTTGCAATATTTTGCCAGATGGTATTTCGTTAGGTTGCAAAGATCAGAAATCACGGCAAGGTTCAGTTAATAGACAGAACCCAAACTTTGGATCAAGAATTCCAGCCAAAAGCCAAATGTATGTTGAGCTCCACTCAAATTCATTGCGTAACCGAGGAATCGCTTTTTTTCCATTGCAAATCATGTCACACAGACCCACTGTGTTCTTTTTCTCTCGCCTCCTTTTTGTGTCGGGTCGGTTGGGTTCGGGTTGAAAATCAGTGCGAGTTTTAGCGGGGCGGGTGGGGCGGGTTAGCTGTCATGTCGGGTTGGGTTGGTGCGGGTGTTAAAAAACCTTGACCCGCTCATCACTAGTGTGTGTGTGTGTGTGTGTGTGAGTGAATGGTGTGTGTGTGTGTGTGTGTGTGTGTGTGTGAGTGAGTAAATGGTGTGTGTGTGTGTGTGTGTGAGTGAGTAAATGGTGTGTGTCTGTGTGTGTGTGTGTGTGTGTGTGTGTGAGTGAATTTTGTGTTTCTGCCTCTTGTTTTTTTGCGGGGGATATAAAAATGGGGTCCGTCCGTCCGTCCAACACGTTTGTTGTCCGGGCTATAACTTTGAAACTAATCATCCGATTCTGATCGTATTTGGCATCGAGGTGTAAATCCACATAAAGGTGTGTCATGAAAAACAATTTTGAAAATAATTTTGTAATTTTTCAATTTTTGGGGCAAAAAGCGACAAATTTGTGGGAAATCTGTAATATGTCGTGTCCGGGCTATAACTTTGAAAATAATCATCCGATTGTGATCATATTTGGCATCAAGGTGTAAAAACACAAAGGTGTGTCATGAAAAACAATTTTGAAAATATCTTTACAATTGTTTGCGTTTTGGGTCAAAAAGCGTCAGATTTGCGGGAAATCTGTAATGTGTCCTGTCTTGGCTATAAATTTGAAATTAATCATCCGATCGTGATCATATTTCGCATCGAGGTGACATAAAGGTGCCTCATGACAACAATTTGGATGCTTTTCATCGTCTTTTTTGCCCAATAAGTTCCAAAACAGGTTGTCTGTAATTTGGCTGTTAGAAAATGGAAAGAGCTTGTTTGTCCGCTTACTTTGCAAAATATGGCTTCTTTGAAAATTCTAAAATTTTGGACACGATTCAAACAAGTAAATTATCCTCTTATAACTTCTGACTGTTTACTTCTTATCAGATTCCTTTTGAGATTATATAGAAAAGTTCAGCTGGTTAAATTTCTCTAAAAACAGAGCGCTGCGACATTAGCAAAGTGTGTCCAAACTTTTGACTGGTACTGTATGATGGATGCATGTGCGAATGGGTTGATTGATCGTAGACGGATTCTTTATCGCCCGGCTCTGTGGATGTTAATGTTCTGCAGCCGTACTGGAGGCTGTCCTTGACCACATTGGGCGGAGCCACAGGCTGCTGCTGCTGCCGGGCGGCCCGGAGGCGGGGCTGGGCAGCTGGGCGGCGGATGGGGCGGGTGGAGTGCCCGGAGACGAGCAGGCCCTACTGAGCGCGCTCCACGCGGCTCTGGTGGAGCGACAGACCAGACTCATCCTGGTGGAGAGAGCCACCCAGGGAGAACAGCCTGCCCTGTCCGAACCCCTCCGACTGCTGGCCCGCTCCGGAGACACTGTGGTGTGGAGGGGAAGCTGCTCCAGACCCTCCTCCTCCCGATTCTGGAAGAAGCTACGCTATCACATGCCCGCCAAGCGGAGACCAAACCCGGGTGTAGGTGACATGGCCATGCTGTAGTAATCAGTGTTCTCCCCAAGAGGAGACATGAGCTCCCGCCCAGCATGGAGGCAGGCAGAACATGGACCAGGCGTGGATGGCAGTTGAAATTAGTCTTTACATTTGCGTTATTGAATCTTGAATGTAACCAAAGAACTAGTGGAATTCCCCTGGGCAATGACGCACGGGTAAACATGGGTAATTTTGAGGATTTAAAGGAGAATTCCGGTGTGAAATTGACTTGGGGTGTATTGAAACATGATAACGAGTACTAACCTTTGTCGAATATCCCACCTACGTACGCACGATCAGTCGATTGACGAGCACAAACAAATATGAAGGGTAGTGGAACAGATTGCAATCTATTCGTTCGTGCTCGTCAATCGACTTATCGTGACTTTCAAGATGGAGACGACTGGAAGCTACCTCAAGGTACGGTTTGCATAAACAGTCTTTTTTAATAAACTACCCGTGTATTTTCAAAGTTCTCAGTGCCTCGTTTTAAATGTCAGGGCCCTCGGAATTGTAACTTGATAACGTTTCAGCCTACTGGCTTTCTTCAGCGTGTTTGATCCATGAGTGCTGGATTAATTTTTTTTTGCCCTCGAAATTGTACCCATGAAGTGTGGAGCTACTTTGAGCCTCGTTAATGATGAAAAAAACAGAGATTTATTTGCATGGAAATGCCATGCCCGATTCACTACCATTGTAAGCCTGTTGGGAGCTTTGGCTAAAAAGCCATGTATTTCGAAATGTTGCGTGCCTACAGAGGTGGGGTATTCGACAAAAGTTAGTATTCGTCATCATGTTTCAATACACCCCAAGTCAATTTCACACCGGAATTCTCCTTTAACCGAATGGGATTTGTGCAAAATGTCCGTACTTTACAGGGAGGCCATTTAAGCCCAACCACAGAGGAGAGAAACAGGAGGAACTGATGACTCTAAGAAACTCCAGAGTGGAAAAAAGAGGATATCAGCCTGTGAAGTACTCACATTCGTGTGCTCTCTGACAGTGGCTAGTTTGCAACTCTCCAATACCACCTCCCACATCGTTTAATCCCCTCATGTTGAATTTACAGTATTCATTTTGGCATTTCCCTATCGGGGATGTACTTTTAAATTGTGTTCCAGAGGGTTGGTACTCCTGGTATTTAACCCTCTGGTACTCTGTGAGGCGCCTTCTTGAAGTCTTCGGTGAAAAGCGCTACATGAATGAAAAAATTGATTTCTGCACAGTATAGCAAATAACCAGCATGCTGGTGTGTATGCTAACAGCTGCATTGTCAACATGACCATGAGGTTGAATGGCCTGAGAACATCGCTATTCTGAGTTTGTAACAGAGGTTTATCATTGTGGCTTACCTCTAATGTTAATTATGGTATTATTGCACTGATTTGAGATGACACTGCCTGACTGGACTGACATTCTCGAGAAGAACCATGATGGTATTATTGCACTGATTTGAGATGACACTGCCTGACTGAACTGACATTCTCGAGAAGAACCATGAGGAAGAGTTGTGTAAGGTTATGGGCACATCCCAGCGTTAATTTTCACATTGGCTTGTGCTAGAGTTGACTGGTGCACTATAGGTCTACACAGGTAAGAGTCGGATATCCCCTGCCATTTGTTACATAGGACAGAAGAGGTTTTATAAGGTGCTGATGAAGTTGTTTGGCTCAGTGAGGCCCCAACAGGCTAGTTGCGGTTATTTGTTTCACACCTGTCTGTGGGCTTGCGTTGCTTTGTCAGCAGGAAAGTCTGCTGAAAACCTCTTCTTATATCCCTTCCCTCATCTCCGGAGTGGAGCGCCCATGCAACATTCCCCACCCCGCCCCCGAGCTGCTTACCGCTTTCACCACGACGTGAGATCAACAAAGCTAATGCTAGCAGTGAACCACATTTTCTGCTTGTAGTTTGTTTTGGTTTAACTATTTACCCCTCCTATTGTGGTCACGTTTGCTAACATTTTTCAAATTGGTGTCAGTTGGACCCCTACAATGTAAATCTGCGGAAAATTATTGTAACTGAAAGTGTTACTCAAATTTCTCTCCCAGTTACTTTAGGTCTTCCTACAGGTCGTATCAAGAGCCCAGCACAGCCCTGTTTCCTAAAAGTTTGGGCTGCTGGGTTAAAATGTAAATAAAAGCAAAATACAATGATTTGCAAATCATTTAAATGCTATGTTCAGTTGAAAATAGTACAAAGACAACGCTTCAGATGTTGAAGCTAAGACATTTTTCTCTCTTTTGAAAAATATGGACTCATTTTGAATTTGATGCCTTTGACATCTTTCAAAAAAGTGGGGACGGGGGCAACAAAAAACAGGAAAAATTGTATGATGCTGCAAAATATACCTGGTGGAAAATCTAACAGCTCTTAATGTTGATTGGCAACAAGTCAGTAACATGACTGGATATGTCGTGCTACTGTATGTCAAATGCGCATATGTACTGTAACATGCCGCGGATAAAAATATTACCATACCAAGTGCATTTTATTCATTTTTTTTTTTTATTGTCATATTGCGAAATGAAATCTTTTCTGATGACTGAGGACACAAAGATGTCAGAAAGGCAAGAAAATGGTTTTTACATGTGCTGGGCTAAAAATCAACATAAGTACACTGTACAGTGGATGCCTTTATATCATTGATGATTGATGCTAATGACCAGAACAGTTCTGTCATTTACCTGTTAGATTAGATCAAGTCTTCTGAAAACAGCTGTGGCCATATTGTGTAAGTGCACTTATATCAATTATTTTATAAATGGGGAAAAAGTAAAAAGAGCAATAACCCCAGCAATTATTTACACAAGAAAAATGCTAATTGTTATGTGTGAGTGTTTTGTTTACAGCGTTGTCTATCATTTGTAAATGGAGATTTGTTTGATCTGTGCTGCTTTACTGGTCGACTCTTTGTTTGTTTTGTTCATCATTTAGCGCCCTCTGGTGGTGTGTCTGTAGCAAAACATGATCTGATGCAATACCACTTGTTTGTGACGAAATAGATTAGTGCTTTCTTGATGTTTTTTTTGGCATCTTCTTGCCTGGAGGGGGCTGGATCACCCAGGACTCCTGTAGATGTTTCAAGAATGTTCCTCGGCTACATAAATGCTGTGATTTTGGCCAGGTGAAGAGAATTTTGTTTTGGCATGGGAGTTACATAGTTGCGTTAGAGTGTTATTATAAGATCACACAGTGGATTATTTGTAGAAATTTTTGGACCTAATCAGTGAAGAATAAATTTGTTTAAGTTGTCATTGCTGGCTTTGTTTGTTGTGATTTTTAACTCATAACATAATACTGTCACAGGAAAACATATTTAACCGAGGATTCGAATCCTGGGTGCTTATATTGTAGCGCTTCACCCTAAGCATAAGGCTACAGCAGCTGTCTGTTCAGTTGGCTCCAAACTGCCCATAGAAAGAATGAGTCAAGAAAACACGTCACTTGTACTGTTGTGCCCTCTGTATTCAAGCAGAATAGCACAAAGATTCTATCAGAAAACAACTTTGAAAATGACTGTTGAACATTTAGCGGATAATTATACTGAAAACACCACAAAGAAACCTATTAAGCATTTATATTGTTACGCTATTTAAGTACATTTGAATGGCCCACAGGCTCAATTTGACGCACTGGGATTGCAAGTCTCTAGCTCAGGCTAGGTTTGTGCGATTATGGTGTTTAGGGCTCATTGGAAACATCAGGGCCCATAGAATCAAATGGCCCCCACCAAAGTCTTACAGACAGCATCACAAGTCGATAACAGAGAGGAAAATACATTGCAAGCAAGCTGAATTTGAGGGGAAAAAAAATGCGTGGAGACTGGAAGATCTGGTTTCCATATAACATGGACACATTGAGCTAACAATAGCAAGCGCAGATTTACCCTCAAATAGTTTTTTTATTCCAAAATATTGAAATTTTTTGCTCATCTCTGTAGACTGTAAAGTGTATGCCTGCTGTTCTTTGAGTGCGGTGTAGGTTTAAAATGACAGGGCTCATATCGTTGGATTCTGTTAATTTTCCTCTTTCATTTGAGGTATCGTTTTTATTCATAGCACAAATTCAGGAGAAATTCTTGCGACTCAGCGCTTATATGATTTTAGCTTATGTTTTGCTACATGCTTATTTACTTGCTTGATGCTTGAATTGTGTTCGGTTGAGGTAAAATGGTCAACATGAGCTTCTTGCCAAGTTTCCTCACGTAAAGTGGATATGCCGCATGACAATGTTGCGATTAGGAAACATGCTCTATTTATCATGCGTAACGTAACGATCGAGGGGTTAAGAAAAAGACGGATGTGTGGGTGAAACAAACTGACTGCAGTTTTCAGTAGGGTGGTTTCTCTTGGAAAATTAATCACTAGTTAGAAAACTGTTTTGACTTCATATTTAATTTTAAATTCAATGATCTCATTAATGAAGCTCATTGTTTTATTATCATTTTAATACATGTAAAAGGCACTGTGAACCCCTATCACTTGCCTGCACTGACCAGTTTTCCCTCTCAGCCGAGGACCTAAAATAGAGTCACCCAGTTAAATGAAGCAACCACTGACCACACTGAGAACAGCCTAGAAACTGCTTTAATCTGCCTTTTTTTGGATAACAGTTTCAAACATCCATGAGTCGGCCACCAACACCTCCATTCCCAACCTGTTTAAGCTTACCATCTGCGTGGAAAAACCAACTATTTTTAATACGGCGTTGGTTGCAACTGCTCGAACATCCGGGGAGCATGATTTACCTGTCAAAGGAAACAACCTCTTCCATCTCACATTATATGTAATTTATGTTGTTGGCTGGTTTCTGGTGGTAAATGTGTAATGTGAATAGTAGCCACTAGATGGCAGTATTGGCCTTTTGTTGGGCCTGGACTGGAGCTGGGTTTGGACATGTCCTGGGGATGTCTGAGATGGAAAGTCCCAGAGAATTAAAAAAAGGTCTAAAAGGTGGGAGGGGTCTGCAAAAGAGTATATAAAGAGGAAAATTGAGAGAGTAAAGTAGTAGGAGAAATTGCAAGGAGAAGGATACATTTGACCAGACCTGTCACTCTTTTCAAGTTTTTGTTTTGTGGATTTTTGCCTGTGTTGGAGCATTTCCCTGTCAGGACATCACCAAGCAACCCAACCAAAGGGACTGTAAATATTTCTTTTCCTGTATATAATCAATCTTGGTCAGAAGAGTAGATAGTAGATTAGTTAAAAGTCTTTGTTTAATTAAATGTGTTTAAGTTTTAAAATTGTGTCTGTCATCCCTTGCTGTCGTAAATGTCATAACAAATTGGCGCCATAACAAATGGATCTTCTGATTTTAGAATAAAAATATATCAAATGTGTCATCTGCACTGTAAAATGATCCGAGTTGAATAAACTCTTGAAGAGAATATAATAGCCTCTACTCTGGGAATGAGTCCAAGGCATTTTGCTTCAGGTGGTAAGAGAGATTCGGTTTCAGAAAAAATTTGAGGCCTAAGCAGAATAGGGTCGGTTTTCCTTTACAGGAAGTGGCTAACAGTCACACCAGCAATGAGACTGCAAAGCCGCAGAAAACAGAAATCCGTTTCTCTTCTTTGGAATGACATTTACTACCAAAGCGTTTGCAGTTACATGCATCAGCATACATTCAGTACTGAAACCGAACATCACAGACACCGTTTAAAACACTGTGGTTAGCAGCCATCGTGATGCCATAAAAGCTGTTTGAATCATGAACTCTCTCTTATTTTTTATTACCTTGTCAGCTCGTTATTAACAAATGTTAAACCACACCAAGAGGCCAATACAATCATATATTCTGTTCCAAGGTATTTTACGGTAAATTACAAACTAAAAATATCGCAGGTCCTGCCAGCCTTTTTATTCTTAATACTACCTGGAGTATCACCATATTGTTCGAAGTAATCAATGAAGTGTTGAAAATATGGCTTCACTTTTCACAATTTCTACAAATAAATATGAGACTTTCTACATAAATATGCGACTTCCCTGGTAATTTGAGGAGCTATCTTATACAGTCAACAGTGCTATTGTCATCAATTATATCTTCTACGAAGAATTACCTGAATTAATTTATTTCTTTTTTATTATTAGTATTCAACAGTCTTCTGAGAAATTATGCATGTCATAACAGCAATAAAGAGCAATTCATTGAGTGGCTGATGGACTGAGTATTCCATTGTCAAACTATATCTGATTGAAAATATGATTATTTTTATACAAGATGCTTTTGTTAATCCAGATAAAATTAGGTATCAATACTGCCAGCTGATCAGAACACCCTTGTTCCTAATATGCATACAGTACTAAATTTTGAAATGAAATAGAAAGCTGACTTGAAAAAGATCCATAAAACAAGTCTTACAATGCACAGCATACACATGTAGATTCTACCCTCTGGGGAGTTTTGTTTCTCACCACAGTTTGGGGACTTTTCTCACAACTTGAAGTTTCTTCTTTCTTCTCTCTCTCTCTCTCTCTCTCTCTCATTGCTATTTCGGGGATCAGGTCGGGCAGTCTGGGAGCCAGTGATCTGAAAATTGACTTTGTTGCACCCCCCCCAACAACATTTGACACCCATTTTTTTTCTGAAAGTGTGACCTAATGTGATTTAAATGAGCCAGGATGTCGCTTTGTATCTTCACTTTTAAGGAAGTTTGAAGTGAAGACTTTGACGTTTTGTGGCAATTCACAAGAAATGATGATTTTTGCTGGTGTGCAATGATTGATGACTGATGGCTTTCAGGTTTTTGGTGAAGATTTTGTATACTTTCTGTCCGTCTCCCTGCCTGTCCGTCTGTCTGTCTGTCTGTCTGTCTGGCCTCTGGAGCTCGCGGCAGCCTTTCGATATTAGAGACACTGGAACAAAGGCTACAGCAGTCTTTTTGCATATCTATTTAAGGTGCAATAAGGCTGAAAGGGATGGCAACCCTTGCCTCTGGAGCTAGCGGCAGCCTTTCACTGTAACCTGCTTGGGCAAGAGCGGCCAGAGGAGCTCAGTACTGTTGTCCAGCAAATAGTGGACCAAATGCCATCCATCCAGCATATCAGTTCAGTTTTGCAGGGAAGGGGAGTTATCATTCACCTTCAAATTTTGGAACAACTATCTTGATATGATCAGTTGTCTACTTACTTCGTAAGATCTGAGAGAGAGGGAGTCTGGGAGCTCCACTTGGATTCCGTTGCAAAGATGATACCCTATTTCTTTGCATCTGACAGGATAAACTATGCGCGCTGGGCTTGTGTTTACTTGGCTGACATGAAAAGGCTGCCCGTCACTGCACCTGATGGGCAAGAGCAGTTCAGTCACGGTAATCATCCAGTGAAGCGATCTAGCCAAAGGTTTAACCAAGTTTGGAGTGATATGGCATTCGAGCAAAGTGCCAACAGAGATGGCAAAACCATGGGAGGAATCATAGGAATCAGCCTGCGTCCAGGATCCCTGTACAGCTGGTTTCTCACAGCTCCTGAGAGAGCTGCTGTTACATCAGCAACTAGAAAGATGGCAGGCCTCCTTGAAGAAGAGACTGGGTTTGAGAAACAAAAACACAAAGAGTCAGGTTCTAAACGGAAAATGAGAGATAGCATGATGTCCAACAAATGGTAGTCACAATCACGGACCACATGATCAATCCTTTTGCCTTGGACCAGTCAGTACAGTATCTGTGCAACATTGCCACAGGTGTCATTGCTCCACAAGAAATTGCTCGGGACTTGACATCTGCTTTCACCCCTGGAGAAAGTCCAATGCACCCCTCTTCCAAAAACTGTTAGCGTTTCATGTGTAGCTTCAAGAACAAGGCCGTTCTGAGAACATTCCTTTGTGTGAGTTGGTGCGAGGCAGGCCCAAAGGTTTTGAAGCCAAGCCAGGTTTTGATACTTGCTGGTGGATTCAGTGATTCTACCCAAACAAAGGCAGTGACTAAAGGAGGGAGTCAGCATCCTTAGCCACCTGTGCAGTGCACAGGAAGAGGCAGACACCAGGATGTTGCTGCATTCAGCACTTCGCTCAAGTAATATTGTGGTGTGGTCACCAGACACAGATGTGGCAGTTCTCTGCATACATTTTGTCAGAAAACTCAATGTAACACTCTGGTTCAAAACAGGTGTCAAAGACAAGGCTAGGTTCATCCCTATCCATGAAATAGCACGGCAAATTGGTGAAGAAATGAGTCAACTCTTGCCAGAACTTCATGCTCTCACTGGCTGTGACTCGACAAGTGGTTTCTTCTCAGTTGGCAAAGTAAATCCTTTCAAATGGGCAAAGCTGAACACCCAGCAAGCACTACCCCTTAGAGAGCTCAGAGCATCAACCAATGTGACTCAGGCTGCAGAATCTGCAAGCTCCGAGCTGGTTTGTCAAATGTATGACCAGAAGTACTGCAGTGAGGACGTGAATGCCCTGAGGTACAGGCTATTTTGTAGGAAACAAGCCAAGAATGAAGACCTACCCCCAACAGCCGACAGCCTTAAATGGCACATCCGAAGACCAAACTACCAGTGCCTCACCCATGTGACTCTGACTCTTCAGATGGGGAGTGAAAGGCAATTAAGAGATAATTGAACATGCTTCAAGAATGCGTTATAAGTTTTATTTATACTTTATGAGTTGCAGTATAAGTCATAACTTTTAGTTAATGGATGACTAGAAAGAAAATTATTCTTTCAGTAAATTATACTTTAATTTTGGTTGGGAAAATGTGTCATTTTCAATATATAATATGAGGAAAAATGAATGGTTAATGCTGTTTTGTGAAGTAAAAGTAACCTAAAAATAAACGTCTTTCATCAAACGTTTGGCTTTTTCACCATTTGAGAGTTTTTAAACTGAAAAGCTTTCTTTAGAGTCCCATCCTCTGTATTATTTTGGGCTGCAGGTAACATTTGACGTATCGGGAGAAAATTGCTTATATCTCCCTCAAAAGTGACGATAGACGGCGACACCCGGTCTCATATGAAAGCTGAAAGGCAGCTCTTTCTAACGATACCAACAAACTAATGTTGTGGGGGGGGGGCATTGCCCTTCATTATTAGGAAGGAGTTAATCTCCGTTAATAATTTCATATAAATAACCAAGTTAACTTCGTATACAACTTCAATCCTCTCAGATATTTGAATGAGAACATGGAAATGACGAATCCAGATTCCTGAGGAGATCCACAAACTTAACCGTTTATAAACATTCAAACCAATTTCTAACAACCGGACCATGGTATGCGGATCATAAACTGCACATTAGAAATAAAGACGAGCTCCTCCTAACGCAACGGCCGTCTTCAGGCTCGAGTCTGGGGACAGTCGAACTCGCACTCAGTCCAGACGCTCAGATCTTCCTGCGTAATCTCAGGTCCCACCCTTTCCACCGTACGTCTCATCATCCAATCACGATGCCATTGCTCCTGCTCTGTCCAATGCGGCACATTTTAAGAACAACGAACCGGATTCGTCGTCTCCGCTTGTGTGGCTGCAGTGAAGTTTCCGTTCTTTGCCTGTCGGAATGTTTGGGGCCACCGGCAAATAAGCGAGAATTAGCATGTTATGTTATTGGCTGGGCTATATTATGGCTACATACCCCTATTAAACGTAAGCATGTAAATATGCGAGGATCACCCTCAAGTGTACATTATTGCACGAATACTGCACACCCGTGCTGGTAGCCTTATGTCAACAGTTTGGACGATTGCAAAATACTCTCGGTGGGCAGAGAAATTTTAAGTGGGGATTATTTATCACAGGAAAAAATATTCTGGAGCAACAAGAGTCTTAGTGGTCTGGTCGCCTTCTCCCTGCGCAACAGACCATTGCGGATATGATGGGAAAAGCGCAGTCGTTGTGTTTTCTCTGTTGTTTCAGTCTGTGTCTCCAGACACTGCTTGTAGCGTCGGACACGCCAGTGCCCAGCGCCTCCCAAACTTCGGTATGGGGACCCGGACTGGAGGCTGACGTTGTTCTTCCGGCTCGTTTCTTCTTCATTCACGCCGTGGACGAGAAGGGAAGAAAGTGAGTATGGCGTCACTGTTCACATGATCAGGAGTGACGCGTGTACTGTAGCCCACTGTCGGATGATCACATTAGTTGGATTGAAGATGATCGCATTTCCGCCGCGATAATCGGACGAACTTAACGCATCAGTTTCAAAGAAACCCATGAGGATCACAGATTGCAGTTCAGTGACTGTGAAGCACCGCGGTGCTGTCAAAAATGACTGGTGTTGCCAGGTTTCGAATTAGATCAGAAACCGGTCGCAGTGGTGCATCCGATTTGAAGTGGGGAAACTAGACAAGTCGGAATTGCCGACTTTTCATGGGGAAAATGCAAAGGATCACTCCTTAGGTGAAAACTCAGAGATGGGTCATTCCAACCACCTCCTGCAACACCGCTGTTCTGTCAAATTTTGCTCCCTTGTCAAAAAATGCTACCGTAATGCAAAGCGATCGTTAAGACTTTATTTTCGCCTTGATATTGCAACATGAATCAGGTTATAATAGTAACTTTGTTATTTGTTAGCTTATTCTAACATAAGCAGATTTTAAAACGAGTTGAATAAGTTTGTTCAAAGATATATGCCCATGTACGCCATTGTCATCTAATTTCTTCATTTTTAGGAAAACCCTGCTTGTACATGGAAATATATATACTCTTACAGGTCGAAATACGCCCTGAAAATAAATCTATTTTTATGATTTTTGATGATATTTAAGATATGAGCGAGGAAACAGCCCGAGATTTTTGGTTTGCGCAAGTGCAGAACCGCGAGGCAGCATATTTTGATATGTAGCAAAAATGGTCAGAACACCGGCTTTAATTGATGAGGTAGGCGTTGTTAGGACACGTTGCGAATGATAGGAAGGAGTAAAGATGTTTGGGGCATTGAAAGCCTGGGTTATATATATAATGTTCAGGCTTCAGTTCAACTTGAAAATAAATCAGATGATACAACCAAGAATGAGTTGTTTGGAAAGGTCTACATGAACTATGAAGGCTTCTGATTGAATGTATCACACCGATCTGCCAGAAGATTAAAACCACTGTGGTGAAGGTCTCCCTCCTGCTGCCAAAACGGGTCTATCGAAGTGACTCATCAGCCTGATGTCACTTTGATTCCCAAACTCAGGGTTTCTCAGCTTACCATTTCCCAAGGTATCACTCTCTGTCCAGCAGCTTGTCGCACTGTGTGTTGTGACACATTCCTCATGTAAATATTACTAAAATATCGCTATCGCCGCCGTCGCTTGTCTGTTGGTTTGAATCAGACGAGATAGCCTTCATAGCCCTTGTGCACCGTGGACCTTGTGCCCCAAAACCCCCTTGGCCACCACTGTCAGTAGGTACTCACATACAGGGAACACCCCAGAAGTGTTGCCCCTTCAGAGATACTCTGACCCTCTCCTGTATCGATTTGGCCCTCGTAAAAGCCGCTTAGTTCCCATTTCTCCAACATCCAACACATTGAATATGAGAACCGACGGTTCCCTTACCATCTAAGATCAGTCCTCAGACCTTGACATGTGCCGCTGTTATGAGGTAATCAACAGTATTTGCTGCATCTGTGAGTGTTTCAAATGTTTTGGCCGAAATGATGTGTTGGCCACGTGAGTATACTGATCCACTGATGCACCCCCCCCCATGCCCCTCACCCCCCTCAAATTCTTCTGTTTAGCTTCACAGCGTCTCCCAGTGAAAAGACGTTTGAAGTAAAAATCGTAGTTCCCGGTGAAGCCTTCTCTCGGATCTGGGTTCAAGTGCTGGACCGCAGCGATGGATCTTTCCTAGTCCGCTACAGGATGTACGCCAGCTACCCGTCCTTGCACGTAGTGGTCCTCCTCAAAGGCAGACACGTGGCCAAGTCGCCGTACATTCTCAAAGGTAACTGAGTGATGTTAAATGCTGCTCCCTGTCATGTGATCTTTCAGTTTGTTGCTGTGTAAGTGGATGCAAATGACTGAGGGTTGTGGCCTTCCACTGAGGTCTGAGGCATTATAATCTGCAGTTGTGTGGTTAACTTATACTGCAGTGTGTTGTGGGAAAAGACAGATAAAAGTCATCCTAGTCGTTGAGGAAACTGCCTCTTTCTTAAAGCACCAATAATTACTTAGAAAGAATTCAGAATTCATCAGTGCAGTGCTTTCTCTTAAAATAAGCAACAAGCCTTCTAACAGGAACAAATTTATTTTTACACCCAATTTATTTGGGCCTTTGAGCTGAGCCCTGAACCCCACTCTGCTCCAGGGGAATTAATCCCTGCAAAGACTAATCTACTGTAAATTGCTCAAGATGAGTGCAGTATCCACGTATCGTTAATGTAATGTCTGTGGAGGGTCACATGATGGCATTGTTAATGGCACCATTTCCGTACTGCAAGAAGGTTGTTTGTGTGATCTGGGCGGTTGTGTTTGTTTAGGTTTTCTTCAGGTACTGCTGCTGCTTCGCACAGTCCAAAATCATGCATGTCGGGCTAATTGGACACACTAGATTGCCCTGGGGTATGAGTCCGTGGGTGAACGGTGCGTGCGCTCTACAATGGACAAGCTATCTGTCCAGTGTGCATTCCTTCCTCTCCTGCATTGCATGCTGGGATAGGTTCCAGCCCTGAACAACCTTGCCCATGTATAAGCAGGGAGCATATAATGAATGTGTGAGTGGGTGAATGATAATGTATGTGTGGATGCACACAGGTCCCGTGTACCATGACAACTGTGACTGTCCGGTGCCCAGTGCAGAGGTGTGGCTAGAGCACATGCACTGCCCCGCCTACTTCCCACAAATCCAGCGAGATCTTTCATACTTCCCTGCTGTTGACCCTGACCGCAACGCGAAGGATATCCCGAGCAGATTTGGACAGCGGCAGAGTCTCTGCCACTATGCTATCAAAAATAACCAGGTACTGTACTACATGAAAAGTACCAAAAATAACCCGGTATTGTTCTACATGAGAACTATCAAAAATAACCCGGTACTGTTCTACATGAGAACTATCAAAAATAACCAGGTACTGTTCTGCATGAGAACTATCAAAAATAACCAGGTACTGTTCTACATGAGAACTATCAAAATGAGAACTATCAAAAATAACCCGGTACTGTTCTACATGAGAACTATGAAAAATAACCCGGTACTGTTCCACATGAGAACTATCAAAAATAACCCGGTACTGTTCCACATGAGAACTATCAAAAATAACCAGGTGCTGTTCTGCATGAGAACTATCAAAAATAACCAGGTACTGTTCTACATGAGAACTATCAAAATTAACCAGGTGCTGTTCTACATGAGAACTGTCAAAAATAACCAGGCACTGTTCTACATGAGAACTGTCAAAAATAACCAGGTGATGTTCTACATGAGAACTGTCAAAAATAACCAGGCACTGTTCTACATGAGAACTGTCAAAAATAACCAGGTACTGTTCTACATGAGAACTATCAAAAATAACCAGGTGCTGTTCTACATGAGAACTGTCAAAAATAACCAGGTGCTGTTCTACATGAGAACTGTCAAAAATAACCAGGTGCTGTTCTACATGAGAACTGTCAAAAATAACCAGGTGCTGTTCTACATGAAAACTATCAAAATAAGCCAGGTACTGTTCTCTACAAAAACTATCAAAACAAACCAGGTATTAATTTTTTACAAAGTATCAGAGAGGTGCTGTCATATTCTAAACCATCAAACATAACCAGATACTGTTCTGTATGATAACTACCAAAGTTACCCAGGTGCTGTTCTATCTGAAAATTATCAAAATAAACCAGATACTGTCCTATACTTAACTTTAAAAAATAACCAGGTACTGTCCTTTTTTAAAATCATAAAATATAACCAGGTTCTGTCCTTTTTTAAAATCATAAAATATAACCAGGTACTGTCCTGTACAAAAACCATCAAAGATAAGCAGGTTGTGTCGTCAGTGAGGACTGTCAAAGATATCCTGCTGTCATCCTATATGAATAATCAAAGATGACCTGGCAGCATCATATATAAAAACTACCAAACATGTACAGATGTAGGATTGTATTTATATTCTTGGATACTTGGGAATACCTGATGCCTTTACCAAACCACAAAAGATAATCAGGTACCTTTTCATCTTTAACCATCATGGATAAACAGGTACCACCCTTCCCAAAGATAATCTGATGAAATCCTATCTGTCAAATCCTACACCTTTGATTTTATCCATTATTTCATGCTGAAGTAAGGTTATAGAGGTGCTTATGATGATGACAATTTTGACTTTTTGTTGAATTATTCCTCAGCTAGTACTAGTACTTGGAGGTTTTCACAAAGCAAGGTTAAGAGGTTAGAGGTCAGGATTCTGTCTGCAGTCCTTGCGTGTGTGTTTACTCTGAGGTCTTGTGTTTCCATCTCCAGGTCTACATTAAAACGCACGGGCAGCACGTGGGCTTCAGAATCTTCATGGACGCCTTCCTCCTCTCTCTCACCCGCAAGGTGTGAAGCGGGCCCCTTGACCTGGCTTTATCTTCCTGTTGATTTGTTTTGCTTCCTGTCGATTTTCACTTTGGTTTTTGATGTTACTTTGCCTGTGTGCTACTAGAGTCTAAATGTGCTGACCTCGGTTTGTTCCTACAGCTCTACCCCACAAGTGTATTTCGCTCATATATATTTACATTCACTTTTAACTCCTTGCTCTGAATTTATTTAATTGCTTGTTTGTGCTATTTTGGAGTCATGCTGACTGGCACTTGTTCGGGTCACCTGTTAACCCTTTCAGCGCCGTGGGCAATTATAGTTGCCCAATGATGCAAGATAATCAAAATCAGACGCTTTTGAAAACCTATCATGTGGCAACCTGTTTAAAAGAGCTTCCACAGGGGAGCTCTTTTAAACAGGTTGCCACATGATAGGTTTTCAACGGCTCAGGATGCATATATTTTAAATTCTTTGGAAATGTACTCAGCGTTCAAAGGGTGAAATGCATTTCTGAGACACTTGGCCTACCCTGGTTGAACAGCAGGTGGCAGTGTCTCACCACTAAAATGAATGAATGAACTGTTGCTGTATACAGGCATCTCCAGATCGCCCTTACTTCCAAATCCAGCCCTGACTTTTTTCCCCTCCAGACATTTTAATGAACTGTTATTGCTTCTGACTGGCCAGACTGTCGTCACACCTGACTGCCAAGTTCAGGGCAGAAAACCAGCAGTTCTTGGCCCTCAGGATCACAATTTGGGGAACTGGGCAAAATTATTTTTTGTTAATCAAATAACCTGTGCTTTTATAATACACCTCTCTCATAAATTAAAGTGTGTTAGTCGTTTTAATGAATTGACATAGCCTAAACTGTCACTGCTATAAAGTGACGTCCATTAGTGGTGTTTGTCGCTTTTAGGGATGTAACGATATAAATTTTTTAGTGCGATATTATAAGATATGATATCATGATTAATATCACGATATAATGGTACAATAAAGCAAACTTAATTTCTCCCCCCTTTAACTAGACGCACTAAAGTAAAGTACACAAACAAGTATTTGCTCTGAAGAAAACATTTCTTCAATTAAACTTTATATGCTGTATTATGTGGAACAATCCAAACAGTTTGCGAGAGTGATTAAAAAATTAAATAAAAATTCTCGCCAAAAGTATGAAACTGCCCTCCACTGCTGTTTAAGAAGCATTACACTGTAAAGAAATTCTCACCGATACTAAGACACTGCCCTCTACTGCTTTTTATTACGCATTACACCTATATCGATCTGAACTGAAAACACTAATCAGCCTCTGGCTATGAGGGCATGCAGTCTCCCTGCAATACCGTGAGGCGGTATTGCAAAAAAAAAAAAATACTCACGTCGATATCCATGGCCTTATTTTACGGTATACCGTTTTGTGGTGTATTGTTACATCCATACTTCAGATTAACTGTTTCTCTGGTAAAATGCAGTTCAGCAGTGGTGTTAATGACTGGAGCTGATCTATCTCAGTGTAGTTTGATGGTGGCGTTAAAATCTGTGTAGCCTGTCTGTCTTGTGAAGCGCATTTCTGGAGTAGCGTTGATGTTTAGCTATAACCTGTTTCTCTGCTGAAGGTAGGTCGTGTTTCTTGGCTGAAGGGAGGTCGTGTTTGTAACCCGTGTCCTGGTTTTTAGGTGAAGGTTCCGGACGTGGAGTTCTTTGTAAATTTGGGGGACTGGCCCTTAGAGAAGAGGAGACCCCCGGATGCGCTGCACCCCATCTTCTCCTGGTGCGGGTCCAACGACACTCGCGACATCGTCATGCCGACCTATGACCTCACGGAGTCTGTTCTGGAGACCATGGGCAGGCAAGTCCAGCTGTTGCTCCTTGTTATTTTCCGTAATGCTCTCTCTAAACCTTTATAAAATGGGTTTGAACCAGGCTTGGGTGAGTCGTGTGACTGTTTAGCATTCAAATACAACATTTTCCATGCTTAATTAAAATTGTGTGGTATAACGAATTCACTCTAAGGAACAACACGGTTTGGACTAATTCAGAGTATTTCATTGCTTCCAATTCATGAGTCAATCTTAGGAGGGCATAGAAAAGTATTTCTGTCAGCCAACACACGTGTAATTAGTTTTCTTATCATTCATGTGTTTCTCTTATTCTTATGATCTTGTTTTTCTAATCTTCTCTTATCCCAGTGATGCACTTTGGGATGCTTGTTTCGTAAGACTAAAAATAACCAATGTAAAAGAAAATAGCTTCATTTATATTAAAAAGTCTGTAACTTTCTTTTTAACCCTTGCCCTGCCTCTTGGCTAGTGGGTCCTCTATATATCAGCGACTGGCAGGACTAGGGCTAAGTTAACATTATGAAGTTTTAAATAAAATATGGTCTCAGAGATAAAAGGTGTATATCTTTGCAGCTGAAGTTATTTATATATTGGGTAAAGTGTGGCCACAGATCTGAAAAGATATATCTGAATATTTGATTTAAAGCTGCCGACTAAACGAAACTCCCGCCGTTTTTCTGTTCAGGGTGAGTTTGGACATGATGTCGGTGCAGGCGAACACGGGACCCCCCTGGCCGGAGAAGAATGGTACGGCCTTCTGGAGGGGGCGGGACAGTCGCAGGGAGAGACTGGAGCTGGTCAAGCTCGGCCGCGCCCACCCGGACCTCATCGACGCCGCCCTCACAAACTTCTTCTTCTTCCAGCACGATGAGAGTCTGTACGGTCCTCTGGTCAAGCACGTCTCCTTCTTCGACTTCTTCAAGGTACGGTACGGGAGACTCTTCGCCCTTATGGGTGGGGCCTGAGATGTGCATAAGGTGAGGAGGGTGTGTACAGAGAGTGCTGGAATTTCAACATGGTGAACCTTCAAAAAATTCCTTCAAAATAAGAGCTTGTGCAACATTACCCTAATTCTGAATTCATGTTTGACTCGTGAATTTCCTTGATTGCCCCATTGGCACCGGAGGTGGAGCGTCGGGCAGATGCGCCTTGTGGGCAGGATTACCTGCGCCTCCATCGGATCTAAAATAACGGAGCCCCAAGCTTGAATAAAAACAGCGATCTTATAAACTGTGCGTAGGTGCAGAAAAGTTGCGAAGACCACTTTTTTTTTTTTTTTTTGCAAATGTTGAATTTATACAAACAAACTTGACATTAAAATCATGCAATATCAATAAGATTATGCCCATAAATTCCAAGTTAATCCTGATTAGTTTCCTGATTGTATGCAGTCTTACCTACCAACGGTTACATAAATGAGGGTACTTTTTACTATATTTTCTTTTTGCTGTTTTTCTTTTATTAACGTGCACATTGTTTAGGTATGAAATCCACACAAATGTTTCTCAATGAAGCCGAATGTCTGTTCCGAACAGTACGGGGCTCACTGTTAATGGTTAGGATCCCAAACAACAGCAATTTTATCTTTCCTCTGTATGAATCCTGGATTCAGCTTTTTACGTTTCTCTCTGTTTAGACTTTTATTAACCCTTTGTACCCCATAAGCCAGTTTAGCAGCTGCATAGAGAACGTGCAATCACCTGAAATGCCAGGAAACCGGCCTCCAACCGAGTGACTTTGACCACATGACTTTTTGGTGTCATGTGACCTGGTTTACGTTCAGGTGGCTTCCCCATCACAGTAAGATTTGTCTGGGCGTTGGTGGGGGTAGCGGCCTTTTTATGCAATGTAGGGTTCAAAGGGTTAATTTATTTAGATGTGTTTTTTTGTGTTGTTTTTTGTGTCCATGGTGTTGTGAGTTCTGTCGTCCAAACAAAAGTTTTTGCCAGATTGTCGATATGGAACAAAAGTGGCAATTCCGACTATTATTATTGGGCAGTGATATGTAAATATTATTTGATTTTAACACTGTATCCACCTGTTTTCTGACACTAATGGCCACGTCAGGATATGAGTCCGTCACCTGTTCCTGTCACTTTGTTCTACACTCAGTGCGCGAGACCTCAGTGACCCCTACTGCGTTCAGGAGTCCTGTTTTAATAGCGCTGACGCCTGCGATTGTCGTTAAATGGAAAAGATCAGCGGTACCAACCTCTCACTCCCGTTTAAACAATAACGATCAGTGTGAGAGGGCTCTTGACTAATTTTTTACACCCACTCTCTCACGTTTGCGTAATTTGATTTTACGGCTCCTTTTAATGTTCAGTGGGAACGGGGAGATGCTCAGCCATTGTTCTGTCAGGTCGTAAAAAAGTTGCTGGACTCCTGCATTCTTTACCCGCCGGCCTCGAGCACTTTACCGTCTCGTATATATACTAAGGCACTGGTGTGAATCTCACATATCAGTCCTGACGCTGACCTTTACTCTCCACGCCTGGTTTTAAATCGAAGGAAGGCCTTCCTCACATGTTCTCCGATGGAGATCTTATCGTTTTCTGCCCCCCCACCCCTTCAGATTTCCTGCTTAGATAAATGACATTGTAACGACACTTCGACTCATGCTTTCACATTCTTGAAGCTTGGGATTTGTATAACCCCGTGTGGCGAGAACTCTCAGGTTTTAAAACCGGAGGAAGTGTTCGGTTTGATGACTATCAGACTTTGCAGGCTGATTTATTTTATTTATTTACTTGAGTGCTTATTCTGTGTATTTCAGAGAATACTCATGTGACCTCTTTAACAGCATTCTACAATTTTTTTGTCATTTCTGCTGGAAAGGATCCACAGTCTGGTGACATTCAGTGCTGCACTCAGTGCTTTTTCCAGGCGCTGTAGCTGTCGACTGTTTGCTTGTCGGCCATTTTGCGCAGTGCAGACATCTGTCTTTTTCGAAATGCAGGGCGATGAAAAAGTGCATCTGTTGCTCGAAGAATGAAAGTTTTAGAAATCAGATTACTGAAAAACCCTCATAATCCTCATACACAGCGAAATGGCACGGCAAATGAAAAATAATGTGTTCAGAAGAGTTGAATATGCGTGAAGCCATTCTGTTTATCGTAGCGGAGGGCCTTATAGGCGGCTGGTTTTTGTAATCGCTATGCAATAGAAATCAGCTCTGACAGAGAATGCCCAATGAAGCTGCTTTAAGGTGTCATTATGTCCACATTAGCAAAGGCCGCAGCTCGACTGTGAGTCAATAGCTCTGTAAATCTGAGGCTAAATATTATGGATATGGGCCTATATTGTCCTCTTTATTTCTCTTTGCCTTTTAGTACAAGTACCAGATCAATGTCGACGGCACGGTGGCTGCCTACAGGCTGCCTTACCTACTGGCTGGAGACAGTGTGGTTCTGAAGCAGGACTCGCCGTACTACGAGCACTTCTATGGTGACCTCCGACCCTGGGAGCACTACATTCCCTTCAAGAGTGACCTCAGCGACCTTCTAGAAAAAATTCGTTGGGCAAAGGAACATGACCAGGAGGTATGAGCGCAAGCTGGAAAGTCTGTGTTTCCAAGTTCCTGGTTGGAAATTTCGACTGGATTTCCCTCTCAGAAAATCGGGAGAACTTCACCACACTCGACCTCAAAATCCAAGATGATTGCATCACCCATTAACAAAAGTGAAAGCTATACTGTTAATTAGAACTTCTGTCTTGTGTTTCACTTGCGTCTGCACAAAATACTGCGAAATGCATTGTTATCAAATGTTTATGATATAAAAATGGTCATCCAAGTTTAACTCAACCCCTCTTCCTCCTCCTTGTGAAAAAAGTCTGTTTTCCGTCTTGTAAAAGAACTCGGTCAGCTCTGGTTTGAGGTCATTCGCGGCTTCAACTTCCATCTAAGTAGGTAAACGGATCGGACAATCAGTTTACTGTTCAGAAATTGGAATTACAGTTTTATTTAATTTTTTCAACCTTTATTTAACCAGGGAAGCCCAGTTGAGATTGAAATCTCTTTTTCAAGGGAGCCCTGGGGGTTGAGGTGGGGAGGGAGAGGACAAGTTGCACAGCCAATTAGATCAGAGGATGATTAGGTGGTGGGTTGAAAGAGCCAGGTTGGGAATTCAGCCATGACACCGGGGAACCCCCTACTCTTGTCAGTTATTTTGAGTGGCCTTGTGGTATGCAGAATTAGTGGTTTACCTCAATGATAATGAAACCGAGTGACTGCCAGTTTAAATAAGGACTTGGTGCAAATGGCCCTGTGGGTTTTCGGCGTGTACTGTGGCCTCGATTCGGGGTGACCTGAGAGCTTGCCTCGTTGCCAAAGGAAAAAACCCCTTCCAATGGGTTTGTATGTATTAACCCTTTAGCTACTGCATCCTTTTGATAGAGCTCATTTTGAGTCACTGTATCTATTTGAACGATCTAAGCAGTCTTAAACACTCGGCTGCGGTGTGTTATGCTGAAAAAATCTTATCGGTCAACTCCTACACATCTTTCACTTAGATACTGTGACTCAAAATATGCTCCGCTAAAAGACTGAGCAGGCAGTGAAAGGGTGAATTTTGCATCCGCTTCATGACAGTTCTCTCGGTTTCAGAACTCTGCCTAATCTTGTTTTCAGGCGCAGAAAATCGCTCAGGCCGGCCAGCAGTTTGCCAGAAATCATCTCATGGGGGACAAAATATTCTGCTACTACTTCAGACTCTTCCAGGTAATGCGCTGATCTCCATTTGCAGAGGGAAGTCCTTGAGTGTCTCTGTTTAAATCTCATATTCACTGCTTCCAAGTCTACTACACTGGAGTACAGAGAAAAATGTGAAATCCTCTTGCCAAGTCTACATTATGCAACTCGTGCTTGTAAATGACATTTTATTCTGCCCTGCTGCCACTCCCTATCGCTGTCATCCTCACTCACAGCGACAAACGGTTTGCGCTTTTCTCTGTATTTCAGTATAGTAGATTTGGAAGCAGTGAATATGAGATTGAAATGGAGAGACTCAATTTGCCTGTTCCAACAAAGTGCCACCGCTCAAACAAGGACAGAAAAAAGTAACATAAAATTATAAAAAAAAAAAAAAAGGGAAATTATGTTAACTTCCTTAGACTGGATCATATTCTACTTTCAAAAGAGTGGTTCTAGGAGTTAGGATATATTCCAAGAACAGTCTGAAATAATAAAATGATAATTTATTGAGCTTTACAAGATGAAATGACAAATCCTCCTGCCAGGTCTAAATTACGAAACTCGTGCCTGTAAATGACATTTTATTCTGCCCTGCCATTCAGGAACTATCGCTGTCATGAATTGTAGTTATTTTATTATTTATATGATGCAGTCTAAGGAAATGAAATGCATCATCAAGAACAGAAAAGATACTGCAACGCTTTGAAGTATATGGGTCAATCCACGAACATTACCGCTTCATATTTTTTTTAATGCCATTGAAAATGATTTATTTTAACTTGTTAGCCTGTAGCATAATTTCCCATCATATTTTTTAAAAATTATTTTCATTATTATTTTTTTTAACTTTTTTATTTAAGAGAATGGAATTTATTTTTATAATGAATTTTTTTTAAGGTTTTGAGAATAGTAGGAAAAATACACATTTCTTTGCCTTCATGGAAGAACAGGCAGCCACTATATCAATTTGGGGAAAAATATGACTTGAGCAATTATGCTGTGGGGCTAACAAATTGCTTGGTGTTAGTGAGGTTACCAGCACACTGGGTAAGCTAGTAGGTAAAGCTCAATATCAAGTCTTAACTGTCAATTTGGTTAGAATGAGTGAAAAATTTGGACATAGTTGTAGCGTTTGAAAACTCTTGTAGCATTTGAACACTTGTCACATTTGGACACTGCTATAGCCCTTCAACACTTTAGCAGAATTTTGCAGAAACTCATTGCAACTGCACACATTTAGAGAATTTGGACATTGATGTTGCATTTGAAAACATGTAGCATATGGGCACTTTTATATCATTTGAACACTCCTGTAGCATTTGGACCCTGGTATTGCCTTTGAACTCCATCCATCCATTTTCTATACCCGCTTATTCCTCACTAGGGTCACGGGGTGAGCTGGAGCCTATCCCAGCTGACTACGGGCAAAGGCAGGGACCCACCCTGAACAGCTTGCCAATCCATCGCAGGGCGCACACACCATTCACTCTCACACTCATACCTACGGGCAATTTGGTGTCTACAATTAGCCTGATATGCATGTCTTTGGACTGTGGGACCCGGCGAAAACCCACGCAACACGGGGAGACCATGCAAACTCCACACAGAAAGGCCCCAGGCCAGATTTGAACCCACGACCTTCTTGCTGTGAGGCAGCAATGCTAACCACTGTGCCACCGTGCTGCCCGCCTTTGAACTCTCTTGTAACATTTGGACAAGTTGTGGCATTTGAATACTTGTGGGATTTGGACACCGGTATAGCATTTAAACACTCTCTCAGCACTGGGACGCTGGTTTAGCATTTGGACACATTTGTATTTTTTGAACACTAGCAATAGTATTTGAACAGTTGTAGCATTTTGATACTAGAATGGCATTTGAACGCTCTCACAGAATTTGGACATTGGTATAGCATTTGAAAAGTTTTTGGGTTAGAAAACAGGTCTAGCATTTGAACACTCTTGCAGTTTTTGGACCCTAGAGGCATTTGGGCGCATTTGTAGCATTTGAACGCTGTTGTTTGTACAGTGATGCAACATTGTCTCTCCTGGTGGAGAATGGTCCCAGCCCTCCAGTTAATCCTGTTAACGAGCAAGAGATCATATCTTATCTGTTTTATCTGCTAATTACCTCCACATCCCCCCCCCCCCCCCCCCCCCCCCCAGCCAGCTTTTATTGTGCTTCCTTCAAGGACGTGCGGCAGAGGGATGCCAGTATATAGATTCCTTCTGGGCGACCTTTGACCTCCAGTGTTATATGAGAATAGCTCCACACCTTTGCTTTACTCATGATTCTTGCTTCATAAGAAATTTATTGACAGCAGACTCATTATTAAAAACACGTGTGTTGCATTTGAATGCAGTTTTTACATTTTTTCAAATTTTGTCAGAATTACTTTGGGGAACCACTTTGTGAATTCAGCCCAAATGTAGCATTCTACTTCTTTGGTTTTTGCTATAACCTGAAATGAACCAATTTCCTTAATTGGTCAGTTTTTAACATTTCAGAAAAATGTATAATAGGTCCTTTCCTGTCAGTCCATTTTTTTGTATCATCAAAGATGCATTTTGAAGATGTGAGTCAGATTTTCTCACTGCCCCATAAATCCGTAACACAAAGTTAGGGTGTACAGCGCTGTGAAAAAGTATTTGCCCCCTTCCTGATTTCTTCTTTTTTTTGCATATTTGTCGCTTTTAAATGTTTCAGATCATCAAACAAATTTTAAATTAGACAAAGACAACCCAAGTTAATACAAAATACAGTTTTTAAATGATAAGTTCATTTATTAAGGGTAAAAAACTTTCCAAATCAACCTGGCCCTATGTGAAAAAGGAATTGCCCCCTAAATCCTAATAACTGGTTTTGCCATCCTCGGCGACAAAAACTGCAATCAAATGTTTGCAATAACTGGCAATGACTCTTTCACATCGCTGTGGAGGAATTTTAGCCAACTCTTCTTTGCAGAATTATTTTAATTCAATCACATTGGAGGGGTTTTGAGCATGAAGGGCCTGTTTAAGGTCAGGCCACTGCATCTCAATAGGATTTAAGCCCAGACTTTGACAAGGCTACTCCAAAATCTTCATTTTGTTTTTTTTTTTTTTTTTTTTTTAGCCATTCAGAGGTGGACTTACTGGTGTATTTCAGATCATTATCCTGTTGCATAACCCAAGTGCGCCTGAACTCGAGATGACAGTCTGAGGGTTGGACATTTTCCTTCAGGATTTTCTGGTAGAGGACAGAATTCATAGTTCCATCAATTATGACTAGTCGTCCAGGTCCTGAAGCAGCAAAGCAGCCCCAGACCATCACACCACCACCGCCATGTTTGACTGTTGGTATGATGTTCTTTTCATGAAATGCTGTGTTAGTTTTACACCTGATGTTGCAGGACGCTCTCATTCCAAAAAGTTCAACTTCTGTCTCGTCAGTCCACAGAATATTTTCCTAAAAGTCTTGGGGATCATCGAGATGTATTTTGGCAAAGGTGAGAGGAGCCTTTGTGTTCTTTTTGGTCAGCAGTGGTTTTCGCCTTGGAACTCTCCCATGGATGCTATTTTTTGTCCAGTTTCTATCTTATTGCTGAATCATGAACACTGACTTTAACTGAGGTAAGTGAGGCCTGCAGTTCTTCAGATGTTGTTCTGGGTTTTTTTGTTACCTCCCGGATGAGTAGTTGATGCGCTCTCGGAGTAATTTTGGTTATCCGGCCACTCCTGGGAAGGTTCACCACTGTTCCAAGTTTTTTCCATTTTTGGATAATGGCTCTCGTCGTGATTCGCCGGAGTCCCAAAGCCTTAGAAATGGCTTTGCAACCCTTTGCAGACTGATAGATGTCAATTTCTTTGTTTCTCATCTGTTCTTGAATTTCTTTAGTTTGCGGCATCACACGATGCTTTCTGAGATCTTTTAGCCTACTTCACTTTGTAGGACAGGTTCTACTGAAGTGATTTCTTGATTCAGCAGGTCTGGCAGTAATCAGGCCGTAATCAGGCAGTAATCAGGATGTGGCTAGTGAAACAGGACTCAAAAAATGTGGTTCATCACAGTTAATTCATGATTTAACAAGGGGGGGCAATTACTTTTTCACATAGGGCCAGGTAGGTTTGGATATCTTTTTTCCCCTTGATAAATTAAATCATCATTTAAAAAACTGCATTTTGTATGTATTCGGGTTATCTTTGTCTTAAAAGTAAATTTTGTTTTATGATCTGAAACATTTAAGTGCGAAAAATATGCAAAAAAGTAAGAAATTTGGAAGGGGGCAAATACTTTTTCACGGCACTGTATGTGCGTGTGAGTGCATTCTTGTGTGCATCTGTGTGTGTGCATGCGTGCATGTGTGCGTGTGTGTGTGTCCGTGTTTGTACGAGTGTTGGTTTATGCTTTATGTATGTCTGTATGTATGTTTGTGGTTGAGTTTGAGTGTATATGACCATGTTTTTATATGAATGTCAGTGTATGTAAATATGAGAGAGTGTGTGTGTGTGTGTGTGTGTGCGTATTCGAGCATGGGTGTGTGTGTGTGTGTCCTCGTCGCTGGTTTTGTGTAACACGCTGCACCCCCAGTCCCTCCTCGTTCCTGACTGTACACTTATCGCCACGGAGACCTGGCCTCGGTCTGGCAGTAAACGGTAGCCTACTGTAGTCCTCCATTATCAGCCTCTGACACCTTCCACTCCACTTATCTCCCTGCAGCCTGAGAATTACCCAGCACTCGCCTCTCTGAGGAGCTCAGCAGCCACCACCTCATTTTACAGCAGTGTTTGATCATATAATTATTGCATGTAATTCAGCATCATGTGGTCACATATGCTGTATACGGCATCGGCTCGCTCCTGAGCTAGCGAGCCAGTAATGGTACATTGCATGAACTCTCTCAGCCTATAGCAGTGCAGAATCTTGCCAGAGGGGTCTGTTTTACGTGAACTCTGTTCTGCATTTAGTTATTAAACGTGGGCTTGGGTCAAACAGGTCTGAGACTTCTTACATTGCAGGTTCCAGTAATGGGTCAGTGAGCGGCACTCAGATGTGTCCAAGTCACAGATCATCAAGCCATTTCAAGCCAGGAACAAGCCATTTCTCCAGACATTATATCCATTTTGGAAAAAACTTGCTCAAAAGCAGATGTATCTCCTGCTTCTTATGAGATCAAGAGGGACAGAAAATATTTGATGGGGGAAACTGGGGTCCGATGAGCCAAAGGGACTGATGATCACTACTGAGCCGATTTTAAGCAGCTCCAACTTCTATTAAGCTTGTGAAGCTTGTTCAGCACTCGGATAAACTGTGGTTTTTTTAAATGCGCTATGCAAATACATTCTGACTTGTGTGATTTTTCTGGTTTTCTTCTTTTTTTTTTTTTTTATTCAAATTAACTTGAAAGAAAAAGATTTAATGACATCACAACCATGCATAATAATTTGAATCAGACCTGGAAATGGTTAACTTGACGGTTTGCAGTTAATAATGGCCGAAATGCGAAATGCTGCTCTGAACGAAAATCTTGATGTTATGGCAGGCTAGGACATTCTGGATGATTCTCTGCATCATTAGCTTGTGGGCAGCCCTTTTATTCTGTCATACACCCTCATGCTTAGAAAAAGGTTTACACGTTTTTTTTTTTTTCAGTTGCACCGAACACCGTTCGGACAGACTGGTGAGCTGAAATCGAGCCTGTTTTCACTGAACTGGAGACGGTTCCCTTCAGCTTAGTTCAAATATTGAGTGGAACTAATTTCCAGAATGCTGTTATTGTAGCGAAATGGGGATGGACTCCATATCACTGCCAGTGATTTACGTGTAATGATGATATTTTATGTGCAGTTTGCTGATCTGAAATTCGCATGAAGGTTGGATTAGAAATTATTCACCGCATTTTCTAACTGATGTGGAGAGTGAAAAGGAGTTCTGATGCACTTTATGCTCAGTCAGCTGTCAGTGTTTGCCATTATAATGGGACTTCTGGGTACTGTCGTGCTGTGGCTCACCTACAGAACAGGGACCTTCAAATCTGGCTTTCAAATCCATGTTTAGCTCTAGTTTTGTTTCCAGTCGGACAAATAACTGACCAAGCAGCGCTACCAAATAGCTGGACTGGCTTTGCACTTGACTTCAAGGTCAAGACAAGGTCAAAAACCTGCAGTTTTCAGCCCACAAGGTCGATGATTTGTGGATTAGGGTCATAAAAATTCACCTTGCGGCTGAGGTCCTGAAACTGTGGGTGGAATGTTTTGCGATGTGAATGTCAGGCTCTTTGGTAATGCTGGCTGTTGGCTTTGATCATTTTTGTTATCGGCATGATGCAAAGAATAAGTACGGTGATATGGTTGGTTTTGGTCTGATTGCGGCACAGGAGTACGCCAAACTCCAGGTCAGTGAACCGAAGATTCGGGAGGGGATGGAACTGGTGGAGCAGCCCAAAGATGACATGTTTCCCTGTCTCTGCCACAGGAAGAAGGTGAGAGAGGACGTCTGTCAATCAGCCCTGTTCGGGTGCTTCTCACCTGGTGCTGCACTGACCTTCGACTCGACCGTAATAATGTTAAAGACGCAAACCCACTTGAGAGATGTCGCCTGGATGTGGTGCGGCAAGAATGATGTCTCCTGTCAGTTTTGTCTGGACCGTAGCCAGATGTCCTCAAAATAGTTTTGGGGAAAGCGCACAACTTTGGGATTCTGAGGAGTGTGAGATTTTCCGTGTGCGTGTGTGTGTGCGTGTGTGTGTGCGCGTGTGTGCGCGCGTGTGAGTGCGTGTGTGTGCGTGTGTGCGTGCGTGCGTGTGCGTGTGTGTGCGCGTGTGTGTGTGCGTGTGTGTGTATGTATGTGGGGCTGACAGACTGCAGAAGAACTGGGTCACTACTTTTGAGGAACAGACACAGCATGTCCTGGACGATTGGGCCTCTCTTGGCTGAGGAACACTTGCATTGTACCGTATTTTTTCCACATAATCAATGTGCCCTTTCTGCGATTGAGGCCTGCGTGTTTTAAGAAATTTTTGCTGAAAACCTGGCCCACGATCACACGTAATGGCGCAATCCCCCTATATCATGATGATATGATTGGAGTTTGGGGTTAGAACACAAAATGGCTGTTCCACTTAGCTCCAGATCCAACGCGGCTGGAATTATTATTATACTATTTCTCAGTTTAATCTGTCTCTCTCTGAATAGTGTATATCGTTACATGTGTACTGTATGTATTATATTAGGAATAGAGAGGTTAAAAAAATGCCGGCTGGAAGCAGCTCTAGTCTGATTTGTGTTCACATTTGTTTCCTCGACATGACAGAAAATTATCATCGTGAATTAGGCTGTCTGAGACAATTTCTCGGTCAAGCTTTGACGCAGCATTTAATTTCACTCACGTTGTTTAATTATCGTGGTGTCATACATTGTGAAATCACTGCAACACAGTTAACGCCCGATTTCTTTTTAATTTCAGGTTTCATAGTAAAAAATAAATGAATAAATACAATAATATAGAAAATAACTCATATTTATACCCATTTTAATTGAGTGGAGGGTTGACCAGGAATTATGCTGCCTATGGTCTGTATTTGAGGCGTGAGACTGTTCTGTGGTTTTCTGTGACACGTAATTTTGTTTGTCTTACAGGTCAAGGACGAGCTTTAACGGTCTGACAATCCTTCCAGAAGATGATAAAATTTTCGCATTTTATCTGATGGAGATTTTATTGGATTGTAAAGCCTTGTTTTTAGCACATCGTTAAATCCTGAGTACAATGTGTTTTATGTAATGTTAGCATTTTATAATAAAGTATTTTATATCATTTGTAAAACAAATAGTGATGTGATTTCATTTGTCTTTCTCCTCATCTTCCATTGCTACAGATATTCTATGTGCTGGTGTTAAATTCCCCGCTAGTTCATAAAGATAATTATGAACTGCTATACAACTGCCAATCTAATTTTATTTTCAAGAAGTCTGGACATATATTTGAGGTACAGGAAGGAAAAACAAGAGGCAGAATTTGTGGTCCGCTCGTGTTAGCCAGTGGTGCCAATTCGACAGATGGGCTGTCATTCATTCGACTCATGAATTAAATGGAGATCAATGGAGTTTTCGTACAAAGTTTCAATTACTGGGGGAATTTCTAAAAAGATGAAGCAAAAAGTAATCTTTTTCCCGTTGTTACATGACCCAGTAAAATCTGATACCATCCCAAGTGTTTTGATTTTTCCGCAAAAATCGACTTTTAAACTGGGGAGCGGCAGTTAAATGTGGCCACTGAACATAGTTCACTGCGATTTTGGCAGAGAAGCTAACAGACAGAGTTTCTTCCACCATTTAGAGTATATTTGTTTGAGAAGTACAGAAAGCTCTAGCCTATCTGGAGTCCTTGCTCCGGAGCAGAAAGTTTTGAATTGTCAACGCAAGCTGAGTGTTAATCACTTTTTTTATGGCTAACAGAGAAGTAGAAGTAATCCATTGTGCCATAAAGAATATTTCTATTCTGGCCTTAAGCAAATGAGACTGTAGGATAATGGGGAAATTAGTCACGGAGTTCTGCTCCCTTGTCGGGGCTGTTTGATTGTAAACTCTTACCTATCTGTGGTACATCCTCGAAAGATCATGTTACACTAATTGTCCCCCGCCGCCGCGAGCGGAGTGTATTCAGCTCTTTTTGTCCGTCCGTCCGTCCGTCACGTCCCATTTGTTGTGAACGCGATATTTCAAGAACAGTTTGACTGAATTCATTCATTTTTGGCTTCAACGTGTATTAGTGTGATCCGCCAACCCCAGTCGATTTCCGTGAAGTGGCGGGGGACATGGCCACGTTTAGTGGCAACACTTGTTAAGAATAGTAATTCTTTGTCGGTATTATGTTTGTTGGAACATGATGTCAGAGCAGGTCAACATTATTTCAGCACACGTACATTTATTATCCGCTAGACCCTCATAATGCGAAGTGTGCGCGGCGACCCAATAAATCGCCTCTCCTTATAAGTTTGACCCAGCCTGTTGGAGATGGGTCAGTTTCTTGAAATAAAACAAGCCATATCATTTTGTTATAATGAAATAAAGCATTTTTATTTATATCACATTCCATTTGAGTAATAAACAATGACTGCACTCGCTGGTCTTGCTCCCCAACTCTCTGTGTTCCATCTTTGACGGAGTTTAACTCTTTCCGTCCACCTATATTGCCTTACAGCTTATGTTGATATTTTGTACCAGTGGAACAACTTTAAAGTCCGCAGTATGGATTGAGTTTAAACGCTTTGCGTGTGTTTCCAGTCAGGTTTTTTTATTTACAACTTGAAAAATCGAGTGGTGTGTTTTCCTCCACCTGGCTTTAATCGATGTTATGTTTTGCGTGTAAGTGAATTATTTTAGCTATAAAGCCTAAGTCCACGTGCGTTTATTGACCCCCCCAGTAACTCTTTGTTTACCTACTTTCTGCGCTACAGGATGGCGCCTGCTCATATACGGCAAACTCTGTTTATTAATATCATTTAGTTAAGCAAGAGTCGGAAATGGGTCAAATTAGTTAGCTTTGTAATTATTACTAATATTAAAACATAAAAAGCTATTAGCTACTGATGGGTGGCGGCTGTTCAAAAATACTCGTCAGTTAATATATGAAATTTATTCCGTTGCTACCATCACTGACTGCTGTTAAACTTTGCGTCCCGCTACGCATGCCTGTTTATTAAAATTAATTTGCGTTAAACTTAACACTTTTTCTTTGAATATAGTCTTGGGTGATTCACTATTGATTAATGGTCAATATTTGTGAAAGATTCCACCGTTTTTATTTTCAAGTCGTCTGAACACACTTTTTGTGCCCTTTTGCAACCGCATGAATTTCAAAAAATGTTCATTTTTTGGCGGGAGTTTGCATGATTATCTCAACCCAGGAAGAAATTATAATTTTTCACTTTTTAAAAACAGAAATATGTTCAATTCTGAGTGCACAGTTGATGACTAGACTGAACCATGTACAAGTTTGAGCTCTAGCTGGTGCAGGTTGTCCTATCGTGGCACAGTCATTATTATTGAATGAAGACAAAATGGATTGAAGTCTCAGCCTATTAAATCAGATTGTGTTTCTGTTTATTCTGTCTAAACTGTATATTTTACCACACAAATTTAAAAACCATAAAATAAAAAAAATAATGAAATGTATAAAAAGGGCATCTTTATTAAGTTGGTCTTTGAATAAATATACACATTCCAATACTGCAGATTTTGGAAAACATTAACAAAATTTAAATGTAGAGATTTCATCAACTGGTGAAAACAACAGTTTGAGTCATCCATCAATAATAATTAACAATAAATATCCATAAGTATTACAATCTTCATGAAATGCAACGCCCAATATGTCAACATTACATGGTTATTACAGCTAGTTATCTGCAATAATCACATTTTTTTGTATGCAGATGACATGAACATAATAAATTAGTTTTCAAAAATATACATTATCTTGAGAATCGCAGCTATAAAAATTACATTTGACGTTGCACAGTACCACAAGTTAATGCGGGATGTTTAACTCGGCGCAGCAGACAAGATCATAGAGTGAGTGCTGAAGTACTTCCTGTCCTCGATCTGCTCACTTCCTGTCATGCCAAAACATCATCTCTCGCTCAGACTCATCAGGTCTCCACAAATGCCATCATGTTTGTGGACCCGGTGAAGAACACATATGCCAGTTTGAGGGCCCTGGATTTTTTCAGTGCATTAGTGTGTTTTCCTTTTTAAAAAAACGTCCACAAAACCCTACACTGCCATTGGACAGTTTCAGCCACAGAAGATGAGTGTTTGCAGGAGGGATTCATTGTGTCAAGTGCCTGTGCTCCTCTCAGATAGCTTTTGATTGGTCCCCCAGCGGGGTGAACTTTCCCCCCACATTCCCGTTCTCGTCACACTGGAACCCGCCGTTCTCCAAGCCACATTCTGTCTTTCCCTTTCCAAATCCAGGCTCCACGCCTTCGCAGTCCTCATCGGCCGATGCCTGGCGACAGTGCCTCTTGTACACCTGATAGGCTGTAAGAGGAAAGGTAGGTCAGCCATTTTGTGTCAAGTCTTTTCACGAACATGGAATAAATCTCTTTAGTCTTCTTTATTAAATGTTGTGCGTGAAAGTATTTGAATCAAGAAAAGTAGGTGCAGAAGAAGTAGTACTTACTCTTTGCTATTTTTCATATTATCATGTATTAAAAAGTAAAACACAGCTGTCCAAAGACAGATTGCAAGTGTAACACACACAGGAAACACCATAATTCATTAGACTGAGACAGATTTTTTGTTATTTCAGTTTTTTTCTAACTGAACGCGTCTTTTTCATGCTAAAGACAAGACTGAAGGCAAAAAATCCCTGAAACAAGCAGGAACCAAAGATACTGCAGCACAAGCCTAGTAGAGCATCACCAGAGAAGTTACCCAGTGTCTGGTGATGTCTGAGTCACAGACTTCAAGCAGTCATTGCGCAGCAATGATATCCAACCAAGTATATTAAAAAAAAATTTACATCAGCCTACATTATATAAACTGACGATTATTTTTCCACGTCTTTGTAAATGGGAGGGAATCTGCACTAAAGGTGCAGACATTTCTAAACGGCTTATTTCATATGGAAGAAAAGACCCTCATATTAAAGCTGGGAGTCTGTTGTTATTGTAGAGTACAGAACCATATTATTAAATCGCCGTCCAATGAATTATGGTGCTCTCTGTATCCCGACACATGGTTCCTACTTGGTATTCTCAGAGTGAGTACACCAATTTGTATACCTTTGTTGATAAAACGAAACTGAAATCGGAGCACAAAAGGTTTATTTCATTGCCATCAGCAGAGGACTGAGAGAAAGGACCTGCTGATTGGAGGGGAATGCATGATTGACAGATTTGAGTCCCAACCACTGATGTACGATAAAAAAAATCAAATCATTTTTCAGGAATAGGGATGAAAAAACGCCTCTGGTGTGAAAATACACACATTTTAACATCCTATCATTTTTAGGGAATTATTATGATCTTATTGATGGTGGTTCAGAACTGAGAGAAATTTACAAATGAGGCGATTTTGATTTCGGCATGTGTGTAGACCTCCGGACCCGGCCTCACCTCCGACCGACCCCACGGCCACCACCAGCTGGAAGATGCTGTAGATCAGCGGGAAGCTGAACATCACCTCCAGCTCCTCGAC
The DNA here is from genome assembly GCA_029721435.1 of Gymnothorax reevesii. Lineage (NCBI taxonomy): Eukaryota > Metazoa > Chordata > Actinopteri > Anguilliformes > Muraenidae > Gymnothorax > Gymnothorax reevesii. The sequence continues at coordinate 52,130,441 of CM056590.1, forward strand.
GGAGAAGGACAGCTGTACGATGGTGCTGCACAGCTGCGCATTCTGGAAGCCTGTCTCCAGGGCGATGGTACGACACCTGCGTGCAGAGACCAGTCAGTCTGACCTCTGTATGCATACAGCGCACAAACACACGCACGCAAGCACGCACGCACGCACGCACGCACGCACACACACAGTTTCACAGCAAACCTAACCTAGAGCCTAATTCTAATACCTAACCTTAAAGTCCTCACAAGTACGGAAAGGAAAACAAGGTCAAATCCTCGTATTTGGCTGGAACATGAGGATTAATTTGGGGACCGTCTGTGTTTCACCGTTGAAGCCTCCTGGTGATGTAATCACTCGACCAACCAATAGTGTTACTTCACTCACTCAGTCACAGACTTTCATGTTTATTGGGCTGGCCCTTGCATTGCTAAACACAAACACACATACACACGTGCACACACACACGCGCACACACACACACACACACACACACACACACAGCCTTGCACTTACATCTTTGTGAGGACATTACATTGACTTCCTTTCATTCTTCCTGTGTCTCTCCACCCTTTCCCTAATCTTAACAATAAGCAACGTACGCCTCACTCAAGCCCTTACCCTAACCTTAACCTATCCCTAATTCTAACCTTACCCCAAACCCTTACCCTAATCCATCTCTAATTCTAACCTTACCCCTAACCGTAAGTAATAAGTCACAATTTGCCTTTGTAGTTGTGAGGACTGGTCAAAATGTCCTCACTTCCCAAAAAAGACTTCACTTTTTTGGGTAAGAACTCATCCCGGTCCTCAGTACGTAGCAAGTACAAGAACACACTCGCACTTGGATCAGAATTAACCTGAATTGAACCTGAATTAAACTGTTCATTAACAGAAAAGGTGAGAGGGTCGTGCTCATGCACGCACACATGCTGCACACACAGGTTACAGGCTGCACGTGTGCAGCAAAAGGCAACAGACCTGATGATCTGCCGGACAGACAGACCGACATACAGACTGACAGACGGAAGGGGTCTCACCTGTACCAGGGCTGTCCGACAAAGCGGGCCAGCAGGAAGCCGAGACCAAACCCGATGACGGGGTAGATGGCGCCGATGATCCAGAGGGAGGGGGAGATGACCCAGGACGACTGGTACAGAACCCCGCCCACCACTGCGATGACGATGATGAGAACGATGCCCATGATGGAGCCGACCTGCCAATCACAACACGCAGCCACGACAGACAGTGTCAAAGGTAATGCTTCATCTAAGTAGGGCCTCAAGGAACAACACCATGAGTGTCGGCAAGTATTTGGTTTTGTGACTGAATGTCAGGAAAAGGGACCTTAAAAAAAATCTCTGTCCAGGTACATAAGAATTGCTTTTGTTTTTTACTTAGGGTGACTGAACTCAACCAGTTGCAGTGGTGATGAATTAGAGCAAAAACTCATGTTACATTCCACCTAGACATTATTTGTCAGAATAATGTTTTAACTAAATGACGTCTTAGATTCTCGTGCCTTTCTGTCGCTGAGCATTTTGGCCAGACATGCCAAACATACGGCTATATAGAATTTTTTCTCTCCTTAAAACTGTCTCTTGGGCATTCGTGGCTGTTTTTAATGGAGTTATTATTTTTTGTGATTTTCCCTTGTTTTATGAAAAGGTGAGTTTTTATTCTCTGCCTTAAAATGTTTGTGTGTGCGTGCGTGTGTGTGGGGAGATTCGATTGGTTTAATTCTTAAGCCGAAGCAGAACTGAGTTTTGATTGGTTCTCACCTTGAGGATCTTTTTTGCAATTACAGGCCAGCGGTTCTTGACGTAAATCCCCAAAGCGACCGGAACCAGGAGGGACACCAAAGTGATACCTGTGGAAATGAGGGAGACGTGTGTCATGCAAATAACTTATCTCAAACTTAACCCAAACTCATCCCAAGCTCATCCCAAACTTATTCCAAACTCATGCCAAGCTCATCCCAAACATATTGCAAACTTTTCCCCAACTCATCCCAAACCCATCCCAAACTCAACGCATACTCAACTTTTTCCCTCCTCTGTAGTTTTCTGCCAGGCTATTATGAACAAAAATAGCTCATCCATTGTCCTTGACAAGTTTTCAAAAGCTTTCAAACGGTAACCTTTACTGTGTCCATCCATCCATTCATTACCAATCCCTCTTCTTCTTCACTGGAGTCGCGGGACGGCTGGAGCCTATCCCAGCTGACCATGGGCGAAAAGAGCTGGGACGCACTCTGGACAGCTGGCTACATCCACACCATTTGGTCACACACTCATTCTGACGACCAATTCAGTCTCTAATTAGCCTGACTGCGAGAGGAAACCGGAGTACCCACGCAAAAAAAACCCTCACAAACAGGGGGAGAACATGCTAACTCGACAGAGAGGCCCCTGACTGGATTCAAACCCACGATCCTTTTGCTGTAAGACAGCTGTGCTGCCCACTGCCCCCCCCCCCCCCTTACTGTGTTTTACATATGACTTGTTTTGCCTAGATTATGATCCTGTATAAATAGGAGACTTATGGGTATAGTAGACACATGCTGCTGTCCTTTTTTTTATTTTATTTTTTATTTAACCAGGTTAGTCCCATTAAGATGAAAATCTCGTCTGCATGAGAGATCTGCCCAAGAGTCGCGGCAGGACGTATAGTTCATCAACAAACTCCCAGCTAGACAAAACAAACCAAACAATGCGATGACTTCAAAAAGTGCTGCAGTCACAACACCATCGTCAGTCTGGTGCAGACAGTAAAGATTGTAAAAGGATCTAGTCAAGAAAATGCATCTTTATCTTATCTTTCCTCTGGACGAGAACCCGTATAGAGTAGAAAGTCTTATCCATGTACTTTTGGAGAAATCACCTGGAAGAAATCTTACCTATTTATTGTCAGCCTCCTGTATGGTGTAGCTCATTTTATCTATATTATAGGGTGATCTGGAATGGCTAACTAATCTTATCTATGCTCTTACAGTGGAAATGAACGGTATATTAGTTTTATCTACACTTTTTATAGTAGCTCAGGATGGTCTATTAGACTTACCTATGCTCTAATAGGGAATTGGAGTGGTATATTAGACTTACCTATGCTCTAATAGTGGATCAGGATGGTATATTAGCCTTAAATAAGCTCTGATAGGAGATCGAGATGATATATTAGACTTACCTATGCTCTGATAGGGGATCAGGATGGTAAATTAGACTTACCTAAGCTCTGATAGGGGATCAGGATGATATATTAGATTAACCTAAGCTCTGATAGGAGCTCAGGATGGTGTATTAGTTATACCAATGCTCTAATAGGGGATCAGGATGGTATATTAGACTTACTAATGCTCTAATAGGGGATCAGGATGGTATATTTGACTTGCCTTTGCTCTAACTGGGGATCAAGTTGGTATATTACACTTACCTATGCTCTAATAGGAGCTCAGGATGGTATATTAGTTTTACCTATGCTCTAATATGAGATCAGGGTGGTATATTAGACTTACCTATGCTCTAAAATGAGATCAGGATGGTATATTAGACTTACCTAAGCTCTGATAGGAGCTCAGGATGGTATATTAGCTTTACCTATGTTCTAGTAGGGGATCAGGATGGTGTATTACACTTACCTATGCAATAAATAGGAGCTCAAGATGGTATATTAGTTTTACATATGCTCTGATAGGAGATCAGGATGGTGTATTACACTTACGTATGGTCTAATAGGAGCTCAGGATGGTATATTAGTTTTACCTATGCTCTAATAGGAGATCAGGAGGTTATATTAGACTTACTAATGCTCTAATAGGAGATGAGGATGGTATATTACACTTACCTATGCTCTAATAGGAGATCAGGATGTTATATTTGACTTACCTATGCTCTAATAGGAGATGAGGATGGTATATTAGACTTACCTATGCTCTAATAGGAGATCAGGATGGTATATTAGACTTACCTATGCTCTAATAGGAGATCAGGATGGTATATTAGACTTACCTATGCTCTAATAGGAGATGAGGATGGTATATTAGACTTACCTATGCTCTAATTGGAGATGAGGATGGTATATTAGACTTATCTATGCTCTAATAGGAGATGAGGATGGTATATTAGACTTACCTATGCTCTGATAGGGGATCTGGATGGTATATTAGACTTACCTATGCTCTAATAGGAGATGAGGATGGTATATTAGACTTACCTATGCTCTAATTGGAGATGAGGATGGTATATTAGACTTACCTATGCTCTAATAGGAGATGAGGATGGTATATTAGACTTACCTATGCTCTAATAGGAGATGAGGATGGTATATTAGACTTACCTATGCTCTGATAGGGGATCTAGATGGTATATTAGACTTACCTATGCTCTAATAGGAGATGAGGATGGTATATTAGACTTACCTATGCTCTAATTGGAGATGAGGATGGTATATTAGACTTACCTATGCTCTAATAGGAGATGAGGATGGTATATTAGACTTACCTATGCTCTAATAGGAGATGAGGATGGTATATTAGACTTACCTATGCTCTAATTGGAGATGAGGATGGTATATTAGACTTACCTATGCTCTAATAGGAGATGAGGATGGTATATTAGACTTACCTATGCTCTGATAGGGGATCTGGATGGTATATTAGACTTACCTATGCTCTAATAGGAGATGAGGATGGTATATTAGACTTACCTATGCTCTGATAGGGGATCTGGATGGTATATTAGACTTACCTATGCTCTAATAGGAGATGAGGATGGTATATTAGACTTACCTATGCTCTAATAGGAGATGAGGATGGTATATTAAACTTACCTATGCTCTAATAGGAGATGAGGATGGTATATTAGACTTACCTATGCTCTAATAGTAGATGAGGATGGTATATTAGACTTACCTATGCTCTGATAGGGGATCTGGATGGTATCAGAGGTCCAGACTGAGGTGTAGATGAGAAGACAGAGAGGCATCATTCCCATGGCCAAGATGGAGGAGCAGGTGGTCATACTGATACTGTAACATGGACACACACACACACACACTTAGGTAATCACAACTCTGCTCTTCCATATACATACAATATACACACAGTGAAATACGCTCTCACTTCCTAAATATGGACTATAGTACAGTTATCTAACAACCATCCATAGCCATTCATGCACCATACTCAAGAAAACATTTCAACTTTGCTGAGCAGTTTGAGGAAAAGGGCCAACATTTTAAGAAGCGTTTTAGTCTGTAACCGCCGACAATTGGCAATTACTTTTTACAACAGTATTGCCAATGCTTGTGTTATACTTCGGCAGGAGTTGAGAAATTTTTACTTGTCAACGAGCAGCAACTTGAAACGGTCATATTTTCTATTTAAGGACAAAAATTTACCAAACCAAACCCTTGTTCAGACTAAAGTTCGCAGAATAAGACTTGGAGATGCGAGATTAGCATTTGTTCTTCTCCTGGGAAGAAAATAGTGTATTTTAGTCAGGGAAAGAGGATACAGGCAGGTTGAGCGTGGGGCTGCCGTTTTATCGGGAACAGGCTGGTATCTAGCCAGCACTGTTGCAAGGTTTTTCTAGATAAAATAGACTTGATTCAACTTTCTCTAGGTTCTGACTGAACACCTTGATTAGTTAGCTTGTCAGATGAGGTACTGTAGTGTTAAACTAAACCTGCGCCCACACCAGCCCTTCAGGGGTAATACTGGACACCAACTGCTCACATTTTCCTCATAGTACTGAAGGAGTGCGTCCTTACCGCAGAAAAGCAGAAGATTCTTTATCGCCGTGGCTGTGTCTGCTTACAATGCTAACTCACATCTTAAGAAGAGTTTTAGTCCTGTAGTTTCCCCTCAGATAAGACAGTATAAACAGAGGTGCTTAATCCAGGGGTCAGAAAGTAAAAATCCTACCATGTTTTCATTCCACCCGTAAACTCCTGTCAGCAGATTTCACTTGTTAGTTTTACCTCCCAGCTGAAGAATAGGGCCAACTGACAGGTCTTTTGCAGCTCGAACAATATCCTAGGATGGACTTTTACATTCTGAACCTGGATTATACACCTCTGAGTATAAAAGTCGAGTCAGTCGTATTTTTGCGTGGCCCAGTATCACGCAGAGTGGTTCAGAGGGCTTTGCAGACCCGAACATTATCTGAAGGCTGGTTCTAACCTCAGGTCCATGTCGCCGTCGAGCCAGTACGCCAGGATGTTGGAGCTGGATCCTCCGGGACAGCACCCCATGATGAGAATGGCCACGGCCTGTATGGGCAGCACGTTAAACGCCATCGCCAGGGCGAAGGCGGTGAAAGGCATGATCCCGAACTGGCAGAGGAAGCCCACGAAGATTCCCCAGGGCCGGCGTATGTGGGCCCACAGCTTGTGGATGTCCACGGTGCAGCCCATGGCAAACATGACCATGGCGAGCATCACCGTCAGCACGGCGCTTAGCACCACGCTCAGGATCTCGTTGAAGTTGCTGGGGGGCACCAGGCAGAGCGTGCCCGAGCACACGGTGGCATTCGCGTGGCACAAGAGGGGAACCGTGGCGGACAGTGGGGAGAGGACGGACATCGTGGAGCCGAGCATCTGAGGCAGCGAGGGTAGATTCCGAGAGGGGTAGGAGGACGACGAACAATGCCAGGAGTTCGCTTACTGAGGTGGGCTATTCCGAAAACTCTGGGGTCTACCCTCTTCTGTTACCGACGGCGACTAGCGGCACACTGAGTGACCCCCCACAGGCGAAAGCCTTTTAATACCCAACTAGTTGAGAACGGAATGTGACGGGGGAAAAAAAATTAACCCGAATGTCTGGTTTTATGAGGCTTGAAACCCACGCAGGTAAATCAGTCCAGTCGACTCATCTTCGGGGGACAATAAATCTAATTGCTGCACTTACTTTTTCCAGAAAAAAACATTTATCGCACCCTAAAACCTTTATTGTCCTGTAAAATGCACGGTTGTCACACGTTACGCCTAAAATCTTTATTGTCCTGTAAAAAGCAGTCGTCAAGTGTCACGCCCATCACCCACAATGATGAGTGCCGCTTACAGGACAGGCGTATTCACACCCCATATGCAGGTATTGTGAGTGTGTGTGTGTGTGTAGAGGTGTAGCAGCATACGAACACTTAAACACGTAGGATTCTCAGAGAGAAGATGCTGTATCACAGCAGAACTCAGGAGGTCTTTCCCTCTAAGATCAGGGCACTTTTCTCCTAACAGAGCAGTGACTGCGCACTTTTTCATTCACCGCAGTCCTACACTGGTGATGCTGTGTGACTCAGACAGAGGCTGAAGGATCAAAGTTCAGTGCAGGAATTTAAATGAGCGAACACACAGACACAGACACAGACACACACACAGACACACACACACACACACACACACACACACACACACACACACACACACACACACACACACACACACACACACACACAGTACACGCGCGCACGCACAATCAAGTTTGGCAAACATTTGGATACATTTTAGTAAAAAACCTCCAAGGTCACTGCATGAAACCAAGATCATTTCTAACTACAGAAAATACTAAAAACCTTATAGTTAAAGAACAAGTTCATCCACATGACCTACAATCATGCAAAAATGCAATAAAAAATAGAAAAAAATTCTTTATAACTTTTATTTATCCAGGAGATCTCTAATTAACATAAAATAAAACAAAAAATAAAAACATTCCTCATCTAATAATCTGACAGGAATTTACAATATAACATTAAGCATGACAATGAATAAAAACAATATTGTAAAAAATAACACTTCAACAAAATATAAAACCCCTAAAAAGAAAAAAATATATAGAAGAACTGGTCAATTTATCAATTTGAAGGAAAGCGTTAAAACCTTTTTAATTCAAACAATTACGTTCTGTGTAGGGAAGGTTTAAAGTCTTGCTTTGAAATGGACTATAACTTGTAAAAAATATCCATTATAAAAAGCTCTGCAGCTTATTCCATGGGTCAGAGGCACAGACACTAAGAGCCGTCTCTCCGAACTCTGTGTGAACTTAACCCTTTGAGTGCTGAAGACATTTTCAAGGAATTAAAAATGCAGTTATCCTGAGCTGTTAAAAACCAATCATGAGGCAACCTGTTTACAAGAGCTCCCTACAGAAGCAGCTCCCCTAACCCTCCCCTGCGGGAGCTCTTTTAAACAAGTGGCCACAGTTGCCACAGCATCTGATTTTGATGTCTTACATCATTCAGCAACTATAGTTGCCCACAGCGCTGAAAGGGTTAGGGTGCAGCACATGTAAAGAGGTCCAACTGCGTGAGAGTGCAATAAATCCCTAATGGTCTGATCAGGAAAGACTTAAAAAAAAAAGTGATAACTTGCCAAAAAGAGCCTTATATATTAAAACAATAAAGATGCCCTCCATGCCTCTCCGACAGAGGCGCACTCACACTTCTCCTACAGGTGCAATGCTGGGCTCTATAAGCATGACAGTAATATAGCAGAGCACAGAGCGAAACCCTGAATCCACAGGTGTGAGGATGGAAGAGGCCGCAGAACTAAAGTCACATCGTCATGATCAAAAACTGACATGATATACCGCTTCAATAATCCTTTTCCTACAGTACATGGGAAAACAAGCTTGTTTCTCTGTATGAAAAACCCATCTTCTGCCTCGATGTAGTCACAAGTTTGTCCAGGTGATGTTCACACGTGAGCCTTTCATCCAGCCAAATGCAGAGACTTTTTAAGGGTGATACTCTCTCAAACCTAAATCCATGAAGAGTGGATAGATGTCGATGTCCTTTCAAAAAAGACCAACACAACTTAGAACAAACAAATGCAAACGTTAGAAAATTACATGGGGCTACATTAGAGAAAATTAGGCCAATTGGAAAGTCATAAATGACTGGCTTGGCTGAGGTACCAAACAGTGTGTAACCCTCAGCAGCTGTATGGAGTGTGCCGCACTGGTGTAAAACAGTCACTGACTGCGGTACAGTGTGTGCTCTTTGAGGTGCCAAATAGGCAGTGGCTATGTAGCCTGTTAGGACATAAAATAGCAATATTTAATTATTTGCAAAGCAGCCTTGCTGCCCAAAATGCACGGAGCACGTTTTTGATTAAAATAAGGACAGAAACACGTGTACGGTTATGTCACTGCTTTTATTAAATCAATAACACAGTATATTACATAATACCCAACACAGACACTGTAACACTTCCCCTTCCCCCTTCCCTCAGGAGGGGTGGGTCACCTCTTCGGCTTGCTCTGATTGGCTTCTGTCTCCAGGTCAAGATTCCCGGTCACATGGGCAATGAAACAGCGGAGAAGGTGAATCCCGGAGTACTGCGTGGAGCTGTCAATCACACAGAGAGGGCAGGCAATGGTTTTTGATTGGCTGGGCGAAGCGTGTCGGTGAGCATGTGCGCACGTGTGTCCACTGTCAGGCCCCAAAGTATTCAAGCTTTTTACAGAGAAACCACTTTAAAGGGTGGTATAGTCTCTACGACTCATTTGATGTGAGTATAATTACCATCTATGTGCACCCAAACATCATCTCGCCCGTTTATTTCCAGACAGGGTCATGTGGAGGGCGGGGGTTAGCTCTGGGGTCGCTGGAATCTATCCCAGAATGCAACAGACCAGAGGAAGGAACACGCCCTAAACAGCTCACCAGTCCCTCGCAAGCAGAGGTGTATAATCCAGGGTTCAGAAAGTAAAAATCCTACCATGTTTTCATTCCACCTGTAAACTCCTGCCAGCAGATTTCACTTGTTAGTTTTACCTCCCAGCTGAAGAATAGGGCCAACTGACAGGTCTTTTGTGGCTGGAACAATATTCTGGGATGGACTTTAACTTTCTGAACCTGGATTATACATCTCTGCTCGCAGGAAGGGTTCAACAGCCTCAACTTAAAAACTGACAGCTTCCTGTTTATTTCAACAATGGAGAAAAGAATCTCCTGCTTTTAACTATGCAGGAATTGAAATCTGTAAACAACTACTGTTTGTCACAAGAGTGAGAGTCATGCGTGAGCGTGTGCAGGTGTGTGTGTGTGTTTGAGTGTACGTCCATGTGAGTGCATGCACATGTATGCGTGCAAGTGTGTGTTTGTGCATGTGTGCGTGCGTGTGAGTACACAAGTGTGTGTGCGCACATTTACATGTATGCTATATATGAATGTGTGTGTGCGGGTGTGTGTGTATGTATGTGTGCGTGAATTGAAGAAAGTGTATTTCTGAAACCAGTGTGGTAGGCCGTCCGTGTAGCAGACATTATCGTGGCCTTATCAGGGGAACACGCTTCTGACGAGCCACAGGAAGAGAGTATCAGGCGACCCTCAGTCAGTGACCCGTGCGGATCCACCCGCCATCTCACCCAGCGCTTACAGCTAGCAGCTCGACCGACCGCATCATGAGTGCGAACACCTTCTTATCTTATCTTATCTTATCTCAGGTCCTTTACTCCGCTAACTGATTCGCGGTGACAAAGACACCACTCCTGCTCAGCACGCCACCGCTACAGAGATTAATCTACATGTGTACAATTTTTCAAAACATGAACTTTTAATGGCCACGGATGCACTAGTGCTTTGAAAAGCTCGTCAAAGGGTTTCTTTGAAAATTTTCTTTTCCCAAAGAATGAAAAATAGATTGAAAAATAAAATTCATTCAGTTGCTCACATCCTCTCCCTCCATCATTTCAGTTCACACCATCTACTTTCACTCATTTAAATTCGAGTACTGTGAAATTAAGTCAAATCAAACATCTGTGACTATTGTTCACAGGATATGAAGCTTCGGCAGTAAAGCCGTGAATTGATTCATAACAATTAATCACAAAAACTGCACTTTAAAAACAGTAATTTCAATGAGGTCTCATTCAAAAATTTAGTGAAGCTAACAGCGCAGAAAAAAATGAAAGGCACTTGTGATGAATTATTAAGAAAATGAGGGTTGTCGCGAGGTCCCAGGAATAATTTTAGTTCAGAAAAAGTACAAATATTTCATGCTAATTTTATTGGGGCAGACACAGCTTGGTAACATCATTATGTGTCGAAAAATCTGTACTTATTCTTGTGGCAGTGTCAGTTTGTCAGCGAGGGGCCAGTTTGCGAGGACCCCCAGTGTTTGCAGGGGCCAGTTTGCACGGTTCCCCCTGTGTTTGCAGGGGTTAACTGCAGGTACTTGGCTCTTTCCTCTACTGTCCAGTGACATTCATTTGCTGACATGCTAATTAGAGAGCCTAAATTGCTCTTGTGTGTGTGTGTCTGTGTGTCTGTGTGTGTGTGCGCGCGTGCATGAGTGGTGTGCGATCCATGTGAGGGTGTGTGTTCCTGGCCCTTGTCCAGTGCATTCTGGGATGGGCTGCAGCCCTTTCTGACCTGACTGAAAATAAACGGATGGATGGATGGATGGATGGATGAGGTTATAATCCAACTCCCGTCTGTCGTACCTGACCAGGAAGGGTTGGGGGTAACATGTTCCTGTGTGCCGCCAAACCACTTCCTGCAGTGAGAGCAGATGTCTCAGGAGCGCCCCCTGGCTGCCCTTATCGATCTTCGTCATCACGATCTGTGCAAAACAGGAACAAACACGTGAGGATCACACGCGTACAGCTGCTCAAAGCCCCGTCTGCCTGCGATTATCTGAGCGACACCGATTTCCCATCCATTAACACGTCTCTGTGTTCATAAATACTGCTGTTTCTCCAGCAGCATTTGTGAATCACAAGACTTTTTCTGACCAATGCAGTCACTCCGCAGTTCAGTTTCTCTGTTCAATGCAGTGAATTCTAATTGTTCTACTGTGGTAATGTGTTTCTGGATGCTCTTAAAAGCATTTACTGATGCTGCACTTTGATTCATCACTTTATAGGAAGTAAGATTTAATCATCTGATTTCAAGTAAAATGTCAGATTTCTCAGTCCTGAGATTTTTTTTTTTTGGTCTGATTGAGTTGCTTGGTTTTACCTCATAGGAATGTTAACATGGGTAAAATTAAGTATGAAAACAGTCAACGAAAAAAAAAAAACCCGTTTCATTTCCAAATGCTCACAGCAGTAACTATTAAGAAAAAAATGAACCGCAGTCGACTAGTGCCACCTGTTGGGAGACTGTAAAATTGCAGACAGGCGCGAACCCCAGACACTTAGGTCCCGATTTCCTGACCGAGCGATGAAAAAATATCTTCCAGGCATGGGAGGAATTGACAAGCGCAAACAATTCTTCGTTTTAACAGACACGATTATTTCAGATATGTTTCGAGTATTAGGCATCGCACTCAGGAAAAAACAAAAAAACAAAAACAGTAGTAACCAGTTACCAAATACTCAATTTATTCTGGATGGAAGTGTGGATTATGGGTAAAAATGCCACTAAGGAGAACTCAGCAGGTTATGGGCAGGAAAACTGAATGAGAACCAGATATAAACTTGATTAAGGGAGCAACTGATGGCAGCGATTATGAATTTTTACCTCCAATGTTGTCTTTTTATCCATATAAACAACTCGCATGTACCGATGAGAGGTGAATAATGAGGCACGACAGAATAATTTATCTGGCATAAAAAAGGAATTTGGACACATCATAAATTTTATGCCGCAGCACCGGACCTGTGTGACACACGTAATATCACTGTTCTGTCTCCGCAACGCCCGCATTACTGACAGCCCTTCTGCCGTAATTCAGCGAATCTCCTCCCGCTGACGCAGCTCTGACCACAGAATCTCCGCGTTTCTCACCACATACGGCAGCCCCAGCTCCTCACACATCTCCACGGCGATCTTGTCTACTTCCTGCAGCCCCACAGACCCATCGACCAGTAGGAACGTCCGAACAAGACTGGAGGGGAACAAAGGGGATTCAGCGGTGCTTATTAATAAATTAATTCTGTTAGCACACAAGAGGTTCATGCCTAGAAATCTAAGCATTGTTACACATCCCAGGAGCCAATGTATTTGACTGGGACATCAGCGGGTCATTGGGTCAAGCCCCAGTGCAGTCACAATAACATCAGTACAGCAGTTGGGCCCTGGAAGAAGGGCCTTGACCCCACGCTGCCTTGGGGGGGGGTCGGGAGAGAGATCTCTTTCTGCTCATCTGATGAACTCTAGGTCACTTTGGATAAAAGCTAAACAACTGGAGTACATGATATTATCCCTATGCTGACTGAATGCAAACAAAACCTGTTTGAGTGATTTAAAACCCACGAGCACATGAAGAAACACACTGAGTTTGGCGTGTCGGAGTAATTTCTGCTGATCCCGCAATAGAGGCCTCGGGGAAGAGCTGCCTGGCATTTCAGGAAGTAGGGCAGCAGGATATTTTAAGTACTCTTCTTCTGGGTTTATTCTGTCAGTCAGAGTTAAGATAATGGGCAGGAAGGCGAAATACTTTTAGACTACCCCGTGCAGAGTAGTTCCTGCCAAAAAATTATTCAAAACCTCAAAGAATAACAAAAATTCAGGCTAATATTAAACTAATAGAAGTCTGTTATTTTAGAGCTGAAATGTGTCAGTGTTTGTTTAATAAAACTCTAAGGTACGAATCAAGATGATTTTCTCAAATTATACATTTATCATTCTGTCTGTGTGTACAGACTGTCCCTTTCAATTCAAACCAAGATGATGATCAGCCAGGATACTGAGTCTAACGTCAGCAAACTGAGACACTCACGGCCAAACAGTCATTTTGCGGTCGGTAAACCTCGACTGACTCTGAGGTGCGCTTGGGTCAAACTGTTTTGCTGACAGACGCATTTGAAACCAAGACTGAGCTTCCTGGAAGAGGCCAGAATGTGTTGGAATTAAATAGAGTTCATGGTTCCACTGACCCTTAAAGGACACCCAGCGCTCCTGTACAGCCACCGCAACGCGCATACAAAACATGCTGCACACATCACAGGAAATGGCTCAAATTACACATCAGATTAAAAATTACTTTTGGAAACATATTCAGGTAAAACACCAATGAACAGCGACTGGTGACCAGAGACAGCGGTGTGAGCTCTGTGATACTGGCGTCGCTTCAAGTGTTTATTTTTGCTTGTCAACCATTATTCACAAAAGCCAGCCACTATAAATCTGATAGGCTTTCAGAAGCTTCTAGAAGTATCTAAAATATCCTTCATCACATACAAACAAAAATCCTACCCAGGCCAATTGAAAAGTGGCAAAAATTGCGACTCCATAAGCTGAAGTATGGTTTTAAAACTGAGATTAGTAATGAAAGACAGAAGAACTAGCTGGATTAATTCACCTGTAATTTATGTTTTGGGACTGACTAAATCAAGGGAGCGATTTAAATTTTTAAAGCTCATTTGCAAAATGGCTGGAATGTGACATTCCATGGGATGTATGTCCAAGATCCTGGGATAACTGGATCCATAGTACAAAATAATTTTCTCTGGATTCCATATTAGGCTTTAAACCTGCAATCGCAAAGTACATCCACTGGTACGCGGATGAGCAGCTCGGCCAAATGCTACTACAGAAGTGAGCAGGGAGCTGGATTCTGTGTTTTTCTGAACATGAGATAAGGTAGTACATGTAACATTAGATACTGAACACTCAAAAGTCAAAAGCCGACGGCCTACGTGGTAAATTTTATCCAGTTATTTAGCAACATCTTACAGTTCACTAGACTAAGCAGGAGCTAATCCCCCCCCTAAGAGTGTTGTGGGGTTAGGGGCCCCACAGCGGCACTGACTCTCATCTTGTTCCTCTTTAAAGAGACGGTCTGAGGCGCACCTTGTCCTCTCCTCGAGGTAAGACTCCACCATGTCCCGGAAGTCTTTGGGGGCGCGATAGCCGTATCCTGGCATGTCCACCACAGTGAAGGCCTTCCCTACCCGGAAGAAGTTGAGCTTCTTTGTGTGACCCTGAGTGAAGACAGTGAGGTGGGAGTCAGGCTCTGTTTGTCCTGTGATGTCAGAGATTACTGCAGCAGGGGCGGGGCTAAGGGGGAGGGGACAGTTTACTGAGAGACTGCTGAGGGGATGACTGCACACCACCTCTGAGTCATTATAAACCCCCCCGGGAGAGAGAGAGAGAGAGAGAGAGAGAGAGAGAGAGACGGCCTTTTCCTCACAGGAGTTTTGGAAACTCGGACTTCGAGGTCAGGTACGAGGGAGAAGAGAGTCCGGATGAGAGAGGATTTCCCCACGTTACTCCTGCCGATAAAACACACCTGAGAGGAGAGAGAGAGAGAGAGAGTAATGCAGGTGTGTGCAAACACACACACGCACGGGCGCGCACACACACACACGCACGGGCGCACACACACACACACACACACACACATACTCTCTCACAAATGTGTCGGCTTGCAACAAATGTGGGCAGCTGCTTGTTTACGTGCTGCAGTTCAGTGCACATCACATTAGTTATATGGCTGACACTCTTAAAATCAAATATGTGATCATACTGTCACACCCAGTCAATACCTTAACACCTGGACACAAAGTGCAGGTCACCGTGTCCGAAACACTCGAGCAGAACCGCAGCTGCTGAGCTCAAGCAGATCACACTTCCATGATGACGTGTCCATCCAACCAAAAATATCCTTTGGTGTCATTTTCAAAGGCAAGGAAGTCTTGTTAAATTTGGACAGGACGCTAACTGAAGGAGGAAGGGACAGCTGGCAGACATATTTAATTGATATATTAATTAATTAATCCCAAGCCCAGGTACAGGCTGACCCGATGACAGGTATATTTGTTTCCCTGGAGATGGATGGACACAAATTTTGGTGTGAAAATACGCAGGTTTTACAATTTCATGACTTCGATGCAAAATCTATTTGAGAGGTATCCCTACAGTAATTCATAACTAATAAAAGGAAGTACATTTTGGTTTCAGCTGAACTTTCAGAAGCTCACACACAGCCAGGCACGCCTGAAGGTCTAAATAAATGTGACAATCTGAGGAAGTCGAGAAGAACTTTGCCTTTCCGCCAAAGAATGGGGCTCTTCAACCCTGGAGCTGGTGCGAAAGTAATTATCACTAAGCTAAAGGATCGATGGCTACTTTTAAGCTTCATTGAGTTCCCCAGGCCCTTGGTTTAATCGATGTCGATAACTCAACTCGAACCAGGAAATAAGACCTTTTCACAGGAATCTACCCCGAGTGCAGCATCCCTGACATGATTTATTCACTGATGCTACGTTAAGCTGGACATAAAACTAAACCTCACGGGTCCTCGCAGGGTAGTTTCATTTAAGGGTGCCAAATTAACTCAAAACTAACAAACCGTTAAACAGAGCTATTTTCTTCAGACGGAACACATCTGTTAGCTAAATGGGGAAACGGAAGTGCCAGTGCACACGTCTCCCAGAAGAAATGTCTTGGTGGGAGCATTAGATAAACAGCGGAATCGTGACGTAAGGACTTGACCTGCAGGCTGATGTAGCAGAGATTGAGGGAGGCTCGTCTTCGGGGGGGGATGCACAGATACAAGCCCTGTTCCTCCGATGATGTCAGCGATTAATCCTGCCGCGTAGAGGGCCGAGGCTGGGCCAGAGTTAAGCACGAGATTATCGACTCTTCAGGGCATAAAAACAATCTCAGTCCACAGAGATGCGACCAAAAGAGAGGAAGAACCTGATTCTGAAGAACTCTGCTGCCCCCCGAAGGCATTAATCCTCACCGCAGCACAGGGTTAATCAGATTTATACTCCCCAGAAGGGCTCTGGTTTAGCGGCGTTTCACAGTAACTGGTCCCGCGTGCGTCTGAAGCTCAAACAACAGCAGGGCAAACTCCACCGGCACTTATTCTGAAGGAACTTCTGCTATTACATAAATTACATTAATTTGACTGGCATTTAATCCAATACAATGTATGTAAAGTTTATACAGACCAGCACTAGACCAGGTAGGGAAGGTTTAATAATTGGAATGAATTATGACTTTTTTTCAGGCGAAAATGCCCAATTCTGATCATAGGACACTAGTCAAAGGGAATAGAAGTATGAATAAGGCTCCAATTTTCCTGGTTTACGTGTTTGGCCACAAACATCTAAAGGAGGGAACCCACCATACTGCCGCCGCCCCTGAAGCACAACCTCTGAACCAGCCGACCACAGACCAACACATCTCCTCTGTCCGTACGTGACTGTCACCCGAGAGAGTTCCACCCAAGTCCATTTGGTAAAATCTCCCAAACCAAACATTTTGTGTGACATTAATCAGGGAAGTTCTACTCATTGAGCAAATCTGATCTCACAGATGAAGATTAATTAAGGATAAAATTGATGGATTACAAATTTAAATCGCCCTCCCCACCCCAACTCAGACTGGTCAACGATCTGTCCGCCTAAGTACTTGGCAGAATTTTGGTCCATTCCAGAACCTTCTTCTCACTGCAGCACATCTCCTGCTGTACGCCCCCCCCTATTCCCCGTGCCCCACCAGTGCAGACCTCGGGCTGCTGTGTGCGGGGCGTGTGCTCCATCCGGACGGCAGAGGTGTGGTAGTCGATGCGGTGTTTGCGGGAGGGGGTGAAGAGAGGCTCGGCCCGGGCAATGTCCTTCAGGCTGGGCTGGAACAGGGCAAAGTCCCCTCGGTTCACCCCGGACGCCAGGTATGTCTCCAGCTGGCTGAAGGGGAACAGAAATCCCCGCAGCTTCTTCTGGGGCAAGCGGGCCGCCTCATGAAACGAGGCCAGGCTGTGAGCATATCGCCGCCCTGGCGTGACGATCCGTAATGCTGCCCTGATCAACGGAAATGCCCGGGCCTTCCCCCAGAACATTCCGCTGTCACAGGCCTCAGCTGAGGGCGTGCGCTGTAGATACGGGGAGAACAGAACAGAGAAACATCAGCGCAAACAGCTGAGGAAGTCGGCAGGAGAGCAGGAAATCACGCGTCCTTCACTGCTGAAATAACACTGAGTGTCTAAGTGGCAGCAGCTGCATTATAAGCTGTACAAGCATTAGCATGTCTACGGTACACCCTGAGAACGACAAATGCCAATGGTAACGAATAAGAAATGCTAACAAAAATGTCTGAATTCTGAATAAAAACAGAATGGCTGGAATCTGTCCTTGTTAATTAACTCAAATATAATTGTTAATAGGAGGTGTGAACTACAAACATGGGGGGGGGGGGGGGGGGGGTTTGGGGTAGAGCCAAGGCGCAAGATGGAGTGAGAGGGGAAGCAGTGAATTGCAAGTATGCTAAAATATGAGTTTGTTCCAAATGCTATTTTCAAAAACTCTCCTTACTTCCGGGCAGATGACCCGAAAATCAATTGAGGTCAGCCATCATTTAGATCTGAATCGGTTAAATGAGTGAGGAAAAAGGAATAAGTTTTCCCAGAGCAACTTCAACAAAGAACATAAGGAAGTACTCTAATGGTTAACGGCACACTTACTGGAAATGCACTCCCTACAAATAAAGCGGATGCCAAATGAAAACAGATGCCAGAAACATCATCTATATTTAAAAATTTTTAAATGTCGGTATTTGTAACACAAGCAAAGTTAAACCGATCCTGGAGATGACCATTTCGCTCGTAGGTGCAATGACGTGTTGAACATACTTTGTATTTGAGTTCTATTCAAAAAGTCTTTAAACTGAAATACAATAGAGCAAACTGACAACTACTCCGAAAGATGCGGGAAATGGGGCCAAGCAGGACACAGAAAAAGAAGTGATGCAGGTTCAATGCGGCAGGCAAGGTTGGGGGCCAGATCAAGTGGCATCATTATAATTACATGCGCCGTTTTAAGTCGAATAAAGTAGTCAATCGTGACGATGTCATTCCCCCCGCTCCCAGTGCAGTACGCAGTGTGCAGTGTACAGTGCGCTCCAGTCGCCGATCAGTGTTTCTCCAGCGACAGCGCGCTGCGGGCTCCCGTCAGGTGACGCTGCTGCACAGGGGGACGCAGTGAAGGTATTAATGTCAGCGAATCGCACCATCACATACCAGATCGAACCGTTACTGATCCCTTTTCACGAGTCCGCAATGATCTAATGCCATAATACTGGGAATAATCGGCGGTTCTGTCAAACTTTTAAGCTAACAAATCCAAAACACAGCTCCAGACTCGCCATGATCCTTGCAGAGCGTAACAGTTATTTTCGTCCGAGTGAAACCGACAGCGGAAGGAATGGTGCCACACATTTATCTTTTATCTGTCACCAGATAAACGCGAATAAAGAGAGAGAGAAAAAAAGGAAAGAGCAAAATTCATTTTCCCCTATTCCTTAAAATGAAAACATCCTAGTTCTTTTCTTTTTTTCATTTTTTTTTTTTGCTTTTTGCTTTATAAGAATCTGACCGCTGAACATTAAACATTATGCACTGAAGTAACGAATGACAAATTAATTCTAAATAATTACAATTTGGAATGTATTTATAGTGGCATGAGAGACCATAACATACAGCTAGTTTTGTACCCCAAATATCATATTCTCAATTACCAAAACATTGGCCGTTATTTCAGGTGTTAGACCCTACTGTAAATGAAGCTGCTCGCTTGCAAATTCATAAATCTAACCTTCCCCTATCATTTCATGTCAGATAACTCAATATTTGCAGAGTGAGAAAACAATTACGGGGCAAGAGTTCGATTAAAACTGAATGAGCTGTGTCTGTTGCCAACAGTGATGATTGATATGGGTAAAAAGGATTACTTTAGGTTCCATCAATCCTTCCTCAGATTCTCAGCAACCTTTTATATCAGGCAACCTCCTTATACAATGACTGATACTTGGACATTTTTAGGGCACAAGATGCAGGTTGCCGAGTGAAATGTGAGTGTTAATTTCTTGTCCACAAAGCTCCATATAAGCCATATTAATTTTTCCCTCTAAACTTCCTCAGACGTCATTTTGTCCCCACTCCGGTATGCATTCAGTGATGTAACATACACACACACACACACACACACACACCCATGCACACAGACACACACACACAGAAGTCAGTTTCTTCTAACAGCCGACTGTCACCTGCAGAGTGAACCAATCAGAACGCTCGGTTTTAAACCCCGACCGACTCCTTCCTGCCTCCCTGCATTAGAGTGACGGCGCTGATGCTCGTTTCAGGGGCTTCTCACAGATGGATCCCTCGCCGCTCTAAATCACATTTACAGGATTTATTACCGCAGGCAGTCAATAGTCGACAGTTTTACAACAAACTGAACATCCAACTCAGCGAGCTGGGGCTCTCTCTGTGGTCCAAACGCAATATAAATCACAACAATTTCATTTAATCTGCAGGAAAAAAAAAAACCGTTATCAACTGCTGCACTTCATCATTCATTATACATACACTGGATGAAATACCATAACGATTAATCTCCCCCCAAAAAATGGGTCGCTAATGTGGACTCACAGTGACATTTCATGCGGTATCGCGACACGACATTAAAAGTAACATAAATCATTACAAATATTTTGCCACTTCCAATATTTATGCTCATCCCCCTGTGTCCCTCTATTTCTATCTTAAAGCACTCAGTTCTTCCCTGACATCCTCCTACTCACTCAACCCTTTCAGCGCTGAATACATTTTCAAGGAATAAAAAATGCAGTTCCCACAGGGAGCTCTTTTAAACAAGTTGCCACATGATAGATTTTCAACAGTGTCGGATTTTGATATCTTACATCATTGGCCAACTATAGCTGCCCACGGCGCAGAAAGGGATAATAAACACACACACACACACACACACACACACACACGCACGCACACATACACACACACACACACACACACACACACACACACGCGCGCGCACACACACACTCACACACACACACACACACACACACACACAGGCCTATCTTGTGCCACAAGTGCCAATCACCAGTACCAGGCACAAAGAGGGCGGATCACACTCCATTATAAAGCTCATATTACAGTCTCACTTCCCTTCATTTACTTAGAACTCCCTCCAGCTCAAATGCAGTGCAAACATTTTGGTAGCTGGCGTGTAGAGTATAATGGAGAGCTGGCAGGCAGCGTCCAAAGCTTTTCGATTTCGTGTTTGCTGCCAGGCACTTTGTCCTCCTACAATCAATACCTGAAGAAGGAGGATGAGGGAGAGGAAGACCTTGAGACAGGAAGTGGGGCAGACGAGCCATGAGAAAGAGGCAAATCACAAAACAAAGCAAAAAAGGACGACTCGAGTGATCACTGCCTGTGCAGATTATTCACATACATGGAACAGGTTCAAGGTAATTATTATTTCCCCGAAATATGAGTTTTGGGGATATTGTGGTTTCACCCCGCCTGCCGCCACCGCCGCGTCCACAGATTTTAGTCGTTAGCGCAATAACTCACAAAATACTTTTCATTGGCTTCTCATTTTTAGCATATGGGTAGATATGGTAGAGAGGATGAACTGATTAGATTTTGGGCAAGTATGCACTCCTATATTTTCCACCAGGTGGCGCTATATGTTGAAAGAAATAGTTTTTTTAACCATATCTCTAAGACAATTACTCACACAGTCCTCAAATTTGCCTCCTATGGTAGGTCTTGTAAAGGGGATTCTAATAGTGGGGGCTTTGAGGATTGGAGAGTTTTGAGGATATACCCCTTGCTGTCGGCCGCCGACAGTGTAGGCCGAGTTTAATTTAATGGCAGTTCCTAGGCTAGTCTTTCGAGCTTCATGATGTGTAATTGTGACAAACTCTGGGTTCGAAGAGAATCGTTCATGTAGAGTTCTTGAAGGGCACTGAAGAAGTCAGGAATGAATTACAAACTCCTGTTACAATCATAACCACCAAAACACAATTAACCCTATTAATCCCATTAGGGTTTTGTTTCTTGTTTTTGTTGCGAAACTAGACAACAACTCATCATTGAGAGATGTTACATTGTTTTATTAAATACGAACCTGAGGGACAGAAAGTCTGCTCGCCAAGTGAATACACTTTGGATATGACTCGTCTTTGAAATGTGAAAATTCTGTGTACTGTCAGAGCCCCCCCGAATCTGATCCTTGAATTCAAATTCCGCCCTGGGATGCGTTTCCCGAAATCACAGATGCTAACTTACATAGTTGGAGCCATAGACTGTGAATGGACGAACTAAGTAAGTTGGTAACTTAGTTAGCAACAATGCTTTTAGGAGGCGTGCCCCTGGTTATTTCTCCCTCCACAAAAAATTATCACCACTGATTGGCTAGACTGTAATCACACCTGACTCCCAGCTACGGAGGGGGGGGCGCAGCAGTTTTTTGCCCTGCAGGACTGTGATTCAGGGAACCCTGAGTGTACAGATATTCTTCCCACCAGTGTCAGGGTATCACTCACTGATGTCTATAAAACTGTTCTTGATGTTTTTCTCTGAAGTGTATCTATGTTCTCAAGCTGGAGAGTTTCTGTTATGTGTTGTGTGGGGATACGCCCTGGTGCTGTCACTCTCTCATCTTTCATGTACAGTATCTGTCTGTCTGTCTTTCGCTGTGTCTGTCAGTCTGTTGCACCCATTTATTCTCCGTTGTCTTCTCTGCAGCTCAGTATTTTCATCTTTGAACAAAATCTCAACTAAATGGGTTTTAAATCTCTCTTTTTCGGTCTCATTCCCTTTCTAACTTCATGTTCCTCTCTCATCTGCTGTTGAATCTCACTCGGACTGCACTCATCCTCTATCGCCGCGGTGAAGGAAAGCGCCTTTACTCTGTTGCGAATGTTAATTGTGGTGCACATGCGGTTCAGGCTGCTGGGGCAAAGTGAGTAAACAGGCCTCCATCACAGCCAGCCATGTCCTGCCCCGTCATTAATGATCTTTCTCATTAGATTCATCATATAACTGTTCAACATATCATATCGCCAATTTAAACAAGGTCATTACCGCTTTCACGCCAACATGCCGGAGATGACAGATATGAGTAGCCATCAAACTTTGGCTCACTAGTTAGGAACTTCAGGGTTCCAGAGGGGAAGAGAGGGGCGCTAGCCTGTCCTGCATGCCAGCCAAAATCTGAATTCCTGCTGTATGAAGAAGTGCATCAGAGCTAATGAAGGCTTCCTTCCTATTGCTTATTCATCACATCCTACTGTCTTTCATTTCCTTGCCTTCTACTGGGATCTTTGCTCCATCCATGGAGGAGGCAAGGAAAGGAGGCCAGAAAGGAGGAGAGGACAGTGAAATCCGCAAAATGTGGGCTCATTCAACTCTCGAAAAATGTGTGCTGCTCTGCACCACTCAGGGCCAGATGGGGAAGAGAAGGAGATTACAGAAGGAAGGAAGGAAGGAAGGAAGGATACATTGCTTAAGAATTGGGGCAAACCCTGTGAGCTGGTGAATGAAATGAATGAAAAATCCTTTTTCCTCAGAACATTGGTCACAAGCGGCATCAGGTACAGGCCTTGCAGACAGAGAAGTGGTGAATCTTCTCAGAACAGGTTGATTATTTAAACATCACACACTCTGAAAAAAAAAAAACTTCCACAGAGGAATATAGTAATTTCCCTCGCTCAAGGTTCTTTGGGAAACTCCTCATTCATAACTCATTTAACAGCGTGGAATCTCTTTAAAGATGGCAGACTCTGATCGATTTCTGGGTCAGGCTTAAGCATAGAGAGGTATGAGCTCCGTGTGCGGTCGAGGGTATCTGGCTCTGAGCCGCACACAGAGGACAGACAGAGAGGAGAGTGAGAGGGAACAGCAGGACTCATCTGAGCTCAGGGCCCCGGGAGGGGGACCTGTAATTAACCTGCAGTCCATCATTACCACCTCCCCCCCCAGCGGCACCAAATCACTGCAGTCTACACTATGAGACAGGAAAGGGCTGTCCCCTGAGCGGCTTATGAAACAATTTACGGAAAGATTGTGCTTGAGTGAGAGGGAGTCTGTTTGTGTGTGTGTGTGTGTGTGTGTGTTGGCACAGAGTCACTTTCAATTTACTCTACAGCCTGACAATACTCTTGTTCAACCAAAACGGCCCACCTAATACTGTCCTGTGCACAATTTACAGGGGCTTACTGTATATAATATATCCTATCTATCTTCCTGCATATATCCAACTTATCCAACTGCATATGCAACATTTGTTTCCAAATATCCCTAAATTCTCTGTGTCTTTCTCACTCATACTGTGGCATCAGTGTCATGTTGTAAGCTGAATGGACGACTGCTGCTTGTGATCCTCAATACCAGGCAAAAACAACGCAAAACTGATTCCTGTCTCTCTGGCTAAATGCCATATTCAGAGGTGAGATGCCCTGGGATCAGCGTGTGAACGATGTACTTATTTTACTCTCTGAATTGAGTTTCCTCTCGCTGTGATCTCAGCCAGCTGGTTCCACTAATTCGCTCCCCTGACTGAGAGATTGCACCAATCAGCAAACTCTGGTGACCTGATCAAAATACCAGAAAATAATCGTACTTTCTGAACCTAGACCATCGACCTCTGGCTAAATAACTGAACTTAATGGGATAAATAAAAAAAAGTATGATGGATATATTTAGGTGAAACATAACAGAAGAAGTAAAGAAAGTACTGGAATAGAATTTTGCACTCACGCTTTCGCAGTACTCCACCAGCAGAGGGGAATAGAGGACCATGAATTCAGCAGTCGGCAGTATCAGTCACGAATATCCAGTCTGGTCCAGGAGCGGCGCTGGAATCCGCAGGTTGAGGACGAGGCATTGTCTTCTGCGGAGTCAGCGGCCGGCCTGTTAGTAGCAGGGAGGGACAGAAACGGACAGCCTTTCTGTGGTGTGTGAGCCAGCATTCCCAAATCTACCAGGCATAGACTGTTGTGTTCAACCTTTCGCATACCTGATGCAACGTCAATCCCATGATGAGCTACATGAGGTGGGACAAAAAATGCGCGAGGCTGTCTGGTGTGCCCACAGGGGAGTTTAGGAAGCAGTGCTTTTGAATGACTCTTGGGCCTTTTGCTATCATACTGCCACACCAGTGGTGTCAAAAGAGCATGTCCTGTTTACAAGTTCTTAGTACAGTCTTCTCACAGTAAACTACGGGACTTATTTCTTGACATACACCTCCAGAATGTCCTCAGGTAATTTGCCCGTAAACCTTGTGCAGCTGAGCTTGGCAAACGCATTTGAATTTGAGGGATTTGAAATGTAAACATTGCTGAACTCTCTCAGCACCTTCCTGCATGTGCTGGTCCTGCTCTTAACAGCCTATTAAAAGTGAACCTGTCTCTCTCATCGAGATATTTAAACGCATGTGCCTCCTTATGTTTGTACATCCCCGAGGGAAAAAAGGGCTATTTATTCACTACGGGGTAATTTGTGGCGTCTGGCTCTCGTGATAAAAGTTTAATGTGTGAAGAGATGTCACATTTGCTCAGAGGTTTATTTTGGAATGCATTAAAACTTTTATTGGACCAATTGTGTGCTGAAATCACACATAAATCTGTCACTGGCATCGGCCATGATTTATTATTCATTCCAGGGTCTAATCTTGTCAACTTCTGGCAAAAGCGATGAAGCGCGTGCGTCTCGGGCGGAAATACTCAGACCGATCAGCAGACGCTAACATTTAATTGCTCGGATCTGGCAGCAGCGTGGCTGTAAATGTAATGATCTTCCAGGGTATTTTTCATACGCTGTGACTATTTCATCCTGAGTGCCGCACTTGAGAGGGTGTTTGGATGATTAGATTGTTCTTGGCTTCTCTAAACTCTGCTGACAAGCCAGTGAAACAAGGTCACAATGGACACCCTAAAAAGTGAGGTAATTTCACCTGTGTCCATAGAAAATATTTCATTTCTGTGCAGAACTGATTTATTTGTCCATCATAATCTGGGATGAATAATGTACAGAGTTGAATTTTTTGGGCTGTTTTTCATTTTATTTTGGGCCATTTGTTGAAAGCACTCTGCTAAAGATGAAGTGGCGCTCGATAGAGAATTCAATCTTATAAAAATCAGACCCCGACCAGTACGCTACAGTAACACTTCAGTACTTTGGAAGGGTGTGGAAATTTCCTCATTTACTTTGAGCCGGATCCAAACCGAGCCTTTAGAAATCCCGAAAAATGTCAAAATAAAAGTCAAATTATACCTGCACATTTACTTCTGCGTTGACTTAGATTTATGGAAAAACAGACCAGTATGTGGTCACACACGCACACACACAGGTGTTAACATGCACACACACACACACACACACGCACACACACAGGTATTAACATGCACACACACACACACACACGCACGCACACACACAGGTATTAACACACACACACACACACATACATACACACAACAACAGACACACACACACACACACAAACACAGGCATACACAAACACACTCACACACACACACACACGCACGCACACAGGTATTAACACACACACACACACACACACACACACACACACACGCACACACCTCCTTCAGGACCACTGATTCCCTGCAGTTTGCAATTTATTGCACTTTCCAGAAGTTTCCCCCTGAAAGCCCTTCTCCGGTGATCTCTGACTCTCTGTGCGAATAACTCTTAATGGGTTTAGCATATCAGCACAAACCGAGCGGCAAAATAAAAACAGGGCCGCGGAGAATTAGAGTCGCCCGCCGTGAAACTCAGAGAAATGTCGCTGGGTTGGGACATTTTGTTATGCTGGTTCAGAGCCCCCCGAGGTGTGAAGCAGGTTGAACTGGGTGGGCGGATCTGGCACCGGTTGAGGGCTGGATTACAGGGAAATGTCCTGTGGGTCGGACCCTCATCTGATTTTCTAATATCGGTTGTCATAGGTTGGTGAATATGGTGCATTGAGTTGGGGGAGGTGGGGGTGGATTTTGTGGTTCTGGCCCAAATCTGGACCAATAAAGCTGGTCATTGTGAGTTTACGAGTCTGGCGTGTGACGGGGTGTTGGGAGGTTCGGTAGGGTGGACTTCTGGGCCGGGCCTGGCTTTAAACCGTAGGATCGGTGTTGATGAGGCAGTGAATGATGCTGGGTGAGGCAGTGAATGATGCTGGGTGGGGCGGTGGCAGTCTTTCGGTGCTTACTTTAGGGTTTGACCCGATTCTGAACCAGAGAAAGGAAAGATTGGCTCTTGACAGCGAGGCAGGAGCGCTGGGATGGAGGTGGATTTCTGAGTCAGGCTCTTGGCATCGGTTTCTGTCACAGAACAGAGGAACAGGAAGGTCTTTACCTGATCCTCAGAGAACAGGAAACTAGGCTTTTATTTCACTCCAACCTGCCTGCCTAAACTCCACCAGGGTATATTTATCGACAGTTACTCAGAGCTGCCTGTCAGTCACATGGAAACATTAATAACTGTATTCATCACATCATGCTTATATGACATAATGGCTCCAGTGGGGGGAGGCAGTTTGGTGCTGGTTGAGGAGGTGGGAAATGGAGGCGACTTTGACTCAAAGAGCAAAACAAAATGTCCACATGAGTGTTTGTGCAGGTTTGTGTATGAGTGGTGTGTGTATGCATATATGTGCATGTGTGATGCATGTCTGTGAGTGTTGCATACACGTGTGTGTGCATGTGTATGTGTTTATATATGTGTGTGTGTGTGTGTATGTGTGTAAGAACAGACATCCTGATACTTTTATCTTTGCAAGGACATTACATTGACTTCCATTCATTCTTCCTGTGTCTCTACGGCCTTTCCTTAATCTTAACAATAAGCAATGTATGCCTAACCCAAACCCTTACCCTAACCTTAACCTATCTCTAATTCTAACCTTACCCCAAACCCTTGCCCTAACCTTAACCTATCCCTAATTCTAACCTTACCCCAAACCCTTACCCTAACCTTAACCTATCTCTAATTCTAACCTTACCCCAAACCCTTGCCCTAACCTTAACCTATCCCTGATTCTAACCTTACCGCAAACCCTTACCCTAACCTCAACCTATCCCTAATTCTAACCTTACCCCAAACCCTTACCCTAACCTTAACCTATCCCTAATTCTAACCTTACCCCAAACCCTTATCCTA
Organism: Gymnothorax reevesii; assembly: GCA_029721435.1. Classification (NCBI taxonomy): domain Eukaryota; kingdom Metazoa; phylum Chordata; class Actinopteri; order Anguilliformes; family Muraenidae; genus Gymnothorax; species Gymnothorax reevesii. The sequence continues at coordinate 52,158,311 of CM056590.1, forward strand.
ACCTTAACCTATCCCTAATTCTAACCTTCACCCAAACCCTTACCCTAACCTTAACCTATCCCTAATTCTAACCTTACCCCAAACCCTTACCCTAACCTCAACCTATCCCTAATTCTAACCTCACCCCAAACCCTTGCCCTAACCTTAACCTATCCCTAATTCTAACCTCACCCCAAACCCTTACCCTAACCTTAACCTATCCCCAATTCTAACCTTACCCCAAACCCTTACCCTAACCTTAACCTATCCCCAATTCTAACCTTACCCCAAACCCTTACCCTAACCTTAACCTATCCCTAGTTCTAACCTTACCCCAAACCCTTATCCTAACCTTCACCTATCCCTAATTCTAACTTTACCCCTGAACTTAACTAATAAGTCACAATTTGCCTTTGCAGTTGTGAGGACCGGCCAAAATGTCCTCGTTTCCCAAAAAAGACTTAATTGGTTAAAAACTCATTCCAGTCCTCAGTACGTAGCAAGTACAAGAACATGCTTCCACACAAACACAGATTCCCACAGAAACACAGATTCACACAGATTCACACACACACACACACACACACACACACACACACACACACACACACACGCACACGGCAGACTGAAGAAGAAATTTCACCTGAGGCTGCATAGACTGGACAACGCGGGGTTAAATGATGCAGTTGAAAGTCGGCTTTTATTATTGCGCACACCCTGCAGGACGGACCTCATCACTCTGTCCTGCAGCGAGCCCCGCCCTCTGCCACTCCCTCATCTGAAGTCCTGAGGTCACTGCTATACACACCGCTGCAGTGGTAACTCCCAGTGACATCATAATGCCCAGGCCCTACAGCTGGAAATCTGTCCAACCAGAATTGCCTTTTCATTCACTCTCACGGCTCAGATCCCATGACCTCATACAAAGATGTGCAGTACTGTATGCACTCCTGTCTAAGTCTTAAGCCACAGCTGGTGGAAAGTTTGCCACAAAATTTTGACACTTTAGCGACTATTTTATTTATTCTCACCCCTGATTGATGTGCGCATCGCTGTTTCTTCATTTCAGATAAAGTCCCCATTATAACTGACCCGAATCGTCTCATTACGAGAACAGAAGTGCCCAGGGGGATTAAAAAAATCTAAACAATAAACAGAGTACTGTCGGCTGCATCTCATCGCTCAGAGCAAACTATCAGCAATGCAATACATCAAATATTCATCTTATCAAGCGTGGAAAGACAGAAATAGAGAGAGAGAGAGACAGAGAGAGAGAGAGGGAGGGAGATAGGGAAAGATGTTTGTAAATGTGAATTTGACAGCCTGTGGCAGTGTCGTTACTTGACTACAAAATAGCTGTTAGAAGGCGAACACAGAAACTCCATTTACAAACGAAGGAGTTACAGAGGCCATTGGGACGACAGTTAGACTCCTGACGTCACAAAGTCGAAACGGACAATTTAAATCATCGTGGCTGACCGTGTTGCACCGAAAATACCACCTGCAAAACTCCTCAGTAATACAAAAGCCCTTAAGTGTCAGCAGGACAGGAGACAGGTGTCGGTGTATGAGGGTAGTTGAGGTGCTGCTCTCTCTACAGGACGTCTTCAGCAGCTCAGGGGAGTAACAGGGGACTGTTCCATTACAGCAGTGCTTATGTTCACTGCTGCATACAAACGAAGGACTCCTGTGATGCCAAGTACAGTCATTTGCTGTTTTTCTACAGAGCTGTGACCATTGATGACATTAATTGAACTCCTCCAAGGTATATGAGTTGATTTGTGGTTCCGGTTTGCATGCAAATGCACAACCACTCACACACACACACGCACATACACACACACTCAATCAAATGCTCACAAGTATACACACACACACAAACACACACTCATACTCAAACGCTCGCAGGCACACAAGCACGGATAAATGTGCGTGCACACACACACGCATACATACACACACACACACACACACACACACGCACACACACACACACAAGCTAAAACACACTGCGAATACAGAAATTAAAACTGTGGGAATGCAATTTGCTGCCGGGAGCTTGTATACGTGAGTCATTAATGAAATGTGTTCTTTGCGCCAAAGCTCTCTCCCCACCTCTCTCTGTCCCCACCTCTCTCTCTCTCTCCCTCTCTCTCTGTCACCACCTCTCTCTCTCCCCACCTCTCTCTCTCTCTCTCTTTTTCTGAGCTGTTAATCAGAGCTTTTTCACCTCAGATTGTGCATTACCTCATATTAGATTTATTGCCTTTTTATTGGATTTTACAGTTCTCTCGTTTAAGTATGAGTATTAGGAACCACAGACCAGGGACAGATAAGGGCAAAACGAATTCACATCGCGCAACGTGCCAATCACACCATTGAAAACAGCGGTGCTCACAAGGCATCTCATGAGCGGCTGTTTTCAGGTCTTAATCCACATCCACACACCCCTCCCAAATCTCAGTTTGTAGCAGTTGCTTAGAGACTGGGAAAGCAGGGGCTCGGGAGGACGTCTCGATGGGTTGGTTTTTCACAAAATGCGGGATGGCGAGCGCTTCTCTGGTCCTCTCCCGCGGCGACAGCATCTGACCCACCGTGGCTTCTCGCGCCAGCTCTCCGCCCCATTGTGAAAGTCTCTGATGGCTAAATCGCCCATCTGATATGTTTAACGGCTGCCGCTTAGCTGCGTCTTACTGCCCGTGCACTTGTGTCCGACCTCTCGACCCTTACGCCTGCCCTGGCCTGCACGTCGCCTGTCCTTGCACACACCGACAGACAGGTGGAGCACTAGTCAGGTCAGCACATGTTTACGGTACATTACAGTTATTTAGCTTCCACTTCTATGTAAAGTGACTTACAGTTGATTAGTGCAAACAAGAGCCAATCCCCCTTGACACAATATAGGTGTCATGGGCCGTCCTCAAAGGTGTCATCTCTGCTCTGATCCAAACATGGCGGTACCGGACCTAGGTGACAGACTGCCTTTGTTCGAGTACATAATATTCCTTTAATGACATCCAGAGCACTTTGAGTACAATCAATCACTATAGCTACACGCATCATACTTTTATTTCTATATTCCTGCCATTCAGTTTTGCTCCCACCTCATTCCCTTCCTATATTACGGTATTATATTACGGTACCGTATAACGCAGCATAAACGATAGCATTTTTAGTGAATCCATTCCTGCACGATACACAGACGGCACTGAGGGAGGGAGAGGATTGTGGGGGGGTCACGGGAGGGTCGCGGGGCTGGGGGGGGGGGGTCAGTGGCGTGGTTCTTGTGTCTACATCTCCGCAGCTAATAAATTACCCTCCTCACCCGGTTCAGCCAAAAGCATCAGTATTCCTTAATATCTCCACTCTGCCGCACGGCATTTTATCAGCTCCGAGCCCCAGTTTGTCGCCAAAAAAATCGACTTCCACTCTGGATCACAGCCAGATCAGCCAATCCCAGCTAATTAACAAACTCTTTTTCCGTACAACAACATACCCGCCAATGTCACTGCCTTGAGACGGGGAGAGTGTAATTTATTTCTTTATCTGACAAGGTCGGTTCACATTCAAGAATATGTTTGTAAATGCCACCCAGAAGGCTAAGTTTCATCTGTAGACCTTCAAATATGGGTCTGTTAACTGTAGGAGGAGATCAGAGTACCAGGAAAAACCCCCACGAACATGGGAACTCCAGTTAGGAGGTATACAGGCTAGGACTCGAACCCAGTGCTGCTCACTGCAAGAGTTTGGCTGCAGAGACTCTGGTCCCTGATAAAAGGAGATTGGGAGAAGGCTGCAGTCCTGTAGATACTGCGGCGCAGCCTGGCGTTGGCGGTTGGAATCTGTCACCTTGCGCTTCGACAACCTTTTCAGCGCTGTGTCTGCACCTCGCCCTCACTGTCCCTCTCTGCTATCCCGTCAAAAAAAAGAAACAACAAATCAAGGCCTAAATATATTAATTATGCATGATACTAATAACGCCAATTTTTGTTTGTAGTGCATGAGTCTATTTAAGGCTTTAGAATGCAGTATTTGCGTCACAGAGACTGGGAAAAAATTATTCCAGTGAAGAAAGACATTAGGAATTTCAACTTCAGAATTATTTAGCAATTCAATTTTGGAATTTACGGACGCCGGCCTCAATATTTGTGCGACGAGGTTAATATGCGATTTTAAATAGCCTTGAAAATAAGGAGAGAGAAGGATTTGAGATACAAAATCAGGTTTATAAGAACATTGTTTTATACTACAGACCGAGAGAGAGAGAGGGAGAGGGAGATGAAGACAGAGAGAGAGAGAGAGAGGGAGAGAGAGAGAGAGAGAGAGAGGGAGAGAGAGAGAGAGAGAGAGAGAGAGAGCGCATCTCGCTTGCCGCTCTCAGCTCTTCACCTGCTGGCTAATGTGAAACAGACCACATCATTCTGCTCACAGGCAGCATGTACTCACTCCCAGGGACAATCAATGCACAGATCCGCTAATGAGATTCCCTCGAACGCTTCGCCAGTGGGCCCGGATTTCACGCATCACCTACGGTGGTGTTTATTGCGTGGTCTTTAAAATGATTGCGCGCTTAAAAGCCATCAGTAAATCCACAGATCTCCATCTCCACGGCCGCCGAGAGCCTCATCGCCTGGACTCTCCACACACTCCAGACTCCAGCGCACCTGCTGTCAGTGGCCTGGTTTGGTGAGCCTTCGTGGACTAAAGAAATCAGCAGCTGTGCCTGAATTGTGGGAACACGTCAGGACCTGTATGATGGACGGCTGACGAGGTATGGCCTGTCAAGACACAAGTTTTTGTCAAAGATGAAGGTGGCGTCACACACACCTCTTTTCTTCTTTGGGTGGCCAGCCCGCAAATGGGAGCCAGACTTTGAGGAATCCAGCTACGAGGAGAACAGTAGATGATAGTAATCCATGTGGGAAATGGAGTGTGGAGTCCAGCGCTTAATTTGAGATCCCCGTCCTGGGCTGGTATTTAAAAGGCCACTTCGCTCAAGTGTCTGTCGACTGTTAGCTGGCACAGTCTTTCCAGACGTCCAAAATCCTGTCAGTCATTTAATGCATAATCACTTCAAGTCAATTTCATTTTAAATGCTGCTTTAAAAACAACAGAACAGAATAGAACATATTTCTGTGTAAGGATAAGATCATAAAAAAAAGAAATTAATTAACTCCAATACCCTACAAAACCAGAGACACCCAATGAACAACCATGTAGAAGTCAGCTTGTGCACAACTCGCGGAGGGCTGAGGTCTGAAGTCCTCCGAAACGCGCTCCTGTCAGCTACCACTTCTTTTAGCTCGCGGTCACAGAGCCAGAGTTCAGGAAACCCTAACATGTTTGCTAAGAAAACAATCGTCGAGCAGCCGGATGACTAATCGGAGATGCTTGAGGCACTGAAATGCTGACCTAAATTGACAGTATCCCTCCCATTTCCCAGCACAGCGCAAAGCCAACTATAGAAGGAACACCTTTATCAGGATAGTCAACCCGACTTCCAAACAAACTTAAACATTAAATGTCATAACACGACACAACTTGCCATGATACATTAGGCCAGACTTTGCGCAGGTTCATATGCTAATGATAGATGCGTGGCCTTCCCGCAACAGGAACCGGTCTGCACCCCTCTCTCTCTCTCTCTCTCTTACTCTGTGATCCATTACTCTTCCTTAAGCAGCATTGATTTGTGAAGTGGTGTGTTGTTCTAACAGTGGCTGTTAAATAGAAAGCATGAGGTAAATGAAAACACTGTCCGGTTCAATTCATCTGAGCTCCTCTACATTAAATCTATGGGCCCTTTCTGCTCGCTGCCCTCCGTCTCATCATAGACTTCCTGGGGAAAACGAGGATCTTTTGAGCGTGTCTGTAGAACACAATGCGGATTTAACATTTCTGAACTTGGGAGAGCAGAGTCTGTATACAGCTAACCGACCCAATTAGTCAGAGTCAATGGGGAGCAAATTAAAGAGCCCTTGGGTGAGGAAGCTCTCAAGAAATGCTTGTGGAATCAAATCAGGCCGTTTCCTGACAAAAGACCGGGCAGCCAGGCTTTCACAGCACTGTAAGCTCTGATTAAGCTGAAGATTCTCTTTCTCTCAGGAGTATGAGAAAGGGCGTAAGCGTGGGGGTGGTGGGGGGGGGGGTTTGGCCGTGGAAACGTTTAACGTCGAGCGAGACCTTTTGACGCGGCTCACTGAGGTGTTAACCGGCAATCCCTCCGAGACCAGAGAGAAAGAACGGCGGGAAGAATGAGAGAAAAAGAGGGACCGATCCTTTGGCCGAATTTGGCACCGGAGTAAAACAAAACCAGCAAAATGTAACCGGGCTGCTATTCACCCCCCCGAAAAGGGGGGAGGGGGTCAAAAGAACACCCCTCGTGACGCCCGTAGTGTCGCCCTTAACCCTTTGAGTGCTGAATACATTTTCAAGCAATTAAAAATGCAATCATCCTGAGCTGTTGAAAACCTATCATGTGGCAACTTGTTTAAAAGAGCTCCCGGGAGCTCTTTTAAACAAGTTGCCACATGATAGGTTTTCAACAGCGTCTGACTTTGATATCTTACATCATTGGGCAACTATAGTTGCTCACAGCGCTGAAAGGGTTAATCGTCTCAATGGGCCGTCTTGCTGTGGTTTTTTTTTGGACGTGGTCTTTTTTGGCTTTGGGGCCGGGGCCTGGCTGTAGCTCCGGGGACGCGTCCTCAGCGTGTGGCTTCACTTGACATGAGAATCTTTAGGAGACCCCATTCACGACAGAGTGCTAAAGCGGCCCCTGGCACGGGGACGTGGCCGCGGCTAAACTAATTACCGCCCGCCATCCCTGCTCTTTGTGCCCGGGGGCTTACGGCAACAATGGGCCCCGTAACACTGCCTGCCATTTCCCTTCAGTTATAACAGATCGGTATCAGCGAGGGTCAGGGAGAGGCGTCCATTAGTGTAATTAACAGTGAAATGAAATGCGCCTTCGTTCTGCGCTGCAGAGTGAGCTGTGTAAAGACTCTCTTTCTCTCTTTATTTTCACTATATTCTCTCTCTTTCTCACACATGGACCTTTGATTTGTTCATATCCCTTCTCTTTTATCGGTATTTACCTATTAACCCCTTTGTGCAGCTATAGATGCCGATGTCCTTCATTTCCGAAATTTAATTCCTAAATAATTCTGTAATTGAATTTCCAAATGCCATAGTTCACTGGAATAATTTTCCATAGTCTCAGTGACACTAATGCTGAGTTATAAACCCTAAACAGGCTCATGAACCACAGGAAAAATGGGCATTACTTGTATTCTGCACAAAGGGGCTAATTAGGTCATTTTTGATTTTTAATTTCAACCAAAATCCAAGAAAAATTTTTTGAGGTCATTTTTTGTTTTGGTTTTCCAAGCTTCGGATTAGTCGATTTTGCATGATTTCTGGGGAACGTGTGTTTTTGCTTAAAATTATTTCCCTGTTCTTTTATTGATTTTTTTTTAAATACTAGCCGGGTCCGTGATTAATTTCAGCCAAAATCAAAGAAAATTTTACTCAGTCATTTACTTCTGAATTTCTCAGCCCTCAGTAAGAAAGGGAGAGTGTTAGGAGGAATATAACGGAGGGTGTGCAGGGAAATTTGATTTTTTTTTTACTTTTTTTTTTGCTGGGAAAAACTCTTTAACGTTTTTGGGTTGAACTGGATTTTTTGCATGTCCTTGGCAAATAAATAAATAAAGTAAATCTGAAATCTATTACATGAGTATCTCTGTTCTCACGAGTTGGTTGTGAATCGATTTGGTTCTTAATATTAATTGGAAAAGTATGTCAAATGAACTCAATGACTGGATGAACCAATTTTCTCGTAGGGGTGACCTTGAAAATTCACAAAAAAAATTAGAAAAAATTATAAGGTGAAAATATGACTGTAAAAGCATCTACACAATTTAATCTTTCAATATTCAACATAGGTTCAATGTGACCCTCAGTCAAAATAAGCTACGACGGAGACGCGTAAACTTAACTCTGTGCGTGTGTGAGGTTGTGAATGTGAGTTTGTGTGCCTGCTTGTGGGTGCATTTGTGTTCATTTCTGTGCATAGTGTGTATGTGTGTGTGTGTCTATGCTTGTTGCTGTCTTTGTGTTCGTGTGTGTGTAGCTTTTTTTGTGCGTGTGTTTATATGAGCGTGAGCATGTGTGTGTGCACTCATATGTGAGCGTGTGCCAGTCTCTAATTAGGTGTGTGTGCGCTGGGAGGTGGGGATATGTCTGTTTGCGCATGTTTGTCTGGAGGAGGGGATGTATATGTGTGTGTGTGTGTGTGTGTGTGTGTGTGTGTGTGTGCTGTTGTTGGGAGGCGGGGATATGTGTCTGTTGTGTGTATGTGTGTTTGCTGGAGGAAGAGACATGTTTGTATGTGTGTGTATTTGTCAGGGGAGATGTGCTTGTGTGTGTGTGTATGTTGGGAGGAGGTGATCTGCTTGTTTGTGTGTGCGTGTTTGTCGGGAGGAGGGGATGTGTGTGTGTGTTTGTGTGTGTGTGTGTGTGTGTGTGTTTGTCGGGACAAGGTGATTTTTGCGTGTTTGTCGGGAGGAAGGGATGTGTGCATGTGTGTGGGTGTTTGTTGGAAGGAAGCGACATGTTTGTATGTGTGTGTCTATTTGTTAGAGGAGATGTGCTTGTGTGTGTGTGTTGGGAGGAGGTGATCTGTGTGTGTTTGTATGTGCGTGTTTGTCGGGAGGAGGAGATGGGTGTGTGTGTGTGTTTGTCGGGAGGAGGGGATGTGTGTGTGTGTGTGTGTGTGTGTGTGTGTGTGTGTGTGTAAGTGTGTTTGTCGGGAGGAGGTGATTTGTGTGTGTTTGTCCGGAGGAGGGGATGTGTGTGTGTGTTTGTCGGGAGGAGGGGATGTGTGTGTGTGTTTGTCAGGAGGAGGGGATGTGTGCTCGCGTGCGTGCGTGTGTGTGTGTGTGTGTGTAAGTGTGTTTGTCAGGAGGAGGAGATGTAATCACTGAGGAACAATCTTCTAAAGCACTTTGCCTCTGCTCTCACATTAAAGAGCACACTGGAGGGGCCACGAGTGTATTTTATGGATCAAGTGTTTTCGCTTAACCCCAGAAGTACACTCTTAATAAGCACCACGCTGAAAGCACACACACGTGACCGCTGCGTATCGATCTATCCCAGATCAAAGTGATACAGGTCTGTAGAAGTGAAAAGGAAAGGCAACCAATGAGCTCGTCATCTACAGCACCGTTTTAGGCGTGTCAACATCTGGAACAAGCATCCACATCTTATCGACTCTCATCCCTGCAGCCAAAAAGTTTTATTATTCTCTACTTTTAGGAATCATACCTTATAAGCTTATCTGTTGCCCCAAGTAACCGAGTTTGAAAGCATAGGGGAGAACTGCAAACACACTTATTAGCTCCCCTAGGGATGTCACCGTTTGGGACTGGTCTTGCGTCTGCTCGTCTGGGCTGTTTTGGCAGGTGTTTTGGCTGCTATATTGCCTGACACATTGTGCTTCTCATGATCTGACATGTCAGCGTCTGGGCGGATTAAATGATGGAGAGATGAGCACTGAAGCTGTTTTAGGACTGAAACACTTCCTTCCTCAGCCTCATCATGTGATCTCTTGTCCCGTAAAAACATCATTCAATACAAAGAATCATGCAGAAATTTTTACTCAGATGTTTCAGAGGTATAGATGATTATACCTTCATCAGGAGGTATTGTGTTTTCACTGACGTTTGTTTGCTCGTTCATTCGTTTGTCTGTTAAAGGAATAAATGACAAACTTATGGGTGGTTGGTGATGAAATTTTGTATTGATATATTGCTGAGGAGGAGGTAATTCAGTTTTGGTGAAACTTCGACTCTTATTCTTGATCCAGGAACGGAACGAATTTCTATGCTTATAAGGATGACGCTGTCGCACACCAGTGTCACATGACCCTAACACCCGGATTATCTGATGGATAAGTTCCTCGTACAAGTGCTTCATGCTACAATAAATCTGAATCTGACCTTTTCCACCGACAAATTTCACAGTGGCCGAGGTCATGTGATCTCTGAATGCCCTTTAGTTTATAATGCATTTTTTTATTTATTATTATTTTATGTTATGATTTCAATTTTACGTACATATTTCACTCCTATTTCTGTTACAACCCTCATGTCAAGACCTTCTGGTTGTCAGCAACTTGCTAGTCTATTAGAAGTACGGCTCCTTTTATTGGTTTACGCCTTGCATATACCCCCCCCCGGCTGTGTCGTGTTTCATTGTTACTTCCTAATGGTCCAGTAGCGAGTATTCAAACTCGCTGCTTTAATATGACGATGCTGGATTGTAATTTGCCTTTTTATGCTTAGATCTAGTAAGTTTTCCTAGAAAAAACTCTTTGCCTTTTTAAAGTATATTTTAACTTTTAATGACAGCAATTCCCCGCTGCGTTCCTCTTTACTCGCTTAACCCCATCAAGCGTCCACGCCTACTCAGGGTCCAGGATTGCGACCGTGTTCAAGTTAACCCTTTCAAGTATATTCCCTTGTCGAGTAGAGTCCTTCTACGGTCATCACGATTGGAACCAAGTTCCCCTCAAGCCATTTTTTCCCCCTGTGGGACAGTGTGGATTTGGTGAATTGCTCACCCCACCTGGTTGGATCCCACAAGCCACCGGCTGGTGATTGACAGCTCTGCTTTGTCCTGTACATCTACGCTGAACTGTTCTCTCCTCTGGATCTCTGTCCCCATTCCTTCCTCTGGGGTTTTTATCCCCAATAAATACTGTTCTGCTGTCAATAAACCTAGCAACTGGATTGTATTCTGCCTCTGCGCATGATTGCTGGTCTGGATCATAACAGTTTCATTTTTTATAATGCCAGCCAGCTGTGTATTAGGGATTACAAGAAATTTATTGTGAACCATAAGGAGGAATAAATAAGTTTAGGATCAGTACCATATTACGCACTGAAATTTACCAAAGCTAATAAGCTTCCATAGTCAGGGTTCTTAGTTTATGAGGTCACTGCACTCCCTTCAGTGATTTTTAAATGGGAACATGCCCGTGTAGTTCCATTTTTGAAAATGCCACGCGCTCGCGTGCTAACGTCGCCCTTAGTTTCGCGCAGTCCCTGCAGAAGGTCAGACGACTGCAGCACAACCTCAGCAGTTTCTCCCGTCAGCCCGGCAGCGAACAGAGACTGCCACAGCAGGATGTAATGCTGTGTTAACACAGCCAATTAAAGACATGTTTCCCTGCAGGGACATTTACCCCGTGGAAAAACAGGAGAATGGAAAAGGTTACTGTATTACGTTTGCGATGAATGTGCCGTATCTGAAACTGTTGGGCTTTCCAGTGTGCCGTCGTGTCACGGACATTGGTCATGTTTGGAATTGCATACGTGTTTACTCCACACTGTATTCTGCATCTGTATTAACTAAATACTACATGGCACCTTTCATAGATGCAGTGTACAAAGTCTGACGACAACCATGCTGTGAACCACATGACCACTGAGAGCACCTGGGTCTCAGAGGGATTTTATCACTGGCTGCATTGCATTGCGTGATCCAGTTCACTACATAGACAATTCTGGCAGTGTAGTATAATATTTGGCCAGTGCAGTTTGTTTGTTTTCCAATATCTTTGGCATACTTGTAAATTTAATTTTGGTCAAACACTGAATGCTACTCACTGCTTTTGGCTGTAATCAGTAATCGAGTATTAATTTGCAGGCATTTCCAAATACCTTCATCATCTTCAGTTCGCTTCTAAATCAACTCCCACACTGCTTCTGCCCGGGGTAACTCCAGTTACATCAGCATGAATACTGACTATCTGTCCATGCTGATTATGAACTCCTCTACTGGTCTAAAGACATTTCAGTCACTATTAGCTTACCGGTAGAGCAACATTAGTGTCTTTTCCGGTCATGGTTATTTAAATGAACTCTGGGAGTAAACTCCGGCTAATACTGGAGTTCAGTTGGCACTAAATCATGCCTAGGCAGACAGCACATTGTGATGACTGGTGAGTTGAGACACCAAACGCAGCGGCCAGAAAAAAGGAGGACACGCAGATGAGCGAGAGACAAACAAATAAAATAAGAGGGCGAGACTCGCACTTCCAACGGACCTAGATGTCGTCCAAGGCAAGGAAGCAAGGCGAGCTCGAGAGGAAGTATAGAAAGGGAAAAAACAGACAGAATCCCTTACTAACTAGAACTTTTCCTCAAATATACAGCTAAACCTCAACAACTCACTTACTAAAGACCTTACCGGCTGAAGTGCAAATATAAAACTGACACTCTAGCAAGGGAAGTGAGGCGGAACTAGGGCTTAAATAGAATCTGGGTGACGCCCCCAATTAATGCCAGCTGGCCCAGGAATCCGATTGAGAGCTAAACGATATCGTCCCGGACGAGAGCAACAAAGAAAGCTCTCAAAGCCTCCAAACCATGACACGCATACGTCTCGCCGACGTCAGCACGATGAATAAAGTTGTATCGGCGAGACATATTATGGAGGGCATTTGCTAATTGGGAATACGTCGCTAAGACATCGGCATTTGCCAAATTTTTTTTGCCAAACGCCGATGTCTCTGCGACATATTCCCAATTAGCGAACGCTCTCCATAATGCGCCTCGCTGATTCAACTTTATTCATCGTGATGACGTCGGCGAGACGTATGCGTGCTGTCTGGGTAAATACATTGCTTGTCTGATGTAATACCTGTTTGGCAAAAACAAGGCTGCAGTGTCTGATATTAGATGGAGGTTCCGGAATTTGCAGATCAGTCTTTCAAAATGGCGGCACCCAGTCAAACTCCAAAACGATCGCAATGAGTGCCTTGAAAAGCATCACGCATAAAAATTTTTTTTTGTAGAAATAGGTGAAAAATATGATAAATGACACATGCTACCAATTCATAAACTCGCTGAAGTCTTTATTGTTGCCTCAGATATGGTTCATAAACAGGTAATACAAAAGATGTGCGTGTAATTTGATTTTAAGAGAAATTGTGAGAACATGATGGGAACAGTTCAACAGGTGGTACTGAATAGCTGGGAGCAAATCGACCATTGAAAGGAGTAAAACCCTCACCCAGTACTGGCCACTGGAGAATATACTGGCCACTGGAGAATGGGTAGTGGGAGGTTATTGGACAATGGCAATACTCTTGCTTCCAGATTGGCTGTGTAATGGCCTCTTGAAGAACCATCCGCAGAAGCCCTTTCATTGTCCGATTCCAGCTTCATAAGCAGGGGCCACTCCACCTAAAATTCCCACCAATCACGTTTTTAGAGTCGGCTCAAGAGTTATTAGTTGACAGTGAAGGTATATTATCTGAAGCCAATTCATGTGGACTTTACTGTTCTGTGTTACCAGTAAATTCTGCATGGATATCCAGCAGGAGCCTCAGGGTTGAGCTGTCAGCCATCTTGTTTTGGAGTACACTAAGGTATTAGATGAAAGCTGTAGTGAATGGCAGTTGTGTTGTGTGTGTTGTGTTGTGTTGTGACCAAGTCATCATGTCCAAGTCAAATCAAGTCACTGGTCATGAGCTCAAACTCAAAGCAGACGAGGGAGAGCAGTGGGGAGTGAAAGGGGGCGGGGAACAAATTAGACAATGAGCTAACGAATTAACAAGCAGAGTGGGGAAAGCTGAGAGAGTTAAAAGCTCAGATACATTTCGGATCAGAAAGGGGTCAATGACAACCTGAAATGCAGCTCATGGCTCTCAGCTTTCCCCACTCTGCTCGTTAATGAGTTACTTCTCCATGTCCAGAACTGAGGGGCACTCTTTCATAATTTCAAAGCTTTAAGAGGCTCTACGCCTGACTATGACAAGCGCACCACACAATCCCCCCACCACACAATCCGCTCTCGCTCTCTCCATCATGGAAGAGCGAAAGAGTCAGAACCTTCTCTATTCTTCATCACGCCATCACAATTAGCCCCAGGGCTGCCTGAAATTAATCGCAAAGGACCAGAGGGAACGATGAGGGCCAGTAATGGGGCCACTTTTCAGGAGAATGAAAAACCGATTTCCATTTTTACGGAAGAGGGATGGAGCACAACGAACAGACTTATTTTTCAGGCCGAACTCCATCTCCGAGTCTTTCTTCTCTGTAAAATGTAAAAAAAAAAAAAAAAAATGACGGAAAGAGTCGCTCTTAGTATTTTTTTTTTTATAGTATCTCTGTTGCCGGGGAAATAAATGAACTTTGATGCTTGGAGAGCTTCACGAGACCCAGGATGGATGCTGGGTTTGTTCGGTAACCATGGAGACGATGATGCACTTTGTAAGGGAAGGTGAAATGGGTGTGCCGGCTCACCCCGCTCAGGTTTTTTTTCTTTTTCTTCTTTCTTTTCATGACTGCGGCAGTACTGCAGGAATAAAGAGCTGGGGACAGGTGTTGTGCTGGGAGAATAATAATGTTCTTACAGGACACCTGCTGTCAGGTTCATTGTGCAGTTTGGTTTCATTTTCCAGCGGCGAAACCGCGCATAAGCCAGGGTCCTGTCTGCTCGCCTTCACAAAATACTAAAAAGAGGTAAAAAATAGAAGAGACGATGGGAGATTCTGTGCCGTCATTACAGCCATCTGGTCACTCAAACAGCTCTGTGAGAAATGGAAGTGACTCCGCTCAACTTTCACTCGAGATGAGCAGACTGAACCCCTGGCGGAGGCTTCTAGAACCCCAGACGAAGCAGGATGGGGTTCTGGCTCATTTGGGGCGGCCCTGTCTGTCGACAGCTGCGTTGGGTTTCAGTTTTAGCTTTCGAGCAGAACTTCTCCCACGCTCAGATCTCTGCACGGAGGGACAATCAGAAAATCGTTGTTCGCTGGATCACGTCCTCCATCCTCTCCTGAGAGGCTGCACTATCTTGAGCGAGTGCCTTCCTGCTCACTGTAAAACATGAAACGCTCAAGTCCCAGCAAAAACTCATCATTGAAGTAACCTGGAACTTGAAGTTGAGCCACCTCAGAAATTCTTTGCAGCTGGTAACCTCATTTTTTAAGTTGAGTCAACTCTTTATTTTCTTTACAGTGCACTAATGGGGGCAACAGCTTTTATCCGGGAGCAAGGGCTGCCCAACCCTGTTCCTGGACATCCACTGTCCTGTAGGTTTTCACTCCAACCTAAACAAAGCAAACCTCACTCAAAAGCTGGAGGTCTTCTAATAACTGGCAATTAGTAGTCTGGCATGCCAAAATAGGATCAGAATAAAAGCTTGTAGGACGATAGATTCCAATTCTCACGGAACATGACCGGGCACTGCTAGCGTAACGACTGAGGTGCTTGACTAGGCCCTGGAAGGTTGTTAGATCAAGTGCCAGTGAATCCTGTAGGAGTTGTGCTTACAGTTGTTGGCCCATTGTGAACCATCAGGTGCTATGGGTGTAAGTGTCAGCCAACATGTGCGCAAAGTAATTAAACTATGAAATACAAGCACGTGTACTCAGAAATTCTGTGGCAGTGCTGTAAAGGCATAAGTACTGTCTGTCACCCGCACAGCTGATGACCAGAACGACACCATTCTGTCCTGAAGCAGAGACTGAGGACATCTGCTGCATGGAGTGTGAAGCTCTGATTGCCGGTCCGTCATCAGATCCGAGAGCAGTTGCTTTGTTTGCATTTGCAATGCCTGGAACCGTGGAACTGACGCATTAAAATTTAAATGCGGAGTTGGGGTCAGTTTCGAGCATGAGGAACTGCATTGAGCCATCGCCACAGATCATCATCAAAGAGCTTTGGGCTGCCTCGCTGACCGACATCATCTCACAGCCTCTCAACGGGCTGTAGGCAGAAATCTCCTTCGCACATGCTCAGCCCAGCTGTGTGCGCGAGAAACAAACTCTTCATGTACCTTTGTGCATGTGCTACTATTCTGTGAACTTGAATGACCTCTTGAATGGGAAAAAGCAAATGATGGAGTAAAGGTCTTGAATAATGAGGTACGTCGAAAGGCAGAAATTAGCATCAGTAATTTAATTTAATCTTTGTCTCCTATTTTCAGCCCCTGTGCAGAGATTCTTCCAAACAGTTGAAGCGAAGGAAAACGTTCATCTGAAGTGCTCTGCTAATAAAAGAACTGTCATTTTCCTGTTGCTCATTTTTCTCTGGTAATTTTAACGTCAAACTGAACTGAATTATAGAAACTTAAAAACCTGGATTGAAACACACACAGAATATGTGATGTTCCATGTTTTACCGGCTGAATTTTCAGTGGTTAGTAGTTAAATATTACAAGCTGTCTTAATGAAGTTTTGCTTAATGAAGCAATGCACAGTGTATAAGTGATTAACCTGTAAGGGCTGAACTGACCTCTGACCTCTGATGGAGGAGGAACCCTTCACTTCCCTCATCCATGCTTCTCTTTTCCTAGCTTCCTCAATGAGCAGAGCGAAGAGCAAGGAAAGGAGGCGAGGAAAGGAGGGAAGTGAAAAATAAGTGATTGGACTGAGCCCAATACGCGCGCACTCCTTCATCTCTGAGGATCACTCACTTATGGGGGAAATATGGGCTTCAGCAGACGAGTAACAGACAGCCTTATATCCTGTTCAGCTGAGAGGAGCAGAATCATTTTCATGCTTGTCATCCTGACTCGCACGTCACTGCTTCAGACCTGTTTGAAGTCCAAGACAACAGGAAGATCAAACACGTCCACGAACTGATAAAGGCTGCACATCAATCTTCACTCTCCGCACAATTGGTTTCTTAATCGATGTACAGAAGTGCTTGTGTGACTCTTTACACCTTTTCGGGAGACTGGCGACGCTTGTTTTCCTCTGTTCTCTCTCTCTCTGTCTCTCTCACTCACGCGCACGCACACACACACACACACACACATATACACACATATACACACATATACGCATATGTTTGTTTTTGTATCCCCGCGGAGACTAAAAAGTTATTCTTGCTCCAAAATCCCATTAGCATCCCCCTATCTCTATCTCTATCCCTATACCTATTCCTAACCCTAACCTCAATCTTAAAGCTGACCCTAATCCTAACCCACACTCCCTCAAAAACAGCCAAACCTTCAGCCGTAATTTATGGTGTTACCTTAATCTAGAGCCTAATTTCAATAGCTAACCTTAAAACTAGACCTAAACCAAACCATAATTCCAATAGCAAGCCTAGACCTAAATCCAGCCCTAAACCCTGAATTAAGATTTGTACCCTTGGGGACCCAGAAAAGGTCCCCATGAGGCATGGTTTCTCAGAGTTTACAATCTTTTAGAGGTATTTTGGTCCCCAGCAGGATATAAAAACAAACACACACACACACACGCGCGCGCACACGCACACACTCACACACACACATACACTTTTTCTCAGCTCTATTTCCTACTGGAGCCTGAGGGAGGTGAGGTTCACTGTTCATGATTTATGGTCCATATTCTCTTGCTGTATCAAGTTCACATCTCCTCTCTGATTCGCTGCCGGCAGGAATAATTTACAGCCCAGTCACCCAGCGTCTCTGAGCCATTCCGGATCACTCCAGCAGCGCTGTAGGGCTCACATTTAATCCCAGTCAGCAGCAGCGCGGCCCACACAACGATATCCTGTCCATTTCTTCCCAACTCTTCTCTGGATTGGAGGTCGGCGGCCTGGGGATCAGACTAGTGATGTTACTCACCATTAAAGGCCACACGGTTCTCACTATGGGGGGCTTATTCCAATGTCTTCGTCTTCAATTCCCTCCTCCCTTCCTTCATTTCTTCCTTCCTTCACTTCCTTCACTTCTTTCCTTCCTTCCTGTACTTATGGCTTAGCCAGAAATAGATGAAGGAATCCCATCATTGAAGCAGATATGTTTGTAGAAGCAAGGGCATTCCAATTCACTGTCAACGTTCTTTTATTGCATTTTCCCCTTGCTTTTTCGATGGGAGGAACTGAGACAAGGGAAGGAGTCAAGGAAAGAAGTGAAAGATTTGAAATAAAGCAACTGGAACAAATAATTGACATCTGTAGCCAAAAACACATCAGTTCTGCATGGTTAGAAATGGGCATATGATTGACACTCTGCCGATGGTTGTGTTTTAGTTAAGACGACAAGTAATGACATTCAGTGAGTGTGTTGTCTTTTTGGATGTTGATGCTTGATTGCGAAGCGGTGCAGCATCAGATTTGTGTCATCGAACAAAAATCTGTGTTATGCCCTCTCCCGACAAGGTTATCGTTCTCATTTCACCTCGAAACATATGTCTGATTCTGCCGCCGACTGCATGTCCCAATGTTACTCATCTATCACAGTCCACAAGGATTTAACAAGCTGAGAAACAGCACACACCGGATAGCAAGACTTGGAATCATGGAAATATTGTCCTGAACGAGAGTCTGCACCTTGATCAGAGGGATTGGCAAAGAATGCGCCCGTCTCAGGAGCAAAGAGCAAACTCTTGACATCTGCTAGTCGTGCGGGAGCTTCAGGCGGACATCTGTGTCTGTCAACTTAACGGTTATTTTTACCGGCACTAAACCGCTCCAGGTTTCCGTTAGATTCCTGCTCCCTCCCCAGATCTGCACTCTCCACGGGAAGTCGCTCATTTTCCGCTTGCCGGTCCGTACAGTGTCAGTTTCATTAAGGAGCGGTAGAGATATGTCCCTGCACTTTGGTGAACACATCTCCAAAATTTGTCCTGAAAGGTACAATAATGTTCTTTGGACGCTAATGACGAGCTCAAATGAACAAAAAAGAAAACAGAACAAGATACTAATCATAAATTATTGAATCCGTGATAATTCATAGAATTTTATATATTTGTGGAGCTCCAAGGCTATTATCCTTGTAGGGTACTTTTTCACACCTTTTTTAGCGCACAGTAAGCAGTACGTAGCACGATTAGCAGACATCCCATGAGTTAGCTGACACTATGACTTGGATTTTGTGATGTTGGAAGCTTCTACAAACCTAAAGTCATTGGTGCCCAAGTTTGCTACCAAACTGTCAAGTTCGTCCTTGAATTCATGACCCCCAGACCGTGTATTAAGCCTTATGTTCAGTTTTTGGCTTGTGAAGGACATTAAATTGGATTTGATTTCATATGGTTCATAATTACTGCATTTAAACAAAAATCTTTTGTTTGTTGATGTTGTGACTCTGCTGTTCTGCCTGTTCCACGCCTTGTCCCATGTTTCTGCCCCATGCCATGCTTACGTTTTGTGCCTGGCCTTGTGCCATGTTTGGATTGACCCACGTATTCCTTGGCCACTGCTTATTGTTATGGCCCCAATTTGTTATTACATTTACAACCCAACAGCAACAGCAAAGGATGACAGACACAGTTTTAAAAACTTAAACACATTTACTGAACAGACAACTAAACAACTAACTAACCTACTGAACAAGATTGTTTAACAAGACAAAAAACAGAAATATTTACACTCCCTTTTTGGAGGGGTGGCTTGGTGATGTCCTGGATGAGGAAAAGGCTCTTAGACAGGCAAAAATCCACAAAAGAAACTTCACAGGTCTTGAATAGAATGACAGGTCTGGTCACGTGTATCCTTCTTCTTGCAATTTCTCCTACTACTTTACTGTCTCAATTCTCCCCTTTATATACTCTTTTGCAGACCCCTCCCACCTCTTAGACTTTTTTTTCTTTTCCCTGGGACTTGTTTCAGACATGCCCGAAACATGCCCAAACCTAGCTCCAGTCTGAGCTTAACAAAAAAAAGGTAAATACTTCAATCCAGTGGCCTATATTCACATTACATTATGTCTGACCATTCTTTGTTCTTGTATTGTGTTTTGGTAATTTTAGATTTCCTTGTGTTATTATTTTTCATGTTCAGATTTATTTCTAGTCCCTTTGCCATGTTTCTAGTATCCTTGCCATGTTTCATAGTCTTTGCCATGTTTCATAGTTCCCGTGCCATGTTTTATTTCTATGCTTTGCACTTTGTCTCCCCAGTCTTGTCAGGTGTGTATCTTTGCTCACGGTCCCTTGTCTTGCGTACCACTCATTCGGGTGATTTATTGGTTTCTGGGTTTCAATCTTCTTTCATTATCTCGTGTTCTTCCTTCCTCTCTCTTTTACTGTCTTACTAACACATACTAACCGTTTATTGTTTTCGCTAATTACTAACCCAAACTAACCCTGTATATTTTTATTAACTTACTAACAAGCACTCGGGATTGTATAGCTGCACATACTAATTGATTAACGATCTCTCAGCAGTCGCCCTATTCTAGTCTCCGCCTCCTTGCCTTTCCCTACTTATCTCTGCTGCTATTTTCCGTGGATCTCCACAAATGCTTTGCGCTTTCCTTTCTTGAAACTCTGCACTTTTAGTACTCCGTGACTGGAGCTGTTTGTCTGTCCATAGGTTTGTCTTGTAAACCCTGTCTGCGTTTTGGCTACGGCCTAATTCATGTTATTAGTTTATTCCTCATGTGTCAATCCCTGATTGTGATTCCATTGATTGCACCTGCCTTCCCTGATCATGTGTTCACCTGGATATGTATTTAAGAGGTCTGTTTGTTTCACTTGTTATCTTCCTTGTTTCCTGTGCCACGCTTTTCTCGCCTTGATTCATTGTGATTTATCTTTCTGACTGGACCGTCCTAGACATCGAGTTTTGCCGATTCCCTGTACTGTACCACATTCTTGTTTTTTTTGTCCGACAATGATTTTGTGATTGGTGACCTGTGTATGACTCTGGATTACGCCCATTGGAATTTAATTTTGGATTGCGGATATTGTACTGTTGCCAGCTCTGTTGGGGGTTTTCCCCCTTCAGAAATAAAGCCTCCTTTTTGTATTTTACTGGTTGTCGCCATTGGTTCATTTCGTAAAACCCAACATTTGATCCCATTAAAGGGCCCATATTATGCTGTTTTTTTATTTATTATATTCTTTGATGTCCAAAAGGATGTCTGTTAACTTTTTTGATACCAGTTACTGCCTGTCATTCTCTTCCATCTGAAGAACAGGCTGTTTTGAGTGGACGTCTTCCCTATGGAAACTACTCTGATTGGCTGGTGAATAACGCAAACAAAGTAAGTAGTATAGCATTAGTTTTGCGGGTAAGAGAGTTAAGGAGGTCAAGTAAGGCAGGAATTTCAAACCACCAGTTACAAATGCAGATTTTTAGCGGGTGGGTCTCACGGCTAAACTGGGGGGGTCTTCAAAGCCAACCTTCTGTAGGCTGTTGGATACAGTGGGGACCAACTGAAGAACTAAGGAAAAATATGGGTCTTGCAAAGCTGATTCCAACCTGAAATCCAGCCAAGCCCATGTCTTTACTCGAGCTCTCGGAGCCATTAAATTTGACACAAAAGGCTGTACGGGACAACTTCGGGATACAGGAGGGGTCTGCCTCGCTGCAAAGCATCTGGGGTTCACCTGACCCACCCGTTCCCGCACCCAAGGTGATCCCAAACAGGACGCTGGCGCACAGCATAAGCCTCTGTTTGGTGCATTTTTCCTGCAGGCACTCTGAGTAGCCGAGCGTGACAGGAACAGGAAAATCAAGAGAGTTTCTCCTCGTGGGGAGAGAATCTAAGTGATATAACCGGGGGCTTGTCCACCGCCCAGAATTATAATAATTATGGGAATCTAAGGCATGATCCATTACATCCGGCCTACAATTGTGGACAAACTAGAGGTATTTTGGGGCTCATTTCCTCTGTAACATTTTTCAAACCAGAGAGGGATTCATCCCAATTCTTATTCTGTCAAGAGATTCATCTGCATTGCTCCCCGAATCCCGGGGTGGACCTCAGTCTGTTCTGGTTAACTTTAGGGCAGAATGGATGCAATTATGACCCCAAAACGCTTTTTCCATCTGATTTTTGAGAAAAACATGCCCTGACAAGAGGTAGTTGCTGACGGTGAGGGGTAATTTTTTACTTTTTTTGAATCAAACAGGATATCTGCTTGAGATTCTGCAACAGCAGGGATTTAAAGGTAATTTTCGACGGGAGTAAAAATTGGCAATGAGAGGAAGTGAAATGAAAGCCCTTGAACCGGCATCCTGCGGAGCATTCCTAATCTCTGTCCTCCTGATAATAGAAAAGTTGAACAGCCAATCGCTAGGCAGCGTAGGTTTTTTATTTTAATGCTGAGCGAGGATGTAATTCTCATCTGACAGATGTGAACACACGCTGATATCAATGCAGATGGATCTTGTATTCTCTGAATTGCTTCCAACCCCTATTTATTTCAGCAATATCTCCATTCCTCTCTCTCATTTTCAATTTTCAAATGGCATGCAATGTGCCGCATTGCCAAAGCAAATGTTACGAAGACTGACAAAATTCTGTCTCGCTGCCTCTTTTTGTTTTCATATGTGTGCGTGCACCCCTGTGTGCGTGTGAGTGTGTGTGTGTGTGTGTGTGTGTGTGTGTGAGAGTCCTTGTGTGAGTGTGTGTGGGTGTGTGTGCATGTGGGTGTGCTCGCGTGTGTGAGTCCTTCTGTGTGTGTGTGAGTGTGTGTGAGCATGTATACGTGCGCACCTGCGTGTGTGAGTCCTTGCGTGAGTGAGCATGTGCGTGTGCATGCGCATCCGTGTGTGAGTGAGCGTGTGCGTGAGTATGCGTACGCATGAATGAGTGAGTGAGTGTGTCTGAGTGTAAATACACTCCCAGAAGACGTTCCTCTCATTATCCCACTCTCATCCGCTCATCCCTTCTGTTCCGCGATAAGGATCCACCTCATTACTGCACGAATGTCGAAGTGCTGTCAGCGCAGTTAATAAGCTGGACTCCATCCAAATATTAATGAAGCAGCCGCATTCAGGAGAGATGAGTGAAGCACTTAACTCACTGCTGCACGAACATCACAGTGCATCACCTTCAGGGCTGCGAGCCGTCCGTCAGCATTCGTCTCCGATGTGCCTAACCCCACCCATTCCACTGGTTTTTTTAAACGCTTCGTCATCCTGCTCTAAACCAATGCAGTACAAAACTACAATGCTCTGGACACAACTTGAAATATGGACCAATGAAAATGGGTGGCTGGGTCGTAAGGTTGGCACCACTGTCGCCTCACAACGAGAGAAACACAGTTTCCATTCCATTCCGCCATGGGCATCTCTGTGCAGAGCTAATTCCACAAGGTTCTGTGGGGACCTATGGTTTCCAGTTCAAACATGCGTTAGGCAAGACTCTACATTGAGTGTATGACTGAATGGGGTGTGTGCCCCGCAATGGACAAGTCAATGCCCAGGGTGTGTTCCCAGATCTCACCCAGTGCATGCTGGGATAGGCTCCAGGCCTCCACAGCCCTCACCAAAAGTATGAGGGTTAGATATTGGATGAGTTAACCAATAAAACCTACTAAAAAAATAAAGGAAGTTGTTTCCTGATTTCTGTAAGAGCACATTGAAGTGCTTTGCCGTTTGGTCGATCCAACATTCTGGAGCGGAGCCCGTCCCTGTCTCTTCGATTGTTTGTTGTTCGAACATTTAGCGTTTCACCACATAATTCAGTAAAATTGTCAGGCAGTTTTTAGCTGGTGTATCAGTTTTTGCAGCGCGCTCCAAACAAAACATCACGCATGACGTCAGGCTCCACAGCAGCGCCATCCATCTTGGAGCACATTTAGTGTTTGCGAGTTTGATGGGTTTTGACAAGGCTGGGCAATTTTAAAAGGGCCTGTTCTCACTAAAAATGAGCGAGTATAAAAACGGTACAAAAAATCCTGCATGCTGTAAGGATTAAAGTGACAGCAGACATGAGTGTGAGGCGAGGTGTCGTTCCAATGTGGCATTAGCTCACTGAGAGCCTGTTTCCTGTGTATGACTGGGCTCAGGGTGAACCTTGTTCTCCTATTAGTGAGAAGACGAGGTCTGAATGAGGCCTATTTTTAAAACCAAGCCCGTTCAGCACTCTAGCTCCGAAACAGAACCTCTCAATGTACTGTTAAAGGAACATTGATCAGCACAAACCCAGCCCCATACACAGCCCCACCTCAATTATATTTTATATCGTCACACACGCTCATATTGCGCACACGCACACGCACACACACACACACACACACACACAAACACACACATATGCGTGGAGCACACGCTCCATCCTTGTTGTGCTGAAATTGGTTATCAGGGTGGGGTCACCTTTCAGGATGGGTTGATTCAAATTCTCAATTAACAAAGTCGGGCAAATAACTCATTGCTTCTTCTTGCATCATTTTCACCTGATCTGGAAAAAATAATTTAGACGCCCCCCCCCCCGTCACTGATCACTGACTTATTTATCAAAGACCTCCGTAAGATAAGATCTGAAGAGGGATAATGATTGCCTTTTGGCGATGTGTTCATTTGAAGTGATGCAGCTGCAATTCAGTCGCTGCCTCTGTCTCGCCGGAGTTGTTTGAAATGAACAGATTTTTTTTACCCCTGTCTTTTGTTTACAAGCCAGTCATTTCGCTGCCGCTTGTGTATAACAAGCCTCCGCCTTTTTATGATTCCATTTCCCAGACTCTGACTTGACAAAGACGGATTTTGCAGCAGTTGTCTCACTCATTATGAAAGAATGAAGCGCTTGAGTACCTAATTCTGGGGAGAACTGTCTCTAAAAGCTTTGCCAGCAGTGTTGATGGGTGCTTTTCACGGGAAGCTGACTACTTACAAAGTTTGCGTGCATTCATAGATGTATTTTTCATACTCTGTTTGTATTATCATGATCATACTCAAAGCATAACTGTATGTCTGTTTAATGCAATTTCATTAAACTCTGGGACTGGGACCCTGTCTGCGGGCAGCATTATTCATCGCATTATTCTTGTTCACTGTTGCGCCAGCGTATACTGGACACCTCATGCTTTTCTACATTGTTGTATATACAGTCTATTAGCCAGAATATTATATCCATGTCTGTACTAAACAGTCACATGACCACCAAGCTATCCTGATCACTTGAGTCTCGGAGGGAAGTTACCATTATCTGCATTAATGTGTGGAGTACAGCGTACAGCGACTCTGGCAGTGGACTGTAAAATTTGGCTGTTGTTATCTCTCCCTTGAGTATCTTTGACGTGCTGGTAACTTTCATATCTCATTGGCCTGCTCTTTCCAGCATGTCCTGTGTAACCTGCTTCCAAAATGCAATTCTGAAATTAGAAATATCACTCTATTGACAGACCGAAATGACACCCCAGATAGCAAAATTCCTCTGGTCCATATCCGGCCCACATCTGACACGTTCATCCGGCCCACATACCGCATGGAATAATGGCACTTGGGCGCTCCGCTCCCATTCGCCAGAATTTAGCCACAACCAAGCCATCACGATGCCAGATGTCAGCCAAGAACATATGATGCAGCTAATGTGGGCCAGTTTTGGTTCACTTACAGACTGACTATTGTCACTCTGCCAAATATTGGCCAATTGTGGGCCATATTTGTTTTGTGATATGTGGGCCAAATTCACCATTTACCACATGGGCCAATTTAGGGTCAAATATAATTTGTTCGGGATTAAAAGTGGCTCCTACTACCTTCTCTAATATTACTAATTCTGATTGGTGCATTGTCCCATAGCAACACCCCCCCAAGGACGCTCGACGACCACATCTAAGTCTCCCAAAGTTCGCCTAAAGTTTAGTAAGTTATCTGAGGACATGGATGGTTCCAGAACACTCAGGTGCGTATGCTCAGGTAGTGGGACCAGGCTGACTGATGTGGTCATTCCGGAAGGTTCGCTCATTAGGCCGGCCTTGATGGTTCTGCGGGAGCATCTTTATCAGGTTTTTTGACAGATTTATGAGCTTTTGCCTGTTTCTCAGCTCCAAACTCCCTCTCAGTATTTTTAAAGGGCCATTGGAACCTGGCTACATTCTGTTGTACTATGATAATAGTAATACTTTGATTTCCATAGTATTTAAGATAAATCTCCCACCACTAAATGTACCGAATATCGCCTTGCATGACTTCATTTAACTGACACAACCACTGGTGCCATTAAAATTTACATGGAAAACGCCCCAAAAAATATAACCACACTCACCACGTTCATCCCTCCAATAGTTTGCGTATGACGTTGGCAAAAAATGATCAGTCCTTGCAGCTGGATGAAAATAAGAATGGAGGCAGCGATCGATCTGGGCTCATCTCCTCATGCATAGTGCACACAGGAAAAACGGGGCCTGGAATCTTATGTAAGTGCCGTTTGCAGGTATTTCTAGTGCGGTATTCTCCATTTCATTTAATCAATGAGTTCGGCAACAGCTGTTTGAATCTGTGGTGTTGCTGATGGAAACAAATATGCAGATTCACTTGCCTCTGTTATGAAAATGATATCTAAAAACAACCCAGGGAGAGAACCCAAGTCAGAAACCGATCAAAATACTGAGGGGTATCATCTATAGACTGAATTACATGTTATCATTAATCTGGATCAATACTTGTGTGGACAGGCACAGTATTTTGCTCATACGGTAGATGACTGAGGTTCATTAAGAAGTAAAGGATTCTACAAAGACTTCGCTGAAACTGAAAAATGA
This sequence comes from Gymnothorax reevesii, assembly GCA_029721435.1. NCBI lineage: Eukaryota > Metazoa > Chordata > Actinopteri > Anguilliformes > Muraenidae > Gymnothorax > Gymnothorax reevesii. The sequence goes on from CM056590.1 coordinate 52,184,736, forward strand.
TCGAATCCTGACACGTGGAAGCTGACCCTATTTACTGACCCTATTTAGAAAGGAAAGGGTGTCTGAGGCTTTTAACTGGACATGTTTTCTTCCGATAAACATTTGATTAAAGCAGTAATGTGAGTGTGTGCATTTTTTCCAGAAACATCTCAATAATTCAGCGCTGAAACCTCTTTCAATCAGACCCGGAGTGGAACAGGGTCACAGAGAATGGGAACGTGTCTCATTTCATATCTCAGATGTTATTTTTCCATCTTTCGAGTTATGAAAGCCGGGCTTTTAAAGTAATGCGTTTTCCTTATGGGTGAGAGTTCATCTGGAGTAAATCAGTTTTTAATAGACACTTCCCTGAAACTTTTCAGCTGATAAACACACTTTGGAGCTTCAGATCGTTGAGGTCACGTTCCACAGCGCATGTAAGAATCATCAGAGCTCCTGGCATCGAGAAGCACTGCTGACATGGGACGGTGGGTGTCCAAATTTGAAATCAATTGATTATGACAGGCTGGCTAAAAATAAACCCGAGTTAAGTAAATATAATTGGGGTTTAAATTGTTTGGAGTTGAACAGCAGCTGATTGGCAGAACTCGAAAAGCACTGCAGATATACGCGTAATGCTGAATCTATTCTATTCTCTCTGCTGCGCAGCACAGTTTTGGACCACCTGGAGCTGGTCAAGCTCCTTTTTATTTAAAAAAAGTAAAAAGGCTATTACAGTACTTACAAAACTATTAAACTTTGTTAATTTGAAAGGTTTTCAATATAAAATGATGCCCCCATATTAATATTATATTAATGAATATTTTGAATTACATATACAATACATTTCACATTGTGTTTACTTGCTGGGACGGTTGCACCACCTGACATTTTGAGGGTTTGAGATGGCAAAACATAAAATATATATCATTTTTATGATGAACTGGAAATATTTTCAAATTAAACAAGTTTTATAGAATAAAACCATGCTTATAATGAATCATATAAAATTATTTTAAACCAAGGTTGTGAGCTCGGACACAAAAATCTGCACGTCACGTCATTGACCCACAGACATAGTTTTGAAGACATAGAAATAAAAAGCTTTGCTCCTAATTTGTTACAGCACTACTCCCTTGAGCAGATGGTTAACTCTGCAGTGCATAATGCTGGGTACAGTGATCTGTGTCTTGGAAGAGCTCTGAGCTGCAAAAAAATAAAATGGCAAAATGAAACATCGAACCATGATGCTGAATTTTGCTTGAAAATTTTATTATTTATTTATTTATTTTATCTACACAAATTATAAAAGCTGTTGTCTCATTGTCCCAATGTTGAACCCAAGCATATAAAATTACTACCACTTGTCAGCTTACTTAACACTTAAGCCTGAGATAAACCAAGTGGGCTACAGGGCTCATGGCACTATTTTTGCAGTTTTTAGATAAGCCAGGGACTAATATATCCAATTCCTCCACCCCAGACACATTCTAACGGCGAAACATTCTTCTGCGGAGAAAGACTGTGTGCACCACCCACACTTATTACAGTGGGGTCAAAGGTCGTCAAGCAAAATTCAAGGTGTGGCCATCAAGGAATGGACAAAATATTGGAACTTACCCTGAAAAAAAAAGCTTTAACTTTGAAAAATTTAAATCACATTTATAATAATATATACACAGGAGATTTCTGGTAATTTGAATGGTAATTAGCAGCTTGTATTTGCTCAGGGGAGATCAAACCAGCAGCAGTTTGTGCAGTACGTCTCCAAAGCAAGACAAGCATACCAACCAAGTTCCAAAGCAGTAAAGTATAGTTGGTCGACTTGGTGCCAAAAAATTCTGGTGGCTCTGCAACAAATACAGAAAAAAACTGTGCCGGAGGTGGCAAGGGGGGCAGAGTTAAAATTATGACATCATATGCCACAGAAAAAAGTAAAAGAAAAAAAAAAACAGCCAGAATTTAATACTTTCAACACTTAATAATGATCAAATTGACCCATTGTATATAGATGTCGATACAATACTGATGAGACATATGTCCCACTGAATAAAAGTAAATAAGTTGAAATAACCATCTAAACATTTGTAAAACAATCTTCTATAATATCTAGTATCACAAATTCAATCAAACATTAAGAGAACTGATGCCTACTTACCAAGGACTGCAAGATTTATCCATAATCACGAAGAGCTGTCAACATTCAGTGGCCATTTTAATTTACCCACAATGCCTTACTGTCTGAATGATCTTCCCAGCATGTAAGAGGTATTCTTATAACATGGAATTGGCATCAATGCAAGGGTTTTTGGGATTCGTATGTCCCAACAGGATATTTGGGAATATTGCGAGACACGTGTCCCCTTAGTTTTGAAAGGGTTAAAGCTCTTTAACCAATAGGGACTGATGCTCAGGAAGTCGGTTGCTGAAGCCGCAGATTTGGGTTTCTTAAGATTTGACCGCCTTCTTTAAATTCCTTAATGCTTTATCCACGTTTCTATATTGTTATTAGTTTCAATAGATAAACATATAAGCACAAAAATATCCAACGGTTTTTTTTTTTTGTGGATGTTTTCTTGCTTGGCAACGCATTCATTTTAACAAGATTTTTAATGTGATTCTCTGAGGGGGGAATAAATGCTCAGACACTTAAACGCCAAACTGGTAGAAGGAGCAATGAAAATATTGCAGCAAAAACCTGAGTTTATATTAGACATCAGTGATCTCCCTGGGCGTCTTCACAACACGTGAATATTGCCGAGCCGCACTTGATTTTTGGAATAATATTTGTAAAGTGCACGTGTCACTAATGTGAAGAGAAATACGCTGAAGAGTAAGTAAGTGATGTGGAATGGAGTCACCCCTGGTTCACAGGGAGTTTTTCTCTCGCCTTTATTTTGTCACTCAAGCAAAACTTGAAAAAAAAAAAAGTAAATTAAACCGAAGAAACGTAAACTCTTGCGGAAACGTCAGATAGTGAGGGACTTCATGCCCTGGAGAACATTACTGCCCCCTGTATGCACCCAGTTTCCGTGAAATAGCCCAGATTTTCAATGAGTCCTCAAATTTCTGCTCCATTACAGGGCCACTCTTAACCACGGCCCACGAACATTACAGCCTCTTTACGCTTGTGCTGCTGCATTTTGAATTCTCCATCCCGTAAATGGCCGTCTTCGCCTCTCCCAGCGGGAAACTTATCAAATAGCCTCAGTGTCTCTAATTTATATCACACTTTAGCAAAAAAGACAAACACAGGCCTGTCAGCCTTTTCCCCGAGATCCTCAAACAACTTCAGCGGTTAGAAACTCCAACAAAACACTTCTTGCCGAGAGCATTTGGGAAATTTTACTTATATGGCGCTTCTCACAGGTGTTCAAAGTACATTACTTAAAGTATGATATCGTTAGCCTCATAGCATAATTGCCTAAGTCATATTTTGGGGAAACTGTTATGATTCTGTCATGTTTGGATTTTGACCTCTGCCTTGTCTGATCATGCTTTGTATTTTGTATAGTGATTCAGTCGCCTTGCCAGTTTTGTTTTTGTTTTGTCTGTTTAGTTAATGCCATGTTTTTATTATTGCCATGTTTTGTGTTTTGCCATTTTCCACATTGCCGTCATCATTCCGGTCCATGTTTTTGCTTTTGCCATGTATCGCACTTTGTCTCCGCTGTCTGGTCTTGTGTTAAGCTACAGCTTGTTTCCCTAGTACGGCGTGTCACATGTTTTGGTGATTTCATGGTTTCTGGGTTTCCAGACATTCCTTCCAATCTCGTTTACTTCCTTCGCCTTGCTTTTCTATTTTACTGTCCAATACTAACAGTTTGTTGTTTTTGTTAAAACTACTAACCTAGACTAACTTTGTATATAATACTAACTTACTAACAAGCACTAGGGATTGTATAGCTGCACCTTACTAATTGATTAACGAGCTCTCAGCACTCGTCCTGTTCTAGTCTCAGCCTCTTGCCTTTAACTAACCTTCTTTGCTGCGTTTCAGTGGATCCTCCACACCTGCTCACTCAGTCCTTTCTCTCATTATCTGTGCACGTTAGAACTCCCTAACCGGAGCCGTATGTTCTGTCTATAGACTGTCTCCTGATCCCTGTCCGCATTTTGGCTTTTACCTATTTCATGTGATTAGTGTCTCCCTCATGTTTGCTCCTTTGTAATTAATCTGATTTCCTACACCTGTTTTCTGTTAAGCATGTGACTTCCCGTATGTGTATATTAGGAGTCTTCTCACAGCAGTTCCCTGTCAGAACGTTTCCCTTGGTTTACCTGAGCTGCTCTTTTTTTCGCCTCGTACTCTTAGTGTTGCTCTTCTGACTGGACCGTCCTCGCCTTTCGATTTTTGCCTCTGTTTTGGTATTTTTGTCTGCGTCTGTGATCCAACCCTTTTTCTGCCTGACTACGAATATTGTTATTGCTGCCCTGGTTTTACGACTCGGATTCTGCCCTGTGGATTGTGATTTTTGGATTGTGGACTTTGTATTGTTGCCTTCTGCCCTGCAGGGGTTTACCCCCTCGCTTAATAAAGATCACTTCTGCTGCATTGCTGGATGATTCCTGAACTCTACCTCACAGAAACTGAAATATCAGCTGCCTGTTCTTTCGTGTTGGCTAAAAAATGTCTTTTTTCTTTTCATTTTTCTCAAAACCTTAAATAAAATCCCTACTTTAAAAAATTAAATTAAATTAAAAAATGAACCCCTAAAAATGAGTTAGACAATTATGCTACGAGGCTAACAAAATACAGATACGTGAGTACAGATAAAATAGGGCTGTCTAGTGCGACAGCACCAAGTGCTCATTCACTCACAGATAGAGGGAAACTGAAGATAACAGTCTTTATTTTGAAATCGAAATATATTTAGTCTTTTTACATTTCACAGCATCCTCAACAGTAAGCACACAGAAATCAGCTATATTCCTGTAGCAAATTGAACAGATATAGCTGTCAGGCATGCCCACTGAGTGTGTTGAAACTCACGCAATGTACGGCAACAAAGCAGGGCCAAAAGTCCTCAAGCCAGTCATCGGAGAGGTGTAGATGGGCAGCCAACAATGCTACGCATGGTAATGGTCAGGAAAATTCTCACAGGTAACAAGAGATTTGGTGAAGTCATAAGTGAATTACTGCGTGTGTGTGAATGTTTATTTGAGTATCAAACAGCCATCAGTGGGCGTGTGCGTGTCTGTGTGTGTGCTCGTGTGCGTGTGCGTGTCTGTGTGTGCGTGTCTGTGTGTTTGGTGGAGGATCCAGTTTTGGAAAGTAAAAGTCTGTGCCAGTGTTTTGTTTCAGTCACCGGAATTTCAACTCGGCTGTGGCACTAATTCGTGAAATCGGCTGGTTGAGATCATGCAGGATTTAAGACTTTTTAGGACTCCTGACTCGGGACTGTCTTCCTCTGGTCATACGTAAAACAAGCGAGCACTCAGAGACCGCACACCTCTGCCAAGGCCCAACAGTCCCCCAGATGTCTGGGACACATACGAGTAACGTCATCATGTACCACTGCACAAGTAAATAAAAAAAACTCCTGGATCCAGAATTTGATCTGGATTACTTCCAGAATGAGATCACTTCAAAGCTGGGCCAGGACGCACCTCTGGTAAAAATTTCATAAAAATGTGTGCTTGACATTTTCCGTAATGTTGCCAACATGTGAACAAACAAAACAACCCAAAGGTAAAACATAACCTCCTTGGCGGAGATTGTAACGTTTTTATCGTGAGAATATCCCCTCTCTGTCAAAGATTTTCTCCCGTGCCTCTCATGAGCACCAAAGCATTGCTAGTCTGACCTTTTAGCAGTCAGCTAAAAGAGAAAATGGCCGTAGTTAAGTGTAGTGACATTACTTTTATGGTTACATCTTTGGAGTGTGCGTTGTCATAGTAACATATGGCCTTCAATTCGTACTTTCCCATTCTATTTCTCCCATTTCTGCTGGCGAACTTGCATGTTAACCTTGCTTTACCTGCGTGGATATAGACCCAGGAGTTAAGGGTGTCCAGTGGGATTTGTTAGATGGAAGAAACAGGCATTGCACCCACACCCTTTGAAAGCGGTGATGTCGCCTCCCCATGTTTGCGTGCTCTGGCTCGTCCCAGCGCTGATGTCATTGGCTCTTGGCGGCCATCGCCCCTGCGGTCGTGCGGCACGACCGCGTCCTCTGTAATGCGCCTGCAATCACTCAGGCCTTCTGACGGCCCATTAAAAGTGATTTAGCGCTCCGGAGAACAAGCTGAAGATCCCATAATAGCCGCAATAACGAGGCAGCATGTCGAATGCGGCTGAAAAGTGGCCCTCGGCCCCGGCCAATAGTGAGGGGAGGGAGGGGAGACGGGCGGGAAATGCTCATGTTGTCATTACCCAAAGAGAAAAAGAATACATCAAAAACACCATGCGGTTTAGTGGATGAAATGGGCCAGCTATGCAGGTTACACAAGGCATGAATTTTTACTTTTTCCAAAGGTAGAATCCCCCCGTAATTACACTACAAATTTTTAGAAGCTAGAAGGTAAAAATTACTGATCAATGAAGGTCAAACTTTGCCCTGACTTTAAGGAAATTGATGCGATAGCCTGCTTGTCTGAGTTATTCCATTGGAGTCCATGGGACTGGGTTTTTATTCTTTTCTTCTTCTGACGTAATTTCCTGTTTTTTTTTTCTGTTGGACGCGTGCGCGCGCACACACACACACACACGCGCGCACGCACACACACACACAGACACACACACACACAAATGAACATTAACAGAGACACACTAGAACCATAATTGCCTTTGTGTAGAAGGCTTACCAGTCCTCCTGTGGGCGGAGCTTTAGCCCATGTGGGACTTCAGTAGGAGGAGTCAGTTCTCCTGATAGCAACAGGCTGAAACTCACACAGAGCAGCTATCATCCTGACGGCCTGTAATACACTCCATTCTGCCTCCCTGTACAGCACCGGAACATTCTCCTGTGTGTGTGTGTGTGTGTGTGTGTGTGTGAGTGTGTGTGCATTGCATGGGTGTGTGTGAGCGTGTGAATGTATGAGTGCATGGGTGTGTGTACGGGTGGGGGGGTCAGTAATTGCAGTCAGCATCACACCGACCTCAGTTAATTCATTCCCTCATTATTTCCGCAGGGAGGGGTAGAACATGCCAAATATAATTCACGTCAGAGCCACAGATGTATGATCCACCAAAAGGCTATAGTGTCTCATACACTTTCTGGCAACATGTTAACACTACTGGTCCCTGGGAATCTGTTTTAATGGTGATTGGCTGTGATGTAGTGCACCGTGGGGTCTGCGGGACCCCAGAGGAAGTATCAGGCTTTTAGGGCATATAAAGCCTTTATTATGGGATAACAATGCTTCTATATGCAGAGCAAAGTCCATTCATGGTTTTCTTGTGATCGCCATGGAAGATCTCTGGCCTTAAACAGATCCCAGACCTCGCTTCCCTCAAACACCAGTGGGATCGAGTGGAAAACTGATTTCGATCCAAGTTGAAAATAAGTTCGCCTTCCGCTGAAAGTAGTTCTTTACACTAAGGATGCCTTTTCCAAAAACATCGTCTGCACTTAATAAGAAGTACATCAGGAATAATCAGAGGAGCGCAGCTCTGCCCGGAGAACATCGGGCGGCATCTGGGAAAGTGACATTCTCCAGAATCTCGACAATACACCGCTTTATAATTTGTTGCCTCAGAGTTGACATTTGTTGACGTTTGATGGCTTGTTTGTGCCATCTGTAAAATGTGTAGCGCATTACGCTGCGGCTCTGTTTCTAATTCTGAAGGAATAAACGTGCGCAGTTAACTCAATTTTCCGCAAGTTTGAAGCACAGTCACTCTCACAATTACGCCTCTCATAAAAGCATCGCTTAGCCCAACAGTTTCAATTAACTTTTTAATGAGAATTGATTTGTTGCTTATTTACAAGGGGAAACACTTCAATCTTGGGGATGATTTAAAATATTTGCCTAGTGAGAATAACGCTGTAGCGCGGATGGATGTGTACGTCTGTTAGTTTAGGGATGACTTGAGGCCGATATGTACCTGACCTTTTCTCCACAGATCACTTGTGAAGATACATTCATGAGCCTGAATTGATGAACTTTGAGTTTTATTTAACGGGGAGCCCCAATACTGATCAGCGCTGTGTTTGTTATCCTTCTAACACTCTGTAATCTGCCTTTTCTCTGCCTCTGTGTCGAATCCTATCTTTTAATGAGATCGAACTTCATTAAGGAGGCTCATGTGACAGGTACACTGGACTGACTGTCTCTCCACCCTCTTTGGACCCATGAGTATTTGAATACGGAGGGGCATTGGTATTATGGGGGGGGGTTAAGGGTTCAAATTTAACTCCACAATACGCATCAAATCAAACTGAACAGTATACCTTGAATCTAGTGCACTTTGGCCGTGGAATCGGTTTTAGTTTCAACACATTGATTCAATGGACATCATCGAGAAATATGGTTTATTTATGGTCCAGGAATTTCAGATTTGTTCAGTACTTTGGCAGTCAGTGTGTGACAGTCAGTGTGTGATTTTGTTTATGGGGCCACAAGTATTTTGAACATTGCGCTACAATGCATTATGCAGATGTTTTCTCATATTCTGGTCAGTGCAGTGATGAAAACTGCAAAAATATTAACCTGGAAGCAGTGAGACATTCTATACAGAGTGCAGGCCAGCCTATAAAAGAGTCAAAAAAGTTATATTAATGAGACAAAAAAAAAAAAAAAAAATCTCACGCAAAGTGCAGACAAAAATTGTGCCCTCTGGGCCAAAATAATAGTACTAAAAATACATGAATAAAAGATAGCAAATATATATATTTTGTGTGTGTGTGTGTGTGTGTGTGTGTGCATGATCTTGCCCTATAGCCATTTCCTGTCATGTGACTTCAGTAGTGCTGGATGTGCAGTGTAGCACTCATAGTAAAATAATCAATTAGCATAAATCTGGAGAATGATCCTCTGGGTGCTAACCTCGCCCTTACTAACCTCCCACCAGCAGGGGCAACGTGGAGCCTGTTAAATAAGTACACAGCTGAGCCGCAGGGCGGTAGTGTAGGGAAAGATTCTCTGTGGAGTTTCTTCACGGTTTTATTTGAGTTTATTTTAGCCTGGGGTGCGAAAGGCAGAATATTTCACCTTTTGTTAAAATGAGATGAATCTGAAAACTCTTTCATTATTTCAATTTCAAATCTGCCTCGGCAAGGTTGCCAGTCGTAAACAGACAAGCAAGAGTGTCTCCTGAGTATAGTGCTGGTGATGAAATTCAGGCTGCCGATTGGGTGGAAGAGCTGGGAGATTCTGAAATAGGGTAAAGGCAAACTTTTAAGACCACTATCATTTCATTTAGCTATTTTCCCATAGAGCTATCCTCACTTCCCAGTGTGTTTCTTCAGTTTATACGCAACAAACAAGTTAGGCTATACTAAACTCATATCAGTGGCCTCCATTAAATCTATTCTCCATTAAATGTCAGGCAATGTTCTCAGATCAGCAAAATCTCTGCTAATTCATTTAACCATCTCTAATCGCAGTAACCTACCTGTTCTTCAATTGCGCAAATGCTGATCTGAGATCAGTGAGCTCATGTCTGCCTTGGTCTACATCTATTATATTACAGTTATGTCCATTACAAACTGGAATTTACAGTAGCTACTGTTCTTTTTTGGACTTCGGTAAATGGTTTTTTGAATGGGTCTTGTGGTAGACTTCCCTCTTCTAGCATCTGCATGTTGATTCAGTTTGAAGACTGCCTCCTGTTGGCTGGTCTGCTGAGAGTCAGTCATATACCACATACTGGATATTAATGAAAAGGTGCACTGCATTTTTATCGCCATTTTAGAAGTATCTGCCCGTCACCCCCACCTCAGCATCTTATTGTGCATTAGTTTTCAGTGATATACTGCGTATTCCCAGCTCTCAAATTCACATTGTTCCCAAATGATTGTACTCCTGGGTTGGCAGTATAAAATGAGGATATATTGGAAATAAATAATATTAGGTCACCAGTGCATTCATTGTTAATGTTTCAAATTCACCTGCGGCTTTTTTGCAGTGCTCCATTGGGAGACATGCGCTAGTAGTTCTACCTCAGATAAGACTCTCGTGCACTGAGCGTGCTCCGAACTTTGACTGCCGTCTTCATATTTTGATAAAATGCTTTACTGAGCGCATCCTTCGTACTGCTCCATTTCAGCCACATTGTGAATTTTACCCTGCGCCATTAGGCTGTTACAGTCAACAAACAGAAATGTCCTCTCCACAATTTCCCTTTGCTTTTAAAACCCACCATTTTCTAAATGATTCAGGGAAGTAAGCAGATATAAACACTTACAGAAATGCCGAATTCGGCCCGATTGAAAACTCCCTTTTCCGCCTCGTTGGCAAAAAAACCCAACATCATCTCGCAAATGGAAGCTGAAAATCTCTTGAAGAACTCGTCCTGTTCTTCCATGAAATATTCACATTTCTCTGAGTGCAAAACAAATGCCCTGTATTGAAAGAGAAGGAAAAATATCTGCCTAGCAGCGCTTGTGGATTTCCGGAGCCCCTGGGTAATCAGTAATATCTTTATAAAAGTTAACATTAATGGGATTCTCGTCTTTATTGCTCCTGATGCTTCAGACGTTCAGTGGTCCCCTCGGGAAACTTGAAGTGGAAAAATGGAGAAAAGTTGGGAAAATGTCTCAGAACCAGGACAAGAGGACCAGACAAGCGAAGCACTCACAGGTGAAACGCAGGCTGCATGGTTTTAATTTTTTAACCGTGTATTCATTATTCAAGTCACATCACCACGGTCCGGGATTGTGTGGTCAACGAAAGAAGACGCCTCCATGTGAAGTTTCAGATGTTTTCAGTAGTTTGCAGGGAAATGTCAAGGAAATGACCGGAGGGGCAGAACAGGGGGAGTTACGTAAATGGAGCGATGGCACTTTACTGGATGTATTTTTCAGGTTCCTGTCTCTGGGTTTATTTCTCTCCAATTCTAGAAGAGAGATTATTTAAGCCTTGGCCATGCACTGTGATGAAAGGGTCGGGAAAGACTTGTCACAAAAATTACAGGTTGCCTGTCCGCTTCAGCTATCACAGAGTTGGTCTTGTACAGTAAAAAACCATCCACTACAGGAATAATAACTGCTACGATAACTATGTGCAGCTACTTCCCCCAAAGTGGTTGTTTTCAGTTTGGTTTTTCTGTCAATTCGTCTGCAGGACTTCACCAAATCTACCCACCCGATCTTCCTGACACTTGGTGGAGGGGTGTGGCATGGGCTAAGGAAAGACCAAAGAATTTGAGCCGGATACAAAAATACTTTTAAATCTTGTAAAACTTTTGGAAATTTAGGGCTTGGGCATGTAGATTTTCGTATCATTGAGCGGTGGACTATTGGCCTGGGCAGAGGTCTGCTCTCTCCAAGTGTCGCTCTAATTTTAGATATTGCCTGCAACTCAAGTAGATGGCAAAGTTTGTGTAACAGCAATGTCACAGTGACAATGAGAAATATAATCACAGGTATCAACTTCAAATAATTTATTTTTATTGGATGAAAGACGGAAATATTGACTGCCAATCAAAATCCATCCATATTTATCATCTTGTCACATTCAAAATGGTAAATGATTTAGCTGAGAGACTATTCACACAAGGCTGTGTCTCATGACTGTGGATGCACAGGCCTTTTTATTATCGTCATCTTTATACGCGCAGGTTTTTGTGTTTTTTTTGTGACGCGCTTTAATTACCAACGGTAAAATGTACCCTCAATTTTGCATATTTATGAATGACCATATGAAAGTACCTTGAATTATTATTTCCTAAAATAATAAAATTGAAAAAATGTCTGCATTGTTTACCTCCAATTCCTGGCAAGCAATCGCACTTTTAATATGACATTATTAGCTCCCAGTCGTGCGGAATAAATACAGCCCTTGCCTCAGAAAACGACTCTGCTGTTAACAGCAATCATATAAACTCTCCCTCTGAAATTCTGCCTGTAATTTACTTTACTTAGTTAGTCTTCTATCGCTTATATTCCACAGCATTTGTAGGTCAGTCAGAGACCACCAGTAGAATGGTATCGTTCATCACTGTGGATGCTATCTATATTAATGCAATCAATATTATAATTATCTTTTTGGTAAATATTCCAAGAGTGGATGGGCCTTTACTCGAAGAGAGGTTTTGAGAGATATTTGCTCGACTCATATGTTGTGCCTCAGCTTCTTGCTTTAAACAGAGTTTTTTTGAGTCAGCGCTTTCCCTCCTTACTGATCTATGAAACTGTTCCAACTGAGGGAGACCTTATTGCCGGTCAGGTGCGGTCGGCTGAGAGGTGTCTACAGGTCGGAGCTCATCTTCACATTCCAGCGTCTGGAGGCACGAGCGATTGAGCGCTAAATGTGTGGAAACAGTAGTGTTCATTCCTCACGGAGAGCTTTTCGGAGAGGGAGGGCGAGATGAGCCAAAAGGGGTAACGCTGCCAGCTGAGCACGCCCAGACCTGAGTGATAGATGACACTATCCGGCCGGCAGAACGCATTCTTTCTCCTTCTGTTACTGATCGAATTTTCAAGGGAGATGAATTAATTCAAAAAGTTCCTCAATGAGTGTTGAATTCTTTGGGTAAGCCCTGTGATGAAGGTCTGTTAGATGTGTTAGTTACCACGTCTGTTAATGCATTTGATTTACTCAAATATACAAGCTCATGAGAATGAAATTTATCTAAGACCTTCAATATGGGCTTCTGAGCTCTAGCCCACTTAAGCTAGCGTGTTGCCATCAGAAACATTTTGTCACATCATGCCTTTATTACTGGTGAGGTTTACTTGAGCCAGCTGGTTACACCACTGTCTTTCTTATCGCTTCTTGTAAATTGGTAGATATGATAACTTATGTGATGGTAAAACATTTTTATTCATTCATTTTTTTTGCAATATGAAGTGCTTAATAAAGTATCTGTTAATGAGCATTATATTATATCTGAGTATTTGCTTCTATTCTTGTCAGTATATCGTTACTAAGGTTGCGTAACTGGGCTAATATCATTAGTGAGGTCGCACGGTAATGTTGGTCGATTAGCTTTAGCGAAGCTTTGCAGTGATGTTGGTCAATTAGCATTAGCGAGGTTGCGCAGTGATGTTGGGCAATTGGCCTTAGTGACATTGTGCATTTGGGTGATTAGCATAAGTCAGGTTGTGTGGTGTTGTTAGAGGTTAGCATTAGCATGATTGCATTATGTGGTCGGGTGATTAGCACTAGCAAGTTTTTGTAATGATGTTGGGTGAGTTGGTCTGGCTCGATTTTGCCTTTCCGGTCGACCTCCATGGTGTTTTTTATGGATGAGGTAGGCCTGTTAAGTTCAAGAAACCACATATGAACCTCCCTCCTAGGACCTTGCTGAAACCATTTAAAAAAGCCCCAGACCAAGGATTGTCCAAATACCTTTGACCATTTGGGATATTTTAAAAAGTAAAACACTGAATGAATGATGGACACACCCATCCTCCATCAGCACTGTTCCACTTTCAACTATTATGTGCTCACTAACAATGAATGTCATATTAATGATGATGAATTGGGCCCTTTGTACCACAGCAGAAAGGTGCTTTAAACAGTAAAAAGAGACTTATTGGTGTAAAGTAGTCAGCTGAACTTTCAGAGGTAAAACTGTATATCCTGGCATCAAAAAGCATGTTTGTCAAAAAAAAAAAAAAAACGGTGGAGACAGGCTCATTTTCTCAGCAATGAAATGAAACATAAAAATATTCAATCAAATATTTGTGTGTCTAGATAAGTTCCTCTGACACAAAATTATAAAAGTTTGCAAATTTGCAAACCAGCTCATTCTGAACCGACATAAATCTCAATTCCTAACTCATTTTGTGACTGAATTGATGTGCATCTTCCCAAACCGCATTGAATTATGGCTGCACACTGTCAAACTATCAATTTCCATTTTACAACGCATTTACCAGGCAATATTTCTCTTTCCTGAAGAAGGTCATGCAGCAAAATTTAATATTTTTCTCACACATACTGTAAATCAATTTCTGCCTTCCATAGAGCTGAATGCCAGCATAAATATATAGATGAATGTGGGAATATTAAATTTCCATCTCTGGGGAGGAAAAATTACTGGAGAAGAAGGCGAGGACTGATAAAAAAAATGTTCTTTCAAAATAACTTTGTCTTCCTTTAATGGGGCCTCTGGCATTTTTCAAGCACCTGAGATTCATGACAGTCTTTAAATCATAACTGGCAGGGGTCAGGTTGTCGCAGTCGGGTAGATTGATAAATAATGGCAGATCTACCTGGCATTATATCTTAGGGGGCTTTTTAAAAAGGTCACCATGTAGTACGTCTTAAAAAGTGGAGACCATGGTGCTATAGGATTTACATCACAAATCAAAGCAGCACGGTGGTGTAGGAGTTAGCGCTGCTGCCTCGCAATAAAGAGGTTCTGGGTTCCCCGAATGGCCAGAACCTGTCTGTGTGGAGTTCATGTTCTCCTCGTGTTCTAGTGGGTTTCTTCTGGGTCTCTGTTTTCCCCCACCCTGTAAAACATGCTCTATAGGAAGCAGCGTCCCTGACCAAAGCTCTGGCTTTACAAAGGCATGCTCTATAGGAAAACTCCTGCCAGTGTCCCTGACCAAGGCTCTGGCATTAGAAAGACATGCTCAATAGGAACACTCCTACCAGTGTCCCTGACCAAGCCTCTGGCTTTAGAAAGACATGCTCTATAGGAACACTCCTACCAGTGTCCCTGACCAAGCCTCTGGCTTTAGAAAGACATGTTCTGTAGGAACACTCCTACCAGTGTCCCTGACTAAGGCTCTGGCTTTAGAAAGACATGCTCTGTAGGAACACTCCTACCAGTGTCCCTGACCAAGGCTCCGGCTTTAGAAAGACATACTCTATAGGACCCCTCCTACCAGTGTCCCTGACCAAGGTTCTGGCTTGAGAAAGACATGCTCTATAGGAACACTCCTACCAGTGTCCCTGACCAAGGCTCTGGCTTTAGAAAGACATGATCTATAGGAACACTCCTACCAGTGTCCCTGACCAAGGCTCTGGCTTTAGAAAGACATGATCTATAGGAACACTTCTACCAGTGTCCCTGACCAAGGCTATGGCTTTAGAAAGACATGCTCTATAGGAACACTCCTACCAGTGTCCCTGACCAAGGCTCTGGCTTTAGAAGGACATGATCTATAGGAACACTCCTACCAATGTCCCTGACCAAGGCTCTGGCTTTAGAAAGACATGATCTATAGGAACACTCTTACCAGTGTCCCTGACCAGTTTTTTTTTTTTCCTGTTGAACTTTCTGTCATATTGAAATCCTATGTCAATTTTTCCACTTCCCAAATGACAAGTGGCAAGATTATCTGTGGGCGACTGAATGACGCCACAGCTCATAGAATAAGACAGTTGAAACATTGAAGTAGCCAGTCTGCTGTAATGGCCATAAATCAAGTGCCACTGCATGATATTTCATGTTATTGTGCAAGAATGCGCACCTGTGCCAAGTCGTAATCCTTTAGACCTGGCGGGATTTAGAGGAAATAATTAAGGAAATAATAGAGGAAAGACTGAGAACCTTCTCCACCTAAATCCATTTACCAATTTAGCATCTCAAAAAGGTGCTTGAGGGATCATTGCTTAAAG
This sequence comes from Gymnothorax reevesii, assembly GCA_029721435.1. Lineage (NCBI taxonomy): Eukaryota > Metazoa > Chordata > Actinopteri > Anguilliformes > Muraenidae > Gymnothorax > Gymnothorax reevesii. Next base: position 52,200,399 of record CM056590.1, read on the forward strand.
TTGGCACAGAATTATGGCACAGTGAATTGAATTATTGGATTATACGTCACACAATTCCTTTACCTCAGCATGTAACATCCCATCTCAAACAAACAATGAATGAAGAAATGACCCCAGCCACACTCAGTTTTCATATTTCCATGTCTTCAGAGTAAATTACACTTCTACCCATGTTTTTTGATGACCGGGCCCAAGGGTACTCCTGTGCTGTGCACATTTCTTTACAACACAGGTATAATGTTTGGAGAAATAGCCTCTTTAAAGGTTGTTTCTAATTCACCATCTTAAGCCCTGAGCCTCTGGTTCGAAAATGACATGCCCAAACTGAAATTAGCATATCCCTGCAACTACTGGGTCAATTTGAATAATCTTGGTGTCATAATTAAGGTAACACCATTTGGGATTTCTGTCATTCTGTAAAAATCAGTGTATATGTCACTGAGTCAGAGTGAACGAAGACGGTACACAACATAAATGAAACATCTCATTTGCGGCTAACAAAGTTTTACTTCTATCCCTTGTGAACTTACTACGTTGCAGTCTGAAGCCTTTCATTTGATGTTTTGTTGGTATGCCTAGCTCAAATTCAGGAAAAACGCTAACGACTGAGCACTGTTCTGATTTTATCCTATGTTTTGCTTCATGCTTATTTACTTGCTTGGTGCTTGAATTCCGTTCTGTTGAGGTAAAAATGGTCAACATAAGCTTTTTGCGGAGTTTCTTCCCATTAAGTTAATATTCCGCGTGACAATGTTGCTTTGAGGAAACATGCGGTATTTATGATGCGTAATGATCGTGCTCGGTACCGGGGGCATTTGGGTTTCAGAGGTTAACTATTTTTACTTAGTTAACCCTCCTTCTCTATCTCTGCGCTGGCACCTGTAACAGATGTACTGAGGCTTTCTGATCAGCCCGTATAAGTAAAGAAATAAAATGGCGGCAGTCATGCAGGCTCTCAGTTGTCTTGGCTGCAGTTCCTCTGTGCATTTGGCACGTTGTCACACAGGGTCTCTCTGTTCTGACTCACTAACATCCGATGCTGAAAAGAAAGGCAGGTATTGCAATACAGCACTCGGAGAGATTGTGGACCTGGATTGACTTGAAGCACGTCGCTCGGCGCGGTGCCGTTTTACGGCCCTGTCCAGTGTACCCTGTACTGGGCTGAGGCAGAAGGACAGGGTCAGTGAGGCGTGGAATTCACACTGGCAGTGCTTGCGGAAAGCAGGTCATTCTGGCCACACCATCTGAGCAAACAACCAGGGGAGCGCAACTCATTCCACAGCACTCCTGGGAATGTAGCCAGGGACCATGGGCATTGTAGTCCTCTGGAATTATGTTTTTGTGTTTCCTGAGGGAATGGGTATTTCTGGCAGGCAGGGACAGGAGTTTGTATAAGCTCAGTGAATTACAGACAAAGTGATCGCATTAAGCATTAAGTAAGGGTTGTCCAACTTTATTATTTTGTTTTTCTAGTTTACTTTCCTGTTTAAAGGCAATCCTGGCAGGTGAAGTTCTCATTTGCCCTTTCATGTGTGTGTGTGTGTGTGTGTGTGTGAGTGCTAGTGAGGGCAGGTGATCGCAAAAGTGCAGTATCCTGAATGACAGACCTTTACTCACTGATACAATGATATCCCAGTGCAAATCCAAATACGAACAGTAAATTACCGTAGAATATAACGACTTGTGAAACAAAGTTGACTCCTTCATTAATTACAGGGGCTGTTCTGATCCAAAAAAATATTGCGGTGTCAGTAAAAGCAGTGTGCAGAAATGATTATGGCCATAAATCGCCAGGAAATTAAATTTAGAGGGAGAATAATGATTTTTTCCCATTTACTTCCATAAAGTCTATGAATAAATAAATCATCCCGGATTTATCTGCGGTATGATACATATTAATTAATTAATTACTTTTTTCTTTATGGATGATGTTCCGCTAAAATGCAGCCGTGTCTGGCTGAGTAAAATCTGTTTAATCTAAATCTGCGGCATATCTATAAATGATTAACTCACTGTTTTATACACCCCGCTGGTTCGGCTGTTCCGTTTGCTGACAGCCGAGAGGAACTCGCTGAATACTGAGAGGATTCTGTTTTCGCTGCTTTATCTGGAGATTTGTTGATAGGAGGACTGGGAGGGAAAACAGTGTCTCGGTGAGATAGTGACTTGAAGAGAAAGTGCAGTGATGACACTCATACTCGTATTGGAGAGTCCCCCCCTGCAGACAGGACATTGCTATTACACGCTTCATCGCCTCTGTCTGCTGACTGCGTCATTTCCACAAAGTTCCCGCTTCCCCTATTCTGCACATTTTAAAAGAAGGAATTGCCATGATTTAATTCTTTTTTTCTTTTACCCTTTAAATGGCCCCCACGCACGCGCACACACACACACACACACACACATATAGAAACACACAATAATTCCTCATTGGGTGGGGCCACGATGGTAATCTGATAAGGTAGGGAGCAGACAGAGGTGTTACTTCTGTTATGGCCCCAATTTGTTATTACATTTATAACACAACAGCAACAGCAAGGGATGACAAACACAGTTTTAACAACTAAAACACATTTAATTTTTAACAAAGACAAAGACTAATAACAACCTACAACTAAAGACCAAGATTGATAAATAAAAAAAAACAGAAATAATTACACTCCCTTTTTGGTGGGGTGGCTTGGTGATGTCCTGGATGAAGAAAATGCTCAAACACAGGCAAAGAAATCCACAAAAGAAACGTCACAGGTCTTGAACAGAATGGCAGGTCTGGTCATCTTCTTGCAATTTCTCCTACTACTTTACTGTCTCAAATCTTTTCCTTATATACTCTTTTGCAGACCCCACCCACATTTAGACCTCTTTTTTTTAATTTTCTGAGACTTGCCCCAGACATGTCCAGGACATGTCTTAACATGACTTCAGTCTGAGCTTAACAAAAAAAAAGGTAAATACTGCCATCTAGTGGCCTATATTCACATTACACTTCACACAAACCTCTAGAACAAAACCCCCACCCTGCAAAATTAGAGGCTTTTATTTATTATGCTCCACTGGGGACAAGTTAATTCCACAAAAGCCGCGTTCACCGATTAACCTGTTCCTTAAAGCAGCCTTTAGAAGGACTGCTGTCCACAAATCTGCATCATGTTTTAAGTGTGTTACCCTTCAAAACTCAGCCCCTCCCTCTAGGACGGCAGAATTCGGCCACCCAAGGAAAGAGAGAATTTATAGGCGAAATCCTCTTAGCGAGCCATATTTACACTTCTCTAGGCTGAAAGAATTTGAATAGTTGGACAAATAAATGTGACCTCTGGAGACAGGTTTAGTCAACAGGTATTTGAGGAGTAACATGACAATTTGCCCTGTTGCTAATGCTAAGTTGAAGAAGCGTAAGACTAAAGGTCTGCCGTGGATTGATGACCTTGTCTAAGCTCTATGGAGGGATTGCAGGAAACTAAAACGGGCGCTTGACAAGCTTCATATTTCCTTGAAATCTTGAGAAACAATCCCTTCAAATATCAGGAAGAAGTTGAGGATGTGAGAACGAAATACCTCTCTAACATAATTTCCATCAACTCTCATAATCCCAAGGTCTTACTCAGTACCATTATTTCTATCGTCTGTCCCGCCGATGGTGTTGGAGGAATTTCGGTAGGTCGTGTCACTCCAGGAAATGTTCGCCACTATTCAGAGTCTTCTCCATTTGTAGATAATGGCTCTCACTGTGGTTCGCTGGAGTCCCAGAGCCTTAGCTTTAAAACCCTTTCCAGATTGATAGATGTCAATGACTTTGTTTCACATCTGTTCCTGAATTTCTTTCAGTAACGTACTGCTTTTGTCCTGTTCACATTGTCAGACAGGTTCTGTATAAGTGAGGTTTACATTTAACAGGGCTGGCAGTGATCATGCTGGGGTGCGTCTTGTGAAATTGAACCCAATTATCAATGAAATGTGTTTAATTGTTTGATTTTGTAACTAAGGTGGCAATTACTTTTTGCACATCGGGCCTAGTGAGGTTGGATAGCTCTTTTTTTTTCAATAAGCAAAATTTTCATTTGAGAATTGCATTTTGTGTTTGTTTGATTATCTGATATTAAAATTGTTTGAGGATCTGAAACGTCTAAATATGCTAAAAGAGAGTAAATCGGAAAAGGGGCGAATACTGTTTCACTGCACTCTGCACTCAGAGGTGTTTTGACATAACAAGAGCAAAACGTGACATACCTAAAGGAAAGCCAAGGCTTCCTGCACAGAAAAAGCATTCTTCCTGCATTAGCATTGATGAGTAGGACTCTCCAGCAGCATGGAATCGATAGTTCACTGTAGCAGAGGGGAACACGTGCTCAACACCTAACCGTTTTTATCGGCCCAATACACAAAGCTTATAGACAGGCCCCATGACAGCCTCTTTCCTGCTTATACCTCAAATCACGGCTGTCTAATAACACTCTACGGTCCAAGTCACATTTGAAGCACTGATTACTAAAACCCCACAAGTCAAGTCAAGTGTGACTTATGGGGTTTTAGTAATAGGTGCTTCATTTAATTCAGTTTATTGCGCTAAACCGTCTTCCTCTGCTAACTCCTGTCTGCACAACATTGCCACAGTATTGCTGTAATCAATTCAACGCAACTCAATTCAGTTATTTTTCATAAAATATAATATAATCAGCCTAATGAGGAACAGATGGCCTGTATTTTCAGGGCAGGTTTTAAAAAGATATTTGCAGCTGAATTAAAGCAGCTCTCTTTGTTGAAGTGGGCACTTTCTTGAGCCAGTTGTTTACCAGTAATGTCCCCGTCTGTTCGGACGCTCTGTCTGTCCATAATGAAGGCCAGTAACGGTCAGACCTAACAAGTCTGAGTGCTTGTAATAACTGGAATCACATATACTCTTAAGCAAACAAACAGGGCAGCACAAGGCAGCTGAGTTTTTATAAACAACCTTGGATTGTACTAGTAAAATAATACCTGTAGAAATCGTTGTCTGGTAAAAATGCTTGGTTTTTTCCGAAGAATGGTTGGCTGGGTGCTGGTTTCGTTTTTGCCCAACACTACAAGACTCCTGGTTGAGCTAATTAAAAATGGAGTTTAATTCAGACCTTGATAAGTATAATCCGCTGTGTTAGCGCTTGGCAAAACAAATATGCCACCTTTAAACACTCTGGTCTTCAGCAGACAGGACCAAACATCCCAGCGTCACAGTATTAACAAAAGCTGATGCTTAAAAGATGAGATAAAAGTTGAGCTGATGAGAAAAGGTAAATTCCTTCGAAATCTTCATCGCAGGTTGAGAGAGAGAGAGAGAGATATACATGTACAGCGCTGTCTTTTCAAAGGAATATTTCTCCCCCAAATGAGTGTACATATACTCACAGAACTGGCCGTAAACGTTTTTATTATATGAAATCACATCTTCTGTCCAATATTCTCTATGTCTTTAAGTACGATTATAACAAGGCAGATTACAAGAAATTCTGTAGAATACTTAGCAATGCTGACTGGTCGTGTGTACTCGACTCAACTGATGTTAATGCTGCATGGAATTATTTTCATAATCAGCTAAATACTGCAATTAACGAGTGTGTACCTTTGGTAAAAATTACTACTGGTGGTAGAATCAACCCGAGCTGTTTTAATGTATCAGTGAAAAAATGTGTTTGTAAAAAGTTCTTTGCCTGGAAGAGGTATCAAGAAACAAGAAGTTATCTCAGGTACCAGGAATATGTTAAGAGAAGAAATGCTGCCAACAAAAAGATTAGAGCGCCTAAGAGATTTTGAGAAAAATCTCTGTCAAAGGGTTACAAAGAACCCAAAAGCCTTCTATATGTATGTGAATAATAAGACAAAAAGCCACTCTAGGATCTCAAACCTTAGAAGTTGTGCCGGATTGGACGTTACTTCCTACCAGGGGATCGCTGATGAACTAAATGATTTTTTTCAGTCAGTCTTTGTTAAAGAGGAAGGTAAATATCTCATTTGGTACAACGATTTTCTGCATTGTACATATGATGATGAAGTATGCGAACCTTTCAACCTTATTGGTCATTTTGACACTAATGCGGTGCTTGATGTGGTGCTTCTCGCCTAATGGCGTTAAAAAGCTACTTCTTTCAATGAATCCAAACAAGTCGATGGGTCCGCATGATATTCTTCCTCGGGTGCTCAAAGAGTCAGCCGAAGCCATTTATTTTCCACTATATTGTTTATCGAATCAGTCTCTAGATCAATGCAAATTGCCTGATATCTGGAAACATGCAAACGTCACACCTATTCACAAGAAAGGGGATAAGGCTGAAACAGGAAATTATAGACCTGTGAGCTTAACTTCACAGATTTGCAAATTATGTGAAAAGCTCATAGACTTGTGGTTTTTCTAGGGAAAATTTTGTCAAACGACCAACATGGTTTCCGTAGAGGAAGATCTTCTCCCAAAAATCTACTGGTCACTCTGGAAGAGTGGACTAAATTATATGATGATGGCCTTCCCTTTGATGCTCTTTATTTAGATTTTCAGAAGGCCTTTGATTCAGTCCCATCTGCAAGATTAATGTACAAGTTAGGAAAATATGGTAGTAAAGGAAAACTCTTGAATTGGATTGAAAATTTTTTGAGTGACAGACAGCAAAGAGTGTGCTTGAACGGTAAAAGCTCAGCTTGTAAGCCAGTTACCAGCGGGGTCCCACAGGGATCAGTCATTGGTCCTATTTTATTTTTAGTGTACATAAATGATATTCCAGGTGAGATAGAGTCCAAGTCCAAAATTTTTGCGGATGATACCAAGGTATATCACCCAATTACATCTCTTGTCGACAAAGAAACTCTTCAAAACGATATCGAAAAACTTGTTGCTTGGTTGAAAAATTGGCTGTCAGGCTTTAACGAGAACAAATGCAAGGTTCAGGTATTCATGTTGGAAAGAAAAACCCTTGTTATGATTACACAATAAAGGTAAAATTCTGGAAAATATGACTGAAGAAAAAGACCGAGGCGTATATATATATATATATATATATATATCGAATAACTTGTCCTTTTCTAAACATATTGCCGTATCTGCAGCCAAAGCCAATAATATTCTGGGTATGATCAAAAGAACCTTTTCATATTTGGATAAGGAGTCTTTCCTTATATTGCATAAAAAGTTTTGTTCGCCCCCATCTCGAATATTGTGTCCATGCATGGTCACCCTTCCTTGAGAAGGATAAAAGTGTACTTGAAATAGTCCAAAGAAGGGCAACAAAAATAATCCCAGAGCTCCAACATATGTCCTAAGAGGATCGACTTGCGGTTCTAGGTCTTACTACCCTCGAAGATAGACGAACTAGAGGGGACCTAAATGAAAAATGTTCAAATTATTGCATGGTTATGAAAATGTGAACTATGAAACATTTTTTGAACTTCGACATTATGCCGGCTTGAGACGTCATCCATTGTCATTAGAGTTACACAGGTCTAGACTGAATGTAAGAAAAAATTTCTTTAGCAACAGAGCTGTGTTAATTTGGAATAATTTACCAGAAGATGTGGTTCTCTCACCTAGCGTGAATGCTTTTAAGAATAGGTACGACAGGTACAACAAACTAAGTCAAAACCCTTGAATATTATTATGGTGTTTTTATTGCTATGATGTCTCTCTATATATATTATTGTATATTTTATTTGTTAAACAATAAAATGAATGAAGGAATGAATGTTCTTTGCTGTAAATTTCAATAAACTAAATGTAAATATTTATACAGTAGTTTATATTTTGGTTGAAGTAAAAAAAGAGAAATATAATAGTTGCTGGGGCAGTGTTTGATAAGTTGCTCACATGTTTATCACTAAAGTCTGCTTTCTGACTATAGTTTGTTGATAGGAATTGATGAGCTCCTGAACTAGCTTCAGCACAACGACAAACTGTAATACCTCTGCCATTTTATCACCACTCCTTGCTCCAAGTCTTTGCTCTTATTGTAGAATAAAATAGATGGTTATAGTGTCTGGAGACCTACATTGCTGCTGTACCCTTTGCGTTCGGAGACACAGGTTTGCCCCTGAAGATATTTCCGGGCTCAACGAACACTCGGCCTCTGCAACAAAAACGTGGCAACAGGAGATACTAAATGATCATTGAAAGTAAATGAGGCGAAACTTCAGCTGCAAACAAACAATTCCATAAAGACAAAACAATGCAAAGAAAGAAAAAAAAAATCTCTGTCTGAACACAGTCCCAGAGGGTATTGTTAAACAATAATCACATTCTTTCATCGCACGTAAGGTGGAGTGAAAGAATGCATCGCTGTGGAATGGGGTTTCTCAGGAAGTGAGCTCTCGCAGTGCGTGGGCTGAGCATGTGCAATTAAATGTACAGGGGATTAGTATTAACGATTTTTGTAAAAACTTTTGATTAACTACCTCAAGGCTTTATTCATGCCTGATCAGTGAAGCTTTTTGTCAGGCCAGACGAGGATACGAGTGAAATGCCCTCTTCATCACAGGTATAAACAATTAAAAAATTGAAGCACTGATTACTAAAACCCCACAAGTCAAGTCAAGTCAAGTGTGACTTATGGGGTTTTAATAATAGGTGCTTCAATTCACATCAGTGCACTGCAGGCATCATATACTGTCGTTGTTCAAATATTTAATTTTATTTGAGTGGGCGTGATACAGTTCAGCTCTGAGTCTGTGTTCCTCTCGCTTCCCTTATTGCTAATTTTTCAGTCCCTTTATCTGTTAAAATTGCAATACGTGGCGAAACAGCACCAGACAATTTTTTCGACAGAAAACCGGGGAAAAAAAAAGAAAAGAAAAAAAACTCAGTGTTTTATTAACTTAATCTGTGAAGTCAGGAAGTATTATTCACAGTGTTTTACTTTTTACTTCAGTTTTAGTTCCAAAACACCATGACGAAAAAAAAAAAAGTTTCCTCTCAGAGTCACGGTCATTAAAATTGAATTTTCGCATCCAGGAGGTCCCAGGGTTAATGAAACTACGACTGTCATGTCTCTTTTCAAATAAAAAGAGAGAGAAAGAGACATTTAAAGGAAAAAGGAGAACACAGCATCTGCCTCTTTGAGTCTGGACCCTTGTTTGGAAATCTCCACTGTGCTGGCTTGAGAAAAGCACAAGTGTAAAAGGCGAGGAACTAGTTTTATTCCAATAACAAAGGCAGCAGTAGGAGTTCTGGGCGAATCAAAGGATTCCAGCATCAGCATTGGGGACAGGGCGGGCAGCTCACCTATGCTGTGCCGTTTTCATTAGTGTTTATGTCAGAACTGCAGGCTCTTAAACAGCCGCTGATCCAGAGAACGGTGTCCTCTTGCATTGTTAACGACACCAGCGCTACACTCCCTGTGCACTGTGGGTAATGGAGCCTTCAGTCGGGATGGGTTTCTGTCTGACATCTGCCGGTTGGTTAGTGAGGTCATTACTCATCAGTTAACCAGGGAATTGATCATGATTGATCATTAAATCAATTCTGCATGTAGTCTTGATCAAACATGTCATTATGAAAACACTGATAAGTTGTGCCTGGTACAGTTTACCCCACCAGTTTACTCAGTGATCAGTCAGTAATCAGTGAATCCTTGACTTTCACCAGATGAAAAATTTAATCAGATGAATCTTGAAACTTTGCACACATTTCCTAACATATTTTTGTCTGATTTTATTAAACTGTTTTTGCTCTAAATTGCAGCCAGACACACAGACAAACGGACAAAGAAATGCCTGCAAAAACAGATGCCCCTTCTGCCTTCAGGTGGGGTAACTAGAATTTTTCGCTTCATCGATGGTTCTTGTTGTGTACGGATAACATTGACAGCTACAGCCTACAGACTGCTATGCATTGTGTGCATGAGGCAGATGAGTGTTTCTGATGGTGCGTTTCAAAAGAAACTGAACAGTTGAAAGAGAATTAATAAAGTAGGGTTCAATCGAAACCTCTTATGTTCCTCTTTTAGGGATACCATACCATCCGTGTGGATGATGATCTCAAATATATTGTGGAGACCATATTGTCTCATGACATAGTCATGAAAATAATGAGCAATATAGCGCCAACAAAAATTCTTACATGTTCAAAATAATTATTTATGTAATAGCCGTATTAATTCCGTATTACCTATGATTTTGTCAATGACTCCAGCTGATTGGCTGGTTCTTTACAGCAGTAGGTCCTGACCCTCTTTCTGGGGATCATCTACCATCCTTTAAGCTTTCACTTCAACCCTCATCTGACTGTACGTCAGCCACTACTTAAAACATCCTGCTGGTGAATGAAATGCGCTTCCTAGGGCTGGGGTGAAAACCCTGAGGATAGTTACATAGGTTGGAACATGGTTGGACAGCCCAGCTCCAGCTGCAGATTGAGGTTTATTTTGGCATGTTGGTGGGGTTGCAGTGAAAAGCTCTTGAATGGGTTCTAAACCTTACAGGAGTTAAAGACTTGGATGTGGATGCCGGCTTTCATTACAACCAAGCCAGATACACACTTGATTCTAGAAATCAACCCCAAGAGTCTTCGCTTAAGACAGATTAGTAAATTCAAGTGTGTAACTGGCTCAGTTGAAAGCAAAGCCTGTACCCACAGAAACCCTTACTGGATATAGCTGAGTACCCCTGACCTACAGGATGGTTGATCTCCAAAAGCAGCCCTATTGGACACCACTGCTCATGGATCTCCCAGGGTCCAGAAGAACTTCCTCCTCAGGCTGACTCAGACAGGGTTTGGGTTTAACTGAGAACTGTGCAGCTCTCGCCGGTATAAGTGGCTCTAAGTGTGCTTTGCAAAAACAATGCGCTCTCGTTCAGCGTGACCTGGCGTCTCACCCCTGAAGCCTCGACTGTTGGGGCGCAGACGGTCCTCAGACACTCTGGAACCTCCACTCATTCACCGCTAATCTCGAGCACCTGAGGAGGGATTTCTCTGCCTGAAGGGTAGGATTACAGTCCCTCCCCTGATTTACAGTTGTCTCCCTACAACATCATCTCTTCAAAAGTTCATAATGATACAGGAATGCAATGCGTGTGATTTATGCTTCCAAGAGAATTTTTGGCAATTAAATGAGGCTAAATGACAGTTTATATGGAGAAATTTACTGCAAGCTGATTTCCCATATCCTCCTATTCTATAGAGAGAGAAGCACATCAGGCACATTTAACTCCATGAGTGAGGGGTTGTGAGTTTGGCCGTGATTCCCTGGTATTAGCTATTCCCAGATCGCCATAGGAGCCTAGCGGTAGACTGCCTGACGAGGAACTGCACAGCTGCTTGATCGCGCCCCCTGGTTTGGCCAGGAATCCCCGGAGAGGTTATATAAGGAAGTAGCCTCTGGGCCAATAAGAGAGGCTCTTGACCCTAAACTGCTAAAGGGGCTTTAGCCTAACATCACTCTCGCTCTCCACCCTAAATACTGTTCTTGCTGGCCTTTATCCCAGGAAATACCTGAAACAAAGAGACGTTCTCAGTGGAGCTCCCCTGGATACATGGAAGGACAAAACAAATCATACAAAGAATCCATTGATGACCAGTTAGTGTTTTTCTCCCATCAGCGTTAGCTATTGTTAGCCATCTCCCATTAGCATTATGTGAATTATAAAGTAAGTATAAAGTGGCCTCAGGCTCTCCGAAGATTGTGTACAATGAGATAAATGGTGTAAAATAGTCATTGGCTTTCTTGTAGTACTTTTGAGTGAATGAATGAATGAATGAATGAATGAAGCCAACAATTGAATTGGACCACAGCTCTCCATATTAATCGCAAAGAAATGAAATTACAAAGCGACAAAGCCCAACTTTAATGGCATTGGGAAAGAAAGACTAATCATAAGCGCTGAGTGATTCAGCAGTGATCACAAAAGTGAGCGCGATGCCAAAGTTGCACGTTCTGCTTTGAGACCGATGACCTTGTATCCACAGCCCTCAGTGCCAAACCAGGCAAACATATTGAAACAGACTCAACCTTCAGCAGCTGCTGTGTACTTCCTGTACCCCCAAGGGCCCTCTCTCCAACCTTGAGCCAATCACATTGTCCCGGAGGCGGAGGTTCCCACTCAAGGTCGAACCGTAATGAGTTTTTTTTTTTTTTCTTCCATTTCTGCCAGTTCCTCCGTACCCTGGAGGAATAGGATGGACGTGCTTTTCAGAGGATATCAGAGGGAGGTAAGGTACACCGATGCTTGACTTCGCTCTTCGCTCTCGCTCTCTGGGGGGGGGGGGTTGGGTGGGTGTGTGGGTGAGTGAGTGAGTGAGTGGCAGAGCAAAGCAGGATTTCGTTCCATCAACTCAAATAAAGAGAAAAGAGAAAAAGGTCGCTCCTGGTCTATTATCAGGGAACAACTCTGTCTTACAGGCCCTTTGAGCCACAAGGAACGACCTTGATAAGGCAGAATAAGAGAGAGACAGACAAACCAACTGGGGCCGTCTGCATTCACACTGCAAAGGGAGATCAGTCTCAATTCTCACAAACAGATGTACTGTACGTACCTGTGATCTACCAATAATGGACGTTTCACAAGTATGTTTCACAATTCATTAACAAAAGAAGGAGCACTGCCTTGTACGTTAATGAACTCATGCGACCCATTCTTGAATATAATGTCTCATGTTAAATTAATTAAAAATTTTCACGCGTAAGGCTCAATTTTTCTGCACGTACGTACCTGACGGGGAGTTATGAAGACATTTTCTCTGAAAGCTTTGGACATCTTGGCTGGTCCAATATTGTTCACGCCATAAATGCACCCAATAAAAAAGTAAAGTGCTTCATTTGCCCAATGTTCACAAAATAATGGCATGCGCCGAAACAAAACTAGCAAAAGTACACTATATAATGTGTGCATCATTCACAATATAATGTGGCCGTATCGGTATAGAATTACACAAAGTATACCCAAGAATACCAAAGAATACCTTTCAATCACACCTGCTTGCTGCTAATGAATAACCTTGCGTGTATTTAAATGAATGCAGTAGAACCACTCCCATTAATGGAAAATATTGGATGTAACTACTTAAAAGTTGACTCAAGGACTTGTCAGTTACAATGGTCGCAGTTGGCAGGATCGGGGAATTATAGGTGCAGCTCACAGATGATTTGATCCCACTTCATGTGCGTTACTAACTAATGGCGCAAATAAAGTTCTCGTGCAGTCTAATGCATTCCTGTTCACTGCCAGTACTTTTTTTCAATGCTCCTGAAGCGCTTGAAGCAGTTCTGTGATGGTGAGCGCTGTAGATTGGCTCGTATAAACTGCGGTTCCCCGCGCTAGCAAGCGGTGCCGCCATCATGGCTGTGCTCGGCTGCCTCGGGAATCGGGCCCTTTATCTCCTGGATTTCACTCGGGGTGACCTCAGAAAGAAGGTCATTTTACACCCCATTACTCGCTGTTAAATTCCACTTGGTTCAGGCGAGGAGAGATGGGGCGAGAGAGAGAGAGAGAGAGCCTTAGAACCTTCTCACTTCTATCAGAAAATCCAAAGGCACTTGCTGCTCCCCCAAGACATGTCTGCGGACACCAAACTCCTCTCCGTGCCTCCATCTTTTTTTCTGTTATACTGACATCCCTGCGCGAGTTCTTCAGAGCGATTTTTAAAATGCACTCCATGTACTGTACCTTCCGCTGGATAAGAGCCTGCGCTAAATGACAGTAATGTAGTAAAGAACTGGACACCGGAGAGCTGCCGTAACTTGTGAACCACAGAGAGACGAGTGCAAAATAAAAATCCTCCTCTTCCTCCATTTTGTCTGTTCTGCAACACCATGTGAAAACATCTTAAATATTAAATTAAATTCAAATCTGGAAAATTGTCTATAGTGACCCATGTCCGCAGTGACCTATCATATTAGCCTCATCTCTTATTGTCAGTGTTTGGACGCTCAGAGACATAACTCAATGCACTAAGGCCATTTACTCCGGCAAAGCCAGCCATTTCCGACGGTTGAAGTGTTCCTAACTCTTAGACTGATAGTACTGATGGCATATAGCACTGCATCAAGCCTAAATTTGCTAACTCTGGAGTTTTTTTGCCTCAACTGCATCGCAATGTCCCGGCAAACTATCCCACACTGTGACTGCTCTCTGCTTGAGTGCTCACTGCCCTGGGGTTATTGCGATTCCATCCTGATCCAGGAGAATGTTCCGGAGAAAATAATTTTCCCAGCTGGATGGTACTTGCCGGTAAAGTCCTCGGGTTCTCTGAATTTAACTAACTCTTCCACCGGCCAGAATGGCCGACAGCGCCCTTTATTCTGGTCCAAACGCTGAGCCAGCCCAGGCCTGCTGACTGCAGCTCCATCCATCTGGCGAGAGACTTATGGCCAACGGGGGACTCTCTGACAGAGCATGCTCAGTTAGTACAGGACATGGCCCGCGATAATCTCCAGGAAATGTGGAGAAACGGACTGTTGTTAAATCCAGTGTGGAGTGCAGCATCTCCGCTGGGCTTGGACTTGCATGATAAGGCACTCCCAGCAGGCTGCTGCTTTCACAGTGAGTACAGTAGTGACCTGCTTAACCGCTGTGTGGGTCACTGCATACTTTTCAATATAAAACTTATTCTTGCACGCAGCGCACTGTTACCAGTCAGAGAGCTCGGTGTACCTGGTGAAATCACGGTAGTAGTTACTGTGTGAAGATGGATTTTTTTGTTTATTACTCACATTTTTACATTTTCATCACATTAAGTGGGGCACAAATAATTTATTTATGTGGAGTCCAGGGCTTGGAGTAACACACATTGCAGAAACAGGAAGACATATTTTTGAGTTTTGATTCTTTCTCTCTCTCTCATGGTGATAGTTTATCTGGGAGTTTCCATGGTATATTGACGATAAATAAACATACTTTTCATTTGCATTTTGTTTATGGTTTTAGCCATTTGTCAAAATAGCGCAAAAACATTTTAAAAAAAGGTGAACCATTGTAATATTTGTGGCCTGTGGCTTATGGTCTGAGTTGCTATCTGGCAACCAGCGAGGTTCAGATCAGGTGACTGAGAAGAACCTAATAAAATGGAGCATCACAAATCTATCCTCCGTACCTTTCTCACTCTGTTTCTCTGTTCCTCTCTCTTTTCAGACAGCTGCTCTGCATTAAACACCTGTAAGCTTCCTTATTTATCGGGAAACAAAGATAAGTAAGCTTGTGTAATGATTCTCAGCGTTCCTCAAGGCGTGAAAGGACTAATTCCGCTACACAATTGATTTTCTTTTTTTCCTCTTTATGTTATTTGGGGTGAAAATACTGGAATTAAATTGCTTAATGATTTCCTTTATTGGGGATTTTCCTATTAAAGGCGCCAAAGGCGACTTGTTTCGCTGGCGTCGGGGAGGCCATTATACGATGCAACAATTACAAGAAACGAACAAGCCTCTCGCAACCTGCATTGAGAATAGGCTTTGAACAAGAACATTGAGCCAATATAACAGAGAGGACAATCGCTATCTGAAAACTTTGTTTAATTACACTTACTTCCTGGTGTCCGTGAGTCTTCAGTAGTTTTACAAAAATTGAATTGAAAAAAGTGTTTTTTTCGTATCTGAATGGCATGTTTCTTGCTGCTCTACAATCCCATAAAAGTAATTTTATGTCACAATGCTATGCGCTCATTTTTTCAGCTCAGGTTTGTTTACTATTAGAGCTAAGCTAATCTGCTGGTTATACCTCAGCAGTGTAAGGTGTGATGCCAGGGAGCGGTGGGGCTGATCTCATTTTACAGCAAGTTATGTTGAATCCTATAGCATTTTTTGAACAAACAATTTGGATTTAACTTCATTTTAATTCAGGCTCTGTCCATTTTATCTTTTCTAGCATATTGACAGTAATTCAGCCTCAACTGACGCGAACGATGATCAGCTTGAGGACGGGGGTTTACAGTGGACACTATATTTTCAGGACAGCTTTGCATCTCTGTCTCTTTGATGCCCACGGTTTAGGCACCTGCGCCTGGCGTTTCCGTCCCGCCAGAAAACACATTGCTGATGAATTCTTTTCTTGTTCATGTCCATCTCCGCTCTCTCTGTGATCCGGCTCGTCGTCAGGCAGTTATAAGCATCGACTGTGAGCCGCAGAGGCCCAAAACCGGCGCTGGGTTAATTAACATGGAGACACCGACTCCAGCGCGACTCAATGCCTCCGAGCAGCGTCCAATATACTGAGACACAAAATTGGGTTCAGAGAACATGGCAGCAGAACAAAAAAACTCTGATTGGACGTCGCTCAAGGACGCAGAAATAAACCAGCCACCCAGCTCGCTCTTTTCTCCTCTGGTTTTTATACTGCAGTGGATTCTCTCAATCTGGTCTGACTGCAGTTCTGCAGCTGAGAGAAACATTGACCGTCCACTCCGCATAGCTTTGTTCTGTTCACTTTATGGAGATAAATGCGCAGGAGGAGTGTAATATGTTTATTAAGCCAGTTATCTGCTACAAGAGTTATTTTACTTTTCACTCTCCCACTTTGGAGATAAACAGAAGTTTGGGCTGGTATTTGGCCAATGGGCACAGTGTAGATACAGGAAGTAGCATTGACGGTGCCTGAGGTATAAGCAGAGGCCTGGTGGAACTGTTCTTAAGCGGCTGCAAAGACACATAGCAAGAGACACTACATTATAAAATCAGCGTATATTACACAGGTGTTCAAGTGCCCTTATTTTGGTATGAGCTCCCAGAGAGTGGGAATATTATTGGAGAGTAAGAACATTTATGAATGTCCACACAACTACAAAGCCAAATTGTGACTTATTAGTTAAGGTTAGGGGTAAGGTTAGAATTAGGGATAGGTTAAGGTTAGGGTAAGGGTTTGGGTTAGGCAAACCTTGCTTATTGTTAAAGCTGTAGCATACGACCTGAGAATCCGTTGAGAAAGATTGAGACGTTGAGAAAAATTTGAAAAAGCATCCTACACACACACCCCCCTCCCCTCTGTGCTCCCTGATCCCTCCCACCAATCACGTGTTGCCGTCCGCCCGGAGACTCCCAGACACACCCCCTCTACCAGAGCAACAAGCCGGCCGGCAGTAAACAGACACAGCGCCAGCCTTGAATGAAGATTTACCATGTCGGATTCGCAGATATAGCAACATTGAAAGTTATTAAATGCATGTTAAACCTAATGTAAATTACAATGCATCAGTAAGAGAGCGCGCCGTTCACAAACGCCACAATGAACACGTTCACAATAACGTTCATCAATCGGAAACGCATATGAACGAGGTCATGAGGTCACTGAATGCATTCAGGCACAACACTGATGACAGCAATGCTAGTTTACAATGCTAAAAATAAACGGCTAACGTTCCGACGCAGTCTGTCGACACAGAGAAAACCGGCAGCGTTTACAGTCATCAGCCAGCATTGTCATAGACTTATAAAAAGTTATTCATGTAACAACTGACACAATAAAAGTCAAAAATTACCTACCTGTTCAACAAAAAGTCTGCTGTATCAGCATTAGTTTTCAGGCCCAAATCCTCCTGGAACTTCCTCCAGCAGTGAATGGATGACCCCATGTTTACTCGGCTTTGAGTCCTGCGTTGCTCACATTTCCTCTTCCTCTCTGCCTTTTCCTCTGCAGACTTACGCTTTCTCCCAACTTTTGCCGGTGGGGTAAGCGGGGGCCGCGTGCTGCTGTCGCTGTCTTTCTTTTCCATTCTACTAGCACTTGTTGCTAAGCTGCTACTCAGCTACTTCTTCTTCTTCTTTAATGTTTTCGGCGGTTTGCAAACACTTGGTGCATTACCGCCACCAACTACTTGTTTGTTGCAGAAAGTTTATGACGCGGAAGGGGGCGGGGACGAGGCGGAACGCGGAGCACGGGGAGTCAGAACAAGCTCTCGGGGGAGTGTCAACTACAGCAACGGGATTGGATGAGAGTAGGAGAGAGACGTTGACCATCCGGCCGGATGACTTACACTGGTCAACGTCTCTGCAGCCCTGCAGCAACTGGAGTGAATGGATTTTTTCGTTTTTTCGCTCTTCACGTTGTGTAGATTGTACTATAGAACCATAACCACCATCTAAATGAGGCTATTAATAACGATCAAACTTTCAAATCGTATGCTACAGCTTTAAGATTAGGGGAAGGCTGTAGAGACACAGGAAGAGTGAATGGAAGTCAACGTAATGTCCCCACAAAAATCAAGGATCTGTGTGTTTGTGAGTGCGCGCGCCCGCGTATGTGTGTTTGTATATGTCACTGGCCGATTACCACAGAGTTGAAGTTTTTCTCTGCAGTATTTGAGAGATTCCCGCTCAGCATTATTGCAGCGGCCGCCCGTGGGCACCGTCCTGCTGTCTGTTCCATGGAGCAGTGACGCAGGGCGCGGAGTTGATAAAACACAGACATTTCACAGGCAGGCATTTCACAGCACTGACTGCAGAAACAGCCTGTTAAATTCAGGCCTGCCTGGTACTGCACACGTTCAGCCTTCAGACAGATAAAGAACCACAGGACACAGGATAGTGCACTGAAATAATAATTTAAAAAAAGATACTGGTTACCAGAGTTTCAGTCTCCTTTAAGCTTCCTGTTCTTTCTGCATGGAGACCCTTTCTCTTGCAGTCGTGTTTCTCGCGTGTTCAACTCAACGCTCAGCTGGTAAATGTCTGTAAATGACATCCAGAGAGAGTGTTTATGGGTGCATTTTTTTGTTACAGTAAGAGATAGAGAAATAGAGCATCGGAAAATACCTTTTGTTGTACTTGCAAGCAGGTAACAAAAGGCACAGTAGCGCTGTGGGTTCTCACTAAAGTTCTGTAGGCCAGAAGTTCAGGCAGATTTAAACAGCATCTCTGGTACTCTTCCAATCCTCTTATTAGTCAGCTGACATGTGGTGTGACCTATAGCCAGATGGCTGGCATTGTCATCTTTGACTCCGAAGGTTGTTGGGTCAAACCCCCAAGTAGCCACAGAGTAGCAGCAGTCAAGCTCTGCAGGGCGACCCTTTGACCCACTGTACTCCAGGGAGGATTGACTCCTGCTTCGACGGGACGTAATTTTAGATAAAAAGCGTTAGACCACGGGCTATGTAGGTTGATAAAATACAAGGTCAAAAAGTTTAAGCATGAAAATAAATGCATTTGAGATGAAAGGATATGTACTTTTCCCGTATGATTCAACTTGAATATAGGGATGAGTAACAGTGTTGTCCATTATATGCAACCTTTTGTGCTATTTTTTTTAAATCAAAGAGGCTGATATTTCTACTCCTGACTGTACACGTTTGTGAAAACAAACATGTTGTCTAATGCGGTCTGTCCCAGTCAAATGAACAAAGATAATCAAGAACGACCAGAGCAGCAATTGTTAAAGGCCGTTCATCTTCCTCCTCAGCTGTAATCGTCTTCTTTCTACAAACGCGATTTAAAATGCAGACATGAATTAAATTGATGGACAGTACAGATAACAGCACAATGACTTGTAAAGGGCTGGACTTGGCACCTGTGTGGACGCACATTGAAAATCCGAGGACACCAGCACAGAAGTGCATCTAGATGAAATGTGTTGCCCTCTTAAACGAGCAAGATGGCGATGATTTCTGACATCCCGTGAGGTGCAGTTACCACTCAGTGCCTCGATAAATATTTATGCAGCGAATTACAGCAGACCAGGGCTTTGGAGGCAATCTCAATCAGGGTTGCCTGCTGGGGCAAAGCCTGGTAACGACTCAATAAGCGTGGCCCGCACTGAACGAGCTGAGCCCAGATCAAAGCTGATCTGGTTATCGTAGATTGCCGCATTAAAGCAGTTTGAGCGGAGAGTAGGACAATATAAGTGCAATTTCTGGTGTAAACGTATCAGATAGGCCCTGTTTTGAGAGAACGTTAGGGGAGGAGGTGGGCGTGTTTGTCCTGACTAGGGCTAGCGATGATGCAGTTCGGCTGAAAGTTTGGTTTTATTATCCTGGGCAGGTCATAAAATAGCGTAAAGTGTCTGACTGACATTTACGTTCAGAGAGCTCTCTCCTGCAGCCGTTTACTGCCACTTGTAACGTCAGAATGAATGCCGTCGTTACGCTTGCCGACGGCTCAAATTAAACCTCTGATAAATTTACTGACCTTTGTTTCAGTCATTAAATAATGATTACGCACACACATGCAAGCACACGCAAACATACGCATGCTCACACACACGCACACAAACACTCACACACACCCAGACACACCCGTGCAAACAGTGCAAAAGAGTAGCAGATTTACTGGTGCAAGAGACTGTGCCTCATTGTTGAAGAGGGCAATATAATACCTCACTGAATCCCAGAGGTTGATTTGTCTGCCGCGTTCGGCCTACTCTAGTACCTCAGGATCACAGTGCAGCACCAGGGACCAGCTGGAGATCTGAGGTCAGGTTGTGGGTCCAGGGCTCTCCGACTCTCTGTCCCTGGACTTTTAATCCCCTGACTTTTCCTTCCTGAATTTACAAATCCGGCTTTTTGTCCCCAGACTTTTCATCCCCATGAACTTTTTATCCCCGAACTCTTCGTCCCTGGATTGTTCATCCCCAATAATTCTTTGCCCTCTTCCTGTATAATAACCCTAACCCTAACCCTTATATCGTGGTGATGATATCCGTCCGTCCATCCCTCTTTCAACAAAAGTGGCACGTTTTGTTATCATTAAGAAATGAAAAATCCAGGGACGAAAAGTCCTGTAACCCAGGGTGCAGGGAAGTCACAGGAGCGCTGTGATGATGCGTTTCTCTCTTAGAGAGAGGACACCCACACAAACACAAGGAGATCGTGCACCATCCACACAGACGTGATGTGATGCTTGACCTGGAGAGATGGACAGTGAAAATACTGACAGCTTTGTGGAGGGAAAGAGCCACAGACTCTGTTCAGGGTCCCGAGAGGGTTTGGGTCCCGACTCCATCTCTGCGGCTGGAGGTTACAGCAGATGCAGTGTTAGTAACAGGAGTTTGTCGCTGGTGTTCTCAGCCTCGCCTGTGAAGCACATTTATACTGAAAAAAAAAGAGAAAAGAAAAGCCACACGCTTAACAAAGGGATTAACAGAGTGAATTATGTAGGATTCCTTCAACTAAGTGCTGTGAGTAGAACTAGGGGTCACAAATGGAAGTTGACCAAAGGTAAATTTAGCTCTGATATTCGGAAATATTTCTTCACCCAAAGAGTAATTTCAATGTGGAATAGCTTGCCTGACAATATTGTTGAGGTAGAGACCTTGGGAGTTTTCAAGAGCAGGCTTGACCTAAAGCTAGATAGACCATAGAGTCATTTAGTATCTGAAGGGATATATTCACAATAGTATAAAGAAACTGGCGAGCTTAGTTGGGCTGAACGGCCTGTTCTTGCCATTCATGTTATGTTATGTTATGTTATGTTAAAAACAGCAAAATTATTATTTATTTATTTATTTTTGGAGGGTTTTTGATTCTGAATCAGGTGACATTTCATAAAGCATTGACATTGATTGCATTTAATGAAACTCTGTATACTGATAATCTGCAAGTTCTTTCAAATTCAGTAGTTTTTTTTAAAGGTGGTAATGACAATAATGCTGACTGTAATGGAAATTTTCTTTCGGACAGAAGAAAAACAAGAATGCGAGAGAGAGAGAGAGAGAGAGAGAGAAAGATTACCTCAAAGAAAGAGTGATAAAGAAATTAAAAGTGAGAAAAATCTCATTTTAGTTCATCTGCCTAGAAATGACAGCAATCTTCCCTGCTGACTCTACCTCAGATGGAAATGTCATCCTGGTGGAAGTAATTTCCAACTACTGCACTTAACCAAATGGCAGAGGAGCAGAGCTGGACCATCTTCTGAAGAACACAAAAAATAAAAATAAAAAAATCCTTCACTATGAACAGAACAGCAAACAGCAGTTATACAAGACAACCTCATCCTACACACTCACGGCTTAAACACCATTTAAAAATTTAGAAATTGCAAAAAAAAAAAAGAAAAAAAGGTAAAAGTTCTTGCTATTTTTTTAACTTATTATTTAAGGAGCCGCCGTACTGAAGCACGAGAATAAAACTTTAAAATAAAGCATCACAGTGGCTTGAAATTGATCAAGCAATGTTCTGTTTTTTCATGCGTATGTTTTGAGGGCTGTGCTGTCAGGTCACTGCGGGGGACTCATCTGTTTGGTTGTGTGCAGGATATAGAAAGAAAAAAATTAAAAAACTGTTAATAAAGAGGAATGTAAAGTTTGTCTTGACAAAGAAGGAACCTTCCCCAAGAATAAAAAAAGAAAATGTTAGACTCCACTTTAGAACATCACTGAGCACTGAAATGGAGCTGTAAAATGAGGGCTTGGCTTTGTTTAATTTTATATTCTTTTTCATTTCCTTTCTAGTTTTTTTTTTTTTGCATTTATATGAAAAAAATTGTGTTTTTGTGTGTTTTTCTGTGTGTATATGTGTGTGTGTGTGCGTGTGTGTGTGTGTGTGTGTGTGTGCGTGTGTGTGTGTGCGTGTGTACACACATTCATGCACCAGTGTGCGTGCATGTGTGCTTGTGCGTGTGTGAGTGAGTGAGTGAGTGAGTGTGTGTGTGTGTGTGTGTGTGTGCGCGAGTGAGTGTGTGTGTGTGTGTGTGGGTGTGTGTGTGCGTGCGTGCGTGTGTGTGTGTGTGTGTGTGTGTGTGCGCGTGAGTGAGTGTGTGTGTGTGTGTGTGTGTGTGTGTGTGTGTGTGCGCGCGCACATTTACGCACCAGTGTGCGTGCATGTGTGCTTGTGCGTGAGTGAGAGAGTGAGTGTGTGTGTGAGTGTGTGCGTAAGTGCACGTGCAAGTGTGTCAGATTGTTGAGTAAATCTACAGTGTCACACACGTCAGGCTGATCAATAGTTCAATCATCTTCACCATGACTGCTCTGACCACGCTGTTCGTTACATCGCACCCCAACCGCTCTCAGCTGCTTTAGCTGTTCAGAGAACAGCAGGGGAACAGCATCCATCATGGCTGTTATAAAGCAACACTACTGTCCAATGGCAGCGATCCCGTAAAAATTTAACACTCAGATGCCTTTGCCGTCTCCGTTAATGTGGTAAAAAATGCTCATTGTAAGGAAAAATTTTATTTGGTCAAATGAACTCTGGCCACCCAAAGACAGAATTCTTCAGACTGTCATAAAATGCATGATTACAAGCCGGGAAGGGATCACACAGTGATGCATATTGATGACAGCATGAGAACATTATTGAGAGCTTGCTGTGGCTGTTTGCTGCACAGTTATTCCTGCTGCTTTTCAATATGAAGCGTCCGAGCTTTGAGTCCCGGCCAATATTTCACAGCACGGAGTTCACACGTTCGCCCGGGTTTTCTAGGGGTTCTGTGAGATACTGGGGTTACGTGTAACCAGGGGCGTTACCAAGTCGGGGGGGGGCGGGGGGGGGGGGGGGGGGGGCAGGGGGGGGGGAGGGCCCACCCTGAGAAAAGCTCTGCCCCCCCAATGAAAACTCAGGATAAAAAACTGATTTACTCCAATTTGACAGCAAACAAACACGCTGTATCCAACTGATTCACAGCCGGAGATAGACAGCCATTTAGAGGGAGCTTTACGTATGCTTCATTTATCTATCACTATGTGTGATTGGTGGATTCCTTCGCCAGTCTATTCTGCTGTGAAACCAATGGGCTCTATCGAATTTCTTGGGACCCTCCCATTCTCTTAGCCTGCCGTCTTCACTCATTAGTCTGAGGTCAAGTCTCTGACCCTGTGCTTCTCTCAGGGAATTAAAACTTCGCCCATATCTCTTTTGTTGCTACTTCTGCCACCGCTTATTTTGTTACTCTTGTTGTTTGACATTAAGGTAATTTGTGTTCTAGTTTGTCATCTGTATTGACTTGTGTGGTTATAACCCGAGTTGGCTACCGAGTGAGCCCAGGCAGCTCGCCAGCAGCTAGTCTGGAGTTGCTAGTCACTCACTGGGGTTGTTGCAACAATAATTCTGTATCATAAGCACTTCCGGAAAAAAACTTGACTGCCATAAGTATTTTTCAGCAACATGCTGCATGGAGCCAAAGTAAAGGATTTCAGTAGGGAACTCTAAGAAAAGTAAACGTGTTCCTTTTTACATCGCTTGATTGGCAATCAAATGATGGATTCGTTTACTTTCTAAGTTGAATGAGTAGAGCTTTTTATTAAGACAGCATGTTTGATGCATTCAGAAATTTAAATGGCCATAGAACAGCAGATTTGCATGAACACGATGTCATTGCCACGCCATTTCGTGCGACTGATCATTTATATCTCACATTCATGTTTCATCCGCTTTTCAGAATGTTTTACTAGACGCTTAAAATCCAGGGAGCTTTTATAACAAATCTCTTTATTTTTATTTTATCATTTTAGATCTCCTAAATATACCACAACGAGAGATGAAATGCTGAGTTGAGATGTGGCGATGATGAACGAGGATTTTTTTAAAGTGTGATGAGACCACTTACAGACATGAGCCGTGTAGGCAGTCGCGTGTAATTTCTGTAAACATACACACCCGAAGCGGCTTGAAACGATTTAAAATGCTGCCGGGAAGAAGCCAGAGTTTAGATTTCGCAAATTGCAGGTGCTCCACTCTTCCCTAAATCTTCTCCCGTGTACTTGGCCTCAATAACAATCAAACAATTTCTGTGGCCTATAACAATTAAGATGTGATGGTGAAAAGCTGACAAACCTAACTGGGCTGCGGTGTTAGATTGAAAGAATGCCAGTTTGAATAATTAGAAAAAATCTTCGTCTTCCCCAAAAGCGGATAAATCGTGAATGTGAGATATAAATGATCAGTCGCACGAAATTGCGTGGTAATGACAATCAGGTTCATGCAAATCTGCTGTTCTATGGCCATTTAAATTTTGAAATGCATCAATCAAACATACTGTCTAAACAGCTCTACTCATTCAACTTAGAGAGTAAACGAATCCACTATTTGATTGCCAATCAAGCAAGGTAAATAGGAACAGGTTTGCTTTTCTGAGAGTTGCCTAATTGGTTAATAGGAGGCGATTCTGTAGTCCTTTACTTGGCTCCGTGCAGCATGTAGCAGAAAAATACTGATGTCAGTCAAGTTTTTTGCCGGAAGCATTTCTCATGCCCTTTGATGTTTTGCACTTTCGTTCAACCTGCGATGGGTTTAATGAAGTAAAAGGGAAAGCTCGGATGTTCGCCCCATAGCAGCAGGTGGTGGTGCTACCCTTAAAAAAAATTGCGGTTCACGACTGGCACAACCCTAGGGTGCATAATTACTGAAAACTGACCACACCTGTTAATGTCTCTCCGCTATCGCCAGTTCACCAGCCGCCACTATATATATTAGCGTAAAATAAATAAATAGGGCATATATATATATATATATATATATATATATATATATATATATGCCCTATTTATTTATTTTACGCTAATTTAGAGGTTCTTTGTTTTGCCCCCCCAAAGAGGACAAGTGCCCACCCAAGCTTGGCATCCTGGTAACGCCTCTGCGTGTAAACCTTACAGACATGCACCAGAGCTGGTGTTAGTCCCCCTGCACTACAACCGTAAACACAACAGGTCAAATGATGAGGGCGATTTACTAAGTGCCACATAATTCATGCCGTGGTCGGCCTGACTGACAGATCTATCGTCTTCTATCTGACTGCTAACGGTAGAAAGTGGTTTGTCAGATCGCATCCCAACCAGTTTCAGCTGGTTTATCTTTCATATAAGTTTACGCACTGCTATATTTATCTACAGCAATTATAGCAGTTGTTTATATGGTGTATATGCAGCAGCAGGAATAGTCAGATGCCTGTCAGAATTTATCCTCTAACGAAAATAAGAATCACGCTCATTTCAAACATAGCGACATTTTGAACTTCCCCGAAGCACACAAATGCCATTCTGACCGTGTGTTATAATTATGCTGGTGACAAACGGCGAGAGACAATCAGAGGGCACCTGGGTTAAAATCATTATGCATTTGAAAAACTCTGAAACATATAATTAGCTCAAGGCTTCATTTTTATCACACGAAGCCCATAAGCCTAAAACATAAAATACACAAATAAATGACTAAAAACAGAAGGCGCAGTTCACTTATTAGCTACTTACTGCAAGTTACCGTGCAGCAAATCATTGTACACTGCACATACTGAAAATAAAAGTATTATTTATTTTTTCAGACAACAAAGTAAAATTCATTTCACATTTTGATTCATTGCACAGGGCAGTTTTGAGGATCACGTGTAACCTGAATATTATATGGACAGTGGAGTATTGCAGAGAGTTAGTTTAGTGTGTGCGTGCGTGTGTGTGTGTGTGTGTGTGTGTGTGTGAGAATGGGCCAGGTTTGTTTGTGTGTGAGGGACTGTGTGAATGAGTATATGCGCGCACGTGTGTGTCTTTGTGTGTGATGGGCATGGACTCACTGTCATAGACCAAAGGCAAAGAGCGAAGTTTGTCCTTAAAGCCGGTCGGCCCCTTAAACATGAAAATCAAATTAATGAGGCCAATGCGCTATTCTGTTTCATCTGTCAAAACGTTTCTTTCATCTCGACTGAACGTACATTTCAATCTTTCTCAGGCAGGCAAAAGCTTATTCCATTACTCGATTCTGAACTGATCTGTGAACTTCAGAGAAATGTCACTAAAAGCACAGAGCACCGACTGGGAGAATAAATTCAAGGAAAATGTTGACCTTACATGTGTTGCAACTAGACTCAGAATTTGATGTTCTTCTTTCGCTTTTGTGGCATTTTAACATTTACAAGAATCCGCAGGGGGAAATTATGTTCTGAAAGTTAATGGAAACTGTAATGTGCTTTCACAGCTGAGACGCTAAAAGCTTAATGGGTCCCTTCTATACCTACAAAAAAAAAAAAAAAAAAAAAAATATATATATATATATATATATATATATATATATATATATATTTGTTAATGTTTAACACACAGAGAACCCCTGCATGAATAAATTAGATTTAATGAGAGGTAAAATTATGTAACATAACTTTTGGAGTTGTTTTTCTTTGAAGACAGTGACTTAGGTCAACAGACAGAATCTCAAAGTCCCACCATAAGGCGCAGACCCAGTCACCCCTCTTATTTCTGTCCTGCTCTGTACTTACAAACTTGCATGTTTACAGCCGGACAAATTATTTTCTGTCTTCATAAATTTTGCAAAGATTTTGCGCATTTCAGTAAAATCTAAATGTTTTATAAATGAAACTTTCAAATAATCAACAAGCTACACAGTTGATTTTTTTTTTTTTACTAATCAGCCTTGTGAATCACCATACACAAAGACACCTCAGACACACTCACACACAGAGACAACCACACACACAGCTCTCATATATCACATTTTAACTTTGATTAGCGTCAGTCCTTAACCAATAAGGTGTGACCTTTGCCTTCGCGTGATGTACTTAACCCCAGGTGAGGGAGAGAGGTGGAGAGGCCAGAATGTCATTCTGTCCCCGTTTGGTTCTGAATTTGAAGACGCCGTAATTAAAACAGACATTTATAGCAGTTTGAAACGAGGCCTGGTGGAGTTTTCGGTCTCTCTCGCTCATCGAGGGGCGGCGGACAGAGACTTGCGGTCGTGTCGCGGAGAGGATCACATCGCAGGGTATTTACAGCACCCCCATGTCCTGCTGTACCCCCTTCCGACACCACCCCCACCATGGTAATTATGCGCTAATTATCCGTCTGATACTCCGACAGGTGCTGCCCACTCAAATTAGCGAACACACCGATAAACAGACTGCCTGCACACCCAATGACAATAAATACTCCATACATCTACATTCATCAGTAAAATTATGATTCAGAACAACTTACTCTTTATTCCTATATTATTTATTTAACGCATCCAGCTACTCATTGTCAGGATGGTATATGTGCATTACAAAGCAGAGGGTCACCTTGGCCTGCCCGTGTTTCGCTTAAACCCTCTGTAAGGTTTTCCATATGCACAGTAAAATCTCACAGGCTAAGAATAACCATGGACAACAGTTTTGTTTTTGTTAATAGTCATTCGCCAAGAAGTAGGCTGTAGGTATTCGCAGATCATCTATTGGTTGTTACCAGCACACGCTAATAATTTCTGATAACAGTTATTCATACCTCAGATATGCTAATCCACCTGTTATTTCACAAACCTCTATAGCTTGGCTGTACTGCGGTTCTGGAGCCGTTCCAGGTCACGAATCCCTCACTGTGCTATGGACCAAGTCATTTTAACTCACTGACATCATCATTCATGGGTTCTTTCGTCCCATTTATTGCTGGATTGGCTCTGTCAAGCCCTATTCGTATCCGCAGATGTTTGTGATTGAGAATGAGTGAGTGACTGATGAGGTTAACACCATTGGTCGGCCAGCCGTGTGTACTTTCCTCATTGGCTGTTGCTCTTTCAAACGGATTTGGTGCAAACAGTTTCTGCCTTGTCATCAGGGGGCGTTAACAGGGCATCCACTCAGACCCATACATTTTTCGACTACGTCCACAGTGACCTTTCTTGTGCCGGGGTTAACATTATAAACTGTCCCAACAACGATCCCCATAGCAATTGTCTACAATTTCATACGCAGGCCATAAAATGGTCCCGCCATATATAATACTCAAAATTTGATAGGGATCATTTGATAGGGACCATCATCGCTCATTTAATGTCATTAAATGCACTTGCAAATGTGTTTTGTGTCTGACTGCATGTCATTTATCCAATATATTGTTCATCAGTGGCAGTTACCAAATTTGCATGTCATTTCACAAAAAAATTCCTATGATCCCTATCAAATTTTGAGTCTCAACCTAGTCTTGTTAATATATTTCGCCTCCGCAGATTCACCATGTGATAATAAGTATCTGTCACCCTCCTGTACACATCTCACCCATTAGAGGAGGAGATGTTCACAAAAAACTGGTGCAGAGAAAAATATTCTGGATATAAACATTAAACACTATGACAGCTAATGGACTCAAGGATGATTTCAATTTAAAATGTTATTTAACAAAACATACGCATTTTGTACTGTCATGAGAGCCAATAATTCAAATGTTAGCATGTTCCTCTCTCTGATTTAGTCATTTGAGATGAGCAATCTTATCAAACTGAAAAAACTGAGACTTTAGATCAAAGAGAAGATATAATGTCAGTTTATTACATCTAATTGTTTTAAGTTTTCTCAGCTGACATTTTGTTTTTGTTTTGAACAAATCACATTTTATATAAAGAACAGAAACCCAACTTCAATTCTTTGAAATAAATGGAATTCTTTCTTCACCTAATTAGCAACCCATAATTTTTTTCAGTGGTTTTTTTTAAGATGATTATTATCCGCCGCTATGTGGTGCGGATTGGGGTCTGTCCGTCCGCCCGTTCTTCTGTCCAGGCCACAATGGGGACAAGGTTTCTCTGAAACTAATTCAGATGCGAAAAATTGTGTATGCTTAATAAGCTACTCATGATCTACGTTGAGTTTGAAAATTGATGTCAAAGCATATTTTTTCACGGAGTTATGGTCCTTGATTGTGGTGGGGGACAGTGAGGACACAGTCGTCTGGTTGGATTTTAGATCTAACACTGCACTGGATGATCCTGTTGTTGAAGCGCTGCCTCCTTTTCCAGCTCAGTATAAGAGGGGAGTTTCCATTTTTAATTTAAAAGGAGTTGTGGGTAAATAGAGGAGACACAATAAAACTTTAATGGCAGCTGAGTTCTCAACAGAGTGTCCTGGGACACAAACGCTTATTAAGTGTCAGAGTCTAGGCGTTGATCTGTGCTGCCTTCTGAATCTCTCAATGTAATTACCTCTGCTTTTATATGCGCATTTATTGTGTTGTTTTTGTGCATCGTCTGACTGACATTACCGCTGGGGTCAGTCTCTCTCCAGACATCATAATCACAGTACCGGCTTCAGCCCGGTGCGAAATATTTCTGTCGCTTTTGTGCCTTCAGGGGCTGCCAATCTCAGGAAGTTTGACATGTCTTCTTCTTTTGTTTTTATTTGCATTGCGCGGTTCTGTCAATATAATAACGAGAACACAGTGCCATGAACGCTTCTCAGACAGGCATCAAAATTTGACATTAACTGGGTCACTGCATGCAAAGATAATATCTCTAAGGTACAGGTATATTACCTCCACCAAGGAGGTATGTTTTACCTTCAGTTCGCGGGTAAGTTTATTTGTTTGTTTGTTGGCAACTTTACTGAAAAAAATTATGAACAGATTTTTATGAAATTTTTACTTGAGGTGTGTCTTAGCCAATCCTATAAGTGATTCAATTTTAACTCTGATACGGATAAAATTCCAGATCCTGGAATTTTTTTAAAGGATTCATCACCATTGTGGGATTGGAAAATTGGGATAATAAATGCCATACCTGTTACAATCCACTAGATGGTGCTAAACTTCCAAATGCCCTTGCAGAGGTATGTGCTCTCTGAGTGCTCGTTTCCTCTAATTTACTGGCATTTTTGTACGGAGACTCACAATTCAAATATAAGTGCAAAGACCTGGATAAAATTACATTAATACCACTGATTTTTTTGCTAAAGAAAGTAGGCCTACTAGTAAAACCAAAGTCATCAAACAGAAATTGAAGTAAGAACATACTTTGTAGCTCTCACTTTCATTTTCATGTAGACAGGTCTTTAGTTATAATTGCAACTGATAAAAATATAAACACAGAAAAACTGTCTAAATGGCACTTTTAAAAATGGCTTTCCTCTGAAGATCTTTGACTTCTTGATTAATTAGTAAGGCAGGGGCACTCAAATTTGTCCTCAGAGTCTTGGATTACAACAGGCTTTCTTCTCATTTCATTGATTAATAGATCCATTTATGCCCTATAATCAGACCTGATTGGACAGATGGACCTGAAAACAGTCTTGTTTTTTGTGATTGTCCCTCAGTCATAAGATGATTAATAAAACTACGTTTATAGAAAATGGCTTCACTAATTATTCTGAAGTTTGGCAGGCATAACAACTGTTCCCCTGAGAGAGTGGCTAATAATAACACAGAGTAAATAACACAGTATTGAACACTGTTTGAGCCATGCTAGTGGACCATTAAAGCCTTTGCAAAAAAAATAAAAAAATCGCAGCCATCAATCACTAGTAATTATAAATGTCATTATGTCGTTGACATTTTGTCTTTAAACTTTGATCGACAGCCTTTTAGGGTGAGGCTTCAGTTTTTTTTTTGCTGGAAATTGATGGGGGGGGGGGGGGGGGGAGGAAATTGAGGGGTATCCATCTGCTGTTGGGGTAAATGATGAATGTTTTTGGGGTCACGAGGCAGATCAGAGGTCACAGCTGGAGGGGCCCCTGGAGTCAAAGAGCAACAGGTTACTTGTCCCTGGGGTCACAGGAAGCCACTCATCTCCAACCATGCTCAGTCATCTGGGTAATTCTAATTACTAATCGCATACAGTCCCTATCCAGTGTAACATTCATTAACTCCTTTGCGCAGAATACAAATAATGCCCGATTTTTCCAGTTATGCATGAGCCTATTTAGGCTTCATAACTCATTGTTTCTGTCACAGAGACTGTGGAAAATTATTTCAATGAAGCAAGACATTTGGAAATTATCAGAAATTATTTAGGGATTAACATTCAGAATTTATGGACACTGGCGTCTATATCTGAGCAAAGGGGTTAAGTTCAATAAGACAAACCGAAGGCCACTGGAACCAATTCATTGAAATTGGACAGGTGAGGTTAGGTAGAGTTCACATAAAGTTTGAGTTAATTCCTGGCCACATACATGAAATGAAGATTACACAGTAGATACTGGGAAAGTCAGTGAGTCAAGCCAGAAATAGGGAGCGATTATAACGGATGTCTAAACCCCACCCCTCCACACTTTCCCCCGACTGAATCTATCTGTCAGGAACACGACACATCACTTCCCCTACCCCTCCCATTCTCAATTCTCCCAAATTTCAGAGCTGTCACAGCCGTTTCGCACTCCAAAAATATCTCTTAATGAGAGAAGCCGCATCACACAGCCACACCCCTTGCTTTGTGGCCACAGATAACTCATAGTCCTTGAATAAATGCAATTTGTTGCGTTGGCCATCCACACTAAGCTCAGCTTCAAGGAGGATTCAGTTTGATCAGTGTTTGTGAAACCGAACCCGTTGATATTATTATCATGCATTGTTTGTGAAATGATATGAAGAAGAACTCAGTTGAAAGAAAGGAGTGATGAAGAATGGAGACCGAACGTTAAGTGCCGATACGGATGTGATCTGTGTCTCTCTGATCTTTAAAGACCTGCCGATGAAAGGAAGACCTTTGTCCTCGTGGTCTGTCCCCATCGCTCTGTGTCGCTGCGTCTCCGGAGAGCAAAAACAGAAAAATTAAAATAGCTAATCATATTTCTCCTCCGCTACAGGCAGCCTCCGAATTACAACCTTCGCACTCTCAGAGATAAACTCCTGTAAAAACGGCTCCTCTCCAGTCCGCCGGCTCGCTCGTGCAGCTGTGGATTTATTAAAGAAAGGTCAGAATTAAATTAGAGTTGTTGAGGCCAGATGAGACCTTTCCAAAATGCATAAAGGTCCCAGAGATCTGTGGGGCTCGGTGAAGTGAACTGTCGAAAAATCAGATGCCCGGCGGACTTGAGGCTCCCGTCAGAATTGGTGTGAAAATGTGGTAAAGCTAAGACTAATATTTCTATTTCACATCTATAAAAGCTGTTGGACCAAAGTTTAAACAAGAAAGTGCTCAGAGAGGGCGAACCAACGCCAGTGCATTTGTCGGAGAAAAATAAACTAATATGTTGAAGTCGGGTTCATTTAATTTTCAATCCATCCCAAAATTTAACTGATCGTTCCTGCGCTCATAGCCCTCAGTTCCACAAAATATCATTGAAATTTATTGCAAAATAGATGGACCAACAGATGAACAGACAGACAAACAGACCTGGGTGAGTGCATAACATCTGCCCAACTGCATCGGTTTGCGGAGGTAAAATAAAAAAGGGCCTATGGTGAGGAATATTCAATGATTCTGTTGTTCTTGCGGTCTGTATTCATTTGGCATCTCATGTCCACATATAAATGTTTTCACATCTCATGTACTGTATATAAAGGAGTGTCACAGAGTCTGATTTTAGTAAAATCAGTTAATCCTACTTCACCAATACCATCACACTTCATGCGTAACGGCGCTCTTTAATGCATTTAAGCCACTGGCCAAAGCCGTATTGCAGAAGAGTCAATTTGATTTCTGATAGGAAGCCTGCATTACTGAGAGATTGAGCTTGGAGACATGAATTAGCTTTGACACAAGCCAAAACAAAGTAATAGCCTGAGTTGGAAAGTTTTAAAATGGATCCTTCCTCACTCCCAGTTCTTGGTTTCTCGAGATAAAAACACACCTCTAATCATGACACAGTATTCAGTCTCAGCAGTCTGTTCTCTTCACTGTCACTTACAACATTATTCTGCAGCAGCGAGCAAACTGTAGCATGTGCCCTGATGTGCCCTCACCACTGATATATATATAAGAACTAAATAGCTGATGACGTCATAATTTTGAAGTAACCGTGCCGCCATATTGGTATGCCCAACTGTAATCTCTCAGAACATTACACACATTGAACACGTTGCAGCCAACTATATAATTAATTGAGAAGATATCTTTTCACTGACACGGAAGAGGCGGTATTTTATGTTTCCTCCTCAGATCGACCTGACTGTACGAAAAATTCCTCAAGGACCTCGTGAAAAAAATAAAGCTGCCGTAAGATCGCATCTTGTCAACCGTTGTCTTTATTTTAAAAACACTTGGTGTGAGATTCAATCACACATAACGCATATGTAACTCCCAACGGGTGTCTTGTATTGAGTTTTCTCTCAGTAGCTGCCATGAAGCTGTAGGCTAATTTTCCTGCGAAGCGAAAGTGGGTTCGCTGAAGAGAGCGCAATGTAAACTTATCGAGGTCGCTATCAGTGTTCACATGAGAAGTGAAGTGAGTTGTGCGTTGTGGAGATGTATGTAAAACTGCCTGCTCGAGTGTTAATCACAATATCTATTTAAGTAGCTCTAACGTTACATCCTCATTGATAACCTGGCAAAATTAAATATGTCCGTCAACGGTAATTTAGTGTCAACTTTTTTAGTGCTGGCATAAATTTGCCTTAATGATTAGACCAGTCAACACCTGGTTTTATTGTCTAGCTAGTCTGGTTTAATATTATAGACAGCGTTACACAGCAGTTTTACTGGATTATCTAATTTACGCCGTGTGACATTGATTAATCTGGTTAACTTCAGTTTGGGATATTTAGGTAGCTTTAGGCTAACCTGATGGATCACGTTAGCGAACATTAATTTGAATTGTTCCAATAATAAACGTTAGCTGGGCTAACATTGACACATTATCTGCCGTTAAGGTAGGCCGCCAGTGGCTGATAATAAGCAATATATTCCTTGAAATTCATTTATGTGTATCCGTCTTCACTACAGCCAGTGCATTGTCTCGCCATATCCCCCAAAAATGTTGCTCCGCATTGCAAGGCTGCACATCAGCGCTTCTCTGCCATAGAATATTATATAGCGGTTGCTTACTACCGGGCATAGTAAAATGGCCACTCGATCACTTCCGCTTGCTTCAACCTCCAAACGCAGTTCTCTATCACGTCAGCAATCCAGTTATTCTACATAGATCAGTGGCCCTCATGCATGAGTATCACACATACTGTAACAAATCACCAATAAATGTACGGTTCAACAATTGATATATAAACTAGATGATGCACACTCTGTAGAGATGCTAACCCACGCCCTCTTGTGGCCGAGCTCTCCGTGGACAGCCACACACACACACACACACAGATGGTGCTAAACTGTATATCCACGCCGCCTTGTCGGGCGTGGGTAAAAATGGCCACCCTGATTTACGTGTTTCCTATTGTATTTCCATCATTATTACAAAAAATATATGAAGAGTTTGTTACCAAAATACAATAAGTGCAAAAATTGAGATAATACCGTAGAGCAATAGCGCTTTGCTTCTTACACATGGAGCAAAAATCATTTTTTAGAAATTCATACTATAAGGTTTATTTTTTCAAGGTCAAAGTTTGTGTTTTTCAATAAAATGCGATAGCTGCCGACATAGAAAAGGCCGATTTGAGCTGCCGGGTGGCTCACACGGTTAAGGCACTGCGCTGCAGTGCAGAGGTGTACACCACGTCGCGGGTTCGAGCCTCGGCGTACCCACCGGCAGGGGTCGGCAGCCTTTTTCAGAGTAGCGCACAATTGGCTATCGCGCTACAGGGTTACAAATTGGGAAGAGACTGCCGGAATTGGGTATTCGATAACAGCTTTGTTCGTTGCTCCAGCGCCTCCTGTTGGCCAGACGGGCGCTCGTCAGGAAGACTCCGGCTTGGTTCATGTCCGGGTATCCTCTGCCCTCGCTCTGAACTTGCGAAGATTCAACCAGCGAGTGTATAAGAATCAGTGGCTGACAGGCACGTGCTTCGGAGGAGAGCCGTGAACTGTCTTCACTATCCTGAGTTGGCAGCAAGGGGTCGCATACGAGCAAGCTTTGTACATAGTTCCCCAATTGGGCATTCCAAATTCGGGTGGGATTGGAGATGCCAAATTTATAAAAAAAAAAGAAAAAGCCGATTTACCCAAAATGAGTAAAATGTATATATTGTGTATTGGAAACAAACTCTTCATATGCAGAAAGAAGGTCATGGGTTCGAATCTGGCCCGGGGCCTCTCTGAGCGCCTGTTCTCCCCGTGTTCGTGTGGGTTTACTCCCACAGTCCAAGCTGATTGGAGACTCTCATTTGCCTGTCGGATTGAGTGTGTGAGTAAATGAATAGTGTGTGAATGGTGTGTGTGCCCTGCGATGGATTGGAGCTGTACTGGGAGGGTCCCTGCCTTTCGCCCATAGTCAGCTGGGATTGGCTCCAGACCCTAGAGAAGAGGAAGCAGTACAGATGAGGGTTGGATAGAATCCATGTGGGGCTGATTGGCAATCAAGTGAAGAATCCCATGATTGGGCAACATCTTTACCCCTGGTCTGTCATTCTCTGGACTTTGAATAAAGACTTAATGGCGGCAGTGGTGGGGAATATGGTGGTCGAACAAGCATGTCAGCATCGTAGCTGGAGACGTGATCACTGGGGTCGCTGATTGGGCTGTGCAGGTGAACAGACAGGTAAGTGATTGGATCTGCAGAGGAGTCTGAGGCGTGGCTTAACATTAGTGGGAGTGGTGAATTAGGTATTCTTCCTGATTGAGCTTGTGCCACACTTCATTTACAAAGGCATCAAATTCAAAATGAGAGAATATTTCCAAAAAACAATAATAGTTTATCAGTTTGAACATTAAATATCTTGTCTCTGTAGTGAATACGGGTCGAAAAGGATTTGCAAATGATTACATTCTATTTTTATTCATGTGTTACACAACATCCCAACTACATTGGAATTGAGGTTTGTAGCTCATCTAAAGAAAAGGAAAAAAACATGATTATAATAAATGAATAAATAAATAAATGTTGTTCCCTAACAGGCATAATAACTTCCTGATTTGCTAATGCAGTTTGACAATTTGCAGACAGAGCAGAGCCCAGAGGTCTGACCCATATTGTTGTTAGTTCATTTAACCACAGACGGCTTTTTTTTCTTCTAATGATGTCATTTTGCTGTGAGCTCAGTGATGAATCGTCGATGACCTTACTGAATGCTGCAAAAATGTTTAAGAAATTAAATATTCTTATTTAATTATTTATTTACATTTTTTGTTGTGTAAAGCACGGTGTGACGTCCTAGGATCAAACTGTATGAGGCAGAATTGTGGGGCAGACACACATTGCATCATGGTGTAAATAAATTATGTGTAACTGTAGAGTAACTGTGTTTCACATGGAAATCATGTATTATGGAAAGACAGAGTCCGCAAACAACTCGGCTCTAATCATCAGACAAGCCCTCTGGAGAAGAGCGTCAGTCTCTGTTTTTTTTACCCATGATTCCTTGCAGATTTATATCAACCAAGAATAACTGAGCGTACAGGACAATCATTAACACGTCAAAACCAGTTTCCATGAACATTTAGGTGCGGATACCATTGTACAATTGCCATTTACAACTCAATGCTGATTGTTACGCACATAACCTCATGTACCTAAACGGTTAAGGTATTACACTATTTAAATGTATGAGTGCGTTTTCTTCAAATGATCAACAAACTTGCGCTGAACAGTCTGAGTGACTGAACCTTACCCAGCAGTAGATGCGTGTGAGATTAATAAAGGTAATATATCATTGTACTCCCAGGTAAGCAGGCACAGCTCTGAATAAATCAATAAGCATTTCCATCCTAAGTGATCTTATATGGGCTCTCATTAATAAAAATAAGATCTGCAGAGGATTTAAGGATTTACATTTAACACCTTCGGTTTATTTCTGCTCTGACTCTTTCTCTTTGTTAGCATGGATATCGAATGCAGCATCCACTGTATTGATTTCCTGTTCTTTTCTCTAAAGTTTACTTTGAGAGTGTGTGTGTGTGTGTGTATGTGTGTGTGTGTTGATGTGTGTGCGTGTTCTTGCGCCTGCTACAAAGTGAGAACCAGAAAAGGTCTCTCTCCTACAGAGTGGGGACATTATTGAATAGTAGCTAAGGAAATTTTCAAATGTCCTCAAAACTACAATGGCAAATTGTGACTTAAGGTTAGAATTAGGGATAGGTTAACGTTAGGGTAAGGGTTAGGGGTAAGATTAGAGTTAGGGATAGGTCAAGGTTAGGGTAAGAGTTTGGGTTAGGCATACGTTGCTGAATAGAGAAAGGCTGTGGAGACACAGAAAGAAGGAATTTACGACCTTGGACAACTGAGTAAATACAGAAATATTTAATTTCCAGTCCAATATATGACACTTAATGGTTAATTTCTAGGCCCATATATGACACTATAAAGGCTGAACACTGTGCAGGTAACAGTGGCGGTCATTTTTGTGGGACTATATATTTGAACACTGGTGGAACAAGGCCCACTAATGCTCCATATACTGACCAGCCTTATGTTTTTAAAGGTTTTTGGACAATACTTTGTGTTCCTTTGAGTTTTTTCTACTCAAGGAAAATGGATTAGGGGTCCAGATGTAGCAAAACCATGTGGCTGGCTTCCATCACGCAAAGTTTCGTAAATGCACAGTCTAATGAGCGACACTTAACGCACAGTACGCCTATATCAGTGACGACACAAAGATGTGTCTCTCTGCGGGCTGGCTGGTGTTGAGAGAGGACAGGCACTATCAGGATTAGTGCTGTATAAACTGCAGGGCCAGATAGTGTCACAGTTTCAAAACTCCTTTCACCCTGTTAATTTTACTTCGTCTGAAATACTTTTTAAAGTTCGATTATTGTCTGGGCTTCAACAAGTCGGGTCATCGTAAAGAGCCTTGGCGAGTGTTTCAGAGATAATGGCGAAGAGGCAGTTCTGTAACGGCTTCAGCCACCGGCCAGATGATTTTTTATACTGCTCACCGTGCATCCCTTTATTTACAAGCCCCATTGGGCCCATATATGCAGCCTTTATCTACTGCATTGAGTAACCGCAGTTGCTGTGCGTGCAATCTGTATTTTTTAGCCCATATTTTAAAGGAGTTTTATGCATTCTGCCTGTTGCAAGTAGAATTTTGCCTCAGTGCATGTACATCCTATTTTCTTTTCTAATTCCGCTTTGTCATTGTCCCTCCATCCATTATCTGTGACGGTTCTGCCCTGCAGTCCCTCCCCCTCCTGTTGTCTTCGCCTCCACTTCAACAAGCCACACCTGCTGCTGAGCCACACCTGTTACTGAGCTGCACCTGTTACTGAGCTGCACCTGTTACTGAGCCACACCTGCTGCTGAGCCTCACCTGTTACTGAGCCTCACCTGTTACTGAGCTGCACCTGTTACTGAGCCACACCTGCTGCTGAGCCTCACCTGTTACTGAGCCTCACCTGTTACTGAGCCTCACCTGTTACTGAGCCACACCTGCTGCTGAGCCTCACCTGTTACTGAGCTGCACCTGTTACTGAGCCTCACCTGTTACTGAGCTGCACCTGTTACTGAGCCTCACCTGTTACTGAGCCACACCTGTTACTGAACCTCACCTGTTACTGAGCCTCACCTGCTGCTGAGCCACACCTGCTGCTGAGCCTCACCTGTTACTGAGCCACATCTGTTACTGAGCCGTACCTGTTACTGAGCCTCACCTGTTACTGAGCCACACCTGCTACTGAGCCTCACCTGTTACTGAGCCACACCTGCTGCTGAGCCTCACCTGTTACTGAGCCACGCCTGTTACTGAGCCACATCTGGCCACACCTGTTACTGAACCTCACTTGTTACTGAGCCACACCTGCTGCTGAGCCTCACCTGTTACTGAGCCACATCTGTTACTGAGCCGTACCTGTTACTGAGCCTCACCTGTTACTGAGCCACACCTGCTACTGAGCCTCACCTGTTACTGAGCCACATCTGCTGCTGAGCCTCACCTGTTACTGAGCCACACCTGTTACTGAGCCACATCTGTTACTGAGCCGTACCTGTTACTGAGCCTCACCTGTTACTGAGCCACACCTGCTGCTGAGCCTCACCTGTTACTGAGCCACACCTGTTACTGAGCCTCACCTGTTACTGAGCCACACCTGCTGCTGAGCCTCACCTGTTACTGAGCCGCACCTGTTACTGAGCCGCACCTGTTACTGAGCCTCACCTGTTACTGAGCCACACCTGTTACTGAGCCTCACATATTACTTAGCCTCACCTATTACTGAGCCACACCTGTTACTGAGCCACACCTGCTGCTGAGCCACACCTGCTGCTGAGCCTCACCTGTTACTGAGCCACACCTGTTACTGAGCCGCACCTGTTACTGAGCCACACCTGCTGCTGAGCCTCACCTGTTACTGAGCCACACCTGCTGCTGAGCCTCACCTGTAACTGAGCCACACCTGCTGCTGAGCCACACCCGTTACTGAGCCACACCTGCTGCTGAGCCTCACCTGTTACTGAGCCTCACCTGTTACTGAGCCGAACCTGTTACTGAGCCTCACCTGTTACTGAGCCACACCGGCTGCTGAGCCGCACCTGTTACTGAGCCACACCTGTTACTGAGCCTCACCTGTCTCTGAGCCACACCTGCTGCTGAGCCACACCCGTTACTGAGCCTCACCTGTTACTGAGCCACACCTGCTGCTGAGCCTCACCTGTTACTGAGCCACACCTGTTACTGAGCCGCACCTGTTACTGAGCCACACCTGCTGCTGAGCCTCACCTGTTACTGAGCCACACCTGCTGCTGAGCCTCACCTGTAACTGAGCCACACCTGCTGCTGAGCCACACCCGTTACTGAGCCACACCTGCTGCTGAGCCTCACCTGTTACTGAGCCTCACCTGTTACTGAGCCGAACCTGTTACTGAGCCTCACCTGTTACTGAGCCACACCGGCTGCTGAGCCGCACCTGTTACTGAGCCACACCTGTTACTGAGCCTCACCTGTCTCTGAGCCACACCTGCTGCTGAGCCACACCCGTTACTGAGCCTCACCTGTTACTGAGCCACACCTGCTGCTGAGCCGCGCCTGTTACTGAGCCACACCTGTTACTGAGTCTCACCTTTTACTGAGCCGCACCTGCTGCTGAGCCGCACCTGTTACTGAGCCACACCTGTTTCTGAGCCACACCTGTTACTGAGCCACACCGGCTGCTGAGCCGCACCTGTTACTGAGCCACAC
Organism: Gymnothorax reevesii; assembly: GCA_029721435.1. Classification (NCBI taxonomy): domain Eukaryota; kingdom Metazoa; phylum Chordata; class Actinopteri; order Anguilliformes; family Muraenidae; genus Gymnothorax; species Gymnothorax reevesii. Next base: position 52,241,100 of record CM056590.1, read on the forward strand.
CTGTTACTGAGCCTCACCTGTTACTGAGCCACACCTGCTGCTGAGCCACACCCGTTACTGAGCCTCACCTGTTACTGAGCCACACCTGCTGCTGAGCCGCGCCTGTTACTGAGCCACACCTGTTACTGAGTCTCACCTGTTACTGAGCCGCACCTGCTGCTGAGCCGCACCTGTTACTGAGCCACACCTGTTTCTGAGCCACACCTGTTACTGAGCCACACAAGCTGCTGAGCCGCACCTGTTACTGAGCCACACCTGTTTCTGAGCCACACTCGTTACTGAGCCTCATCTGTTACTGAGCCACACCTGCTGCTGAGCCTCACCTGTTACTGAGCCTCACCCGTTACTGAGCCTCACCTGTTACTGAGCCGCACCTGTTACTGAGCCACAGCTGCTGTTGTGCTTCAGCTGTTGCTCGTTGAAGTAGAAGTGAAGTGTAGAGTATTTAAGAGCTGCGCTGCCAAGTTGGCAGTGCAGCTGCATTCTGGCATTTTTTGCTCCGCGTGTGTTGCTGCTGCTCCCCTGTCTGTTTTTGTCTGTTTTAAAAGTTTATTTATGAAACATCTTTTTGGTTGTACCAACCTGTGCGAGTGGGTCCCTTCACCCATCCATGACACTATCAAAACCCATTATCTCTGGGCGGGGTCACAGAGGGGGACTTGACCACTGCACCACCGTACCGCCAAGATTTTTAACCCTTTCAGTGCCATTGGTGTAAGATATCAAAGTCAGGTGCTGTTGAAAACCTATCATGTGGCAACTTGTTTAAAAGACCTCCCTTGCGGGAGCTCTTTTAAACAAGTTACCACATTGTAGGTTTTCAACAGCTCAGGATAACTGCATTTTTAGTTCCTTGAAAATATATTTGGCGCTAAAAGGGTTGAGTTCAGAACTATAGTCTTATAATATACCCACCGTACACCAGGAATGTACTCCTTATGCATCAAGGAAACGGCTGTAGTGACATGACAATGGAAGCTCAGTGTTTCTGTTGTATTTCGTCAAAGAATCAAATCTGGTATCTGTGGGACGATTGGAATATTGTGTGCAGGTTCCTCCCTACTTTACAATTTTCTATCTATGACTCAATATCACTCTCTGCGCTTTTTTCAGAAAGAGAACAACATTCAGGGGAATTATGTGTGCTTCAGATTCTACACAACAGTGAATAAAGCACAAAACAAAAAAGAATTTAGGAGAGACTAGCTAAAAGCTTTTTGTATCAGTGTCTTTGTGGAACTTTCTCATGAAATACGCACAGCCATCCTGCAACCACTGATCAGTGTGCAAAGACTTTCAGAAAATAAATCTACAGCGACCATCATAACCCCTTTCCCACTAAACAACTGTTGTGGTCATAGATGCGCCCCGTGATCGACTAATCACAAAGAAGACATTAAAATCACTGGCCATTTCTCAAACCGTAGACTTTGAAGGCTGCCTTTTTAGATGGCCACATCATAAGAGGCTGTTCCATCGTGAAGGCGATTTTGAACACAGCTGAGAAATGCAGCCTCACCAGATATCACACGGAATTGTGAACGTGGAAACTGACAGCCTGAGGATGCAGCCTTCGAAGGATGCAGCCTACGCTTTGAGAAAACGGCCACTAATCACTGACTGCGTGAATTAGATGCTCTTAGAAATTGATGGAGAAGCTCAGACATACTGCTGTAAGGCTGAAGACATTGGAAGAGGGATTTTTACAATGTAGTTACGAGCCTCTTAAACATTAAGCCGTTTGTGGATGCATTATCTCGCCATGTAACACCGCAGCGCAGTCGGCTCTCTTTGAGGGAGGGGGTAATCATCTGTGCACGCCCACCCTGGAGCCGTGCACATCCCCTGGAATCCGTGCACGCCCACCCACCCAAACCTCAAGCTCCAGCCCCCCCACCCGAACCCAACACATTTATTCCCTCCTCTGTTGCATTCTTTGTGTCTCAATTTTTCTTGCATCCACTCGCTGTGTTTGAATTTTTGAATTCAGCAGGTCCTCTTCAAACTTTCGGCTGCGGCACCGTTTTTATCTCGTGTTTTCAGTGACTCTGAGATCCACAAAGCTTTCCCCCTGCTACATGCATGATCTCACCCCCGCCAGTGATTTTGTGCAGCCGAATCGCTTCTTTCCCGCGTGTAATGATGATAAATGCCGCACACGGTGCACATAAAGCCTCACGGCAATCGTGCGTCACGCTGAGAAGTTTATGGCCCGGCGCTGATTGAGTGTCAGCAGCGATCAAACAAACAAAATCGCTCCTCGAGACCATTACCCTGATTGCTGATTTGATTAGCAGATGTGCACAGCTCGCCTGTTTGGGAAAATTTATATCTCGATTTCGCGACACCTCCAATTAGTACCTTTCCCTGTGGTACGCTCTGTGGCACCAGCATCTGGCCTGGGGCTCAAACCTGTAACCTCCTGGCTGAAAGCCTGGTGTAAAACATGCAGGTAATGAACCCGGGTTCTTTGACACAGTAATTATCAGGCCATGCTGACACTTTTTACTGAAGGCAGAGCAGGGTCGACAGGGACGGGCCAACATGTTTGGAAATAGCATTCAGGTCTGTCAAAAAAAAAAAAAACACAAAAACCTAGCATTTGATTTTGATCATAAATAATTTTAATAGGTTTTACTCCAATATAAAGCTTGGTGGTTTTGCTTAGAAGAGGCATGTATCATGGGGCCTTTTTGTGTGGAGTTAGTATGTTCACCCCGTGTTCGTGTGGGTTTTCTCCGGGTACTCCGGTTTCCTCCCACAGTCCAACATGCATATCAGGTTAATTGGAGACTCTTAATTGACCACAGGTATGAGTGTGTGAGTGAATGGTCTGTGAATGATGTGTGCGCCCTGTGATGGATTGGCAACCTGTCCAGGGTGGGTCCCTGCCTTTGTCCGTAGTCAGCTGGGATAGGCTCCAGCTCGCCCCGCGACCCCAGTGAGGAATGAGCAGGTATAGAAAATGAATGAATGAATGAGGCATTTATCAATCCAGGGGTTTAATTTTGCAATGAGCAAAGTCGGCATATCTATAGTGGAGTTATGGGATTCAACTGCAATCAGAAATACAAGTGGCGAGCCCAATCTCAATCCTTCACATCATAAGGTGACGCTACCTGACAAAGTGTCGATATACGATGAAAAAGAAGACTTTTGGTGTCCTAATTCAACGCCAGCTTAAAATAAACCCTACCCCCTGAGCCCTAACCCTTCACCCAAACCCTAACCCTAAATGTCAAATATGGACACACTCCTTTTTTCGTTGTATGTTAACACTTGGTCAGGTAGCATCAGTGTCTGATGAGTTGTGTTGGTGTAACTTACTGTAGCTAGCTCTTATACCTCGGTGCTCCTCCGTGTGTGTTGGCAAAAGCTTTACTCGTGTTAAGTCTCAGAACTATCTAGCCTTCAGGTATTTGCACAGTAATGGGCATTTGGTCTGATCACAACATTGGAGTCTCTCATACTCCATACTCTTCACCACATACATCCATCATAAACTGGCTCAGTGATCACCCAATATTCCTCTGCAACTAAGACTTATTACCACAAATTGAAACTTTGCACCCGTAATATAGGCCCGACCATGTTTTCTCAGTGCATATGATGAATTCACTATCATAAATTTGAGAGCCATAGCCGTAAATTTCTCCTTCTTAGCCATAAACCTGGCCATCATAGCCACAAATTTTAAGAGCATTCCTGTGATGCAAAAATATGGCTGTGCGGGTATTTGCATATCATGGTGCCTATCTAGCTTGCTGTTTATTTTTGGAGGACTAGCTGATTCCCGACAACAAACCGGGCTTTACAACGGCGATGCGTGGATTTACGGTTGGACGACAGATGGTGTGGTGGCAGTTAAATTTGATTGTTGGTTCAATTAATTAACTGCAGAGGTAAGCAGGAGTAAATCCCAGTAGATTAAATGTCATTCCTCGACAGAACAGTCCTCATTACACATTCCTCAGCACAACAACAGTACGGACTGCGTAAAAACTGCAAGCCTTCCTGGTGTTCACGCGGAGTAACTCCGAGTACTCCCACATCCTCTCCAGAGGCATGGATGATTGCTTACTGGAAACTAAATTGCTCATAAAAGTGTGTAACAGAATAGTGAGTGAACGGATGTGCCCTGCTGTGGATTGGCGCACTGTCCTGGGCGTGTTCATGCCTACTGTCCCGCTGCATGCAGAGATAGGCTCCAGCACCTAAACTGGGAGTGAGTGTGTTAGATGAATAGATGAATGATGAATAGATGATAGGATGAAAGACATCAGTGTTAATTCAACTTGGTCAATCCGTGCAATTAAGATGAATATCTGTGCACATCGTCAGCTATGTCTGAGGAGTTATTCCTGCCTGAAAGGAGTTAGCAGATTTTAATCCATCCAATCCTATTTCTTCATTTTTTTGTCTCCTTGGTAGTTTAAGAAAATGAAATGCTGCAAGTCTTGCTGGTCATCGTTACAAAAAGAAAGTAATTGAAACACAGATGTAGAAATGTATTGTCAGGTAGTGGCTGACACCAAATGTTTTGCAAAATGGGAAGAGGACCTGTTGCAGTTCTGCAGTTTGAGAATTTTTATGTTTTTGCTTTTTCCTGCTGCTGAAATTAAATTTGCTTTGCATTCCTGTGAAGTGTAGTTAAGGACACTTGTTGTTTCATGTGTTTATTTTGAGAGCACTGTAACGTGAAAGAGCAGATGGTCTGAGTAGGGATCTGCTCAGCACCTGCGTGCGTGTGCTACATGTGCTCCGTGTCATACCTGCCCCGCTCTGTCCGAACTCATTCTTCGAACACGAGGAAACATGCCGGCGATGTGCGTACAGGACAGAACAGCGAAGCGGATGCATGGAACATCGCCTGCGTCTAATTAGAGAACACAGAGGGAAATGGTGCGTGAAGATTAAACTGTGCTCCCTCATTACGATAAATCTACCGGAAATTTCCGTACATGCCACCCTTGTTAATGTCCCAGTCACTTCAGATAATGAAGCTTCTTTCATCTTAAATGCCTAAAAAAAGGACCGATTTGTGATTTTGATTTTATTCAGTGTACAGTTGTTACACCTCGCCAATTTCCAAAGGTCAAAATAATTATTACTTGATAGAATAGGAGTGCAACCTCTGCCGTTCCTCTCTGCCAACACTTTTTGTTTGTGAAGTATGACTGATAGAATCCGGTCAATTTTCTTATTTCATGTTCTTCTCAGAAGACATAGCTTTCTTTCAGAATGCTATCCATGAGGATGTGTCTCAGGATAAAATAGAACACAGTTTAGGACAGGTTTTCTAAGCCATCTTCATCCATGCACAATGGCATCCTGCCCTGGTCACATGGTCAGAGTACAGAAAATAACTACAGGAAGTCAGGCCTCTAAAATGGCCGCTGTGGCAGGAAGAGGGTGACAGAGATGGCCCAGCAAAAACCAGTGATGGTGCAAATTTGGCTGGGACAGTCAATACATGAGACAAAGGAAGAATAAACGGCTCTGCAGAGTGTTCAGGCCATGAGAGAGAGAGAGAGAGAGAGAATGCAAATTAGAAAGAGGAAAAGCAAGCGGGAGAGATGGATAGAGAGTAAGAGAGAGTAAATAAGAGAGAGAGAGAGAAAAGAGAAGGAGAGGAATTAGAAAGCTAGCGAGACACAGAGAGAAAGAGAGAAAAATTTAAATCAGGAATACATATGTTCCAGAATTATATTTCTCAGTTGCACAAACAAATATCAAAATCTAGATACCCATTAAATGGCCCATAAGATATTGAACCCCAGGAATAGGTTGAACTCCTTATTATTCGGCTGACGCAGCTCTATCATGTTTAGTCGTCCTGTCTCAAGATGGCAAAGCAGATGATGTCAGCTCATGTAAAATATCATTAATCTTTTGCTGCATCATTGGTAAATGTTACGAAAATGACATTTGCAGATGCAAGTATAGCAGTACTCAGTCATTCACCATAAACTGACTTCACCTGTGCCATCCTGTGACAGCCCCTATGTCATCCATATAGCAGGGTTACGCAATGCATATAAAAGGGTTACGTAATGCTTGTAACAGGATTATGCCATTCATATAACATGGAAACATCATGTTTATGTCATGCATATAAAAGGGTTACTTCATGCATATGACAGGATTATGTAATGCATACGTATAACAGGGTTGCATCATACGTATAACAGGGTAATGTCATGCGTATAAAAGGGTGAAGTCATGCTTATAACAGGATTATGTCATGCACATAAGAGGATTATGCCATGCATATAACATGCATTGTCTGCTTTATGTCCGGGGGTTCAGTACTGACACTTCCATGCTTGTCAGCGGCGCTGGAAAGACAGGATTTTATTTTTTGAGAAGCATTGATGTGGTGATGCAGTGACTGGTTCAGTATCAAATATCAGTCGCACCACAGGAGAAGCCCATCTCATTCTCATCTCTCTGGGCCCATCTGGTGTTACTACCTGTTTGGTCAAGTAAATATTTTTTTCTATTGAATTTTGATGGAAACTATAAAGCATTTTTTTCTTTCTATGATCCCAGTCATCCGTGAACAGATCGGGAGGAAAATGAAAGCGTGAGCAGAGTATTTGTTTGTTTTTGTATTTATTTATTTTTTTATTTAAGATCATTTAGGCAGAATTGTACTGCTGGAATTCAGTAGGACTTTCAAATGTATCAGTAACAATTTACAATAAGGGTGCAATAATTAGCAAAAAAAAAAAAAAGATAACATCAGTTCATGCAGTAATAAGCATTTACTAACAGCTAGTTAACATTTTACTAATGTATCTGGTAAACCATTTACAAACGATGTTCACGTCAACTAAGGTATTAATTTATGCATTTTGGTTGAACAGCTCGAAGTGAGGCATAAGGATTACTTAAGAGAAGCTCTCAACTTCACATTCAGGGAAACACTAAAAATGACCAAATTGTAAGTTATGGCTGAAAAATGCTTATTTGGCTATCTAACACATTAGTTAATGAACTAATATTCATTAATGTTAATGATTGTACTTTTATTGTAAAGTTAACCAATCTATTCCCCACACTCATGAGCTGGGCTGAAACTGCTGCTGATTACGAACGTGTCAATCACTTTGTCCTTTCTGGACACTGTAAGAGACATGAGGAAGGCAGGTCATTGTTTTGATGTTCATAGGCATCTGATTGGCCAGATAAATGCAGTCTGATTGAAACTGAGCCCCACAGTATAGAACTTTACTCTTATCCCTGGCCAGTCTTGAGGGGTGCTTGCTACTTGTCTCATTGTACGCGTCTAAAGCAAATTTTTATCATTGACCACGTTTGAAACTGACTATTCTTGAAGAGAAGAGAGTTGGCAGTGTCAGAATACCTCCTAACCCCTAATGGGGGAAATTCAGAGCCCAAAGGAGGACGGTGGGGTGGAGGAGGAATGCTAACGAGTGACAGACCAGAGGTGCGCAGCAGCAGAGAGTGATGCAGCACTGCAGCAGGCAGAATATGCTTCCGCAGCAGTTACACAGCTTAGGAGCCGCTTAAGCAGCCCAGCTGGAGGGGCAGAGTGGATATGACTGGGAGAGCCAATGAGATTGAGGGAACGTCCGTTGAGTCAGACTGATATGCAATGAGGCGATTTCTGGTAACACTGTCCCAAAGCTACTGGAGCTGATGTGATTGGCTGAATCTCTACAAATTGCCACTTTTCATGGTGTTTAATTTTTAAGTCTGCTGTAGGAAAATGGAAATTGGACAACTGTTAGCCAGTTCAGCTAGCAACTTCTTCCATGAAAATGAATAATTCTGAACAATTCTGAATAATTCTCAAGATTGAAAAAGTGTGTGATGTACATGAAATTCTGGACCTATAGGACATCTTTTCCACTGAATGATGTTTCACCGTACACAAAAAAGTTAGTCTTTTTCTACTACAGTTTATTTTCAAAGCAAAACCGTGTTACTGTGTTACTCGCATAACAAAACTATGGGTTGTGATTGGACTGTTTACATGCTTGTCAATTGTATCTTGTATCTGGCCCTGTAGAACTAGCCTAAATTAGCTCTGCAAGCTACATCTCATTATAAATTTTGGTATTGACAGTTTGATTAATACAAGTAGGGAGATGTTTAACAAATTCCTTCAGCACGATTCATCCTGACTGTCAGTTTTCAATGGTGATTTTGGCATACTTGTTCTACTGTATATTGTCAGCTCATGTAGAGGAATCTTGAAATAAGTAAAGGAAAGAGAATTGTTGCATGACTTATTTTCTGCTTGGAAAAGAGTGTCTTGAAATATATAGCATCGCGCAGCGTGGTAAACATTTTATGACACTCAATTTATATTCAGAAACAGAGGAGAGAAGCAAAGGAACATGAGTCTTTCCGAATGAAAAGCTTGTGGCAGCAGAGGACGGTGTCGGAGCTGTTATTCCGATCAAATTCCCATGGCGACGGACAAGACGGGGGTGTCGGCAATGGCGCTAGTTAATTACTGTCTGCGTTTAAGCGGTCGACAGCTGCCAGGCCTCCCCTCGTAAGAGGAGGAAACGTCCAAGTGAAGCGCTGAAATAACTGACCCCGGTCCCAGATTTAATCTCTTACCAAAAGGGGAAAAAAACCCCCGTCAATTACAGCGGAAGAAACATGAGCACGGGCGTCTGACAGGAGTGATGCGAGTGCAGACTCGAGCTGAGGGTTCACCTGCTAATTGCGCCAACCTGTTGCCTCCGTCAACTCAAGAGGTTTTCACTTTTGGGAGGCTGTCAACTTCAAAAAGGAAGAGCAACCATTAACAGAGGACGAGCTGTCAGCTGGGAGGAGAGAATTACCTCTCTAAACTGTTTAAATTCAAACTGCAGTTAATACTTTTTAAACAAAGCATCTGGAAAAATCAATTAAGTATGCAATTACCACTCTCATCCTCCTGATCATCTGTAAAACTTCCTGTCTCTCAGTTATTAGCTACAAGAATGGGGTATATGCAGGCCAGCAAATGCATTGCTTCTGCTAGCATTTAGATTTTTTGGTGCATTGCATGTGAGCTGAAACTCCATAAAAGCTTATGCACTGCACTCACATATGGACTTGTCACTGTCCACAGATGGTTTATCATCAACAACCAGGAGTTGTGCATTTCGGAATATGGGACTTTGAGGATTTTCTCCATTAAAGATTTTGAATGTATAACAAGCTTTGAAAAGAAATCTTATCTCGTCACGCATTGTAGAAAATTCAAATATTCCCTGTTGACCTGATGATCTGATTAAAAGCCATTAACAGAGGATGGAATATTCACTCTTGCTAATGTGAATATCTTTATCTGGCATAAAATGGCATTAAGCGGGTAAATTGTCCATTGTTAGACATTAAGAGCAGTTAATTAGCAGCCATGAACTCCTTGATATATTCTGGAGCTTATGATTAACACTGCGAGAAAGAAAAAAAGCATTCGGATTTGAGACCTGAGGAGGGAACTCATGATAAGAGCTGAAGATTATTTTCATTTCTGAAACATCATGCCACCTTCAGGAATGTCCTTTACAGGTGTCCGCCTTGTTCTCTGCTGTCCTCAGTCCATCTCTCTGCAGAACACGTCGAAGTTTCGAGCTTCGGTCAGGAAAATGGTGAAATAACAGTCTGGTGTTGTGACAAACGTGTCCAGCTACGGGTGTCATACAGGAATTGAGAGGAAGGGGATGTCAAAACAAAGGAGACGGAAAGCGAGGGAATGCGGGACAAATGACAGAAGGAGAGAGATGTAGAGAGGGTTGAGTGAGGTTACGGGCCGGCGCAACGTCAGGGTTCCGTACAGAAAGCTGTGAAGAAGGCCGCGCCGTCGTCCGTTCCCTCGCGCCTAACACGTGCAACAGGAAGTTGGAGCCAAACAGATGCAAATTTCTGTCCGACTGTTTCATCAAAGCGTGGCTCACGCTGTCAAAGCAAACAGACAGAACGAAGCGATGAGCCGGATTAGCTGTCATGGAAAAGCGGCCCACAATGGCTCCAGCGCGGAATTCTGGGAAATCCCGGGTTGGCGCCATGACCTCCTTTGCTGGGGAGTCTTGATTATTGTGAGAGGTGATACGTGTCAAATTGCAAACTTCCTCCAGGACAACGGAGGGAGGAGCTGAAGCTGAATGCTATCCGGATCCGATTAATCCACACAAAGACATCAACTGTAGAGGAAGACTAACCGCCGGCGTGGATCAGTAATCCTCTTATGTTGCCTCATTTTTATGTTTTGGCAGTTCCTGTCATGAACTCGACATGAAGCACACTGGAGCGAGTGACCGGCATGACCGTGCTTTAGTGCGGAGCTCAGCCGCACGCCATTGAGCGAAACTCACCTGATGGCCCTGAGAAAACCAAAACAAACGCCTTGAAATCTGAGGTGAGCCCAAACAAAATGTGGCTTGAATAAATACACATCCTACTGTACTCTTCCTGTGTTTCTGCTGAACAGCACAAAGGCATCGCCGAGTCGTACGCGGCCCCATCACTCACCTCCCGTACAAATCACTGCGCTCTACACGCACAATTCTCCTCACCGGCTCACCATCAATAAACTTAACAAGATTTTGTTTCTGTGGATTTATTTATTCAGAATTTGATTCTTGAGAAGGCCATATATTTTTCTTTTCATTGCATGACATTTATCAGTGCACACAATCATGTAATAATAGACAGTCATTTAAAAAGAAAAAGATACAGGCTCCTCGGGAAGAAATTTGATTCTAAGACAGAGAAAACTGCAAGAGAGACGGCGGAACTACCTCGAATTGAAAAATTCGAGTCGTATTCAGCGATCAGTCCTTTAGATTAGTGACAGTATCAGGCAAAAGTACAAAATACTATACTGAGTGAAAATTGTAATAACTGTTCCCCAGTCAAAATGAAATGATAACGCTGGGTATTATGAAACAGCGACATCCGTACGTCCGCTTTATTATTCCCCAGGCCCTTTGTTACTGTCGGCAAGCCAGCCACCAAACAAATGGCTCGCAGGGTTTACACCAGGACAAGTTGATAAGAGAGTTATGTTAATGGATTACAGATAAACACAAAAACATGTAAAATATATTGTGTATTTGAAATGCAACAAGCATGTGGTTACACCCTCCACCTGACTTATCTTTGTCAGTAAGGTGCCTTGTTTAAGTATTTTGGGGACCTGCTAACAAATCCCGACAAGCCAACTCAGAATTGAAGAATTAAAGGAGAAATATCAGCCAGTTTGGGGGCAGGACTCTGTTTATACAACTATGTGTGCTGATATTTTTATTCTTTTTTTTCCCTCTGTGGATGTGACGATGCGACCTGTGAGCGCACCGTCACGGCGTCTGAAATGGCAACTGCCATTGCACATGTGAAACACCATCTCGCCATTGAAACTTTTCCCTGTTGTGCTACTGTTGTTCATGGACTCATCAAACACCTGCGTGTGAGTTTTAATCATTGTTCTGTGCATTGTTGTCTTGCGTTTCAGCTCATGGGTCGACACATGTCTAATTCGCTAACTAACATGCATTACATTCACTCGCGCTACATTCCACTACAGTCATACACGCAAGCGCAAACAACACTTACACATTGATTATTTCTCAACCTGTTTATTTAAAATTGCCCTAGTTTCACAGGTAGTTGGTTCTCTAACTCAAACCGAGTGGTTTTTAGAATGTCTAAGAGCATTTACTAGTGTTTACTTAGCACTTAACTGCAAATCTTACCGGTGTGCTGCCGCTTTCGTGTTTTCCAAAAGAAGCGCGTGTTGAGGCTGAGGACGCTATATTGAGGGGCACGTTCGCGTGTGCACGTCCTCGCGCCGTCGCAGTAACAGTGAAGTGTTGTTAACATTGTTATTATAAATGTTTGCGGACATACAAGGGTATGTACCTGTGTATTGTAATTCCGTGTAAGGCCTGAAAACATTTGTATGCCATGGTACCATTTTAAAAATTGTAATTTAATTATTTATGTGTGCCTGTATAAAACTCCCTGAATTTGGTGCAGGCAGTGTTATAGTCTACCTGTGGGGTGGACACAGGCATCCCTCATAATGGGAGCAGTTTCAGTGGTCAGGAGAGCTGGGCGGAGGGAAGACCTGTCTGAATGCTCTGTATTCTCAGTTGAGTGAGTTGGACTGTTTTTGTGAGTCTTTGGCTAGATATAGGTACATACAGTATATGTACCTATAATATATAAAAACGGCCAATTTTATGTATGTCGCATATATGCAAAACCTATATGCGGCCATAAATTAAAACCTATATGTTTATATAAGTTCTTTCCATATGGGTATCAATGCCTCAAAACGTTTCAAGATCCAGAAGGGATTAAGAGAAGCATGAACCTTCAGAACAAGGAAAATAATCCCCAGAACAAGGGAGTCTAAAAGCACCAATGAAGAACAGAACCGTCCTTCCCAACCCCATCCCCTTAGGCCTGGAAATTGGGCCTTTCAAACTGTCCTGGATTCAGTAGCGAAGCTTCAGGGGGGGCAAAGACACGTCCCTTTCAGTCCTGGGTAAATCTCAATCATTTTCCTTTATTGACGTCTTTTCCAGTCATCGTAATTGGCAGCTGAAGACACGGTTTCTCACCATATGTGATCTAACAGCGATGAAATCATCGGCTAAATTCAGAGCTGAAAAATAATTTACTTATTAATTGGCCAATGTTTCGCGTGATTGAACTGGTCCATGTTCCAATGAAATGCAGACTTTCACTCTCGGTATTTCGTGGGTTGATTTAAAAAAAAACAACAACAAAAAAAAAAAACAGTGGCACTCGGCAGTTAAAAAGCCTAGATTATAACAAGTGTGCGGCTCAAGCCATTTGCGTGAGAGTCGACAGGTAGACGATGCAATTTTGAATAACGTAGATTTAAATACAGCAAATACACGTCCAGATGAATGATTGTCGTCTTACCTAATCGGGGAGAACAAGCAGCACCTGTTAAGTGTGGAGCGCTCTCGGAGTGAACCTTCTGTTAATCATGAAGATGACTGAGAACAGGTCTGGATTTATAATTGTTTTAAACGACTGTTTTGTGCAACCCGATTCTCTGTTCCGCCACTGGACTGAATATAACCCGCGATTTGATGGCTGTTAGATCGCATGTGGAGAGAAACCGTGTCTTCAGTTGCCACTTACAATAATATGAAAAGACGTCAATAAAGGACAATGATTGAGATCTAGCCAGGACTAAAAGGGACGTGTCTTCGCCTGCCCTGTAGCTCCGCCACTGCCTGGAATCGACGAATCCACAGCAGTTGTGGTGTTTGTGAACCTGTTGCCAGGGTGCTGCCCTCTGGTGGACATCACCCAAAACGGCTACCTTCTGGCCTTTAGAATGGGGCAAATAGCTTTTGAAGTGCTGGAAATCTGTAGGATGTCATTGGGAATTAAACTTGGCTCTGATTTTTGAATAGATGCTCTTCGGTCATTACAGTATCATTATATCTTCTGCTAATATAAACATCTAAATGTTGTAACCATGTGTCAGACATGTGAAAATACAAAACACATTGGCATCTCATTCACTTTCCAGATCATTGAAGGTCAAGGAATCTTTATTATTTTCCAAGGGGGGCAATTTGTTATACAGCCAATAGACCAGTGCTTCTCAAACCTCTCCTGGAGGACCACCTGTCCTGCATGTTTTAGATCTTTCCCTGTTTTAGCACAGGTGATTAAAATGATCAGCTCGTTATTGACACCTCTAAAGCTGATTGATAACATCCTGATTATTTGAATCACCTGTGCTGGGGCAGGGAAAGATCTAAAACAGGCAGGGCAGGTGGTCCTCCAGGAGAGGTTTGAGAAACACTGACCTAGACAAACAAACTCAATCAATCATCAGCACAAACAAAGACGAACTATAATGTGGACTGTGATTAAAACATATGAAACAAAAAAAAATAAAATGGTAATAATAAAAATAGATTAAAACTTAATAAATACGTTAAGTACTCAGTTGATATACTGTATTTTATTTATAGGAGTTTACTTTGACCAAGTCTTTAAATGTTGACAGCATTAAAGGTGACACGAATAAGAAATTGAACACAAATAGCTTTGCAACTTACAAGCTCATAAAAAAGCAGTTAATTTATTACTGAAGCTCCTGCTTAACATTGTATTGTAATGCTGTCTGGGTGAAAATTTCTAATATTTGTGAAGACCTCCAAATTGACAATCACTGATTTCAGTTCAGTTTTGCCTGCCCACCTCCCCACTAGACCTAATATGAGCAGAAATGACAAAACTGATCCATGATCAGCAGTATTCCTCAGAGATTTATCTTATTGTCTTTGCATTGGCCCTCACATCATTCCCTGGCTGTGTTGACACGCAGCACCGTGGCTTTGAGCCCCATTTCTCTTTATTATGATGTGCTTGTGCGGTCAGGGCCCGCTCGGTTCAGAGGTCTACTGCTAGAGCTTTCCAAAGGCATGTCCTTCTCCATCCCACAATCCCTCTGTGCACAGAGCACTAATCATTACAAACCAGAGCAAACATTCTTTATGGCCTCCCAGCTCTGGTAATCCACATGTAATTAAAACACCTCCTTCCCAGTGTCCGTGTTTGTGTGTGTGTGTGTGTGTGTGTGCGTGTGCATGTGCGTGTGTGTTTGTGTGTGTGTGTGTGTGTGTGGGGGGGGTATAATACACTGCATGACTTGGAGATAAAGGAGATGTATTCATTATTTCCGTAAGAGAGCTGTGAGATTAGGAACGTTGGCCCAAGGCTTTGGTAGGGAAAGAACCGAAGCTCCACTTGTTTGCAGGCCAGTGTCTGAGCAAAGAAAGGTGATATAGAATAAATGCGATCCTCCGGCAGTGTTCACCTCCGTCGCCCAAATTGTTCCCGCTACATTTCACAGTCTGATAACCTTAAGACTGCCGTAGACACTGCCTTACGGTGAAGGCACACTGTAGTACCTCAATACACAGGGAATTTGAAAGACTGAGGACAACTACTTTATAGTATTTTTTTTCTAGAACTTTGAGTTTATTACGCGGTGGTGTTTATCGCTATACTTGAGAAGTATAATAACAAATAAAGGCAAAGTCGTTGTTGATGCTACATTAGCGGTGCAAAAATTGTGAGCCTTGTTGTTCCTCGGTTCTCATCATCTCTGAAATGTTACGGTCTGTTATGTTATGTTGTGACAGGCACTTTTGTTAAGTACGAAGAACAATATTAACACATAAAAAGAGCGATGCAATAACACATAAAGACTGTGGTTCACTGCTGAATGTAATACAAGCGAGACGATTGCTCTGATGCGTATTTTATTCTGAGAAAAAGCCATAAACTGTTCAACAATGAAATCTCATGTCTTTAAAATGGTTAAATGGTTGAAGATGGTTTAAAAATTAAGGACTGATGGGTGATAAAGGCTTTATTTTCAAATCTGAATGTAAAAAATGTCTTTTTTTAGGTTTTTTTTTTTTTTGGGGAGGGGGGGGGTTGGGGCTTTGTGTCATGCTCATGGTTTTACGTCTCCTGCTTGTCGAGTGGCTTCACCTGTTCTTCACGTGGACTTCCGACTTCTTCCTTTTGGATACTCCAGTCACCTCGCACAGACCGCAGAGGCGCAAGAAAGGCTAACTGGAGACTCTAAATCACCCGTAGGTACGAATAATGTGCATGTGCTCCGCAATGATTGACAGGTAGACTGGACATGGAGCGTTGCTGCTTCTCTCCCGTTGACTTCTGGGATAGGCTGCAGCTCCCCCTCAAGCCTGACCGAGAGGAGCCGAGTCAGATGGATGGATGAATGCATGGATGAATGGATATAATTTTGGCAAACTTGCGCTTATACTTCTGAGATATTGTGTATTCTCTTGGCCAATCTGGGTGTGTTACAGGCCAAATCCTGGAGCATTTGCTTCATTTTAATCAGCGAAATGCACTTCTGCTATCCTGTACTGCGAGTTTCTGAGGAAAAGGCTAGACGAGGGTAATATAATGTAATGTAAAATTTAGTGCCGCGTTCTATAGCCATTCTCTGCTCAGATGTGCCAAGTCATAATCCTTGCGGCAGGATTCTTATGGCTCGAACAAGCTTATTACCGCAGTCATCTTGAATTTCACAATCATTTCCAAAGAACGGTCGTGCTACTATATATAATTTAACTGCAATGCAGTTTACAGTAGATTGCCGCACAAACTGTCATTGATTAATTGCACAGGCTGCAGAATGGTAATGTTTACAAGTCAAGATGTTGCTGCTGTTTTAAGGATATATACGTTGAGTTCATCCAGGGGTGAGATACATTTGGCGCCTTTATGAAACGCCGCATGTCAGTTGCTATTAACTTCATTGTATAGAAATGCCCCCGACAATCTAAACACTGCGGCATAAGATGTGAGCGTGTGAGTACTGTATGGAAAAGAGATGCATTTTTTTTTTTTTTAACTTAAGTAGTTAAGGGATTTATACATGTGTGGGAACAGAACTGAATGAAACAAACCTCTTCGGATTCCCCACAGCCTTTTTGACTTTAGACATTTAATTAATTATGAATGGTGTTGCACAGAAACATTTGGTGCATGTGGAGAGAAACAGATGCATTCTTCAGTCAGTTTCTGTATGTGATCGCTGCTCTGTTTGCAAAACAGTCTCTTTGTTGCTAGCGTCACACTGTTCGCTCCGCGGCAACAATCTGACTCTGTTATCTCTGACGGATGCCTTCCACGCAAACTGGCACACCGACGCCGTTATACAGTACGTGGCCCTCATCGCGGGGGAATCGCTCTAAAACAATTTCGCGGAGCTAATCAGATCGGCGGCGAGGCCTCATCAGCAGGAACCGGCCGCCCCGATTGATGTTTGGCTTGGCTACCGGTGCGGAAAATCATGTTGAGGAGCGGAATGCCAAAACGCTCGGCGTCGGGTGGTCTGTGTGGAGCGTTTCTGCGGTTTTATCAGTGACGCTGCCTAGTGCATTTGGACCGAGAAACGGGTCACGCTGTCTCCTCGCCCGGCAGGTGGAGCAGACCGCGGATGCTGAGGGAGACGTGACCAGATGCGATCAGAGCGATCCACCGAGAGAGGTCATGGGGTCAGATCCCAAATACGGCGCCTTCCCTGAAGTTTAGAGAAAGATCCTCTTTTCCTCTTTTCTCCTAATTAAACCCTCTTCTTCACAATTATACTTAAAAATGCTGCTAAAAACCTCTCCTGATTAATCCGCAAGTGCCCAGTTTTTATCAGCATTTTTGTACAGTTTGGTTTCACCAGTAAGAAGTTCTAGCCTATTTTTAATGCATTTATTCTGTACTTTAAACACAAATCTAAAATTGTGATTTACAGAGCCAAATTAGGAATGAAAACATTGCTCACCATACCTGAGGGCATGAAGATTTGTGGAACAGGAAGAATAGTTTCACAAAATAAATTCCTACAGAAACTGACATGTCTGAGGACTACAAATGTAATACAGCGAGGAATCGTGCAATTTGAGCCGCAGTGTATTACAAAGTAAGATAAATATGTCACAATTCATGAGCCTAAACCTTTCTCCACATCTGGAAAATTCCCATTTTCCTCACTGTCTGTCGGAGCCAAATGTCTCAGAAGTAAATGCAGGGCACAGAACTCGAGCGTCGGAGTCACGCTGCCTGGGTTTCATTCACTTAAACTCTGCCTCATGCGCAAGATATTTATGGAAACTGGGGACATTTAGCAGAGAAAAAATTAAAGATGCCAATTGCTGTCATAACTTATTTCTTGAGGTAAAATACAGTATTACTATATTTACTGAAGCCACTCTGAGAGACTATGTCACAGTGGTTAGCACTGTCTCCTCACAGCAAGAAGGTTGTGGGTTCGAGTCTGGCCTGGGACCTTTCTGTGTGGAGTTTGCATGTTCTCCCCATGTTTGCGTGGGTTTCCTCCACCCACAAAAACATTGCATCATAGGAACACTCCAACCAGTAACCCTGACCAAGGAACTGGCTTTAGAACTGGAGTTGGTCCCCGGGCGCTGCTCTGTGGCTGCCCACTGCTCCTAACTATAGGATGGGTCAAATGCAGAGGACAAATTACCCCACGGGGTTCAATAAAGTGTATCTATCTAATCTTGAAGATGGAGGGCATCAATGACAGATATTAAACTTAGCCTTAAACTGAGAATCATGCAACAATTTTCCACTCAAATTTAGGTTTTTTGAAAGATTAGGCGTAATCTGTGAAACTGACTGGACTAGTTCATTCAGCAACTGGATATTATGCTTTGTATATAATTTACCGGAGCTATAATGCTCTTATAATTCATTGCACTCTGTGGGGGAATTTCAATCACAAAACATCATTCACTTTAATCAACAAAAAGTTCCTGTTTCACAATTTTGCAATAAAAAATACACTGTGCCAAGGTTCCAAAGAGAAAATGTAATTGCGAATGTCTTGATATTGTACCATTGTTACACTTCATTAAACTAAGAACTGAATTCCTTCTTGCATGACAGACCTTGGGTGTCAATGAGGGTGGGGCATTCATAGGATTGCTTTTGTACGGGCAATCAGACGTGGGAAGATTATTGGTGGGGCCATGTTGAGAGCTAGTATTCCTTTGATCTTGATAAAGGAGGCACTGTACACTGCTTATTTTTTAAACAGCACCTTTAGGCTGTAATGGTATGAGTTTCGATCCCCATTTTATTTTTCTTTCAGTTCACAGGTCTGTCGTGCTCAGTATGAGGCCAAGGCGGAGTTCGGTCATATAATCACAGCAGTAAGGCTGGGTTTGGTGCCCTGTGTAATGGTTAATCTAAATTCTGGCTTGACCAAGTGCCAGTATCTGAATATATCGGTTTTAAAATGTGGTTCTGGGCTTTGAAATGTGCTTTTGCAGCAAATCGAATGAGAACTTTCACTCCAAACTTAGATGCACATAATTCTGCCAGCTTACCTCGTCCTTAAAGCAGATGTTTACTTTGTATATTACTGAGCATCCATTTGCAGTGGAATTGATTCCTTCAGTCTCTGAGAATTTAAAGTGTGGAACTGCATATGACTTGCCGCAATGTGTTTTTGTTTTTGAAATTTACAATCTTAGAAGGAATATGCAGCTGCAACGTCACATTTCTTTTGGATTCACTGTATGTCAGAGAGAAGGTAGAATGGGACTTCTTTCCAGCGTCTCTCTCTCTCTCTCCTGTGTGTGTGTGCGCGTTTGTGTGTGCGTGTGTGTGTGTGTGTGTGTGTGTGTGTGTGTGTAAGTATGTGTGGATGCGTGTGTGTGTGTGTTGCATTTGTGGACACGTGGGTGTGTGTGTGTGTGTGTGTGTGTGTGTGTGTTTGGGTTGCATTTGTGGATACAAGTGTGTGTGTGTGTGTGTGTGTGTGTAGATTGTGTTTACATGACCTTGCACAGGGAGCCCTGGGTTATTGTGTAACAGTTTCATATTATTCCTTTCTTTACATTATGGAGATCATATTGTTATGGCCCCAATTTGTTATTACATTTATAACACAACAGCAACAGCAAGGGATGACAAACACAGTTTTAACAACTAAAGCACATTTAATTTTTAACAAAGACAAAGACTAATAACAACCTACAACTAAAGACCAAGATTGATAAATAAGAAAAAACAGAAATAATTACAGTCCCTTTTTGGTGGGGTGACTTGGTGATGTCCTGGATGAAGAAAATGCTCAAACACAGGCAAAGAAATCCACAAAAGAAACGTCACAGGTCTTGAACAGAATGGCAGGTCTGGTCACATGTATCCTTCTTCTTGCAATTTCTCCTACTACTTTACTGTCTCAATTCTTTTCCTTATATACTCTTTTGCAGACCCCACCCACATTTAGACCTCTTTTTTTTAATTTTCTGAGACTTGCCCCAGACATGTCCAGGACATGTCTAAACATGACTTCAGTCTGAGCTTAACAAAAAAAAGGTAAATACTGCCATCTAGTGGCCTATATTCACATTACACCTCCATTCCAAAAGGGAAAAATTTTGACTCACAAAGGCAAAATTTTTCTTTTCAATACAAAATGGTTAAGTGAACACTTGTCTATATATACATATCATACAATATTCAAACACATGATATATATATACACATTCAAACACGGGATAAGCAATCAGCAATTACATTGTCTGTACCCTTCACATGCTTAATTTCCAAGTCAAACTCCTGTAAAATCAAACTCCAATTCAACAATCTCCGATTCTTGTTTTTCATCTTACTCAAAAACATTAACGGATTGAGGTCAGTGTACACAATCATTGGCTTTTGTCCTGTACAAACATGAACCTCAAAGTGTTGTAAAGAAAGGACCAGAGCCAACAGTTCCTTCTCTATTGTGGAATAGTTCCTTTGGTGGCGATTGAACTTCCTGGAGAAGTATGCCACGGGATGCTCAATGTCATCAGAGTCACTTCTCTGTAGGAGCACAGATCCACAAGCTTGGTCGCTAGCATCGACCGCGATGGAGAACGGTTTGTTGAAGTCAGGAGATTTGAGCACGGGGAAGTGACACAGCAGAGACTTCAGGTGATCGAAGGCTCTCTGGCATGCATCATCCCAGGTGAACTTTACGCCTTTCTTCAGTTGGTTAGTTAGACTGAGAGCAATCTCAGCAAAGTTCTTGCAGAACTTGCGGTAGTACCCGATCATTCCAAGGAAGCGGCGCAAAGCTTTTTTGTTGTCAGGAACTGGAAAGTCCATGATGGCTTGGACTTTAGCATTTATGGGTGCCACCTTACCCTGGCCTATGACGTAGCCAAGATAGGTGACAGTAGCACAACCAAAGTCACTCTTGCTCAGGTTAACAGTCAGGTTAGCCTGGGTCAGGCGCTGGAACAACGTCTCTACATCTTTTAGATGTTCTTCCCAGGAGTCACTCCATGTGATCAGGTCATCGATGTACGCACCCGTGTGTGGCAATTCGGCGATTGTAGACTGTATCATCCTTTGGAACGTGGCTGGGGCATTTTTCATGCCAAAGGGTAGGACTTCATACTGGTACAATCCAGATGGTGTGGCAAAAGCAGAGATGCTCTTGGCCCTCTCAGTTAAAGGCACACACCAATAACCCTTCAATAAATCAATCTTGGTCAGAAACTTTGCTTGCCCTACACTATCAATACAATCATCAATCCTAGGTATTGGAAACACATCAGTTCTGGTTACAGCATTGACTTTGCGATAATCTGTACAGAATCTAGTACTTCCATCAGGTTTTGGAACTAGCACACAGGGTGAACTCCAATCGGAGTTGGAGGGTCTGATAATATCATGTTTTAACATGTACTCAACCTCTTTCTCAGCAATCTTTCTCTTTTCAGGATTCATCCGGTATGGATGCTGTTTTATTGGTTTGGCATCACCAACATCTACATCATGAGAGGCTATAGTAACTCTCTTTGGAACATCAGGAAATAGATCCTCATATTTCTTGATCAACCTTTCAAACTGATCTCTCTGTGAGGGTTCTAAGTGCTGGAGTTTTACATCAAGATTTTGCAACACTTCAGTGTTTGACAATTTACATGAAAGAACTTCAGCTTTAATTCTTGGTTCATCATCTTGAAACTCCCCCTCATCTTCACACGTTTCGACCATTGGAGAATCTGAAGTGACAGCTGCAACCCTAGCATTTCTGTCATGATAAGGCTTTAGCATGTTAATATGACACAATTGTTTTGGTTTTCTCCTATCTGGAGTCTTCACAATGTAATTGAGATCATTGAGTTTTGTCAGAATTTCATAAGGACCATGAAATCTAGCCTGCAATGGATTGGACTGCAAGGGAAACAACACAAGGACCTTTTCTCCTGGTTTAAACTCACGGCTTCTAGCCTTATGATCATACCAAGTTTTCATTTTTCCCTGACTTGATTTCAAGTTCTCTTTGGCAAGGTCACAAGCTGCACGCAATCTTTCCTTGAACTTGCTAACATAGTCTAACAGACTGATATGCGGCTCTTTCTCTTGCCATTGTTCACTCAATAATAGCAAAGGTCCTCTCACTTCATGACCAAACACAAGCTCAAATGGACTGAATCCAGTAGACTCCTGCACTGCTTCTCTAGCTGCAAACAACAACAAATGAACCCCTTCATCCCAGTCTTTCTCATGGTCATAACAATAAGTCCTCATCATTGTCTTGAGAGTGGAATGAAACCGCTCTAAGGCACCCTGACTTTCTGGATGATAGGCACTAGAAAGAATCTGCTTTGCACCTAGTTCATACACAACCTGCTGAAACAATCCTGAAGTGAAATTGCTACCCTGGTCAGACTGAATTTCCCTGGGAAGGCCAAACAACGTGAAGAACTTTATCAAGGCCTTCGAGATTGCAGTTGCCTTGATGTTACGTAGAGGTATGGCTTCGGGGAATCTGGTAGATGCACACATGATTGTCAACAAGTACTGATTTCCAGATCTAGTCTTGGGTAATGGACCAACGCAATCAACAATGACCCTAGAGAATGGCTCCCCAAATGCTGGGATAGGCTGCAATGGAGCTACAGGTGGGTCTAACTGGTGTTTTCCAACTACCTGACAAGTGTGACAGGTTTTGCAAAAGTTGGAAACGTCTTTCCGAAGCCCAGGCCAAAAGAAGTGTTTCATGATCTTATCAACAGTCTTGTTAACACCAAGATGACCACCTAAAGGTAAACTATGAGCCATTGTTAAGATCTCATTCCTATAGACCTTCGGAACAACAATTTGCCTGACCACTGCCCAATCTGCATTGGCAGGGATATCAGGAGGGCGCCACTTCCGCATCAACACACCATCCTTGAGATAATACCCAACTGGAACTGCGTCTATTTCTTGATCAGGAAGGGCTCTCCTCTTTAGTACACAAATTTCAGGATCATTAGTTTGCTCCTCAATCAACCGCTTTCTGGACAGAGACAAGTCTCCAGATACATCAGAATCACCAGACCCATCCGGCTGGCTGAATAGAGAACTGATAAAAGTATCTGATAAGTCCTCAAACGGAGAAACCATAGTAGGCCAATCAGAGTCATGAGGCGAACCACCTGAGTCCTGACTATTCAATGTACTGGACGGCACCACATCATCTTCTTCTTTAGCCTTCTTGGCCATAGCACGAGTCACTGCGCAAGAAGGATACAGAGATGGGTCCTCATCCCCATCTTCAGTGCTCGGCTGTGAAGTAAGATGTACAGGGGGAACTACTTTGCCCCCAGCCAGGTCATTGCCTAGCAACAGAGAAACACCCTTTATAGGTAGACTTGACATAAGTCCCACCTTTACCTGTCCTGTAACTAAATCTGACTTCAAGAATATAGAGCGCAGGGGTACAGATACAGTCCTCCCTTCAATACCTTGTACAAGTATGAAATCCCCTGAAGCGGTCTCATCACGTAACTCCAAGGAGTCCATCAACAAAAGTGACTGAGAAGCTCCGGTATCCCTTAGGATATATATGGGGACAGGAGTAGTATGCTCATTCAGAGCCACAAATCCCTCTGACACAAATGGAAGAAATTCCTCCCTCACGAAGTCAGCTGTATCAGGCTTTTTAGCCCCACAAGAAGCAGGCAATTTAGCAGATCGGCCATCTACTACAGGGGTTTCTAACCTTGTTTTCACAAAGGCATTTGGTTTGGTATCCTTTTCTTTTTCTTTCTTAGCTTTAAGGAACCAACAGTTAGTTTTAACATGACCAGATTTCTTGCAATAACTGCAAACTAGACCACTTTTGTCACTGTCAGCTTTCACACTTTGATCAGACCTGTTACTGGATTTCTGAGCACCATCACCAGATTTGTCTTTGTCTTTGGGTGAGGAATCTTGGGTATCACCATAACCCTTTTTCTGAAATTGGGACCATCTATTATTACTGCTAGACTGAAATTTGGACTTATGTGTGAGAACATATTCATCTGCAAATTTGGCAGCTGATTGCAAATTCAGTGCTTGCTTCTCATTAAGGTAGGTCTTAACATCATCTTTAACACAGTTCTTGAATTCTTCAACTAACACCATCTCTTTTAGTGAGTGGAAATCATCCTTGACCTCCATAGAAGTACACCAGCGCTCAAAGCAAACCTGCTTTTCATTAGCAAATTCAACATAAGTCTGATTTTCAGATTTCTTCAGACCTCTGAATTTCTGTCGGTAAGCCTCTGGAACCAACTCATAAGCTCTCAAAATAACCTTTTTGACAACCTCATAATCAGAGGAATCATCTGCAGACAAAGCCGAATAGGCTTGTTGAGCTTTACCCTTGAGGACAGTTTGCAACATCAGAGGCCAGTGTTCCTTTGGCCACTGGCAACTCTTTGCTACCTTTTCAAAACACTGGAAATAGTTGTCAACATCCTTTTCCGAAAATGGAGGCACTAATTTTACCTCCTGGCTAGCCCGAAATTTATTTTCAGTTTGAATTTTTATTTTTAGTTGCTCCATTTGGAGTCTTTCTTCTCTATCGAATTTCTCTAATTCAAAATCTCTCTGTCTTGCAAATTTTTCTAACTCAAATTCTTTTTCCTCCCTTTCTATTTTCTCTTCTCTTGCTAATTTTTCTAACTCAAACTGCCTTTGTTTTTCTTTTTCTTCCCTTTCTTTCTCTCTTTCTTCCCTCTCAAATTCTCTTTGCTTTTCTTTTTCCTCCCTTTCTTTTTCTCTTTCCTCCCTTTCTTTCTCCTCTTCTCTTGTTAATTTTTCCAACTCAAACTGCCTTTGTTTTTCTCTTTCCTCCCTTTCAATCTCTAGCATTTTTAATTTAAGTTCCATTTCTATATTTGGATTTTCCACTGGAAACTGTTCCAGATCTCCGGGTGCAAACACATTTTCATCAATGTAATATTCAACTATCTCTCTAGCCAGTCTTGCTTTTCGCATGGCTGGTTTCACCTCTGTCAGCTCTAAATGTCTGCAAATTTCAAGCAGTTCTGTCTTTTTCAAAGACTTCAAAACCCCTACGGTGGGTGATGCCAAGAAATCATCCATTGCTGTTGTCAATATATATGTATTCAATTAAAAAAAATCAATTTTACAATTTGAAATGTTAGATTTTCAATAAATTACTCACAAAATGGTCTATCCCGGACGAGCCCCCAATTTGTTATGGCCCCAATTTGTTATTACATTTATAACACAACAGCAACAGCAAGGGATGACAAACACAGTTTTAACAACTAAAGCACATTTAATTTTTAACAAAGACAAAGACTAATAACAACCTACAACTAAAGACCAAGATTGATAAATAAGAAAAAACAGAAATAATTACAGTCCCTTTTTGGTGGGGTGACTTGGTGATGTCCTGGATGAAGAAAATGCTCAAACACAGGCAAAGAAATCCACAAAAGAAACGTCACAGGTCTTGAACAGAATGGCAGGTCTGGTCACATGTATCCTTCTTCTTGCAATTTCTCCTACTACTTTACTGTCTCAATTCTTTTCCTTATATACTCTTTTGCAGACCCCACCCACATTTAGACCTCTTTTTTTTAATTTTCTGAGACTTGCCCCAGACATGTCCAGGACATGTCTAAACATGACTTCAGTCTGAGCTTAACAAAAAAAAGGTAAATACTGCCATCTAGTGGCCTATATTCACATTACAATATCATCTTTAACCCTAATTTTGATTCAGATGCAACCTGAGTTTACCTTCCCATTCTGGCTCATGAACAAGAAAAACTCGTACGATGCAGCACAAATCACAGCTGTTCCAGCTCCAGCGGACCACAAGTAGCTATTTGGACGATGACATCACTGCTTTCAAATGTCACACCCAATATCCCTCAATGTCTTCACACCTCAAACCCCCCCCCCAAAACCCTTAGTCTTGCTTGAAAGAATCTCTGGAATTATGCTCAATGTGTTTGTGTGTGTGTGTGTATACCTACACATGTATGTGTGTGCATGTGCGAGTGTGTGTGTGTGTGTGTGTGTGTGTGTGTGTGTGTACATGCACATGTATGTGTGTGCATGTGTGAGTGTGTGCGAGTGTGTGTGTGTGTGTGTGTGTGCGAGTGCGTGTGTGTGTGTGTGTGCGCGAGTGCGTGTGTGTGTATATACGTGCACATGTATGTGTGTGCATGTGTGAGTGTGTGTGTGTGTGTGTGTGTGTGTGTGTGTGTATACGTGCACATGTATGTGTGTGTATGTGCAAGTATGTGTGTTAATGTGAAGTCATGAAACTGGCATTTCTGATACCTTTGAGTATGAACACACCATAAACACTGACTCTCAAAATGGAATTTTAATGTAAGATAACATCTGTGTCAACATTCTGCTTTAAACAGTGAGTAAGATTAAATGGTTTCAATGAAAGTCGCTCTTGTCTTCAATATTGCTAATGACAATAGTTCAGGGAGAATCAGATTTTGAAAAATCCAAGCTGGGTCTAAACATATGATTCAAGAATCTGTGCTACCCTCTGTTCCCAGACGGGAAAACTGCCTGACTTAGTGATCTGAGCTGGGAGTCAATCAATCGATGGGTCTGGTGTGTGGAGAAATGCACTGTGGCCCTGTAAACATTTTTTACACGCAATTAGATTAATTTTAGTAAAATGTTGCCCTCATAATAGGCTTCGACCATGATTTCATTGTGTGAGCGTTTTTGGTAAAAACCTATTAGTGTCATTTATGAAAACACACTGTATTGAATTAATTAATTAAAATGTACTGACAATCGCTTCGATACACCGAGAAGTATGAATCACACTGACCTCTACCTGGGAATGATTTTCAACAGGTGACACAACCTGCTATCATTATTCTGCCAGCTAACCGTCAATAGCTTGCTTGAGCTTTGTTGCGCTCCAAAGACTTATTTGGAGGAAATGTTGGCTGTTGCTACCATAATTGTAAAAATCTTGTGTCTGTGCATGTGCGTATGTGTGTTTGTGTGAGCCTGCCAGCGTGCATGTCTGTGTATACACATGAACATGTGTCCACGCGTGTGTATGTGTGTGTGTGTCAGAAAATGTGTTTGTATTTACCTGTTTGCTTCTGATGGGGCAATCAAAATGCAAATGCCCCTCCTGATTTTACAACTGCATGAGTCTCCCTGCTCTTCATTTCGTAATGATACTGTCGAAATGGACTGTACGGAAAACAAGTATTGATGCATTCAAAATTCTAAATTGATACTCGTCTAATGAGCCATACCTTCTACTGCAAGGCTATGGACTGGGGTTTGTGAGAGAGCAAGAACAGAGGATATGCTAAGAGGAAAGGAGAGAGGGAACAGGAGAGGGAAAGAGACCGGGGAGAGATGGATGGGACAGAGAGATAGACTCACCCCTCTCTCATCCCTCGCTCCCATTGTGCAGGGGTGGAGAGGACTGACAGATGGGAGTTGACAGCATGTGACCCAAATCCCAGAGTCTTTCAAGTGCGACTCTCGCTCCTCATGCACTGCCGTGCCCAATGAGGAGCCTCGATTAACCCCTCCAGCCACCCACGGAACCGCCACGGACGCGCTAACAGTCATTAAGAATTCAAAAACAAAATACGTGGAATCGCCAAAAACTGGGGTACATTAGCAACATAACTGGAGTCAGTTGAACATGCGAGGAATTGGAAAGAATAAATCATTAATGCAGTCATCAGAGGCTTTTGAAGAGTTCCTCAGTTACGCAGCTGAACAGGTCACTTACAGTGGTGCCAGTGTGTGACTGCTTGTGGCAGCCATTTTGTGTAGAGAGTGCAAGCCCAAGGAGCGAACTGAGCGTGTGCAGAATACCAGGCCTCTGCCACTCTTGAGAACAGGCTGGTCTGGGTCTGCTGAAAGTTTTCTGTACTGATTGGAATATACTGATTGGATATTATTAATATCCTTTCTGGAATGTTAACCCTCATTTTTTTCTACTAAGAATCCTGGACCAGCTCTTGGTAAGGAGAGCAGACTTTTTTTGACAGTTGAATGTTCTGCATTTCACTTGCGCTGGCAACAACTGCTTCATCTCGTGCACTATAAAGTATCTGCAATGTAAAGCGGAAGTAGAATGAACTTAGAGACATGATTTTGTGATAATGTATGCTGCGAAAAAAATAAAATAAATAAAAATCTTGTTTTTCTTTAAGAGAAGTTAACGTCTGTATCGCCATAAAAATTGATGCCAGTTGAATTTGAGATGGTAGTTAATTTATGTCAATTACAAACAGTAAACATAAATCTTAGTTTTTAGGCAGCATGGATACAACATTTTTCATGTTCAATTCGCTTGAATTGATGGGAAAGGTAAATGGCTTCTAATTGTCATTTTCAAATCACAAGTTCAATTCAAGTTCCTTTGTTAAGAAAAATGAAAAAGACAGATGTCTGGTTTGCCCTAAAATATGTAATTAAATATTGAGCCATTTTTTAAATTGTTGTTTTCCAAACTTTAGGCTGTGATACTGTGCTACGGTGTGCCAGTATGAAGCAATGATGAAATGCCGGATGAGGAATGAGGCCAATGTTACTGAACATGACGGGCACTGAAACCTGTCGTAGAGCCAGTGGCCAACGCTTTACATCTCATAAAGCTTTCAGATGAAATGGAGCAGTATTTTTCACATTAAAGTGCTGCAATATCAACCTTAAATTCTGAAGTATGAGATAAATAATATTTCTATGGTAGAATAAAATATACATCGTAAGTAAAATAAGCCAATTTTCAGCCCACAAATACGAAGTTGTTCCCAATGTCTACAAAATTATTTCGCTTCCTTTGTTTGCAACAGTCACTCTTGATGTTTATAATGACAATTACAGTTTGAGTTATGTCAAAACCACAATAGAGTCTTAGTAGTGTATATTCTATTTCATTAGTGTTTATATTTTCTCAGTATATATTGAATTCAATAAGGCATTTTTTTGTCCATTCATTTTCTTTTTGGAATAAGGGCTGTGTGTGTGTGTGCATGTATTTTTACCTCAATCTATGATGTGATTTTATTTTCACTATTACATAAGATTTATGATGCAGTCAGCACTTCTGTTCATATTTAATGATTTAAAAATTTAAAAAAGTACAACTTTATTTTTGGATTTTACATCACATTATCTTTTTCAGTGATAAAGTTCAGCGGAG
Source organism: Gymnothorax reevesii (assembly GCA_029721435.1). NCBI lineage: Eukaryota > Metazoa > Chordata > Actinopteri > Anguilliformes > Muraenidae > Gymnothorax > Gymnothorax reevesii. The sequence goes on from CM056590.1 coordinate 52,270,144, forward strand.
TCAAAACATGATTTTGACCCCATCTCAAATGTTTTAAATAAATTAATGAATGGCCATTTTTCTTTTGTATTCTGCTGCACTTTAATTATTCATGACAAGCAGTAATGTACAGTACAGAGCAGGCAATATTCTCCTGAATGGGATTATTTTTCATTTTTATTATATTATTTATCGTATTTTAGATGCCTATGATTCACACCAGTGTAAATAAATGGTTGTCTGAAAAAGAATTAGTCCTGTACAACAATGTCCTGCTTCATAACACGAATGAGCCTTTTCACTCTGTAAACTCAGAAATGTTTGTGTGAAGAACACCTGAATTCTCAATACGTGTCATTATTGATCAAATGAGTGGATAATCATACAGTGCTTTAAATATATGCATATGTACAGTCCATATATATTTTTTCTTTATTTCTAAATGGAGCCAATACTATAGTACTTATAAAACTTGCACAAGGACAGTGTGATCAATGAGTTATTGTATGAAATACTTTATATTGAGTGTGTGTGTTTTTTTTTTTTTGAGAAATTCACTCAAATGACCTGGATAAATGTTAACATAATTTATGTCTATCTATTTGTCTGTCTGTTGGTTTGTTTGTCAGTCTTACTCTCATCAAGATAATCTCAGGAAGTTCAGAGCGGATTTAGATGAAAGTTAATGGAAGTTTTCTTCCTCAGCCAAAGAGGAGTTGATTAAATTTTGGCCAAAACATATAATGATGTCAAACACCTTGTCTGCATCCTTGGCAGAGGTCTGCGCTCTACTGAGTACATTTTGGAGTTATGAGTGTAATTTCTGCTAAGTGCTGCTCTAAAGCATTTTTATTATTCGGTTTTTAGAATTAAGAGTATTAAAAAAAAACCTCAGACTTTTGCAAAATGACAAACAGCTTCTTAACACAATCAGACCTGTCACTATGAGGAATGCTCCTCTGAAATAAGTAAGCACATAAATAACAGAATAAATATTCCACAAATAATCTTCTACCTCTTCACTTCGTAACTGAGTGATGTTACCCCCAGGCGTGGCTGTTCTGAATCCACTGAATTACTGTTTTTATATTCAATGTTTGGCAGTGCCAGGCTCTCGCTGAAAAGGATTCTCATCTCGCACTGGCTCTCGGCTAAAACAAATCTTTAATTAAAACACATTTCTGGCAACGAAAGAAAAAAGTTAACAGGCGTATTATAAAAATATATTTATATCAGAACAACAAAACTAAAACACAATCTTTTATTCATTTTTTTTTTTTCTGGTATTGCTTTCTGTCTGCTTACTCTCTCAGGTTCACACCAGAACTCATCACTGAAATGCGATTACTTGCTGCTATAGAGGACTTATGCCATTTTTTATTGTATTTTAATATATTAATTCCAAATATTATTAATATTAATATTTAATGTTCAGAATATATGTTCCTAGTTTTACTGTTTGTTCATTGGTTGATTTCAGAGCACAGTTATATCTACAATTCCGGCCATATTTAAAGTACAGTTTGATTCTTTTGTTTGTCATAATTATTGACCAATGGCAGTGATTTCCACGGCGTTTAAACAAAAATATAATCTAAATGCTAGTTGACAGCTCAGGTCACATGGAAAATGCCTTATTTTCTCTGTTCTGTGGGGACTAAACTACATCCCTTTCCCAAGACTGGTTGGGCGGTGTTTACTTATTTTAGACTTATTTCCATTTTTTTAAATGTTAGGACTAATTTAACCCCTTAAACTCTGATTTTTGCCTGAATTACCCCTTAAGAAGGGTCAAAGTTACATTAAGCATTTTTTCCCAAATTGGGGAACAATGTCACATTGACATACTAAAGTGGCTTGTGATCGAACCTCATGTGTGAGAGAATGGTCTCAACGCGCTCGGACAGCATTAGTGTGACCGCAGTAACACAACAGCAGTACAGTCTAAAGATGAAACCGTTCGACACGACTCTTTTAAAGTAACTTAAAAAAATATATATTTATTGGACTTTTGACCAGTTTAATAATGAAATTAATTTGAAGTTACATAACTCAGTTATGTGGAACTATTTCATTTTTCTCGAGCGTAGAGAGCAGCCCGTAGGTATATTGCAGATATTTTTGGCTCAATGCTCATCGAAAGCAATAAGCGTGAGTTTCAAGTGCAGACTGTCAGCTTGAATTTGTGAGTAACTACGTCTGTATAAATGACATCATCCATGCTGGATTCACAGTTTTTTATACGCCGTACATCTGTCCAAATAATGTCAAACTGCTCTGTAATGCCTCACAAAAGTGTTCAATATTCAATTATGCTTTATTTACACGATACCAGACATCATACGGAAACATGAGTCAGGACGTAATGGCGAACAATAACTAGCTCTTCAGACTGTGTAAATAAACTGATGTGAATCAGTCAGTGAAATTAAGTCCATGATGTCAGCTCGTGAGAATACGACTGGTCTTGAGAAGAGTCCAAGTGTGTCCAACACCTTCAGACCCGCACCCTATGAGGTCAAATCATATTTTGTGGAATTATTCCAAAAAAGAAAGCTTTGTGCTTTTAAGTAAGGTTGTCAGAACAGTGTAGTATCGCTGTAATGGGTGTGACACGCAGCCCGCGAGCCAGGTGTCCTCTCCCCCAGTTGCGTTCACATTAGTTCAACAACTTTCCCCATTTATTAGTGTTATTTAGCCAATACTTTTATCCAATGTGACGCACTGTTAATTAAACTGCTGTTCCTTCCAGAAGTAATGTGGAGTTTTGGATCTGACTCAAGGCTCTGTGCGGTCGTGATGTTTTTGCAGATACACTTGGGTTTAAACAACCAAATAAAGTCCCACTCAAACACCCTACAGGCACTAGGACCTCGGGCCTACCGACCGGGGGTGCATTTTCCAAAGTGTACTTGCTAACTAACTTATCATCTTACATAGTTCATCCATTCACAGTCAGTGGTTCCAACTATGTAAGTTAGAGTCTGTGTTTTCGGGAAACGCACCCCGGATAACGCGAGGGCGTCTTGGGTAGATAACTCACGAAAGGCACTGACATAATCGCGGCTGTTCTGATGTGGACCAGCACTCACCAGTAACCCATGCCAGCACTTCCATGGGCAGATTCCTGAAGCCTTTCCCATCCCAGGCCTATTTTACAGCACGAGTGCAGCGATCGACTTCTGTCCTGTAATTTAAGAAGGGTTCATTCGCAACAACAGTTATCTACATTTTGATTAATCTTCCAAAATCATGTTTGTTCATTATGGACTCCAAAAAAAAAATCAATCAAACTGCCGTTTGGTTGTTTCAATGAGACATATCTTTCTTTTTTTTAAACTTTTCCTAAATCGTGTTATTTTATTGTGCAATCAAAGGAATATCAATCAAGCCCGCCTCGGTTTACTCACTGTTAGGATGCGTTTTTCTTGTGTTTTTGCAAATGATCTCTTCTCTTCCTCGTAAGACACTATGCAGTCAGAGGTTGTATCAAGGATTGAACAACAGAACCAACCGGTTATTTTTTTATTATTTTTTTTCATGGTTTTGATGTCAGAATAGTTTGGTAAATAGACATGAACTGGGGGGTAAAGGGTATTTCAAATACTCTCACCCCCTCCCACCTGCCACTCCCTAACTGTCTCCCCCCCCCCCCCCCGCCCCCATTCCCGTTTAACGGTCCCTAATCCAGCCTCCGATTCCAGTCAGTGCGTCTGTTACATTCCCTAATGTCATCTGGAGGAGGACTGAATCTAATACTGCGTGTGTGTGTGTGTGTGTGTGTGTGTGTGTGTGTATGTTTTTGGGGCACAATTCACCTCGGCGTGAACTCATGTGAGACAGTACAGAGAGGTCAGGGCGTGATTGAGATAAGCGTCGATTGCACTCTCCACGAACCCTGGCTTTTTTATTTAACGTTGGAGCAAATTAAAAACAAAATGAAACAAACAAAAAAAAAAACCTCAATCATCTCAGGTCTTAAACAAGTGTCCTGCTGACCTCGCTCCGTAGCACAGGGGGCTGTCCTAAGTCCTCTCACAGTCCTCTCACAGACTGCATGGCGGAGTGACACATTTAGCTGGAATTTACTGAGCATAAAAAATAACCAGGGATATTAGTGATCTTCTCCGAACACTGGTGCGCATTCCCTACATTACCACCTTCCAGAAGGTTTTTGAAAGTCTCCTGGTGTGAATCCTAAACTCTGGTGCAGTTTTGACAAAAGAACGCCACCGCCCAGATCTCCTTCAAGGCGAGGAGTTTGGTTTTCGGTTACATGTCGATCACTCAAGTCAAGATGTGATTGGAACAATCCTGCCATAAATGTCTTCTAAATCTCATCTATGTGATGTTTCCCCCATCAGATTGCGCGTTGGTTAGTTTTTTTAGTTTTTTTTTTTGCTCTACACACGGCTGTCATGGGTTGTGGACACAGATTAATTCAGAAAATATACTCAGCCAAAATAAAAACTTCACACTTTTTTGGAGGTTGATAAGTTGAACATACAAGAAATGAGGTTTTAAATAATGATTGTGTATCATAAAAATAATGTCCATAATGTATCCAGTTCCACTGGAAATGCTACGGAAATGTCCAAAAGTCAAAATGGTAAGTTACAACTTGAACGAGAGCAGTGCGCAGGCGATTACGTATGGTTTGGGCAGTCACACGACCTCGAAACAATTCATTCCTAGTGGATGTTGCAGTGACAAATCGACTATGCAAATGACATGAGAAAATTTGTCGGTCTTCTGCTTTTGACGTCACATGTGGGCTACCAGAACGAGGTCGGTCAGCTGTGGTGCCAGTTTGTTGGAGATGTGTTCGAAGATCATGGATAGTCCATCGACTGCATCCCATAACCCCTGCAACGTCAGTGACGGACGTTTCCGTATTCAGCATGCCAATGGCACGTTCACACTGAACGTTTGACAGCCATGGCTTTGAAAATCAACGAATAATTAACTGTAAAAACTTGTTTTTCCGAGATGTCACTCTAACGTGCTAACGTGAGCTCAGTTGCACATCTCTCATATGGTCACGTGACTAGGAACACGAGAAAACATGGTTTTAGCTTAAAGTACACCCGCACGTGCTACGTACCTGTGCACGTCGGAGTTGATGTGTGTCATGATGTCTTTAACAACGCATTTACCCCTAGAGATAATAAAAACTCTTTTATTAAAAGTTTCAAAAAATATTTACAAATTTATGAGTGTTTCTTTTTTGACTCAGTATAAATAAATAAATAAATAAATTGTATAAAAGAGAGAGAAAAAAATGTATGTTTTCAGTGAAATAGCTGATGTTTTGGCTGTCACTCCCAGTAGCATTCTGATGTTGAACTTTAAATTTTATCACCATCAATTATTGCTATTACAGAGTTATAGATTTTTTTGTGCTTTTTTTCCCAGAACACTATGTTCTCATACCAACTATATTCCAGTAGCAGTAAAAAAAAAAAAGGCAATGCATTTTATTACTTCAAAATGTTTCAGGTTGTCAAGTTAAAAAAAGTCCAATCAACTGCAAACCCTTTCTTTTCCTTTAATTTCATTTAACAACATTTAAATCTGAAAACAAATACATGGTGAATTAAAAACTTATTACAGCTAACATTACATCTTTTACCAATCATAGATTTCATCTGACCGATTCATCTGATTCACGATCACCTGCCTGCCTGCTGAATACTGCACACTGCACACTGCACACTGCCTACTATCCCAGGGTCCCGTTTCCCAGCACATAGCGATCACCCCGCTGAGGGGTAATGTGAGATAATGAGGGCGTTAGCCTGTGTTCAGCCGAGTATGAAATGCAACATTTCGGCCCAGATGGGCTCTGCAATCTGATATTATGAGTGACCGACGCTGCCCACGGAGAGAATGCGAGCAGGGTGGAGCAGAGAGAGAGAGCGAGAGAGTTTACTCTTTATCCTTCATGCTTGATGTTTCCTGTTACACGGCTTGTTTTTGTGTTTCCTGTTTGCTTTGGCTTTATTCACCATGAATGTCCTCCCCAGTCAAGCAGATGGAATGAAACTGAATTGAATTTCAGGAAGAAAAAGAGGGAGAGAAAGAGGCTGGGAAAAAACAGTCTCGTTTCTCGACGTCCTGCATTATTTTGATTTCGGTCTTTTGAGCGGAGCTGGAGGACCCTGATTGCTGAACGACAGGACGTAAGTGGCGGTACGGTGAGGACTGCAGTAAAATGGCCGATGCATGCACTCCTGTGGCATCAGATGAACGTTTGACCTCGGCAAAGGCAAGATCACGTGACAGCTCGGGGAGGAACTCCTGGACGGGCAGAGGCAGGAGATGCGGTATACTGAATCGATTCACGGTCTCGGAGACTGCGGCGCTTTCCGCTTGAGAAAGGTACAGGCATGAATATCCTGTCTCATGTTTCTCGTACACGTTACCGATGCTCAGAGAATTTTATATATTTTATTTATTCTTTTCACCAACTTACCAAAGCCTAGGACTTATAGACAGCGTTAACATATCAAATTCCCAAAAAATTGTTATTGATGATCACTTCCTTTCCTCTAAATATCAGTGAGAGGTAAATGATTTTTCCCTTCGTGATGTCATTTGTCATTTATCAGTAGTTTTTAATAAACAAAGCTGAAACAGACATGAGAACCAGCGCAGTGGAACAGAATTTGTGCGACTCAGAGGTGTAGAGTTTAGATTTGTCCAGGATCAGATCACTCAGCCCCTATTTCAAACGCTTCCAGAGAAAATCAAGTATTTTTAGGTTTAAGTAAAAAGGTGGGCACCAGTATAGAGGTGACTGATTTTATGTGTCAAATGAGCGCAAGTATTAAAACATCAAAGAGTTTTACTTCTGAAATACACAAGAAGTTTGACATGTACTGAATTGTAAATAAGAGTTAATAAACTGTAAAATACTACACTCTTGTAAGATATGCACAGAAATTAGTTTTGTCTGTTGAATAGGGTGCAATGCACAAATTATCCAATTTTAAATTATATTCCTCATTATTATACAGCGCTGCTTCAATAACTCATTAATGCAGGATCAACTTCATTATCAGCAATTTGCTTAAATTATCTTTATTCCGCATGAACAATTAAATGAGGGTTCAGAGGGCAAACTCATTTTACAATTAGTGAAAGAATGAGGGGAGCGTCGTGTTTGAAATGGTTTTGTGCAAAGGTCTTCGGCAAACGCTGTAGATTTTGGGAAAAGTCGGGGACAGCAATCATCATCGGGAGAGAAAAAAGGCATTAGTCGTGCTCAACTAACCTCAGCTTAGTCATTTTAAACAATACAGGGAGGGTTTTTAACTGCAAAATACATAAAGAAAATAAAAAGAGCATTGGATTTGTGAGGAGATCAGCTTTCAGATAAGAAAACATTTTAAAAAAAAAGTTCAATGTGAAAAACCCTGTCGCATTCCCTTCAGACTCGATCATCCGTATGTAGGTCAACACATGCCTGAGATGTTCGGAGCATGTAAAGTTCTGGAGCGTAATGACGGGTGACGAACACCACCCTGAAGCGCGCCCATACGCAATCGACGGTGTCCCACATCTGTCTGACCCCCAGCCCCTGTCATGGGGTGAAATTCGGTCCTGTCCCTGCCCCAGATGGGACTAGGTTTGTGGGGAACATGTTCTGTTCTCCTCATGAGCGCCGCGGTCTGCTTTGGTTCTCCTGTCTCCTACACAGTGTGGGAAACGCTCACAGATCTCATGCGCTAACAGCAACGCAAACTGCACCATTTCTCGACACGTCTGAGCGCCTCTTTGCAGACGGCACGTTTCACGTTACTTTTAACTGGACGGCTGTGTGATGCTATAGTCAACAGAAATAATGCACAGTGCGCTAACATCGTAACATAATAGCTGTTTTTCTCAAACGCGTGATCAGTGATCAGTCTCTGCCATCAGATAGTGAATTAGCTGTGAGGTTTCCGTTTGCAGCGGGCAAATCTAGCTCCAGAAATGGCGTCATTACAGTAAACAGACAGAGGAATGAGGCCCAGGAAAGAAGTCCAGGGGGAAAAAAACTGCTGGGAAGAGAGTGAATGCAAGTAGGAAATCTGTAATTATTCAAATTCATGCTCTTATATTTATTTTCTTGTCATTACAACTTTTAGTAAATAAATTTAAATAAATAAATATATCAATGAATTAATAATCAAGTAATTGATGTAAAAATATATGGATAAAAAAAAATTAAAAGGCAAATTATTCTTAATTTATAAAATCATAATAAAAAAATGTATAGAAGTAAAGTATTTATAGAGTTCTATATCTGGTTATTGTGATGCAGGAATTCCATTAAAAGAGAGTAATGATTACACATGTGATGAGAAAACTTCACATTCAATGGGCACAACGTTACACTGAGAATCCTGTGCATTTAGGGCAGGTGCCGAGCGATTTTAACTTTAACATCAAACGTAAGAAGCTCGTTCCTCTGAGGTGTTTGAGGAGTGGGGTCACAGTGGGTTCGTACACATGGGGTCACACAGGGGACAGTCAGGAGTGCTTTATTTTAAATGTGCTGTGATGTGACATTTAACTGTGCTGAATGCTTGCAAACACACACGCACACGCACACAGACGCACACACACACACACACACACACACTCCTGTACCTGCACAAATGAATAGTTTGTTTTCAAAATACAATGAGAGCCAAAACTACAAAAATTGTGATAATATCATTCAGCGATAACCCTGTGCTTCTTACACAAAAATCAGTTTTTAGAAGTTCAAACTATATTTGTTTTTTTTTTCAAAGTTTGTGTTTTTCTATAAGATGCAATAGGCACCAACATAGAAAAAATGTATTTCCCAAAAATGAGTAAGATGGAAATATTTTGGAAACAAACTCTTCATACGTTCACACGCGCGCATGTACACACACACATGCACACACACTCACTTTGAGAAGTAAAAAGTCAAGTTGCATTCCCTATGTTGAAAGGGCTGCCCCTGGGAGGGAGTGGAGTTTATTTGGGTGAAATCTGATAAAAATAAATAACCTCACTTTCCCCCTCGCTCCTCTACAAGCAAACTTCACTCGGCCAACAACTAAGTGAGATTACCCATCTCTCCATCTTTCCCACAATCCCCTGCCAGCACAGGTAAATCCTCACTGTAGATCAGTAACTCTATAGCACACAGTCCGCAGTGCACATGGACGGGTGCTATTTAAACTAGATACCGTCCAAAATATGCTCGCGTGAGGATGTGCCGAAGGTGATCTCATTGTGTCTTGATTTGTCAAATCAACTCGACAGTTATAGCTTTAAATTTGACTTGACAGAATCATTTTTGACTCAACAACATAATTTTAAATAACAAGAAAAGAACCTGTTGGAGTGGAGGCAGAAAGACTGATTCTTTTTCTCCTTTGTTTATAGATTTGAAATACAATTTGGTCTGCTGGAAAATTTATTTCTCCGCATTTTTCTTTTACACAGTTGATTATTGAAACAAGCTAAAACATCAACCGATTCCGCAGCGAAACTGAAGGCAATGAGGCACTCATTTAAAAAAGTTTCTGCAGTAAAATATTTCACGAGAGAAAATAAACCCACAAGTTTCATGATGAAAAATCAAGGTTATTGCATCAAAATTGATTGTTGAAACCTTGTTTAAAAAAATTCTTGATCATAAGGACGTATTTATTTATCACATATTTTTTCTGTGTAATGTGTGAAAGACTGTATTTCAATAATTTCACCTCTTGCAACTAAAACAACATCATAAATAAAACTTTCTTTTATTGAAAATAATTAGTTAGATATGGTCAATAGAACATAAACACATCCCATAGACTGTGGTACTGAATGTACTGCATTCAAAAAAAAAAAAAAAAGTATTTGATTGAAATATTGACATAAATACAAAAATTGAAAAGATTTTTTGATTGTGATATATCAGCAACTCTATTTCCTTATTTGGATATATTTTCAAATTCCATTGCCTGAAGCTGTGCATTAATAGTGTTTTATTTCCATAAACTGTACACTGTACCGATATTAGACTGAATGGTTCTCAAAGAAAAAAAATTAATTGCCAAATTTGTTTTAATACGGGTTCAGCCGCTATGCACGATATATTAAAATAAATAAACTCTGTGCCAGTCGAACCCTAGCGGTGAGATGTGCACACTCACTGTCCTGTTTTCGTGCTGCAGACGGTGCCCCATGTTAGTTTGGGAACGGCGCCATGACTAAATTTCTGATGTGACTTGACCCGCAAATTACGAGCGAACTTTGGATTCTCTGACCGAACACTGACCCCAACATTTACTCATATATTTATTTATATACCCATTTAAAGCTTTAAGCGGTCCCCCCCCCCTCCTCGCGGAGTTAAGCGACCCAAGAGCCTGATGCGTTGTGTCAGCTCAGACTGTAGGCCCAGACACCGATATCATGAGGGCAGAATGGAGGACAATGGCTGCTCACATCCCATTCCCACCACTGAGCGCATTATCGACGTATCGCCCACAATCTCCATTAGACTTGTATTTTGTTTAAGCACTGGAGCGGGCGGAATCGAGCGAGCAGGCAGTGTAATCAGGATCTAATGAGACCTCCTCAGATGAGATTGGGGGTCCGGGGAGTCCAGAGAGAGTGGGGTGGGGGGGGGTCACGCTGTCCGTCTCTGCCTGTTTCAGTGGTTCTGTCTTTTCCACAGAAAAACGACATTTCAGTCGCATACTCAAGCTGGTCACCATGTGCATTCATTTCTGTATTACTCCTGCAATATTTCATATGCACCGGTCAGCTATGACTTTATGATCACTGACTGGGGAAGGGACTAACATCGATTATCCCTTTAGAATGGCACCTGTCAGTGGGTTGGACATATTTGTCAGCAAGTTAATATTTTTACCTTGAGGTTGATGGGTTGGAGGCAAGAAAATTGGGCAAACGATGTGAGAAATTTTGAAAAGGAAAAATTGTAATCGGTGGACATCTGGGTCAGAGCATCTCCAAAACTGCCGCTGCCTTTCATTTACATCCTCAGCATGTCAGTCACAATGTGACTCATGTCAGTATTACTCTTTTGATATTTCAGATATTTACAATACATTTAGCTACTTTATTTTTACTATAAAACATAACAGCCCGATTAAGTCTCGTGAGCTTATTTCTACTCTTTAACTCCACTTGCCATGATAAGTGTTAAGTATTGAACTCATGTTTATAAGTTTTCAAAAGTTGAAATTTATATTATCCATTCGCTTATCTTCAATTTGAGTTTACTCACATCTTAAAGACAACTGGAGAACTTTAGTTTCGAAGGCCAAACAGCAATAGAAACAGCCTTAAATATACTCTTCCAAAAAAAAAAAAAAAAACAAATATTGAATTATTGATTACACTTTCTTTTCAATATGTTTTCCACATTTGTCAAAACATTTCATGTATAATAAATTGATGCAAACAACAATGTATAGTTTCTTTTTTGAAAGAGTATATATAAGTGTTGTTAAAATGAAGAAGGGTACTGTATATAACTCAGGGAATAATAATATTAATAATAATAGTTGTAGTAATAATAATAATAATAATAATAATAATGAAGAATCCATGAATATGAGGATTTTCTATTTATATAATGCAGTATTTTATATTTTAGGTTTATATAAACCTTGGTTACATCAAACGCATTCACACCCACATTAAGAATATTTTTTAATAAACATTTTAATAATCATTAATAATGGCACTCTATTGTGTAGTTGTGTATAGTTCTTGGAAATGTCATTTATGTATTTAGAAATATTGACAGTATAATTTCCCTGAAACTCCGCGCTCCAGTTTTCTATGGTGATGTGGATCAACTCATTCTCTCTAATATGATTCTCTGATCTGTTCTGTAGAAATAAATGACTAATCCATGCATTCATTAAAATGTGTTTACGAATGGGAACGATTTTATAATCATATTTCCCAGGATAAACATTCACAAAATAATTATGGAAACACCAGTCCCCATCAAATGATTATGGCTTTTAAAATACAATGGAGGTTATTTAGCACAAATTGCATTGACTTAATATTTATATGGAAGATATACAGTATGCACTGTTCACAATTTTATGATCTTTTTAAATGAATTACCGTTAGGAAGATGGTTCGGCAGATGAACTGCTCAGTGGTCACTGGGACAGCCTCAGGCAGATATAATGCAGAATCATGATTCAAAGACACTATTGCACAAAAACACAGTTTTCTTTATTCAAGTATTTGATCTGTCCTGCCTTAAATCTGATAGCAAACCAGTGTCAAACAGTCAGCTATGCAATAAAAGCAGGGGCTTTATTCTGCTTGCTGTGTACTGGTAAGGTTACGCTCCACGTATCTGCACAGGGTTCAAGGCATTTCTCTCAAAGTATCCTCATGTTTGATGCCTTTTTTTTGTGCATCACAGTTAAAACGCTATGTTCATCACGGTCTTATGTGCATCACAAAAGATCATGTTCATCATGTTCCTATATGCATCACAATTAAAAGACTACGTTCGTCATGTTGTTATGCGCATCACAGTTAACAGGCTATGTTCATCATGATCTTCTGTGCGTCACTATTAAAAGACTATTTTCTTCATGTTCTTATAGGGGTCACAATTAAAGGGCATTTAAAGTCGATTCTCAGACAGGACGTAGAGCGTCCAGCGTTTCCAAACAAATCACTTGCTTTTGTTGACATCTTCCATTGTCACATGACCAGTTTCATTCATATAGAATAATGTTTTGTGGACACACGTAGATAATCCTTCTATTTCGGTTTGTTTGCGCAGGTGCAGCTCGCTAATTGGCAGATAAAGACAATGAGAATCGACTTTAGATGCCCTTTAAAAGGCTATGTTTTTCATGTTCTAAAGTGTATACCAATTAAGAAGCTACATCTGTTCATCATGTTATGTGCATTACAGTTTAAAGGCTATGTGCATCACTTCCCTATGTGCATTACAGTTTAAAGGCGATGCAGAGCCATCTCGTTGTGTTCTGACCTGCATCACAATTTCCATAGGCTCATAGAGCAGTTTCAGGCATATGTGGAAGATGGCATTAGTTTAATTGGTCCGCTGTAGAAATGCAAACTCAATTAATGACAATTAAACTGCTGCCTGCCTTTGCCTGTTGGGGGCAGTAGTGATTTATTCAGGCATTAGTGAAAATTCCGGGGAAAATGTGTGCTTTATTAAGCAAAGTTCATACTAATAACATTCTTTATCTACAATCATTTGTAATATGTAGGCCTGTTGCAATTTTCAATATTGTCTTTTGCATCATGTTTCATTCTTGCCATATCTCCATCTCCTTGTATAAATGATGAATTATATGGCAAGATGACGAACTGTTGAAATAGAAAATATAATATCCACCAAAAAATGTAATGTCAGAAATGTGCTCTCACCAGGTCATGAAAGGAAGCTGTTGAGAAAAACAGCCTCAGTTCGCGTTCGCTCACGGTATCGGCAGGAATGGTAAATAAATGCTTGGGGCACGGCAAAAAAATAGTTGCAGCTTAAAATGATGAAAGGATGACTAAATATTTCTCCGAGTCGTTCAGAGAGAGCGGAGGCATATGCATTACACTGCAAACAGAAAGAGGAATGTGGAATTTTATAAAGCGCACAGAATCTTTCTTTTTTTCTTCTCTGAGCTTTGGGGCATAAATGGAACAGGCCCATTTGGATGATTACTGCAGAACGCACAACGCGCAGCGATCTTAGACTCCTCGCCCATTTTAAGACACTTGGGGTGTTCATGGGCGAAAGCACAGAGGATAATTCTTTATGGCTTTATGGAGTCAAATTTATGGCTTTCAGGCGATGCACCAAAATTTCAGACGTTGTTTGTATAAGGTTAACAATACTCATTATTACTGTTCAGACATGTGACACATGAATTAAAAAAAGTATATGGTATATGCATAGTGTATATATATATATATATATATATATATATATATATATGTGTGTGTGTGTGTGTGTGTGTGTGTGTATATATACATACACACACACACACACACACACATATACGCAGTAAAAAAAAAGTACTGACAACCCCACTAAAGATTTGCATATTTTTATGTCCTAAAGAACAGAGGTAAATATCAGCAAACCTTTAAATACAACGATTTATATGGTAATAAATGAGATAACTTTGCCTGAACTTATGACACTTTCATGTATAATAGATGAACACATGAAAATGAAATATGCTGAAAGCACTATATTCTAAAAAGCACTCTGCTTTAAAAAAACAAGTGTTCTAACAAGCTTTTCTATCGAGTCGTCTGGGTGTGATAATGGAACCCAAATTGAATGAACATTTTCCATGTTTTCACCACTGACTCAGAAACACATGACTGTCCGCAGAACAGGCAAAACACTCACAGATGCCAACGGTTCACTTTTGGACTTGCCAGGCGGGTGGGGGTATGTAATGTGACCAAACACCGCAGCAGCGTACACCCATGGGCACATCTCACATTATCCCGGCCTAATTCCCCATTAGGCGACTCGGTGACCAGCTCTCTGGGTCATTTACAGAGCAGAGAGGAGAAACAGAACCACCATTGAAAAACTCCAGATGACCTCGCACCTGATTGGCTGCAGCCAGGAATGGCAGTGGAGTTCATTGGTTGATATGAAGCACGGGTTTCGGTATGTCGTCATGTGCCAGAAATGCAGATATGAGTCGGTCGACGGCAATGTAATTATTTTCTATGTCACCACGTGGGTAAACGAGGATAATGGTTTGAGTGTGTGAGGAATATCGTAAAAACTAATTTGTCTTGAAACGTTTCTCTCTCTCCTGTGTTATTTTTCTCATCAGCTCTGAGTTGTTCTGTAGGAAAAGCACACTGGCCGAGCTCATTCTCTCAGAGTGCAGGCTGTGGGCCATTGGCTGAGAGATGGACATTATGGAGTGGTAATCAGGTGAGGGGGTCCAGGCCTTATTCCAAACCCACAGCCCTGAGAGATGTGGAATTAATTAGGAACCACAAGAGCTCCATTATCCCCCAACACACACACACACACACACACACACACACACACACACACACACACACACACACACACACACACACACACACACACACACACTCACTCACTCACTCACTCACTCACACTCACTCACACTCACGCACTCAGCACCTCTGTTCAACTGGCTGCAAGTGATTTTGTTAATTATGCGGGCATATTCATATACACTCTATAATTTCTATTTTATAACTCCGGAACCAGTCTTCCATATTTTTATTTATTTATTTATTTATTTATTTTTCTAACTTGATACTTAAAGCAGGGCTCAACTTACACAGCAAACAATGCAGTATATATATATACTAATATATATATATATATATATATATATATATAATGAGAGAGACAGAGATTTTTTTAGCATTCAGTTGTTTCCTTAATCTTGAATGTTCACATTAGCAGTGTCTCTTTTAATTTAAAATAAATGGCACAATTAAAAAACATGATTTGCCACTTTTAGCAAAACTTTTTAAAAATGCACACCTTTGCTTATTTGTTCACTGCAGACAGAAAACTACATTCAGCAAAATAAAATCATGAGGGTCATTTATGCAGCAATACTAATGTTAAAGCACATTGAGCAACTTCATTTTGCACCTGCACAATGCTATACAAACTTGGCAAATTATGCTAAATTTTTAACACAGCAAAAACACCAAGCTTTCCATTTCTCAGATTCTCACATAATTTTAATGAAATGCCCCATGAATTATCAAAAAATTAATTGAAACTCTCTATAGAACATATCGATGATTTCATAAATATATTTCTATCATATATAACGTATATACAGTACCTGAACATGATATTAAAGTTGTGTTTTGCATTTCAACATTTTATGTTTCCATATTGGATCTTACCTTATTATATTGTACTGTTATATTATTGTTGTCGTTGTTAAGAAATATTATGTCATATTTCAGTTTATTACAAAAGTATGTTTTGCCTTTATAATTATGATTATCATTATTATAAAAGCAAAACTATAAACTGAATTAAGATAATAATAATTGCACTTGCTGATTGATTAATTAATGGAATAGCGTATCTCAGAAAGTTTCCTGAGGTAATTAACAGTTCAGCTCATTCAGTTCCCGGCGGAGCGTCCTCAATCAGCTCCCTGGCCTTTCCCTCAACCCAAAACCGCCCAAATCCTCATACTTGACATCTCATCGCCTCATTGGCTGAGCCCGTCCCTCGCTCTGCCCCTCCCGTGACCCAGATAAATGGACCCAAGGCGAGGCGACGTCCGCGCAATCCACCGCTGCGCTTCGTCTCCGGAGTCATTCCCGACCCCCTCCCATCTCCTCCGACACCTCTCGCCGAAGACTGTGCGCCTAGCGACAAACATGACCTGTGTGTCACATCGAGAACGCTCGCCCTATCACATTTGGGCTGCTTATTTTCTGGTGGGGAGGTGTCGGGGGGGTTTGGACGTTTGAGGGGGGTTCAAGGATTGCCAATTGTTATGCCCCCTCTTTCGAGGGTCTTCGAGGGTCATCTCCAACATGGAACTGGCGACAGACAGCCCTGGTGGCATTTGGCCGCGAGGCGCTAAGCTGGTAGCTGTGTTGTCTGGTTCTAAGGCAGTTTAGATCAGTATCTCTTTAGCTGGGCTTAGTGCAGCAACAGCTGTGGCTCGATTGGAGGCTTTTTTTGGGATCTAATCCGGACACCTTGACCTCTGCCTTCATTCTGCTGAGGGATTTGAGGTGGGGGTGCGGGGTGGAGGGTTGGGAGGGTGCAGGCTGTGCTACTGCCGCCGTATGAAGTCGCTCTGGACCTGTCAATCTGGATTATTCCAGAAGTTTCCTGAAAGGGGGTAAAAGTTCAACGCATCACCTCATAATACAAATCTGCTCATCAGAGAGTAATCTCTGATATGTATTAATATTACGGTGAATCAGGAGGCGGCTGAACGTTTACGGATAATGAAATCCAAATCCCTGTGCACCATTTCACCTCTCCCCTCCCAATAAATGCATCCACACTGTAATTTACATAACGCACTGTGAGGGTTCGAAATGGCTCAATGCATGTTTATTTTGTTTTGGTAGTTAATCAGTCGATCTTCTTTGGAGATTCGAGTTCATGAATTACAACACTTGTGTTAGTTATTTTGGCAAAATGGTCCACTGCATTTTATCGGTGATTTGAGAGTAATTCAGACGAAAGGCAACATTAATCTGATGTTTGCCTGGAGTTACAAGTTTTTAATGAAAATAAACGTCACTCTGTGGATAGAGACAAGACTCTTGTATCTAAAAAAAATATTTTTTGATAGGTGAATAAAAACACCAAAGAGACTGTGTGTTTCTTGATATAGAGAGTATGTACACACAAATGCGCTCACACACACACTCACACACACGCGCGCACGCACGCACGCACACAAACACACACGTGCACACACACACACACACACACACACATATATACAATACCAGTCAAAAGTTTGGACACACTTTGCTGATGAAGACATATTTCGCAAAGTAAGCAGACAAACAAGCTCCTTCCATTTTGCGGCCAAATTAAAGTCAACCTGCTTTGGGACTTTGGGTCGATTAGAAGCGACAAGTACAGCACGTCTTTTGGAACTTAGATAGCCACAACGCTGCAAACTTATTAAAACCAAATAACTGCCCTCGTAAAAAAAAAAAAAAAAAAAAAAAATGATGACTAGTTTGATTGACTGATGAATTATGAATATTTTTAAAGGGTTCTTATTTCCTTTTTATTAACATGTATTGCAAGGAAAATATGGGTACACCCAAACTTTTGAGGAATTGTGTAAAATAGTACATTGCTTTTCATGAACGCATTATAATTGTTGATGCAAATGAAAGCTCTACCATACAAATTTTAGTTAAACAACAAAATAATGTAAATAAAATTAAAGTGTGTTTTTGGTGCAAGGGTCTGCCATGAAGTTCTCACATTTTATATAAATATCCAGCAATAATATAATCTTTGGAAAATAATCACTGACAGGAACCGTTTATCTGACTGGTAGTATATTTTTATATCAAGGTAATGCAGCCATGGAATTTTACTGCTCATTATTCATCCTTTCCAAGGTAAATTAATAAACATAATAGGCATCAATAAACATACTGTTAATTGCAGTTTAGGAAAGTCATTTATTTATTTTTGAGCATTAAAATTTAATTAGAGATAATTGTCTTCTTGGACCAATTATATGGCTTTTATCCACAATATTTTCAGCTGGGAATTCTGTAAACTGGCTGCTGAAAACTAAAAAATGAAGAGCTTTTGATTTCGGCAGCGAAATTCACTTCAGCAGAAGTTTGTCTGCCTGATAGACATTTAGGACAGATTGTAAATATGAATGTGTACGTACACCAGTGTACGGAACACCGCCCTGACTATCTGTGGGCTCGGGAGACCTAATGTGGTACAGGAGCCCAAAAAATGCTCTACATTCCAGCTTATGCATGCAAGATTGCATTAAAACAAAAAAAAAACAAAAAAAAAATAATAATAATAAATCATGGCTACACCTTCCGTTATTTCAGCATATTTTAAGGAGCCTATTCTAACGAAAATGACCTTTAGTCGGTCTTGTGCTTAACAGGGATATTGAAATACAGCAGTACTCCAAAAGAGAGCAGTTTTCCCTTTGAGATTCAGTTTGTTTGTTGCACCTGTTACAGTGAGATCTCAGTTCACACAATGAGCTCATGCACTGGGGATGCTCAAATCTTTAGAACACGGACAAAAAAAAAAACAGGTTTGTGAAACTCACAACATCTCGTTTTTGTGGAGACTGGTTCACAATTGGATTGGTTCAGTTCTGTGAGGATTTTTAGAGTTGTAGTTCTATGGTAATTCAATAACCATCCAATCAAGTTTCGGCCTGCCCTGCCGAAAACTGCAATGACCAGTGCTTACAGTTATTTCCAGCTGTCACTGTTCACTGCTATTTAGCGTATGTTGTCATTTTTGACACAGGTCCCGTAGCCTCTTTCAGTAATTTTCCCAATTTTTTGCGATCAACACACCAGCATTTTGGACACCAACCATTTCGCCGCGGTGGAACTGTTATAAGTTTTATCGTAATTTACAAACTTACTCAGCAATGTGCTGTTGTTTAGATCTCATTTAAGCATAATTAGCATTCAAATGATCGGGAAAGAACCGTGTGGATGCTTTTTGTAATTGTGGTTTGAAGTTCTCAAAAATCCATTTTCTGGAGTAACTATGAGATTTTGTGCACCTCAGCGTCAATGCTGTAAGCAGTGACACATGATATAGAGAAATATAGCTAAAGAGATAAGGCAATAAGGCATCAGGAAATTAGATTAAAATGTAATGGACTAAAACAACAACTAACATGGGGGTAATGAGACGAGAAATACAGTTCTAATCTTCTCACGATGATACTGCACACACTTTTATTTGTTCAAGTTAATCCCTGATACTGTGGTTATTCGACTTAATTTCATGGAATGTGACATTGATTTGAATTAAGTCATATGATTTTTTCAAGATCTTCAAAAATATGGCCTGATGTGCCACATGGCTGGGAGAGGACAGGTGAAAGACTGTTCCTTTGGACTTATCCTGTCTCACTGTACAGAGTGAGATCTACAGCGTCTATTCGATGTCTACAAAAATATACATATTTACTATGGAAATAATGGAAGTAGAAAATGAAAATATAATTGCCTGCCACTTTGTGCTTTACACTGACACTCTGAAGGCAGTATTGTCATATGAAGATGAAAAGTAAACTGTTGGCTGCAGTCCAGAGTCATTAGTCACAAACAAACACTCAGGTCAAACCGCCATGTTTAATGAGTCAGAGTTTTCCGCTGTAATCCCTGGGGACCGTAGGAAACAGCGGGATGGTGAATCGGCTCACCTGTGATCTCATCAGTGCAGCTGCGGCCATTTTCCTTCAAAACACCAGGAGCAGAAATACTGTGTTGGATCTATGAATGTCATATTCATCTGTTAAATCTCATAAACCTTCACAGTCCTCTTAAAATGATGTCTTATTGGGAGATGTTGGTAAAGACACACTCACCGACTTACACACATGCACATGCGCACGCGCCCAGGCATACACACACCTTCACAGGCACGCATGCACAAAAACACACATACACGCGCACACACAAAACGCACAGACACATGCATGCACACCTCCACACACGCGCACACACACACACACACATACACGCAAACACACGCACACACACTCACACTCATAAACTTCAGCGTCACCATTTATTTACAGTGGATTCAGATCAGCTTCCACTGTTATACATTTGCATGTGATTTTTTCAGCAAACCCTTGATCACACGGATCTTGTAATTTGAACTAATCTGAAGTAGCAGTATTTTTTTTTGCCGTGGCTCGGCTTTCTCTTGTACCGCGGCGAGTGGAATTGGAGAGCGGCCACTTTGATTCTGTTTGTATCGCTCAATTGAGTGCCCTTTCTACTGCCTGTCTTGTATCGCCATTACGTTAGCTCAGGAGCATGAAGTGCAGGCAAAATTTGGGTTCAATTTAATTTGCTCTGCCCTGAGAAGAACAGAACGAACAAATGCTCCTCCTCTCTGCTGCAGAGGTGACTTTTATCCAACCAGAGTACCGTACAGCCTCACAAAAAGCACCTCAGTCAGCAGCCTGCTTTCAGTTAATATTTACAGGTCACTTCTGCTAGCGCATCAACGCAACTGTAACTTCTGGCTATAGTCAGCTTGGCAAATACAATGTTGTGATTTCTCAGGCCGCCATACAAAGTTTGGCCTGTTTTTCTGCACAAAGGTCTGTGTTTCTGTTTTTTGTTTTAGCCTTTGTCTCTGTGTTTGGGTCTGTGATTGTACATTTTACGCCCGTGTTTCTGTGTTTGTCCAAGGTTTTTGAGTTTTCGCTCTCAGTGGTTCCCCATGGAACTCCTCTGTTGCTGTTAGTTAGATTCAGGGAGATAAAACTGCGGTTTAGCAAGTTAAATGGGAACCCCAGATTCAAGTATGTGATTGATATTTTATTAATTGCAGTTACAATTACGATACACACACACACGCACACACACACACACACACACACACACTGCATCAGTATTTAAGTTCATTTTTTGGTTTAATTTTATTTTGCCCAAGCATTATAATACAGTAATTGCAATAGCAACATTTTTCAGGAGTGAAAATATTCATCTCTCTTGCAGGCACATTGGCGCTCACACATCGTCCTCATCGCAGTGCATCCTCCAGGCTATTCTGAATTTTGGGAAAATTTTATTTTGGGTGAGGAGAGGTGAGCCTACTTTTTTATGCAAACCGAATAGTCATACTCCAATTATACAACATGGTGCAAGAGGTTTCCATTTCATTTCACCAAATAGTCTAAAGTCCATAGTCTACCAAGTCGACAGCCAGCCCTGTGACAGTTCATTTTGGCGTAAAAAAAGAAATTATCTATTGTGTTTCAGTGGTAGGTAAGTACTTTGGAGTAGTTGGCTCGAAATTAAAGTCTCACATGAAAAGGAACATGCTTTTCTGGAGATGAAATTAAAAATAAAATCATATTACTAAGTTATTGATGGCTGTAAGGGCATTACTGTGGGCCGAAAAGTTGCATGGGAACGGGATTTAAAAGTGAAGTTTGAAGAGGTCGAATGCAACGAATTGGTGAAAGAGATGTTAGATCCAATGAGGGATGCCAGGACTAAACTTATTCAATTTGAAAATACTTAATAGACTTTACTGGACAGCTGTGAGAATGAACAGGGCTGGCTTGAATCAGTCCAACCTCTGTTGGCGATGCCAGAGGGGAAAAGCAGATATTGTTATTATGTATTTTAGATGCCCGAGTTTAGCCAAATATTGGCAGAGGGTCATGGAAACTATCTGCTGCAGCTTGGATACTGATATTACTATCACCCCTGCACTATGGCTCCTGAATAACCTGAAGGGGTATGAAAGTATTGGTGTGAAGACGGTTTGGGGGCTTACAGTTGCTCTCACTACAGCTAAGAGGGTTTTACTCAGACATGACCCATCTTTCCTTGAATGGCGTTCAGTCTTTTCAGAAACTTCCTCTTACAAGAGACTGATTTATAAAATAAATGGGAAATTGGATACTTATGAGAAAACTTGGGGCCCTTTTTGAACACAAATCAGGGAAACATAAACTAAGTGAAAATTGACATGTATATAATGTAAAATTAAGTCTACAGTGCTTTACGTTTGACTGGCGCGGTGGGTTTAGAGTTAGCGGATGGGAGGGGGAAAAGAAGGTTTCCTGTCAGACTAAGAATTCATTTGGGCAGCTTTCGTGTTTACAGAGGTATGTGTAGATGTGTATTTGGATGTGTGTACCATACTGGGTGTGTATGCGTGCGGTGTGTGTGCGGCACTGGTCTGGGACTTGCACTAGCATTCTTATGTGATAATAGAAGTGAGCATCTTCTATTATGTAGACGCCCTGACTGTTTCTTGTTAGTTAATATTATATATAGAGGTAATACTGACTGGGCTTCAGAGACAGAAGAGGACGGGGATGTTAGCGAGGTGAGTCTGAGTTCTTAATGGGCACTGTGTGTATGCGTTCATTTATTGATTATTTGTATTCGTTGTATAAGCACCAAGGGTGGTTATGGCCTTGTGGTAAGTTTAATTTAGTTTTTTTTTTGCATTTTCTTATATTATATGTATCTTTTTTCCTTAAAGATTATAATTATTTTAGTTATTTACATATAAAATTTTTAAATCTATTAATTTGCTGTTTTTGGTGCCGTCCGTCCTTGACATTCCTCTGTGAGTTGTATAAAATCACCTTACTGCTGTCTGAACAGGAAACAATACAAATCATAATTTAAAAAAATAAAATAAAATAGTCCAAAAACAACGCTGAGAGCGTGACGTTTTGTGATGCGTGATTTTATCATTGATCCGCACAAGACACACACACATGCAAAAAAAACACGCGAGCACGCAGGCACGCACACACACACACACTCTCTCCCCATCTCCTCAGGATCTGAAGACCATTTTAGTCTCCCAGCATGCCGTGGCACCAGGCAAACGAAAACAGCCAGTCGGACTCACCAGGCTCACTGAGCGCCGGGTTTCATCTGCACACAGAGAAGGGGAATCTCACCCGAGCGAACAGGAGGAGCCTTTTCATCGCGCAAGGGGCTGTAACGAGGGGGAGAGAGAGAGAGAGAGAGAGAGAGAGAGAGGGAGGGATAAGACAGTCCGTAGGGTTTCCTGGATCCGGTGATGTCAGTAGTAACACCCGACTGTGGGCACCGACCGCGCTCTTCATCAGAGCCTCTGAAAGCCTCGCTGTTCAGGAGCACAATATCGGTTCGCCGCGTCGTCCTCGGGTCCAGTAATCCCTGCCTCGCCTGCGGTAAAATCCCATCAGAAAGGGCGTATTTCACGGCCCATTCCGTCCCGGCGCTGGCCCACCCGCTGCCCTCTCTCACCGCCACCAAAGGGCGGCCATTTTGTGCTCTCTCTCTCGCTCTTTCACTCTCTCTCTCCCCCTCGCGCCCTTTGACATTTCTTAATCTGCTTGAGAGAGGCTTATTGAAATGTGAAAAGTGTTTTCCTTTTGCCTTTTCATTTCTCCTCCATTCTTCGCTTGGCTCCACTTCGTTTGAGTATTAGGTTCTGCCTTTGTGTGCATTTAATCAGTATATTTCATGGTCTCTCAGTCTGATTCGGCTGACTTGGCCGAGCTCTCTAGATGGAAAAAAGATATCGGTTAAGTGCTATCTTGGAAATAATCATTTTTAAAAAGCCCCAGAGTTCGCTGAATGGAGGAGAACTTGCTTAAGGACGACTGAAAGTGAGCCACAGCGCATTTTTTAAGAGGAAGAAAGAAGGATTAATTTAAACGAGCCGTTTTTCTATGAGGCTAAGAGAATACTTGTTGGTCACACCCTGACGAAGCAGCTACAGCTGGAACGCATTAGCGCTTTAGCGTACGCTATATTCCATTCAGACGAGCCAGCGGAGTGACCTCACCCGCCAATGGGAGACTCTTCAGCTCCGGCGAAGTCAGATTCATGTAAGGATTTTCGAACATGATCTATTACCTTCCTGATGTGAGTGACCAGCCGTCCAGCATTTGAGCAGCAATCATAATAGAAAAATAACACAAATACTCAAAATACACTACATACAATATCAAATATACTACAACCCCAATTCCAAAATAGTTGGGACGAAGTGTAAATTGTGAATTAAATCAAAATGCAATGACTTTCAGATCACATGAGCCAATTTATTATTTGCAATAGAACATAGATAGCATTTCAAATGTTGAAACTGAGACATTTTAGATTTTTATCCACAAAATGAGCTTGTTGCAAATATTCTGGCAGCAACAAGGCTCAAAAAAGTTGGGACACAGGCAAAAAAGGGCTGAAAAAGCAACTGATATATAAGAGAATCAGCTGAAGGATCATGTACCAAGTGGTTAAGTTACCTGGCATCAGGTGTGTAACATGATTGGCTGTAAAAGGGATGTCTTAGAGAGGCAGAGTCTCTCAGAGGAAAAGTTGGCCAGAGGCTCTCCAACCTGTGAAGGCTTGTGTAAAAAAAATGTGGAATACTTTAAAAACAGTGTTCCTCAACGTCAAATTGCAAACGCTTTGCAATTTTGGCCCATGTTATGCCCTGTCGATGATGAGACCTTCAAAGCCTTTGCAATTTGACCTTGAGGAGCATTATTTATAAAGTATTGCACAAAGCCTTCACAGGTTGGAGAGCCTCTGGACATCTTTACTTCTGTGAGACTCAGCCTCTCTAAGACATCCCTTTTACAGCCAATCATGTTACACACCTGATGCCAGGTAACTTAACCACTTGGTACATGATCCTTCAGCTGATTCTCTTATATATCAGTTGCTTTTTCAGCCCTTTTTTGCCTGTGTCCCAACTTTTTTGAGCCTTGTTGCTGCCAGAATATTTGCAACAAGCTCATTTTGTGGATAAAAATCTAAAATGTCTCAGTTTCAACATTTGAAATGTTGTCTATGTTCTATTGTAAATAATAAATTGGCTCATGTGATCTGAAAGTCATTGCATTTTGATTTAATTCACAATTAACACTTTGTCCCAACTGTTTCGGAATTGGGGTTGTATTTAAATGCTCATGTTGCTGCACCACATAAGGGAATATTGACAACTATATTTGTACACTAAGTTTTCATCCTTATTGTTAAGTTTTACTGACAATATGTCTGTGCTTTTTCCTACTGTCATTACTCGCTTCGCTGTAGATCTGGCACCATTGAGCCACCCAACTGAGCGTCACATCAGACGCAGGATTATTTGATTTTCAGGTGTGGAGGTCTCTTACGGCTCCAGTGATATAGGAGCGGCAATGAAAGACCACAGTCTTTGGACTTCATTAAAATCAAGATGGTTTACGTTTCCAAGAAGTATTGTGCAGGAGAGTCAAATAGCATGTTTTTGATTAATTTTGGCACAGCAAATGGCTTCAAAACAAAGTTATAATAAAAGAAAAAGTAAAAGTGCATTTCTGTTCTCCCCTCCCTCCTGTCTTAATGAGCTGAGTGTAACTCATTAATACAGGCTGTGAAGCACGACCAGTTGTTTCAAAACAGGAAGGCAGTAATTTAATCAAATAAAAGCAATTACAAACTTCTCTCGAATTGTCGTAGATTATTATTTGCATTTTGAATACACAGTAATGATTTCATTAAAGCATGGCTGCTAAATGGTGTTTCCCATTTCTAGTGATGTGTTATTGGATAAATTAGCTTTCATTTTTCGTTTTGATGCTAGTTTGCATCTTACTTCAAACCCTAAAATTAACTTCCTGGTTCGAATAGGTAGTTGGTGTTTAAAGATGTAGACACATGCGTATGCACACACACACACACACACACACACACACACACACACTAACACACAAGCAAAGACATGCAAACATGTTGTGTTATCACGTTTTGTGAGGACATAGAATCACATTTATTCCCTTTGCCCTTTTAGTGACCTTGAACATAAACACTGCAAACATAACCCTAACCCTAACCTTAACCTTAACCCCTGACCCTAAAACAGCTCAGTTCCCTTGCAAAAACCAGAAAACATCCCTGAAAGGATGAGGAAATCTGGTATTCCATCATTTGTGGGGACGAGGTAGGAATACCTGTCCAAGCTTACGCACACAGACACACAAACACACACACACACACGCGCGCGCGCATCCACACACACACACGTTCATACAAACACAGACTCACACAGATAAACTCATACACACACAGACACGCGTATACACACTCACAGTGATAAACACACACACACACACACACGGACGCACGCGTAGACATACTGATGAACACATACGCACGCGCACACACACACACACACACATACACTGTTTGGGCATATGCACTCACACATGCTGACAAACACAGGGTGTTTAAATGCCGTGATCTCGCCGCACTTCCTCCACAGATTGCGTATCCAGCCGAAGTTTTGTTCATCCACATCTGTTTCTGAGGCCGAGGCCTTGTTCTCCATTGGCAGACATCGGGAGTTTGGCTGAGCTAAATAAAATAAACCACACGGATCCGAGACGCTGTAAAAATAAGCAGTGCTCTCCAGCCGGGCGAACAGGATCTCCGCCGCGGACGCACTTGTTCATTTTTCCCCGATGATTAAAAGAAGTCGAAGTTTCTGGCCATATTACATCCTACAGGAAAAATATCCTAATCCCGAAAAAGTAATCCTGTAAACATTGTTACTGGCAGGAAGCTGGGCACAGTCAAAAACTTGCAATTAGCATTACAGTGACACGTGTGGTATATACAAAAAATAAATCCCCTTGAAAAAAAAAAACTCACCAGTGAAAGCAGTTTTAATTCAGACATTTCTGTGTGAGGTTTCTCTGTTTCCTGTGCCTCCACTTGACCGACGGTCATGATCTTAATGTGGTAGCCGTATGCTACGCCACAAATAGATGACTCACGATACCTTAACCTCTAAGACGGTAGCTAAGAACACGCTTGGGGATCAAAAGGTGCATTGAGACGAGGCCTGTGCTGAAAAAAGAATGTTTCCCCACAGAAAGGCTCCCTAAATATAGCTATATTATTATGGGTCACGCTACAGCCTTGTGAAAACAAATCACTTGTTCCTGTGCACAGCAAAGTGGTCACTGTTAATACAAACACAAAGTTATACCCAGTCTAACAGTTTATATAACTCCAGCAATGATAGAACGTATTCCATACGAGTGAAATGCACTTCATCAGTTGATTTAACTCTGAGCATTACACTGTGGTGTGACTCTAAAGATAAAATATTTCAGAAACAGGGCCCATTTTTATCAACGTCATGTTATGGCCCCAATTTGTTATTACATTTATAACACAACAGCAACAGCAAGGGATGACACACAGTTTTTAAAACTTAAACACATTTAATTTAACAGACAAAGACAATAACAACTAACTAACAACTAATGAACCTAAAGACCAAGATTGAATGCAAAAACATAAATATTTACAGTCCCTTTTTGTGGGGTGACTTGGTGATGTCCTGGATGATGAAAATGCTCAATCACAGGCAAAGAAATCCACAAAAGAAACGTCACAGGTCTTGACAAAATGGCAGGTCTGGTCATCTTCTTGCAAATTCTCCTACTACTCTACTGTCTCAATTCTTTTCCTTATATACTCTTTTGCAGACCCCACCCACATTTAGACCTCTTTTTTTTTTATTTTCTGAGACTTGCCCCAGACATGTCCAGGACATGTCTAAACATGACTCCAGTCTGAGATTAACAAAAAAAAGGTAAATACTGCCATCTAGTGGCCTATATTCACATTACACCTCCATTCCAAAAGGGAAAAATTTTGACTCATAAAGGCAAAATTTTTCTTTTCAATACAAAATGGTTAAGTGAACACTTGTCTATATATACATATCATACAATATTCAAACACATGATATATATATACACATTCAAACACGGGATAAGCAATCAGCAATTACATTGTCTGTACCCTTCACGTGCTTAATTTCCAAGTCAAACTCCTGTAAAATCAAACTCCAATTCAACAATCTCCGATTCTTGTTTTTCATCTTACTCAAAAACATTAACGGATTGTGGTCAGTGTACACAATCATTGGCTTTTGTCCTGTACAAACATAAACCTCAAAGTGTTGTAAAGAAAGGACCAGAGCCAACAGTTCCTTCTCTATTGTGGAATAGTTCCTTTGGTGGCGATTGAACTTCCTGGAGAAGTATGCCACGGGATGCTCAATGTCATCAGAGTCACTTCTCTGTAGGAGCACAGATCCACAAGCTTGGTTGCTAGCATCGACCGCGATGGAGAACGGTTTGTTGAAGTCAGGAGATTTGAGCACGGGGAAGTGACACAGCAGAGACTTCAGGCGATCGAAGGCTCTCTGGCATGCATCATCCCAGGTGAACTTTACGCCTTTCTTCAGTTGGTTAGTTAGACTGAGAGCAATCTCAGCAAAGTTCTTGCAGAACTTGCGGTAGTACCCGATCATTCCAAGGAAGCGGCGCAAAGCTTTTTTGTTGTCAGGAACCGGAAAGTCCATGATGGCTTGGACTTTAGCATTTATGGGTGCCACCTTACCCTGGCCTATGACGTAGCCAAGATAGGTGACAGTAGCACAACCAAAGTCACTCTTGCTCAGGTTAACAGTCAGGTTAGCCTGGGTCAGGCGCTGGAACAACGTCTCTACATCTTTTAGATGTTCTTCCCAGGAGTCACTCCATGTGATCAGGTCATCGATGTATGCACCCGTGTGTGGCAATCCGGCGATTGTAGACTGTATCATCCTTTGGAACGTGGCTGGGGCATTTTTCATGCCAAAGGGTAGGACTTCATACTGGTACAATCCAGATGGTGTGGCAAAAGCAGAGATGCTCTTGGCCCTCTCAGTTAAAGGCACACACCAATAACCCTTCAATAAATCAATCTTGGTCAGAAACTTTGCTTGCCCTACTCTATCAATACAATCATCAATCCTAGGTATTGGAAACACATCAGTTCTAGTTACAGCATTGACTTTGCGATAATCTGTACAGAATCTAGTACTTCCATCAGGTTTTGGAACTAGCACACAGGGTGAACTCCAATCGGAGTTGGAGGGTCTGATAATATCATGTTTTAACATGTACTCAACCTCTTTCTCAGCAATCTTTCTCTTTTCAGGATTCATCCGGTATGGATGCTGTTTTATTGGTTTGGCATCACCAACATCTACATCATGTGAGGCTATAGTAACTCTCTTTGGAACATCAGGAAACAAATCCTCATATTTATTGATCAACCTTTCAAACTGATCTCTCTGTGAGGGTTCTAAGTGCTGGAGTTTTACATCAAGATTTTGCAACACTTCAGTGTTTGACAATTTACATGAAAGAACTTCAGCTTTAATTCTTGGTTCATCATCTTGAAACTCCCCCTCATCTTCACACGTTTCAACCATTGGAGAATCTGAAGTGACAGCTGCAACCCTAGCATTTCTGTCATGATAAGGCTTTAGCATGTTAATATGACACAATTGTTTTGGTTTTCTCCTATCTGGAGTCTTCACAATGTAATTGAGATCATTGAGTTTTGTCAGAATTTCATAAGGACCATGAAATCTAGCCTGCAATGGATTGGACTGCAAGGGAAACAACACAAGGACCTTGTCTCCTGGTTTAAACTCACGGCTTCTAGCCTTATGATCATACCAAGTTTTCATTTTTCCCTGACTTGATTTCAAGTTCTCTTTGGCAAGGTCACAAGCTGCACGCAATCTTTCCTTGAACTTGCTAACATAGTCTAACAGACTAATGTGCGGCTCTTCCTCTTGCCATTGTTCACTCAATAATAGCAAAGGTCCTCTCACTTCATGACCAAACACTAGCTCAAATGGACTGAATCCAGTAGACTCCTGCACTGCTTCTCTAGCTGCAAACAACAGCAAATGAACCCCTTCATCCCAGTCTTTCTCATGGTCATAACAATAAGTCCTCATCATTGTCTTGAGAGTGGAATGAAACCGCTCTAAGGCACCCTGACTTTCTGGATGATAGGCACTAGAAAGAATCTGTTTTGCACCTAGTTCATACACAACCTGCTGAAACAATCCTGAAGTGAAATTGCTACCTTGGTCTGACTGAATTTCCCTGGGAAGACCAAACAACGTGAAGAACTTTATCAAAGCCTTCGAGATTGCAGTTGCCTTGATGTTACGTAGAGGTATGGCTTCGGGGAATCTGGTAGATGCACACATGATTGTCAACAAGTACTGATTTCCAGATCTAGTCTTGGGTAATGGACCAACGCAATCAACAATGACCCTAGAGAATGGCTCCCCAAATGCTGGGATAGGCTGCAATGGAGCTACAGGTGGGTCTAACTGGTGTTTTCCAACTACCTGACAAGTGTGACAGGTTTTGCAAAAGTTGGAAACGTCTTTCCGAAGCCCAGGCCAAAAGAAGTGTTTCATGATCTTATCAACAGTCTTGTTAACACCAAGATGACCTCCTAAAGGTAAACTATGAGCCATTGTTAAGATCTCATTCCTATAGACCTTCGGAACAACAATTTGCCTGACCACTGCCCAATCTGCATTGGCAGGGATATCAGTAGGGCGCCACTTCCGCATCAACACACCATCCTTGAGATAATACCCAACTGGAACTGCATCTATTTCTTTTTCAGGAAGGGCTCTCCTCTTTAGTACACCAATTTCAGGATCATTAGTTTGCTCCTCAATCAACCGCTTTCTGGACAGAGACAAGTCTCCAGACATATCAGAATCACCAGACCCATCCGGCTGGCTGAATAGAGAACTGATAAAAGTATCTGATAAGTCCTCAAACGGAGAAACCATAGTAGGCCAATCAGAGTCATGAGGCGAACCACCTGAGTCCTGACTATTCAATGTACTGGACGGCACCACATCATCTTCTTCTTTAGCCTTCTTGGCCATAGCACGAGTCACTGCGCAAGAAGGATACAGAGATGGGTCCTCATCCCCATTTTCAGTGCTCGGCTGTGAAGTAAGATGTACAGGGGGAACTACTTTGCCCCCAGCCAGGTCATTGCCTAGCAACAGAGAAACACCCTTTATAGGTAGACTTGACATAAGTCCCACCTTTACCTGTCCTGTAACTAAATCTGACTTCAAGAATATAGAGAGCAGGGGTACAGATACAGTCCTCCCTTCAATACCCTGTACAAGTATGAAATCCCCTGAAGCGGTCTCATCACGTAACTCCAAGGAGTCCATCAACAAAAGTGACTGAGAAGCTCCGGTATCCCTTAGGATATATATGGGGACAGGAGTAGTATGCTCATTCAGAGCCACAAATCCCTCTGACACAAATGGAAGAAATTCCTCCCTCACAAAGTCAGCTGTATTAGGCTTTTTAGCCCCACAAGAAGCAGGCAATTTAGCAGATTGGTTATCTACTACAGGGGTTTCTAACCTTGTTTTCACAAAGGCATTTGGTTTGGTATCCTTTTCTTTTTCTTTCTTAGCTTTAAGGAACCAACAGGTAGTTGTAACATGACCAGATTTCTTGCAATAACTGCAAACTAGACCACTTTTGTCACTGTCAGCTTTCACACTTTGATCAGACCTGTTACTGGATTTCTGAGCACCATCACCAGATTTGTCTTTGTCTTTGGGTGAGGAATCTTGGGTATCACCATAACCCTTTTTCTGAAATTGGGACCATCTATTATTACTGCTAGACTGAAATTTGGACTTATGTGTGAGAACATATTCATCTGCAAATTTGGCAGCTGATTGCAAGTTCAGTGCTTGCTTCTCATTAAGGTAGGTCTTAAGATCATCCTTAACACAGTTCTTGAATTCTTCAACTAACACCATCTCTTTTAGTGAGTTGAAATCATCCTTGACCTCCATAGAAGTACACCAGCGCTCAAAGCAAACCTGCTTTTCATTAGCAAATTCAACATAAGTCTGATTTTCAGATTTCTTCAGACCTCTGAATTTCTGTCGGTAAGCCTCTGGAACCAACTCATAAGCTCTCAAAATAACCTTTTTGACAACCTCATAATCAGAGGAATCATCTGCAGACAAAGCCGAATAGGCTTGTTGAGCTTTACCCTTGAGGACAGTTTGCAACATCAGAGGCCAGTGTTCCTTTGGCCACTGGCAACTCTTTGCTACCTTTTCAAAACACTGGAAATAGTTGTCAACATCCTTTTCCGAAAATGGAGGCACCAGTTTTACCTCCTGGCTAGCCCGAAATTTATTTTCAGTTTGAATTTTTATTTTTAGTTGCTCCATTTGGAGTCTTTCCTCTCTATCGAATTTCTCTAATTCAAAATCTCTCTGTCTTGCAAATTTTTCTAACTCAAATTCTCTTTGTTTTTCTTTTTCTTCCCTCTCAAATTCTCTTTGTTTCTCTTCTCTTGCTAATTTTTCCAACTCAAACTGCCTTTGTTTTTCTTTTTCCTCCCTTTCAATCTCTAGCATTTTTAATTTAAGTTCCATTTCTATATTTGGATTTTCCACTGGAAACTGTTCCAGATCTCCTGGTGCAAACACATTTTCATCAATGTAATATTCAACTATCTCTCTAGCCAGTCTTGCTTTTCGCATGGCTGGTTTCACCTCTGTCAGCTCTAAATGTCTGCAAATTTCTAGCAGTTCTGTCTTTTTAAAAGACTTCAAAACCCCTACGGTTGGTGATGCCAAGAAATCATCCATTGCTGTTGTCAATATATATCTAGGAAAATTCACAAAAACAATTTCACAATTTGGAATGTTAGATTTTCAATAAATTACTCACACAATGGTCTATCCCGGACCTTGAGCCCCCAATTTGTTATGGCCCCAATTTGTTATTACATTTATAACACAACAGCAACAGCAAGGGATGACACACAGTTTTTAAAACTTAAACACATTTAATTTAACAGACAAAGACAATAACAACTAACTAACAACTAATGAACCTAAAGACCAAGATTGAATACAAAAACATAAATATTTACAGTCCCTTTTTGTGGGGTGACTTGGTGATGTCCTGGATGATGAAAATGCTCAATCACAGGCAAAGAAATCCACAAAAGAAACGTCACAGGTCTTGACAAAATGGCAGGTCTGGTCATCTTCTTGCAAATTCTCCTACTACTCTACTGTCTCAATTCTTTTCCTTATATACTCTTTTGCAGACCCCACCCACATTTAGACCTCTTTTTTTTTTATTTTCTGAGACTTGCCCCAGACATGTCCAGGACATGTCTAAACATGACTCCAGTCTGAGATTAACAAAAAAAAGGTAAATACTGCCATCTAGTGGCCTATATTCACATTACAGTCATATAAATGTTAGTTTGACCTTCAGCATTGTTAAAATGAGAATGCATTCAATGCATACTCAGTTTTCAGTAGATTACTTACAGTTCTGGAGAGAGAAATTCTGCAGGCAGAATTACCCCATAGAATTTCGAACTCTTGTCTGGCAAGTTGATGTTTCTAGGCGGACGAGAATTCTGCGAGTTTAGTCTGTGTTTCGGCTGCCAGTTTTGACCTGCTTGGCGAAGACCGTAGATTATGTCGTCCAAGTGCGGAGGATGTTTTGAATTTGCTTATCTGTTTCGGGTGTTAGGCGATGACTCGGTAGGTTAGTTGTTCGTGTTCCATTGTCGTCGCGATAATATCACTGCTCCGGTTGGGCCCTTGAGCAAGGCTCTTAACCCCATATTTCTCTAGAGGGGATAGAGGTCCTCATCTTAACTGAATTGACTGTAGTCTGATCAACTTTCACTAAATGTGTTCTGTATTGTAAGAGAAATGACTCGGTGGGCAAGACTCACAAAGACCTCACAAAGACCCCACAAAGACAAGTACCCTGGCCAATCATGGGCAATCTTAATAGTTTTGCACTGGCGAAAAGATTTCGTATGTGCTAAAAGTCTTCGTGAATCAGTCCCGGTGAGCAGTGTATGCTGAAAGGGGGATGGTGAAATTGAATTTCCTGCTCTGCTGTGACAGGACCGTTGTCTGCTCTGAATCAGTGGAAATACAACGTCAAGAAATAATTACAGGAAGAAGCCATTCAGTTCGTCTATTCTTCCATCGTACTTTTGCTCTTTAGATCCTTGTCGAGCTAATTCAAGGATTTCAAGGGCAATCCTGCCTTGACCATTAACCCATTAATCAGCTTAAACAAATGTTTCAAGAAAACTCGGTGCGGCGGTGTGTTTTCTGTCATTAATTGAAATGTAACCATTCATTTACCTTAGGCCTTACATTCACTCAGACTGTCTACTGATTCTGCTGACGGAAATTCGTGAAGTAGCACAATTTCTAATGTTTCTCCGACATCAATGAATCGATATGAAAGTGTCGGAGTTTGTAGTGAGCTGTCAGTTAGAGAACACAGACAGAGTTGTATTCAGGCTGAAAAGAGAACTGAAGTCTCGTCTCCGGAGAGCATTGCAGACTGTCCTCATACCAGCGCAGTTCAAAGTCTACAATTGTTTGCTCCCATCTGCAAGTCAAGAAACAAGTTTTTTTATCACAAAAAGGCGAAAAGTTATGGAGCACACCGCACAATCTCTAAAGACATTTTATCACTGCGGATACAGACACTACGCACTTTTCTGAGAAAATCCCTTTGAGCGCCGAACACATTTTCAAGGAATTAAAAATGTAGTTTTCCTGAGCTGTTGAAAACCTATCATGTGGCAACTTGAAACAAGTTGCCACATGATAGGTTTTCAACACCATCTGACTTTGATATCCTACGGCGCTGAACGGGTTAAAGAGTCTGAAAGGGAACACAAACAGAGCGTGAGCTGAGCGATGCAGGGCGTTCTCATGTGACGGAACAGAGTTGCGGGAACATTTCTGAGGGCGAGGTTTGCTTTGATTAATCTGGGACTCAAGAACGTGATTACCGCGTAATCTTCGGCTGACGGTGCTCAACCTGGCTCAGTTCCTCCTCGGAGGGAAAGTCTTTAATCACATTTGTTTTAGCTCTGCAGGAAGTGGGTTAATGTGGAGTCGCGTGCTTATAAGGGTGTGCCGAAGAGAGTAAGACCAGGGTACCTATCAGGAGCTGATTCCCGAAGAGTCACGATGTCTGCAGGATTCTGTCATCACTCAGTCCTTAACAGGTCGATTAAAACAGTCCATTACACAGGTAACTCGCTTGTCCTGGTTACTGGGATTTGAATTGATAGGTCATATTCTGGCAAAAACAAACAAACTAAAAAAATAGCAGTCCCAGTGGCTCTCCCGGCCCAGGGAAGTAAGACCATGGCAACAGAGAGATCTGAAAAAAACAAGAAACGGGTTTGAAGAAAAGAGAATTAATGCCGTAGAATATCCTCGCTCCCTCTAACAGCAATTGAAAGTGACGTCAGCCGCTGACTGTTACAGGCATGGCTCATACATGGCGAATGAAGAAAAGTAAATTCACAGGTCGTTCATTTTTACATCAAACCTTCCAGAAAAAAAAAAAAAAAACACTTCTGCAAAGGATGGTCTTGACATTCCTTCTCTGAAATTGCCTCTGGTAAACATCAATTCCATTTTCCTTACTAATTACAGATTGGGATCTCCGTAATGATGGTGGACCATTAATTTCTGGGTCAGGTGTAAAGATGGGGAAAAAAACGGTGATAAAAAATGAGACTGAATGAGCAAGTCAGAGCTCGTAAAAAAAGTGAATTCCTAGGTTAATTTTTTGCCATCTAGTGGTTACAGGAAGGTATTGCCATAATTTTAGCAGTGTTGAGTCTGGGAGAGAATTATGAATTATGAAATTATCAGACTGGAAATCTGAATAAATGTGAAGTTACGGCCCAATCTGACATCACACCTGCGGAGTAAAACGTGTTCTCTTCATCATCAGCGTAATGTGAGGTTACCCTGATGACCTCATTAATTCTGTGCACATAACTGAGCGATGTTCATTTACAGTGTTTTTAGGGAGAGTACACCAGCATTCCAAAGAGACTTGAATGCAGGGATGTGAAAAATATCCTGGGTCTTGTTTCACAAAGCAGGATTACAGAGTTACAGAGCTGGATAACTGTATCCTGTGAAACCTGGGAGTCTTGCAAGTCTGACATACAGCACAGGGTAAAAAGAGCATTTCCTGGTTAACTTGACAGTCTAGCTTCATGACCTGCCCTCGATTCTTCCGTTGCGTATTGAGCACTCACCCCAATAGAACCCTGCTCCTTGCGTACATCGGCTAACGCATCAGTCGGAAAATGTTTCCCAAAAGCACAGATGCTAACAATGCTGAAAACTTACATATTTCTTTCTACACAGCTTTGGTTCAAACTATGTAAGTTGCAAACATATACTCAGCCAAAATAAAAACTTCACACTCGTTTGGAGGTTGAGAAGTTGAACAAACAAGAAATGAGGTTTTAAATAATAATTTTATTTAATTCTGTACTCATTAAAGATGGCGTATCATAAAAATAATGTCCATAATGTCACCAGTTCCACCGGAAATGCTACGGAAATGTCCAAGAGTAAAAATGGTAAGTTATAACTGGAATAAGAGCAGTGCGCAGGCGATTACATATGGTTTGGGCAGTCACATGACCTCGAAACAATTCATTCCTAGTGGACGTTGCAGTGACAAATCGATTATGCAAATGACATAAGGCAATTTGTTGGTCTTCTGTTTTTGACGTCACACGTGGGCTACCAGAACGAGGTCGGTCAGCTGTGGTGCCAGTTTGTTGGAGACGTGTAAGAAGATCATGGATAGTCCGTCGACTGCATCCCATAACCCTTGCAACGTCAGTGACGGACGTTTCCGTATTCAGCATGCCGATGGCACGTTCACGCTGAATGTTTGACAGCCATGGCATTGAAAATCAGCAAATAACTAACTGTAAAAACTTGTTTTTCCGAGATGTCACTCAAACGCGCTAATGTGAGCTCAGTTGCACATCTCTCATATGGTCACATGACTAGGAACACGAGAAAACATGGTTTTAGCTTAAAGTACACTCGCATGCGCTACGTACCTGTGCACGTCGGAGTTGATGTGTGTCATGATATCTTTGACAACGCATTTACCCCCAGTGATAATAAAAACTCTTTTAATAAAAGTTTCAAGAAAATATTTACAAATTTATGAGTGTGAAGTTTCTTTTTTGATTCAGTATATTTAGCGATTAAGCTTTTGGGAAATGTTCCCCACATCAGCCTCTCCTGCCACTAAAGCTGGAATGGGAAACAGAGACCTCATCCTGTTCTTCTGCTAAGAACTCGGTGACAACCGTCTCTCTGTGAGCAAAGAGTCTCTGATGAGGGAGTCTCAAAAGGTACACAGCGTCGGGCATAGAACAGAGTGACGGGTGGGCTGAGTGACAGGCCGCCCTGCCAGACACAGTTGCAGTGAATCATGGGGGAAAACAGGTAAGGGAAAAGAGAGCGAGAGAGAGAGAGAGAGAGAGAGAGAGAGTCACATTAGACAGAATAAGGAAGCAGGCCCTTTACATCAGCTGATTATGCTCCCCATTGAGACCCCTGCTGTTCCATTGACTGCACATCCTCTGCGCGTTCGCGGGAAAACAAGCCGTTTTGTAAAGCGAGATAATGGCGGCTGGCGGGTGACAGCTTTATCGAACTGGTCTGCCGCGTATTCCGCGCCAGATCTCAGGGGTTTTCCAAATTGCGTAAACATCTTGCGCATAATAAACCGCAATAACATTCCCGTATTTGCATGCGCATCGCGAACGCGGCAGTGCCGTCCATTCGCAAATATCATTTGCATAGACGCTCCAAGCTTGACCCGCGCAATAGTAATAACATTGAAATACTCTTCAGGGACTTTGCTGTCGCGGGTCGAGCCTGTTCTAGCGGAATATGGCTGGATTAATGTTATTACCACACAAGTGATTTGCAGCTGTTAATTAAGACCATAGCTTAAATTATTCATCACTTATAATTCTGAATAGGCAAATTTATTTCTTGTTTTACATTGGAAAATGTCTCTGGCATAAGACGAAGAGATTTTCTTTTCTTATTTCCTCTTATCCGGGAAAAGCCCTAAGCAATATTCTCTCAAAATTCATAACAACTGTTGTCGGGATTATAGCTGTATTATCATGGTAATGGTCCCCAGTGACAGTTTTTCATTGTTGGGCAATAAAAGTGTGTTGCACTGGGGGGAATAGCTTTGATAATGCTGCATTGTGGGTGAAAAATTGTGACAGTGTTGCATTATGGGGGAATAATGATCAAAGCTTGGAATTATGGGAGAATGATAGAGACAGGATAGTGTTGTGATAGGATGGGGGTGCCAGCATTGCACTATGGGGGGACTGTATTGCGGGGAATAAATGCTGTAGTGCTTATATTTTGGGGAAAGAAGCAGGGCATAAACACAGGAAAACAAAAATAAACTAAATAATCGTGCCAAAAGTTCATCTTTATGCCTTTGGGAAATGCAGCTCTTCTACATACATCCAAAACCCGAAGCTTCTATAGTTAATCTCGCTGGTGCTGAAGTTTATATGCAAAAGCAAAGCTTTAAAAAAAGAGAGAAAACACTGATGAAATGTCTGAAATTTGTAGGCTTGTCTCCTACCACAAAAAGACATTTCTGTCACCACTGTCTTACAGGCGGAGTGACATTATTCATACAGTTGCTGAAGACTTTATTGCAGCCACAGATATGAACAGTTAAAACAAAAAAGAGTGATATTTGATTTCAGAGGAATAATTCTTTCATTATTGCGTTTTTTAGTTTATTCGTTACAGAAAAATCAGTGGTACAGTATATCAGGAAGACAACTCCACCAGTAAAAGTGATAAAATGGTGCCAATACACTTTTGAGTCATTGCATATTTCATGGCTACATTCTTCTCTATAAAGTAACGATAATTAGTACCCGCAGATGTCCAGTCAGAGAGCTTAGTGCTAAAAGTATCTAAGTCACATTATGACACGCTGTGGGGTAAAATGGGAAAACATATTCTATAGTTACTAAAGTCAATTTTCTCTAAATGGATATGTTGTCACTTTAATATTTTTTAGCTATGGATTTTCCAGTTTAACCCTTTGTTGCCCTCAATAGGCAGAAGAAAGAGAGTTAGGCAACAAAGGGTTAACTTTATACGTTTCTTCCATTTCATTGCCTTCCACAGCACATACAGAGTTTGAGTGTTTTTGCTGTAATCATGCAGGTGTTCTCTGGGTACTGTAGTTTCCTCTCACGGTCCAGAGACATGCGTGTGAGGCTGACTGGAGACTTTAAATAACTCACAGGTATGTAGGTGTTGGCGAATGGTGTGTTAATCGGTGGGCCCCGCCCTTTTCCCAC
This sequence comes from Gymnothorax reevesii, assembly GCA_029721435.1. Classification (NCBI taxonomy): domain Eukaryota; kingdom Metazoa; phylum Chordata; class Actinopteri; order Anguilliformes; family Muraenidae; genus Gymnothorax; species Gymnothorax reevesii. The sequence goes on from CM056590.1 coordinate 52,309,522, forward strand.
TGGATGCTTGAATAGACCCCAGCCCCTCTGAATCCCTGACAGGAATGAGATGGGTCGCTATTGGCTGGTTGTTGTTATGGCCCCAATTTGTTATCAGACAGCAAGGGATGACAGACAAAATTTTAAAACTTTAACAGATTTAATAACACAAAAACTCACCAAGATTGAAATATAAAAGAAAAAATGACATAGTTACAGTCCCTTTGTGATTGAGATGGGGTTTCTATGGTACGATGTCCTGGGACAGAAAAATGCGCCAACACAGGCAAAAATCCACAAAAAGCTTCACAGGTCTTGAAAAGACTGACAAGTCTGGTCAAATATATCCTTCTTTTTGCAATTTCTCCTACTACTTTACTCTCTCAATTTTTCTCCTAGGACATTCCCAGGACATGCCCAAAACCTAGCTCCAGACTGGCTTAACAAAAAAAAGTCAATACTGCCATCTAGCGGCTCTTTTTTTTTGCTTTTTTTCCACCTTACAGTGGAATGCTTGTTTATTCTTGATTATAGTTTGTGAGGATGTGTAGCATAGTGACGAAGCCATGCGGGAACAGAAAATGACCTCGGCAGTAGAGTTCGGCTGCACGTGCTGGGAGAGTGGGCAGGAACACTGACAAGAGTCATATGGCAAAAGTAATACATTTTTGCAAAAGACACAGTTACTGTCTGCAGCTTGACTTAAGATCAACTGTGATGACTGAACAGCTAAATAACAAACAAATGCTTATAGCATGGATTGGCACCAAATTGCCTCCGCATGGCAGGGCGGCTGTCATTGTGCCTGACCTCTAAACAGGCTAACAAACATCGTTAACACGAACAGACATGACCTGCCGCCTCATTGAGGCTATGTGATGTCGTTGAAAAGAACATTATGAGAACAAATAGAAGAAAAAAGAACAATCTGAAATTGAATAACTTGCCCTGTTTCAAAGCCCTTCGGTTGGCCTGCATGTTAATGACAGCCCTTTGCTGTTGGGTATAGTAAATTATTTCCTCTTTGTATATTTTATTTTGTCTACTATAGTGGGTTTTATTTTACACATTATTTTCAAACAATTTGTTTTTTAAAATGCTGTATTTTATTTTACTGTCTACATTTTTCTGATCTGCCAAGTGACTTCAGCTCTGTTCGGCCACTAAGACCTTTTTGGACGGCACACCAAAGGCCCAGAAGTGTTCTGGCCGTTAAGATAAATGTCCCGCAGTCTGCACTCTTGTTTTGTAATTGTTATGTCAGGGTGTTATTTTATTTGCTGTTTTAGTTCCCATCATGTTTTATGGGCTGTTTTATGTTAATTTCATGCAAAGTGCTCCATGCATGTAATTTCGTTGTAAAGCATTTTGAGCTGCAATTCCTGGAAGAAAGGTGCTACACAAATAAACTCTCAGGTAAAAAATGAAATGAATGACCGAGCTTGTATGCGCTCCAAATCAGGTGTTATTAATGTTATTCGCAGACACATATCCATTGAATGTTGAGACAGTGGGTCCGCGTATGCTTCCTGTCCACTGTAAACCCGGGTAAGTGTGCTACACTCAATTGTTTACCTCAAAAAAAAAAAAAAAAGAAATGTGTACACCAACTTAAACTCGAAACACCTCCAGAGGCCTCCTCTCTCCTTGCATTCTCCAGGTGCTTTTAGGATCCTCCATGATGGCTTAGGGGGAGCGATGTCCAGGTCACAGGAGGAGAGAGGACATGAGGAAGTGTGAGAGAACACATTGAAGGGTCATCTGCAGCCTTGAGGGAGGTGAAAAATAATCAGTTAGAGTGAGGTCTCTTCCTGCCTGGGCAAACCTTTAGGAGATAATGCATGTGAGACGAGGAGCACCCCGCCAACCGAATCCCTCCTCTCCTGTGTGATGCTATATCCTGTTATACAGCAGCGTGTGGGCCTGTTAGCTGCATTCTCCTCTGGGACTGCCAGGGTTTTTATTTTAAAGCGAGGGAGGCACGTAATTTAAAATGTCAGTTCATTTCCATAGCTACTGCTAAAAAAATAGATGTACAGCTTCCAACCCAATCTCTTACGCTTCTGAACAGAGCTGTAGCAGTTTATTTTTTTATTTTTTTTTTCTGTAGTGCTGCCTAAGAGAAACATTGATTATACTGTAACGGCTGATTTACAGAAACACTTCCTCGTTCGCCTCGCAGATTTGATTACAGTGAGCAAACCAGGGCCGTGAACCGAGGCGACCCCGGGACGGAGCTCAAACGCGAAACGCGCAAACCGAGGCGCCCCAACCTTCGCGCCCAATCAAAGAAGTCCAATTAACATTTCTCACGAATGACGGGATGGAAATTTGAGCCTCACTCCAGCGGAATAGCAAGTGGTGGCGAAGCCCGTCATCAGAGGGATATGCAGATGAGCCCGAGCGCTCGAGGCAGGAGTTCATGTTTACGCCTCAGAAAATGCCGCAGCCCCTCGAACGGGAGCAAAACATCCAAATTAAAAGCTTTCAGCGTTTAGTGTGTTTGCGCTGCAGTTTACTAATATACATACGCAACAGCTGCACCCAAATCAACAGGCTTAGCTGTTTCTACTATTTATGGGACCTGACTGAGCTGAAAGTGACTCTGGAATGACAGCAAAGCCCATAGTGTTATATCACTATGCATAATTATCATATTATTATGTTCCCTTTTTTCATTCTATGTGGAAGATGTGTATTGTGTAGTTTTATATGACCCCCTCCAGGACGCCACGGTGGTGCCATAAAAAATAATAATGATATAGTAGATTAATGATGATGAAGATGATGATGATTTTATGATGATGATGACAATTATGATGATGACAGGGTGTATGTCTGATTAACACACATTTATTTTCTTTTGGATACATCAGACTGTTCTGTCATTTTACCCACTCCACAAATATCCATCTGGATTATAGGGAACATGCAGCTTTGATATCTATAAGATGTTGCTGCACTTCCAGTAATGAACCCATTTACTCAGAAATAACATCAGAAGCTCCAGACGGGGCTCACTGAGAACCATTCCAGTGACATGAGGTGTTGAGCTGCGGTTAACATTAATTTTGACGTCTATTCTTTTTCGCCTCCGCCAGAAACACAATTTCACACGGCCGTCGTCTGTGTCGGTATCGCAATTTCACATCACCGTCATCTGCTATCTGCTTCACCTCAGAAATGCTTATCAGCGAACAGAAAACAGCACAGCACCCGTCACCCAAACACAAACACAACTGTAAGGAAACGCATTAGTCATTTTGTAAGCGAAGCTTTTCTATTGGCGTGTTTGAGAACCATGATAAATGCCACTTTGTCTGCTAAATGAATTAGGGTTGAGGATTATAGAAACCCTGATCTCAGTGACCCTGAGAACTTATGAAAAGCCATGGCAGTTAGCTGAATAAACCAACATGCACCAATGCAAATATCAGATCTATATTTGGATATTTTCCCTCGCGGTCACTGTTGTTCTTTGAGTGACCTGAAACATGCTGTCGGGTTCGCAGGATATTTGTCATTCTGCCCAGCCAGTGCAGTCACTGAATCCACAATGAACCAGACAGAAACAATTTCAACAACCAAATCCAAAATGTCTGGTCTGCGCTTTAAAAATTATTTTTATTTTTAATTTTGGACCTAAACCAACCCCCACGGATGCTAATTAATTTAAAAGAATTCACGTTTAGCAAACCATGGTGCAATTGGTGCAAAGTAATTTATCCATTACCCTTAGGAATGAAACCTCCACTGACACTCGCTGCAAAAATATATGGACAAATAAATAAACCTGTGGTCAGAATTGTTATCAAAATGTTGAATAAGTCTTTCTAGCGCTCCATTTTAAAAGTTTCATATGTTAAAAGAATTTGCAATGTTGATGCAAGATCCAAAAACTAGTTTGAAATTCCACTTGAATTGGAATTCATACTTATGATGCACTGCCAGTGAGACCAACACCGTTTCTCATTATACCGTATAGAGAGGCAGAGGTGCGTACTTGAAAAATATGTTGAGGCATGAAAAATAGTATTATTATCATTCATATCAGTAATTGAATTGCATTTAACTGAGTTTAGAAGCAAACGCCGTTCGATAAACCAAAAAGGCAGCCATGAATGCTAATAAATGCAAATTAGGAGTGAACTCGCATTAAAACAAAACGTGGTACCATTACAATTAATTTATCCATTACACCTAAGAATGGCACCTCCACTGACACGCACTGCAAAAATACATCCATAAATATTCATGAATAAGTAACTGAGCTGCCAAGTTGAAAAGAGTGATAAAAAAATAACAAATTTGTTGCTATAGTTGCCATAAGCTAAATGTTAGCTTGTGAATAGCACTGAGTGGCACAATTAATTAGCATTAATACTTTGAGTGTTAGCAGTGTGCGTGTGTGTGTGTGTGTGGGTTGAGGGTGTTGAGAGAAAAGGATCGGTGTGTCTAACAAAACGAACCATAAAAATAACCGCATTAATCTGCGCTGAACAGAAAAGGCCCGTCGGTATGGTGAAGAGAACAGAGTCTGCTGTTTGAATCAGGGTAGGGTTCAGCTGCAAGGTTCTGAGATGAATCCGATCTTGTAGAGCGGCAGACGCACGCATAATTATTACCACGCCAAGACAAGGCCAAGTTTTAATCCAATTCAGACGTGCCAAGCACTGAGAGGAGGAGGTGTGATAATGGGACAAATCCCCTCATTAATCTTTGGCACGCCAGGAAGGGCTAGAATATCCCCAATCATATTCAGAAACAAGAGCTACATACTCTGAAACGCTCGAGTTTAATGACCATAATGCAAGGTATGTCAGATTTTTGTCAAAATTTTTTTTTTGGGGCTAAATGAGAATGATTTGCGGTTGTCAAAAAGTGACGGGCTGTATCGGGAACCTTTTAACGATACATTCGGCCACAGTTCTCGGATTTCGGACCGAGGTATTTGGACGCTCGGTTGTTATGGCTACCGTGTGGTTTTTCTCTCTGTTTTGTTTGAGGTTCACCACGGCAACCCCGGGGCATCACGTCAAAATGTTTTATTTTCAACCTGCTATTTGTTTGTTTTTTTTTTTTATTCTTGGACTCTACATCTACTTTTGAAAGGATTTTTTTAGGCTATTAAAATAAACTGTAGCTGTTAGAGCACCGCTGAAATGCGTTGGCTTTTCCAAGCAATGCACAGGTGTGCTTCTCTGGAATGAGTGGTGAGAATTTCAGTTAACTGTGTGATAAAACAACATATGTGAAAGTTCCTGTGTATATATGTGTCCACGCGTGTGTGAGTGTGCATGTATGTATGTGTGTGTCTGTGTGTGTGTGTGTGTTGGTGCATCTGTGTGTGTGAGCATGTCTGTGGTGTTGCGTTTGTCCCAAATGCCCCATGTGACTTGTCAGTATCGATGCCCTGAAAGCCATCAATAAGAATTATTTACGCAAGCAACAGAGACAGTCGGGTTATAATCCGTACTTTCTGCAGTATGTAGGATGAAGATCAAATACCTGTCTATCATTCAGAATAATGAAGAGAGGAAACACATACGGCAACTTGTGTTTGGCGTTCTTGTCATCCAAAATACAGAAGTTACTGGCTTTGAGTAAAAACAGGAAAATGGCAGCCTTTATGTCTGGCCCTATCTGTTACAGGGAGCTCTCTCCAGTTTTACTGAGAAGATAAAGAGTTACAGATGACCCATCGGAGGGTCATAAAATGTTCCCTGTCAAACGATGCACATCATTACCACACTAGCGCCACCGTAAAGCGTGATCTAAATGATGTCAGCTTTTATATAGCTGCAGCCATGACCCTCTTATTATTTTCCGCGCCGGGTCGAAGAACTGAAGAAGACGTGCAAACGCATTTATTTATTTTCAGGTCTTATTTATTTTAATGGGGAGCAAGGTCACAGCGCAGCCAGGGCAATTTCAAGATACAACGGATGAATATATGCATCAAAAGTACCAATGTAAAATTTTCTTTACTGGTGCGTGCATACACTATTTACTCTTAATATGAAGGAAGAAAACAACACCAAGAGTAGCGCTGGCACCAATTTTTTCCCTTTAATTTCACATTTGCCATTTCATAACGTTATTATTCCAGCTTTTGGGTCCATTTTGTTTACATGCCTGTTTAATTTGTTTTAACTTACATTTCATTGTGTAATAAAAATTACTAGGTAACCGCAACTTAAAAAGTGCTACATTAATAAGACTTACTTACCAACTAGATGATTTTTAGAGAGTAAAATGTTCAGTGTTACATTTACTCTTGGTGCCGGACGTGTTTCACGCTGCACAGAATAATGGTTTGTGTTTACCGGGCCGTGTTTTACATAAGGGGCCGAACCACATCTCAGCATTAGATGCTTTAATGGGCGTGCCACCAGGTGATGTCACAAAAGATGACTGACAGCTGATTCTCAGCTTGATTTCCAGCAATGGAGGGACTGTCATAGTTGCCGCACCTGATTGGACAAAAGCTTTCACTTCTGGAATTTCTACTCCCACATTTCAAAGCAGACCAACACGGCGACTTGTTTGGAAACTTGCGCTTTTATAAAATTAGTTATGCAGTTGCTATTTACATTCATTTTTGATTGACAACAGTTAATCAAAACTTCGAGAGTTTTCTGAAGTGGCAAGTTGCGCTGAAAGCCTCCGATTTGCATAGAGTAGCCTAGATCTCCACTTTATGCAAATTTGTCCCTGAAAATGCTAGGTGATTCTCCCAGAATGCATTGCAAGGCTGCAATTGGAAGCACGGAGATGGCAGCTCCTGGACTCGTCCCATAACTGTACAGTCTTTAGGAAGCCGAGAGAGGCCATCAGCCCCACAGTGTTCTTGTGGAGATTGGAGCCACTTTGGAGAAAGGAGCTGACTGTCATGAAGTAAAAACACTCCTATCAGACTCCAATACACTCCGTGAGAGTTGAGGTTGTGCTGAGCTGCTCATCCCATTTTAGAGCAGTGGTAGCATGAGCTATCAACTACTGAGCAGGAAAGATGTATTTAACACTGGGATCGAGGGTCGGTGCTTTTACACACATTCCAGCCTCAGCGTATCTCTCTCTTTCTACCTCATTCTCTCTTCCTCTCTCCATCCTCTCAGTTTCCCTCCATATCTGTCTATCCTCTCCCTTTCCCCATCTCTCTCTCCCTCTGTTTCTCCCTGTTTCTCTCTTCCTGCCTCTCTCCTCCCTCTCTCTCTCTCTCTCTCTCTCTTTCACACTCCAGCGATCACAGCCGTTGCCCTCCTCTTCTCTTCACGACCTCCGACGAGCCCACTCAATATTTCCGCCTGGTTCCGAGGCGATAAATTTTGTCAGTGGTTCTCCAGACATGGCTGTGTAATTGCAGGTTTGGAGAGAGGGGATTAGGTCCTGCCAAAACACAGCCCGTCAGCTCGCTGATGTCAGAGCGTGACAAGGCCTTAGTTAACGGAGAACAGAATTACACCAGAAACTCCTCGGCTCACTTGGGTCTGAAATTCCTCCCCAGCAATATTTAAATATGAGAGAGAGGCCTAACTGCAGACTAACAGTTACTTTACCTGGACTAGAAGATTAAATGAGATAAAATAGAGGTTATTTATTATAGACCACACGTTACATTATATATTATATACTGCTCAAAAAAATAAAGGGAACACTTGGAGTTATATTGTGTTGTTTAACTGTTCCCTTTATTTTTTTGAGCAGTATATTTTAGTTATTTAATTAGACCCAGCAGCAGTCAATCACACCTGGCACTGTCTGTGTTAAGCACCTCACTCAACCATCCAATCACTGCACTGATCTATACTGTGGCTGAACCAATCACCTTCAGAGTTTCACTCAAATGTGCTATCCATTAAGCTAGTAGCCTTCAAAGTACATAACAAGTCCATCGCTTTGGTCAAACAGAAGCATGTATATGACATTGTAAACATCTTATTCAGACCAACTTATTGAACTTGACCACTTAAACAGTATCCATTTATAGTGTGCATGCTCTGCATACAATTTCTTTCTCAAAAGGAATAAGGATGATGGAGGATGAAGGCCAATATTGGAGACCTTACCTTTGACTCCACGCTATCGTGAAAATATAGTGAAAAATAATTTGATCAAGTGTTCCCCAACATTAGAAGAACATTTTACAGAAACAAAGATAAAGGAAATTTATTTAATGAGTCTGGGACAAATAATAATGAAGGCCTTGGGGTTGCTTGAAGCCTGGTGCCTGAGCTTGTGTGGGCTGTGGAAATGTGACTGTTTAAGCCCCGGAACAGGAACAGTACGATCAGTGCAGCCCATAATGCACCTCGCTGGACTGACCTCAGCTCACCCTAATCAGCCGCACATCACTATGGACAAAAGATTCTGTGAAATTACTGTAAAAATGTCAATTAAAGTACAGGTGTGAGTGTAATTAGCCCGTGGCTGTCATCCCAATACTCCTAGCAGTGCTGTTTGCAGTTCAAATTCTTCGGCGGTTGACAGTCACTTGCGCTTCATAAAATGTCTGCTAAATTCTGCCCAGAGCTAAAGTTTCACAGTCTCACAGTGTGCTGAAGACGTGTGAATTTTTGCCATCAGGCAATTAGAGTACTTATAAAAAATAAATAAAGAATAGCTCCTCTAAAGAACAGCTTGCTCATGGTGTAGGACGGCACTCATATCCTTGAATAATCGGCGAGTGATCACTGTTCTGATTTATTGCCTGAAAATGTTTGATATAGGATCACATGCACAGACTCAAATATTGATGACATTTTAATATTCATTGCAAATGGATTCGGCTGAGTTTGCGTGACAGTTCATTTAAACACATTTCTGAGACATTTCTAATTAAAACCGTTTTATTACATTTTTTTGCCTCACGCAGATGAAGCCATGAAATCTCTCTGGAGCGCATTCGATTCTAGGGCGCGCTGCGGCCAGAAGCTAAACTTGCCAGATTTTTCCTAAATTAGCCGGCGTCTGTCCTCAGCTCTGACTAATCAAATCCGAGGGTGACACACCCTCAGTGCGGCAGAGATTAAAAAAAGGTTTGCAGTTTTAAGACAGAAAAAGTAGGACGAGTCAGTGTTCCTGAGTCACAGATCACAGGAGCTTAGCCGAGGCAGGTAATTATGCTAGCACAGTGTTTGTGCATTCTGCCCCGCTCCAGGTCCCTGGCTCTCGTCCCTCTATAAATATTAATGGGCGCATTTATATAAAAATTGCCCCCCTATCCTCTCCAGCACCCTGGCTCTTTTCTCTGGGCCGGCGGTGGTGCTGTCATCACGGGATTGAGTGGATCTTCATCGCTGCGCTTGTTTAATTATTCAGCCTCATGTCTCTTATTGGCAGCCATTGCTAAAAGAAGTATCTATCAAAGGCCCGGCTGACCCAAGCACTGCCTGAGAAACGCAAGTCTGCGTCAGCTGTGCCAGCTGCCAATCATCCAGGGCTGTGCGGTGCTTACGGTGAGGCAGCTGTTCCCATGGTCACACATGCCCATCTGGCTTTGAATGACGGGAAAATGCGCCAATGCTGATGCTATTTCAGCACAGCCTTTACCCAGCACCATCCCTCAGAGCACACTGATTATTTATTTATTTTTTTGTTTTTCGTGTACTGCGACAACGGAGCCAGCCTTACAAAGGCGAATGTCCCTGACTCGCTGACTAACTGAGTAGCTGAGTGATAGAGTTAGCGCAATGCTAACAAATAAAAAGAATTACCATAAAGGCGCTAACGGATATTAGCCTCACAATTCTGAAACTATTAACAGTCCAGCTACAATGGTTTTGACCCAGTCTTGTTTATTCATCGTTAAAAGCTGCAGGTTATCTGCATTTGTAAAACAGCTCTTGTAATTACCGTTTTCTGCAGGGAAGCATCTGCAACATCCTGAGATGAAAACTATATGAATTAAAACTCTGTGTTGATAGATGGGTGAGCTGTTCGCTCTCACGGTGATAACATGGCAGGTAAAAATGCCCTCTGAGTTGTTTCATAGTGTTTGTGCCATATTAAGCTGTTCAGAATTAATGGTATCGCTGAAAAACAGCGACGAGGTCCCCAGCAGTCTCGACCCCTTCGTCACCATCAGTACATTAACGCGCCAGGTTTCCCACGGCAACCACCCCCACCAGACGGTGTGGAAACGCCTTGTCAGCATCACAGAGCTAAATAAATTTTAAAAAATGATGTATAGCTGGCAGTTGGGCGTTTAGACGCAAAATAGACTCTGAGGTTCTAAATCTTCAAAATAGGGAGGGCAAACTATTAAACAAGTCTGGAGACGACTTCTGTTCTGTCGCCTCTGAATTTACTGATTCTTGTAAAGTTAAACAGACACCATCAGGGCTGGAACTGTAAAGCGCCGCATCCTTTCAAAGAGAAGCACGTAAATCTGGAAATGAATGTCCTCCGACAGGTGAAAACGCTAATAGTACATGTCATTTGATCAGTTTGGCAGCTAATAATCAATGTGGTTCATGAAGGGAATCCATATTAACACAGAGAGGACGTACAAACTCCACACAGACAGTATATCAAGGACGGGACTTGTGACCGTAAGGCTGAGGCGACAATGTGATCCATTGCGCCACCCCGCCACCTCATCAATATTCATGTACTTCTATTCCTCCATTGAAATACACCCATTCAATCTCTCTCTCTTTGAGATCTCCCTTAAGGAATGTCTCTCTCTCTCTCTCTCTCTCTCTCTCTCTCAGTCAAACACACACACAGGAGCACCCAAAATCACGCAGTAAATTGCTTAGGTACAAATTTGCGCCGGTATAACTCGTACTTTAATGAGCGATGCATTATCTCCCGAGTCCCCATTGGAATAAATGGCATTGTATAATGGTATTGGAGACAGCCTGATTTCATCTCGTGAGATTGTAATGAGCTAGAGCCTTTTTAAAATAAATCAGAGCAGATGTGGAGGCGTCTGTCCCAGCAGCTCGCGTCTGATTTGCGATCTCGTGCGAGTCTCCCTGTGGACATTACAGAAAAACGGCGCGCGTATCGGACCGGATTCCTAATGAGGAATCCCACGGGCCTCGTGAAATTTACAGCACTGCGGCTAACTGCTAAATCTGAAACGCAGTGTTAAACGGTCATGTTAAATCAGGAACATCAGACGACCGTTTTCATCATGTTATCGCTGGAATGTGCGGGGAAATCTGATTCAGCTGTGTTATCTCTTGTATCTCCTGTAGGTTCATACTTTCTGAAGTTCTGAGGACCGGTTTCATTTACAAACACAAGACAATGAACACGAAACAGGAACAAAGTCACAGATCATCGGGGCTGCCATATTTTCACAAACATCATGTGACTGACACAAAATTCAGCAATGCGAGGCCTGTATCTGTATATGTCTGATATAACTAGGCCCCAGGAAAAAGAAAAAAAAACAACTATTCAGCTGCGGCGTCTCCCATTTTCCTGCAAACTTCACAGGTGGTAATTGATACAGGGTAGGAAGGCGGCACAGTTGAGCTCTGACACCTTTCAGAACAGAGGTTATAGGTTTGAAACCGGGCTGGGGCTTTTCTGAGTGGAGTCTGCGTGTTCCCTGTATTCCTGGGGTTTTCTCCAATTACTCAGGTTTTCTTGCCTCTTTCTTGTCTGAAGATGCGCACATCGAGGAAACTAGCCCCGCAGTGGAAAGGCGAAATGCCCATGGTGTATAACGACCACCAACCCATTGCATGCCGCTCTGATATATTTTCTCTTACCTGCATGCTCCCACCACCCCGAAGACCCCGCCCAGGAAATATCTAATGCGATAATTCCAATATTTAATAGTGTAAATACATGAGCCAGGTATACCATACCTAAGTATGTAGCACATACTGTTAACCACAGTACAGCACCTCAGTAGCTGTGGAATACACTTATAAACACCATATAATTCACTGGACAGGCATACAGGAAAGTCTTCCCTGCATTATCTATTGTGATAATAGATTTTAGAGCAGATCAGGGTATTTCCACAGCGCGGAGGAGCAAGGCTTTGCTATGCCTGTGATTGGATACGTTATCAGATCAATGCAGCAGCGAATGAGGCCTGTATTTCTGAATTGTGAGGATTTCAGTAACACTGTGTGTGTGTGTGTGTGCGTCCATGCGTGCGTGCGTGTGTGTGTATGTGTACTCAGCTCCAAGGCATCTGATTTATGAATGAGAGAGTGTTAAAGAGGGCATTATTATTGTGAGTGATGTTTCCAGTTTGGCTGGTCAAACACACACACCCACACACACACGCACGCACACACACACACACACACACACACACAGGAACACACACACTCATGGAACTCTGTTTTTTGAGCCTTCCGATATTCAAATTTAAAAATGTCAATTTTCTGTGTATGTCATGAGGTTTCAGAAAAGTTTTCAGTAAAGTTTTAGCGTTTAGTTGAACATTATTTGCATTACTGCATTGTTAGTGTTAACTGTGGTATAACACAGAGCACGTAGGCGCTAGCTCTTCGCTTTAGTTTTCACCAGAAGGAGAATTTGCGGTGCGCTTTAGAATTATCAGTACAGTGAGAATTACAAGTCAAACCCAGACAGGGAGTGTCTGTGATGGTGCTAATGAAAATACGGAGTGAAGCTGCTTTAATTTGTTTTGTCAGTGTGTGACTGTGTGCGTGTTGCGCTCACGAGCGTGTGAGTGCGTGTTTGTGTGTGTGTATGTGTGTTTGACTGACAGTATAAATTCTGCGAAATAAATTGAATAGAGTTTAATAGGGCAAGGATGTCAGATTACAATCCTATTGGCCAGCCACCCCAGATCATTTCTCATCCTCTCCTCCTGCGCTGAAGCGCTTAATTTAAGCCTCTGATTGGTGGAAGGGTCTCATTGGCTTGTGATGAAAGACAGTAAGGAGGGATGTAACTGACGTATTAGTCAGGTTGAGAGCTGCAGCCGTGTTAGCCATGCTAAGCACCAATCACACGAGCGCTTATCGCATCTCCTACATGATAGATGTTCCCCCATCACTGCAGGTAAAGGGATAATCTGTTCTAAGTGCAGCACAACACTAACACTGACCTTGGAGGATCATTTCTGCTGTCGCTCCCTCTCCCTCTCTCTCTCTCTCTCTCTCCTTCCCTCACCTTCCACCCAGCTCTCTCCTTCTCCTCCCCTGTCGCATCTCTCCTCCATACTTCTCTTGTCTCCTTCCACCTTTCATTTTGCCCGTCCTACTTCACTCCTCCTTCCATCTTTGCCATCTCAAACAGCTTTCTCTGACTATCTTTCATAATCCCTCCCTTTCCCCTGTCTCTCGCCAACCTCTCCTTTTTGTCTTTCTTTATCCCTGACTTTTCGCATCCATCTGTTTAACCCTGTGAGACAGGAAGTGAGAGCCAGGCTCTTCTCTCACTAAAGCCACGACAGCACTGATTATGAGGAGCCTTTAATTATTGCTCTGCTTAATATTAACAGGCAGAGTGCATTATGGGTACAGACAGGCCTGTACGGGCTCCTGCCCAAGATGCGCAGTGCAGAAAAAATGTCTAAAGATCCTAATTTGCTCATAAACAAGTCCCGTCCCATCCAATCAGTGAGAGCTTCTCCGCTTTAATGATCAATTAGCGCTGGATCGGCCACTAGTGGAGCGATGAGACACTAGAACAAAATGACCATTCAAAAGGCTGTTTTTTAAAATAATTTCCGGGCAAAATGTGTAGGTAATGCAGTGACCCCACTGAATGCCTTCCCTGGTGCGTACAGAATGACCCACTGTGCCAGTTAATTATCCGGAACCTTCCATACAGAGTAAAATGTGCTTTCAAAGGATTTGGCAGAGAGCGGGAAAACCATTCAAGGGGTTACCCGTCACCGCCTCCTTTGATGGATCGAGATAGACCCCCTCTATCAATTTTACTCAACAACTAATGAGCAGGGGGACAAAATGGCCTCCTTACACTGGGTTATGTCATGGACCTATGACCTCCAAGACTCGTAGTGTCGAGTTAAACTGTTTTTGGCATTGAAAGATGAAATATTTGATGCCTTCTAATGATGGCATTGAGTACAACGTGTTTGCCTCTACTGAATTGTCCTTTATATGCTGTTATAAATGAGATAAAATCAGGTCACGTGTGTTCAGCAGGTCAACTGGCAATTTTTGACGGCACAGTAATTTAAAACAAGGTAAGATTTCCTCTTTGACGGAGAAAATAAATACTGCATTGTGCTTCATAATAACACTGAAACACTGCTAGGGACCCATATTATACTAGAAAATACTTCTCACAGTTCATCCATCTATACAGTCCCGCAGTTAGACCCTCTTAACAATTTAAGTATTTGGAATGATCAGTTCAAAATTCCCGCTTTTGTCTATCACACAAACAAACATTTTCATCATAGTTCACGCCCACCAGCTCTGTCTAAGCCCCACTCCCTCCCACCGCCTTACTCAACCCCCACCGATCTAACCCTTGCAGCACTAATGTTACTGTTTCCACATTTATTTTTGTTCACTGGCCTATCAGATCCTAGCTCATTACCCGAGAGGACACGCCCACTCAAAACTGCCAGCTCTTCCGATGGGAGAGAGTGACAAGCAGGGAATGGCCTCGACATTATGGATTTTAATTGTTTTTTTTTTCTTCTTTTTTGCCAAGTAGTTTAACAATTTCCCTTTAGGATCATAGAATATAATAAAGCCAGCATAATATGCCAGCATAACCTTTGCCGACATTTTTTCAGTGCGTCATCAGTGAATCTGCCAACCTCTGTCAGCCATTTACAGAACTATCAGCAGTTGTCTTACGGCACGAAGGATCCCGATATCATTCAGTCATCAATAAGCCCTGGCAGCCTGTAGTTTTTGTCTGAGTGTAATTCTCTGCTGAATAGTTAACGCACAGAACATTTTACTGGCTGCCGTTGTTAAACTCCGCTTGCCAGTAAACAGTTTTTCTGGGACTTTCCTTCCATGTTTTGTGAGGAGATGAAAAGAACTGTTAGTTTCCATTGCAGTTGCTCTTTTTTTTTCTACTTTCTGGCTTAAAATCTTATTCTGCTTTGATTACATTTCTCAGTGGTGCTCATATTGATCAACGCACACGCAAGCACACATTGTTTGTGTGTCTCTACAGCCTTTCCCAAATCTTAAAAATAAGCAATAAATGCCTAACCCAAACCTTACCCTAACCTTTAGATATCCCTGATTCTAACCTTACCCCTAACTTAACTATTAAGTCACAATTTGCCTTTGTAGTTGTGAGCAGAGGCAAAAATGTCCTCACTTCCATATAATGTCCCCATTCAGGAGGATAAAAACATTTTCTAGTTCTCACTTTGTAGCAAGTACAAGGACACACACACACACACACACACACACACAGACATACACACACACATGCACACACACACACACACACACACGCACACACACACACACAGACACACATACACACACACACACACACACACACACACACACACACGCGTACGCACACGCATGCCCTAAATCATATAACCTCATTTTCATCTGTTCTGCCTTCTCTTACGGTTAAGAGCCTTTATTACCTCTAATGAAAGGGTTTAAGCAGCATATACCCACACTGCGGTTTCTCTGTGCGCAGCCCTGCAGCAAACTGCACCCTCTCTGTCGACCAGGGAAACCCCAAGATGGTCTTTATATTATCTGAGTGTAAACAAAATGGAGCAAGTAATATAGCGGAATCAAAGGAGCAAAGCAGTAGTCAATTACGAGTTATGAGCATGTCATTCAAATTTCCGTCAGTTTCATTCCGCTCCCTTTGAAAGGGGAAATTGTGAGTTATGAGTTAGCGAGGCTCACTTTCACATAAAGCTGAAAAAAGGCGGTCAGGAAAGATAATCAGTGACAGACTTGTGTTTTCGCGAGTAAGTGCACGGCCGATAGCTATCTGCTAACTCTTGAGCCCTTGCTGCCTCTGGATGAGCACAAATCAGTTGCTCGGCACGCGAGCCTTCCTTTCTCACACCTTAACTTGCGAACAGTTAGATTTATCTTTTTTTATTTTTTCGCAGGTGGTGAAATTATGTGTTGTTCAAACCATTATTCAAATCAGACACTAGCAGGGCGGCTCCTTTTGAATTAAGCAGCTCTTCATATTGCCAGACGCTATTAATGTCGACAGCCACGCATTGCTGTAGACGGGCACGTTCTGGATGCTCGCGGGTCCATTATGAAAGGCCCAGGCTCCTGAGAGATGTTGCGCTGGAGTCTCAGAGCGAAACCAGAAGCAGCAGGTCATCTTGAACTCCGTTTGCAGCCTGTTAGCCCTCGATGATCCAGGCTGATGTTTAACAGCTAACATAAAGGGAAGCAGGCATCAAAGGAATTTGAATAAATCTTACGGAGACTTGACAGAGCAGGGTTGTGCACTGTTGACCGTTCACACAATGCTGACGCAGCTCGCTGTGATAATGAAAGGTTTGACTGTGAAAAAATGCTATTTAAATGGCGTTTGCCAACTTGTAAAACCACTGAGCCGTGCCTCAGATAAAATATTTTTGTCATAACCCCCTGACTAACTTTAGTATATATTTAGAATATCCTTGAAGCACACTGTTCAATAACGAGGAAGTAAGTACTGTCCATACTCTGCTCAAACCAAACACAATTTTTCAGATAGCAAGCACCTCCGCTCCGGAGCTGCCCCGACCCTGAGCCGGATCAGCTGGAGTCAGGCGGAGGTGCTTGCTATCTGGGTAGTGTGTGTGTGTGTGTGCGTGCGTGCGTGCGTGCGTGCGTGCGTGCGTGCGTGTGTGTGTGTGTGTGTGTGGGTGGGTGTGGGGGGCTGTAAAGGGATTTTCACTGTTTCCCATGTGATGAGGAAAATGCAGCCCAAGTTATTTATCATTTAGTCAACATCCCTGGTTAAATTATTAATATTGACTTTCCTTTGGGATATCGGCCAGAAAAGACACATCTCAAGTGGGCGTCTGCCTTCTGTCTTCGTGACAGACATGCAGTCATTAGTCCTAAACCCCATCCATGTTGTTTTCCATTGGTTATATTTGAAGGTTACATTATGTAACTATTGGATGTGGTTTTCATCCCAAGAATCTGCTGCGGCCGGAGCTGTTTCCAAGAATGGCCAGTTTACGCATTCTGCAAACCTCAAGGATAATATTCGAGCGATTCTCTCAACCCCAGGCACACTAAAAAGGGCCAATTAAAATAAGGTGCACAGCAGTCACGGTCTTTTGAAACAAATACATCTCTATTGTGCTCTTTCAAACTGTTTAATTTGGTATGAGAGACACACAGAGATGGGTAAAATCTGAAAAATACGACTTTTGTCATTTAGTTCACGGAATATTTGACAGAAAACACTAGAGAACAAGCCTTTTTCACAAAGCGCATAAAACACATGAGTTTTTTTCTGTTTATATGAAAGTACAGCACTCTGCAGAGACGAGCACGGGCCACAATTACACAGGCCAACGGTCAGTAGATGGGGCTTGGAGATCAAATGAACGGTGCATGGAAGAGAAAAACAACATTTTTTTTTAGCTGAATGTGGCAGAGAAATTCAACAGTGATTTCAGATGAAGTCCTTGGGAACTGAAATCAATTCTCTTTTATATATCTTTGTGGACCTTGGGAGTATAAAGTATACAAGCGCAAAACACGAGATGGATACTTTCCTCTCAACAGATTGACATATCTGAAGAATATGTTTCCTAGTGGCTGGATTCGACTTGGAGGAGAACTTTCCATCCGAAGGTGACATCACGCTGTTCTCGTGTAATCTACATAATTAAACTGGTTAGGAACTCAACCAATCACTGAGGTAATAACGTTTTCTTAAAAAATGTTAATGTTTTTCAATTGAAACTTTGGTGGATGCTTCACAACAAAGTCAATTTTGAAGAATGACATCAATTTTAAAGACTAATTCTGTTTCCAGGGACTTTAGCTCATCGCAAGATATGCCGGTGGGATGCGAATATTTCATTTGTCAGGCAGGCAGGAACTTGAAACTAATCTAATATATTCTGCTCGAGCAAGAGTAAAACATGATTTTACGTCTCGAGATGAGATGAGAACATTTGTTAAGATATTTTGTGAAGTGTATGCCGTACGTCTGTCTAGAAAACGGAGAGAGAGAGAGCGTGGGAGAGGGAGAGATAGATAAATAAATAGATAGATCGATGAAAAAATGAATAAGTTGTTGAGACTGACCGTTGCAGGTTCACAGCGGTGTGGGGTTGGGTTGGGGCCGGACTGACTACATGAGAACAGCCCCACAGACATTCCTCTGTCACTGGAAGGAGCTGGATTATTTTCCCGGGTTAAGCAGACTGTCAGAGAGAATCAGCTCTGGGGCATGAGATGTAACGGTACTGATTAAAACCGTGAGTCCAGACCCCTAATATTAAAATCATCAGGTGGGAGAGTCAGAGCTTTTATGACCGGAGATACGATCAGAGCACTGGGACCTCACCAGTGACAGTAAGAGGGGGGATTCTTCAGCAAGAATTCGAGAGGGCAGATTCCCCGTTCCATCCCGTCGCAGAACTAACAATACTCCCTCCTGCAGCCAATCGTCACGCACCCTCACGGCTTTCATTTTGGTAGCCATGACAACGCACGGGATAAACTCCATGTCGCAAATTTCCACTGGGATGCCGCGTCCAGTCGTATCACTGACTTTGTCAATCAGAGATTCTCTTCTTCCCCGCAGAAAATCAGCAGACAAACGGCCTTTTCTCGCCAGATTTGATGTATTTTTTAGCAGCTTACAGCACCCCTGGCGAGGTAATATCGCTGGAATTCCTTCGTTTCACACGCAACATGACTCCCGCATTGTCCGGTCATCTTCTACATGCGATAGAGCTTTAAAAGGGCTTAACTGAGCACCCTACACTGGGGCGAAATTCGCAAACAAACGCAGCGTCACTGCGACTATGGACTGCATGAAATGTGTTTGACATGGGAAGAACAGCAGGACTGCATCAAGCACTGTCATCCAACACAAGGCACAAAACCTTCCACAGACCCCTCTGTTAAGTGGCAGTTTGTGCACAGAGGGGCCAGAGAGCGGATTTCTAACAAACTTAATCTCGCAAAATCAGAAGTCTGACCCCCCACTGGGTGCCCAAACCTGCGATCTCCTGCCAGACTGCCCTGCTACTCTAATTGCACATCTGCAGGCAAAAAAAAAAAAAACATCTCAACAAGTGTTTTATTCATGCGATGAGACATGAAATATAGGGTAGAAAAACATGTAAAATATAAGCTTATTAAGTTGGTGTTTGTGTAGAATTTGAAATCATCTTCATCCATTTGCAAATCTGGAAAGGCCTGAAACTTGTTTTACCTCATTAGCGACATCTTTGTCTCATTAAGCAAAAGGATAATGCAGATTTTAGGGTCTAAATACGATGTTAAGATGCTTATGAAGATGAACTTTTTTTATCATTGCAGGGTGAAATAGCCACATTGGCCCACTGTTACAGTGTTCTTCCTCTTGTATAGCGGAATGTGGCCGAAAGGTGAGGAGATCTGGGATAGATGAGCACCGCTGCCCACAGTAGGGGAGAGGAGGGCATGGTTCGCTGACGTCAGGAGGTTTATGTTGCAGCGCCGCGTTCTACTTTCCCTCCAAATCTCCCTCCGGACCTGACAGAAGATGCATCGCTCTCCCCTCAGGGCACCCCAAAAAAAGACCTGCTGTGCCCCCACATCTGGGACAGGTGCTACCACACCGTTTCACAAACTTCCCCCGATATGCTGAGCCGGCAGAATTCGCAGCTTTACCAGGGTTTGAAACGAGAGGCCAATGCAGAAGGGTATTCCGCAAAACTTAACTTCAGAGAGAAAATGTCTCCAGCCCCGTGCCCTAACTTTAGCCAAACTTCGCACATCGCTGCTTAACAAGTGATGCACTGTCTCTTTCAACTTCTCTATCGGCGGTGTTGTAAATCACACATTTTTACAGTTATATTCTGCTCTGTTCTGAAGATATAACTGACTGCATTTAATTTAAGGTTATGCATAGTGAATTATAACAGCAGCAAACTGTATCGCTGACAAGTACATTCGACCATCCAAGAATAATTGTCACACACTCTCTCACCGGTAGAAATTAATACATTTTTTGAAAAGAAAATGAACAAATACTGACAATCGGGAGGAGTCAGACCCGGGTTCAACTTGTATTTGTATTGGACTCAATTAATTTTCTGCCATCTTTTGATCTTGCCTGGTACATTAGAGCTATAAGAGAAGGGTGGGTTTTACACTTCTGCGGTTATTTTATTTTGTTCCAATGTGCCAGGCGTGTGTAGTCAGAGGCAGAATAGTTTTGAATCCATTACAAATATTATTTCAGCTCAGGTCTGCAAGAGGTGACTTCATTGGTGACAGTCTCAGAATGAGCCTCTTCATGGTTATTTAGCTCTTTTAAAAACCTTTCATGGAGCCTAATAACCAATCCGTGGTGTAAATTTAGCTGTTTTCATCATTTCCCATTTAGAAGCCTCTGAGGTTTTGAGCCGACAACGAGAGGCATTTGCAGGGCGTGGAGCTATACAAACACCTCAAGGGCAAAAACAAGTCAGTGGATTGTGGTGGACACGCCACAATACTACTTCCTGTGCAACGCACAAACGCAGGATGCAGAGGCCGGGTGGCTGCGCTGAGGGAAGAGGAGGGGATAAAGAGATGTAAGGGAGCAGTAATGGGTTCTGAAGGAGGGGAAATGAGAGGAAGAGAAGGGGAGGAAGGTGACAGGTGCCGTACGGAGGCAGCGCGGCGTTCAGAAACGCTCCGGGGAGAATAATCTGATGGGAGAGAGTCATTCCTCTCCTGTCGAACAGGTGTCTCCTGGCAGCTCAGGGCAGGATGGAGGGAGAGACAGAGAGAGAGAGAGAGAGAGAGAGGAGGGTGAGGGAGAGATATGTTGATTTCCCCTCCTGCGGCCCCGCTCATTAGGTCTGTATCACAGTTAAGACTAATCAAACCCCTACACGCATGCGCAAGCATCAGCCGCTTCTTTCTCCGATATCAAAGAGACTCACCGCAGTACTTTTGTGCCTCTCTCCCCTAAACACTCCTCCGCAGGTCACTGACTACATCCGAGGAATGGAGAGAGAGATGGGGAGAGAGGGGGAAAGATAGAAAGAGTGTGCAGAGAGGCAGAACAGAGGAACTGAGAGAGGGAGAAGACGGGACGTGTTTGGCTCAGAAAAGAGAGGCCTTCATCCCCGATTAAGAGTCTGGAAAAGAGACAGGAGAGCAGAGAGGAGGAGTGAAAATATCATTCTTCACGCAGCCACACTGGCAGTCTCAGGCACATCCTCTTCTTCAATGATAACTCCTCAGCTCCTGCTCACACAAACCGGAGGACTTATCTCAGAAATACAGGACGTGACCAATCACTGCACCAGGTTAATCGGATACTGTATTGTGGCAAGTGTGCATTACTATCATATTTCTCGTTATAGTCAGTGGCATTGCATAATTTTACGCATGTGTGAGTCAGCATATTTGTGGGTGCTTACATAATTATGCACAGAACTGAAAAAAAGGAATTACAGCCCTTTCCCCTCTGTCAAAATACTAACGCACAGCACTTACTTTGGTCGGAGACATTAACACACTAGCCTCCAAAGAGTTCTGGAACACTGACACGTTACAGTGCGGAGCCAAAATGGCCGCTCACTATTCTATTTGAGAAAGTAAGTTTGCAAATAACAACGATAACAATGTTTCCACCACACCGCTCAACATTCAAAACTAAACTTACAAATGTTGCATGGCTGTAAATCTAACTACATTGTTAGTGCACTATGCGACTTGAAATTGCTCACACTAGTAACAGTGACATCTTAACCCCAACATGACTAGGGTGTTTGACTGATGTCTGGAGTCTTTGTGGTTTGAGCCACATAGTGTAGCTACCAAATGAATAAATAAATAAATAAATAAACACACCAGTGTGTCTGTTTGGCCCTTATGTTAGACCCTTAGCCCAGAAATATATTTTAAAAAATGCATTTACACTCATGGCAGTCATGACGGAGTGATTGCCTACGATACATAATAAATTCTCATGCACAGTTCTGTTCTTATACAGCAGGGCCGTGTTTGATTGGCTGATTGCACTTCTTTTGTTCTGATTTCACGCACCTTATATCGAAACAATCTCCCCTGCATCGCGTCGGCTTTGTGATTGCAGTTCTCTCGGCTCAGACGGCACTCGTTACGCTATTAATAAAAGTAATGAGAAGATTCTGAGAGCTGATCTCTGTGACCAGTCAGTATCGCCGCCACAAAGCGCTCGCGGTCCATCATGCAGATAAACTAATGCGTAATTAAAATAATAAATAAATCTGACCTGAACTTGGCATTTCTGATTCAGCACACATACTTCGCCTCATCACAGTGATTTCGTTGAGCAGCACTGGAGAAAGGACACGTTTGCCAGGGGTTGAGGAAAAAAACTGAAGATTAAAACAGAGACAATAAAGCTTTAATGAGCTTTCTGCTCGGCGGTACTGCCATAACGGAGCGCAATTTTAAACATATTTACAATGCGTGCTAACTATTACATTTACTACCTGGAAACTTGATTGAGTCACGGATAAATAGGCCTCAGCCATTTTCACTGAGAACTCACCTTTTAAAAAGATCAGATTTAGCACAACTGCTATTCAATAACCCTACACAGCCTTCAATAAAATTTGTGCAAGTCACTGCAAAATTGAAATGGCCTGTAAAAAGGAATAAAGTTGCCTAATTGAAAGAAACGAGACGTAATTATCCGCTATTTCAAATCCACACAGTTTTTCGCTGCTTTGCCTTTCATTTTTCTGGAAGTCACATGACTGCTGACAAGACGCTGACTTCCTGCTCTAAACAGATGGATCCCGTTCGCCTTGCTGAAGCAGTCACAGTACGACTCTGGGCCTTAATCTAAACGCTCCTCGCAAATCAGCTCTGTGCATCTATATAAATGCTCCCCTCAAAAAAATCTAATCAAAAAGAAAGAACTACAGAGCTCACTGCTTTATTGAGCAGGCCCATCAAACTACAATTAAGAGGATTAGCAGGCGCAGGTCAGCTGATTAGCTGCTGGAGAAAACGGCGGCATTATCGCTGAGTTGTATCTGAAAGAGTGAGAGAGAATGGGAATGATAGTGAGCTTCCGGGGAGGGATTTAGACCAACGTGTTGTTGCTGTAGGGAGAGGGTTTTGTTTATGTGCGTGTGTGTGTCTGTGTGTGCAAGTGTGAGTGCATGTGTGTGTGTGTATGCATGTTTGTGTGTGTGTGTGTGTGTGTATGTGTGTCTATCCATGTTTGTGCATGCGCGTGTGTGTGTGTGTGCATGAGTCTGAGTGTATGCTGGTGAGTGTGCGCGCGTTGCGTGTCTAACAAAAGCTTAGGGAATGAAAAACCACAGAGATTCTGGGACTCAGATTAACCCTTATGCTGAGATTTCATCTCATTTTGGATTAATTGGTAATTACAGCTAATAACAATCTGAGGCAGAAGCCATTGTGCTCTCTCTTGTTCAACAGCCCTGTGGACCATTATCTGATGCAGAAGATAAGATATAACTGCACTGAGTCTGACCCAATTCATTGTTCTTTATAGTGAATTGGAAGTGCTGCAGCCAAACTGTGTTATCTCACTGCCTGTGCTCACGCAGAGATTACTGCGCTATGCTAAGAGAGCTCACCAGACTGACATCAGACTGCGATCAGATTCGACTGAGTGCCCCACATGGAGATGCATCTAATCTTCCATGGTCGGGAATGGGCATATCCCGGTCTGAAATGAAGAGATCCCACCTCAGCAAGGACAAATGTGGAATTTTTATATCGGCTAGTGCTGGTAGTTGTAATAAGTTCACTTGACCAGTGCTGAGCCTGTTGCTAGGTGTTGCTAGATCTTTATGCGAATGACTTAAGTGAAAAGTCAAAGTTTATGGGGTTAAGTTTTTACCTCATGTGGGTTTATAGTCAGTTGTCAGAAAAAGCATTTTTTCCACTTTGCAGGATGATATCAAAGCCATATTCTGTATCTGTTGGTTGCAGTGCTTCACTGAAGCTACATCACACTGAGGCTGAGAGAAATATTCAAGCCCAGGATGCCATGATTTTATGGCCACTGCATTACATCGGAAAATATCCAAATCTTGTACATCATTTTAAACACATTTCCCTGTGATTCAGCGGGACATATTTGAGGTCTTCGGAAACCTTGGGGTCTCCACTGGAATTCAAACTATGCCTGAAGTTTCACTGGTCTGAAAACAGCTGCTGCAATTGATAGACCCGCATGTGGATCTGAAGATGTTGGGGGTTAACTCCACATTACTCAAAGGGGATTGGATGAGAGACTTTATCCATGAGTGAAAAAGCTGAATATGTGTCATATTTCTACATTCCATTTACTTGATTAATTAATATTGCAGCTCATAGATAGCTCAGCGAGCACAGATAAGTACGTAGTTCATACATGTCTGTTGGACTGTTGCTTTGAATTCTATTCAGAAAGCACAATGGAATCCCTGCAGAGACAATTTCACCTTGTAGATGTAACCCACAAAACTGCTCAGTGTTAAGCCACAAGCTCTTCTATTCTCAGCAAGCAGGGCTCAGGGCTATTTTAGATTTGTTCCTGTGTCCTGAATGCACCAAGAGCCTGTTTACAAGATTCTCCTTCTGTTTGTTTTGCTTTTTTTATTTTAAACCTGTTTTTGTTTGTGGAATTGTGACATTGAAATGACGCTTCTTTAATTTATGTGGTGCCACCTGCTTTATAATAAAAATCATCAAGGTCTTGTAGCGCTCATTATGAATTCAATAATTGAAAAAATATTGGACTGGTGCTCACTTAGTTTGTAGACGAGGGTCAAGCAAGTGAAACCGTATTCAGTGTGATTCGGCAAAGTCAAACCATTCTAGGGTTGTGCCATCGTAATCAGGATAATGTTGGGACATAATCCAGACAGAGACTAACATCGTAACAAATAAATCATCTGTGGTTATGTGTTTAGCAGCAAAGATGACTCTCATTCAGAGGTCACTATCAGACATTCACAGATGTACATTTATCATAGATGACTTCATTTTCGAGTACATGTGTAAGCATTTAATCATATTAATTTTTGATAGTGTTCAATAGACAACTTTAAAAATACAAGCGTTTTTTAGTTTTAGTCATAAGAGACTTTAAATATCAGTTCATCATGGAACCGTTACTAAGCCTGGTCATATTCGTTCCTTCATTTGTTTGTTTGATTGTTCTTTCTTGCTTTTTTTATAAAAGCATACATACATAGACCATTATAAGAAAATCTAACTGCAGGTATACGGTGGGGAACTGCAGGCACAATTGTCCTTTCAGGCTACCATGGTGACCACCTCTGCTTCAGTTTATGCAGTTGAGTTATTTTTCCAAAAAAACATTGAGGTCAGGAGCCTCAGTCTAGGTCAGCTAAGTCAGAAATTAATCAACCCTAAACCTTCAGTTATAAAAAGCCCTACCACGTCATGTTGACATTTTTGGCCCAATTTGCAGGGCAGTGAAATTATGCTCTCGTTAGTCTTATTGGTACTGAATATAAAACTGATTGTACAGACAAACAGGCTCAAACTGATTCTCGCTGTGTATCAGTCTGACTCAGCCAGCCAGAGAAGTAAATGTCACAGGCAAAAATGCTAATGTTTCATCTTAACACCTGAATTAAGACAGTTCCACTGCTGACTGAGCACTACAGTCCAATTGGAAACATTTTATATTGTGTATTTTTGCTAATGTGCCATTGATTGATAGGTTTGATGCCTCCTGAGTCTCCTCTATAAATATCACGTTACGCCAGGATGCTGTTTTCACATATCACCAGCATCTATGGCTTGGATCAGGAGTACCATCAGTCGCTTATTATAGTCATCATCAGTGATATTGTTTGTTCCTGTGTGTTTAAATTGTATGGCCCATGTATGTACAATCTTTCCCGTATTGCAGTGAAGTTAGGCAGCATTATGATATCAGTATCATGATGTCGCTAGAAGGGAGCATTCGCTAGCCACAGCTTGCAGGCCACGTTTGGATTCTGGATGCAGATGTAGTTTTTTGGGGGTTTTTTTTTGTTGTTGTTTGTTTGTTTTTTTTTAGCACGGTCCTGTATGGAATGTGATCTTTAAAGCTGACAGTCTCTAATTCAACATCATATTCATTGTTTTATTTCATATATGTCACGCCATATTAAAATGTAAAAAATTATCCCAGTCACATGAACTTACATGCCTTTAAAAGGTTCATATAAAATGTCAGCCTTCCATATCTTCCTGCCTGTGGTCATGGTGAGGAATTTTCCTCAGCACATTAACCTTTCGTCAAATGTGCTGCACTCAGAACTGAAGTTAAGAAAAAGAAATGGCTCATTTGGTGAGTCGAAGCAGGTTTAGCTCACAGCTTCTGGTTAAAGGCTGTGTTTGAGCCCCATTTCCTTCAGTGGAGACCCGTGATGCGGTGTTTTGTTGTAGGATCACCTGACAAGAGGCCGCTAACGGCTCCAAACAGTGGCTCATTCAGTCAGGCCTTTGAGGAGCGCTGAGGCGTTCGGAAGGCGTATTGATCTGTGCCATAGCGAGATTGAACCACACCGTTGTGTGCAGACGCTGATATGATATCGATTCTCCCCTCCTCGCCTCCATTGGAAAGCAGGGCGGCCGTCTCCTGCGTAATTTGGGTTTTTACAAGAGGGCTTTGATGTCGTCACTGCGTGGCGCCAACACAAAGCTCACCGTGACCCAGTCTGTCAGTTTCGAAAGCTCTACTCTCACCTTCCCCAACCCTCCCTGCTCCTGTCTTCAGTCTGATATTGACTTTAGATCTCCAGCATGCCAATAAAAGATAAAAACACTTTTATTTCCGCGGCTCGCAGGAGGAGAAAGGTGAGGTTGTGTCAAATTGAATGTCAAATATGGTTGAGATATACCGCACGGCAATGTCTCTGTCATGTTTCTCCTCCGTATATGATATGATCAAAATGTTATGAGACGATGCTGCTATGCCGAAGAAGATATCATGGTTTGCCATCTTCATGTTGAATCTTTCATGGGATGCTGGAGTTTGAGAATCTTACTTTCACAGCTCCCACCACAGACTACACCGAAGCCACTGTAGCTCAATTTCAGTCTTAATCCCTCCGAACACTACCTTATAACACCTTGGGGGTTTGCGTTAATCCTGACTGCATCACGAAGACTTAAAACAGGCCCGCGGTCTCCACCGGTACACAGCCCCATAAGCGTGTCTCACCGATACATTATCAGCAGCCCTGTCCGTGTCTTGTTCTGTTCAATTATTTAAATCCAAAGGTCAGGTTCTGAGCTGGTGCAATCCCCGGAAAAAAAGGGATGAACAAAATTATATAATCATGCACCTGGGATTGAATTTCCTATCTTTGTGAAGTAAATTATTTTCCAACATTTCTGTCTGTCTGTCTCTCTCTCTCTCCCTCTCTCTCTCTCTGTTTTCTTCTGGCAGACAAAAACAGACTATTAAAGAAACTAAAATGATGGAGCGGCTCATTGCAGTTGCTTACTGTGTTGTACTTACCTTGGTTTTCACCTCATCCAGACTGAGTAACACCACTTTCAAAGACATTCAAGCACATTAAATGCACCGTCAAGGACACAGAAGATAGGAGGCTCCTGGATTTTATAGTATTATTGTTATTTTTCCTTACGGAAAAACAATTGCCTCATTTTTACTGGAGTATTTCTTTCTGAATGCGTCACTTATAAACAACCAGCCTGTGGCCGACCGGCACTCCCCATCTGCCACACGTCAGCTCTGTCTACCACTGTTTTGGCTTCTACCAGACATTAGAAAGGAAAAGGACAATTCACTAATTCATATTTCATTATTCTTCCATCTACATATCATTTCCCCCTTCCCAATTCTTGTCGGAGTTCACAGCTAAAAGCAAAGAAAGAAAGTGGTTGGAAAGACAGAAAAAGAGTGTAAGTTATAGACGTGTTTGTGTGTTTACAAATAGAGATGATTCGTGCACAGCTTGAAGACATAAAGCGTTCCATTCAAAGCTGTTTCCATGACAACTTCATGTTCAAATTCAACATTTTAAATTTATTTCTGTCAGAAATTAGTTTTGGGAACAGTAAAGCCCTATCATGTGAATAAACGTCCCATAGATCCTGTGTTAGTTTTTTTGTTGATAATGGTGGGTTGTGTTCAAATAGTCTTGAGAAAACCAAGAGGAAAGTTTACAGGTGTATAATTCGGTGATCACAGAAAATTACGTTCTATGTGGCTAATATAAATAAGATCAATTCCTGTGGTGGTCG
Organism: Gymnothorax reevesii; assembly: GCA_029721435.1. NCBI lineage: Eukaryota > Metazoa > Chordata > Actinopteri > Anguilliformes > Muraenidae > Gymnothorax > Gymnothorax reevesii. Next base: position 52,337,841 of record CM056590.1, read on the forward strand.
TTTCAAAAACAATCCCCTCAGCCTTGAAGCTGTGTAAGCACCTTGGTTGGCACATGGTAGACAAACTCATCTATAGAAGTACGTGAGCACCCTTTCCGCCCAACGAACGACACTCCACAATGATACATATATCCTCGCCAGCACGACTCTCACTGTGTACTCTGCATGGAGGGTTTGAAGGGTTAACAGCGTGCAATCCATTAGAAACAAACAATTACTGATCACGGATGTGGAAAAACAAAGTTCTCACGCCAGAGGGCTCACGGAGATGGGAAAGAGCGAACGCGTGTGAACGCCACATATGGGGGGTTTGTTTTCGTATGGATTTATTCATTTATGCTAAAGCAGCTGCTCAGAAGGCTATTGCCTCTCCTGCTATCGTGCACCCTGCGCTATTGTGCTCTGCTCTGCTCAATTCATTACATCAGACCCTGCGGTGAAACTTTATTTCCAAGAAAATGCATATCGCATCGCTTTTTATTTAAGAGCAAAGATGTGCCCGTAAGTCGATACTGTTCAGAGTGATGAACTTTGGACTCGTGCTCTATGTTGAGTTTCTTGTTTTTTAAGACAATACACAATTTATTGAACCCAATGGGGTAAGTTATCCTCTACTTTTGACCAATCATACTTACTCAGGAACAGTAGGCAGCCATAGTGCAACCCTAAGGGACTAACTCCAGTTCTACCACTGGTAAAAGTGTTCCTATATGTTTTTCTAAAACTATAGCCTTGGTGAGGGACACTGGTAGGAGTGTTCCTACAGAACATGTCTTTCTAAAGCCAGAGGCTTGGTCAGGGACACTGGTAGGAGTGTTCCTACAGAACATGTCTTTCTAAAGCCAGAGGCTTGGTCAGGGACACTGGTAGGAGTGTTCCTACAAAGCATGTATTTCTAAAGCCTGAGCCTTGGTGAGGGACACTGGTAGGAGTGTTCCGATAGAGCATGTCTTTCTAAAGACAGAGCCTTGGTCAGGGACACTGGTAGGAGTGTTTCTATAGAGCATGTCTTTCTAAAGCCAGAGCCTTGGTCAGGGACACTGGTAGGAGTGTTCCTATAGAGCATGTCTTTCTAAAGTCAGAGCCTTAGTCAGGGACACTGGTAGGAGTGTTCCTATAGAGCATGTCTTTCTAAAGTCAGAGCCTTAGTCAGGGACACTGGTAGGAGTGTTCCTATAGAGCATGTCTTTCTAAAGCCAGAGACTTGGTCAGGGAGACTGGTAGGAGTGTTCCTATAGAGCATGTCTTTCTAAAGTCAGAGCCTTAGTCAGGGACACTGGTAGGAGTGTTCCTATAGAGCATGTCTTTCTAAAGCCAGAGCCTTGGTCAGGGACACTGGTAGGAGTGTTCCTACAGAGCATGTCTTTCTAAAGCCTGAGCCTTGGTGAGGGACACTGGTAGGAGTGTTCCGATAGAGCATGTCTTTCTAAAGCCAGAGCCTTGGTCAGGGACACTGGTAGGAGTGTTCCTACAAAGCATGTCTTTCTAAAGCCTGAGCCTTAGTGAGGGACACTGGTAGGAGTGTTCCGATAGAGCATGTCTTTCTAAAGCCAGAGCTTTGGTCAGGGACACTGGTAGGAGTGTTCCTACAGAGCATGTCTTTCTAAAGCCTGAGCCTTGGTGAGGGACACTGGTAGGAGTGTTCCTATACAGCATGTCTTTCTAAAGCCAGAGCCTTGGTCAGGGACACTGGTAGGAATGTTCCTATAGAGCATGTCTTTCTAAAGCCAGAGCCTTAGTCAGGGACACTGGTAGGAGTGTTCCTATAGAGCATGTCTTTCTAAAGCCAGAGCCTCGGTCAGGGACACTGGTAGGAGTGTTCCTACAGAGCATGTCTTTCTAAAGCCTGAGCCTTGGTCAGGGACACTGGTAGGAGTGTTCCTATAGAGCATGTCTTTCTAAAGCCAGAGCCTTAGTCAGGGACACTGGTAGGAGTGTTCCTATAGAGCATGTCTTTCTAAAGCCAGAGCCTTGGTCAGGGACACTGGTAGGAGTGTTCCTATAGAGCATGTCTTTCTAAAGTCAGAGCCTTGGTCAGGGACACTGGTAGGAGTGTTCCTATAGAGCATGTCTGTCTAAAGCCAGAGCCTCGGTCAGGGACACTGGTAGGAGTGTTCCTACAGAGCATGTCTTTCTAAAGCCTGAGCCTTGGTGAGGGACACTGGTAGGAGTGTTCCTACAGAGCATGTCTTTCTAAAGCCTGAGCCTTGGTCAGGGACACTGGTAGGAGTGTTCCTACAGAGCATGTCTTTCTAAAGCCAGAGCCTTGGTCAGGGACACTGGTAGGAGTGTTCCTATAGAGCATGTCTTTCTAAAGCCAGAGCCTTGGTCAGTGACACTGGTAGAAGTGTTCCTACAGAGCATGTCTTTCTAAAGTCAGAGCCTTGGTCAGGGACACTGGTAGGAGTGTTCCTATAAAGCATGTCTTTCTAAAGCCAGAGCCTTGGTCAGGGACACTGGTAGGAGTGTTCCTACAAAGCATGTATTTCTAAAGCCTGAGCCTTGGTGAGGGACACTGGTAGGAGTGTTCCGATAGAGCATGTCTTTCTAAAGCCAGAGCCTTGGTCAGGGACACTGGTAGGAGTGTTCCTACAGAGCATGTCTTTCTAAAGCCTGAGCCTTAGTGAGGGACACTGGTAGGAGTGTTCCGATAGAGCATGTCTTTCTAAAGCCAGAGCCTTGGTCAGGGACACTGGTAGGAGTGTTCCTACAAAGCATGTCTTTCTAAAGCCTGAGCCTTAGTGAGGGACACTGGTAGGAGTGTTCCGATAGAGCATGTCTTTCTAAAGCCAGAGCTTTGGTCAGGGACACTGGTAGGAGTGTTCCTACAGAGCATGTCTTTCTAAAGCCTGAGCCTTGGTGAGGGACACTGGTAGGAGTGTTTCTATACAGCATGTCTTTCTAAAGCCAGAGCCTTGGTCAGGGACACTGGTAGGAATGTTCCTATAGAGCATGTCTTTCTAAAGCCAGAGCCTTGGTCAGGGACACTGGTAGGAGTGTTCCTACAGAGCATGTCTTTCTAAAGTCAGAGCCTTGGTCAGGGACACTGGTAGGAGTGTTCCGATAGAGCATGTCTTTCTAAAGCCTGAGCCTTGGTGAGGGACACTGGTAGGAGTGTTCCTACAGAGCATGTCTTTCTAAAGCCTGAGCCTTGGTGAGGGACACTGGTAGGAGTGTTCCGATAGAGCATGTCTTTCTAAAGCCAGAGCCTTGGTCAGGGACACTGGTAGGAGTGTTCCTACAGAGCATGTCTTTCTAAAGCCAGAGCCTTGGTCAGAGACACTGGTAGGAGTGTTCCTATAGAGCATGTCATTCTAAAGCCTGAGCCTTGGTCAGGGACACTGGTATGAGTTTTCCTACAGAGCATGTCTTTCTAAAGCCTGAGCCTTGGTCAGGGACACTGGTAGGAGTGTTCCTATAGAGCATGTCTTTCTAAAGCCAGAGCCTTAGTCAGGGACACTGGTAGGAGTGTTCCTATAGAGCATGTCTTTCTAAAGCCTGAGCCTTGGTCAGGGACACTGGTAGGAGTGTTCCTATAGAGCATGTCTTTCTAAAGCCAGAGACTTGGTCAGGGAGACTGGTAGGAGTGTTCCTATAGAGTATGTCTTTCTAAAGCCAGAGATTTGGTCAGGGACACTGGTAGGAGTGTTCCTATAGAGTATGTCTTTCTAAAGCCAGGGCCTTGGTGAGGGCCACTGGTAAGAGTGTTACTATAAAGCATGTTTTTCAAGAAGGGGGAAACCGGAGTTTCCAGAAGAAACCCACACAAACACTGAGAGAACATGCAGACTCCACACCGAGAGGTCTGGCCAACCTGGACTGAAAACCAGAGCTTCCTTATAACAACGCAACAGCTCAACCCTCTACACCACCGTGTCACTCATTTTTGCCCTTCATCATGCTGCAGCTCAGTGATTTTAAGAACTGAATGCAGCCTGTCATACGAATATTATGCTTCCACTCCGTCCACACAACCTTCTGCAGGATTATTCTAAAGGCAAGGCACCATAACAAATAATAAACCATGAGAGACCACATTTTGCCTTGGTTTAACTGCATTTTATATACACTGTTATATGCTGTAATAAACAGATCTTTTCTTCTGCACTTCAGCCCTAAAATGAGAAATGAGTTCAGTCCACATTCATGACCACACAGGGTGGAAACAAACAAAAGAACAAAAGAAGGGAATTAAATAGCCCCAGTGAACTGCAATCAGAGTCCAAATTTTGGAAGTTTAAGTCATAAAAGGATGAGGCTGAAAACCATAACTGCTCTCGAAGACACAAATACATCCTTCGTTGAGAAGCCAGCTCACTGGAGCAAGACGTAAATCTCGTGGTGGAGAGAGGAAATGAGCAGTGATATATGGGGTTCAGCGCGGTCCAGACTTCGCTCCTTCGCTGGTCCTGCCACTCAGGGTGACGTAAGCTGCCCGTCATCCGGCCATTTACAGCACTTCTGCCCCCGTTTACCAGCTGAGAGCAGTCTGACGCTGTTTTCTGAACCGTGTCCAACACGCTGTATGGATTTCCTGTTTAGGGGAGAAGGATGTTTTCGGGTAAGTATGGAGACATCTCCTCCATCGTAGAACGTGGACGTGTTCGCATGCCCAGGTCTGGTCATTAGTGATTGGGCGGTGCAGAGGAGCCTTTCATTTATTAATTTAATTCTTCTTTTTGTTGCAGGGTTTACTCTGCAAATCAGATAAGAGTGTCCATGACTTACTGAGCTGTTAATATGAGATAAATTAAGTTCTGTTCCTTGGTAAGGCAGGTCAAGTGTACTGCCTCACAGGCGCTGAGAGCTTTTATAATTTCATTTTCAATGTTTAGTCACGAGACTCTTGTTTTCTCCCCGGTTTACGATCTGCAGAAAAAGCCGCTTAACAAGATGTGCACCAGAAGAGATGCAGTGGGCTGGCTTTTTGGGTGCGTTTCCCAATAGCCTTACATAGTTCCTCCTTTCACAGTCAATGGGCCCAACCACGTAAGTTAGCATCTGTGATTTCGGGAAACGCACCCCAGGGCGGGTCCCCGCCTTTCGCCCATTGTCAGCTGGGATAGGCTCCAGCTCCCCTGCCTTGATGAGGAGTAAGTGCTTTAGATAATGGATGTATGGACGATCCTGATGGGAAGTAGCAGAATAGATACATGACCCTGATGTGGCTTCAGTGGGGTCTATACCTCCATTTTAAATGGGTAAACGCCACTGACCGTCAAACACACTCTCCTTTTGTCTACATCTGTGTTGATTTCACTCCCCCTCTCTTCTCAGCTCACGGACTATGAAAATGAAAAGTATAGAAGATATATAATAAAAACATCTTTTTGTAAAGATTTGTGAGTGGGGAGTCTGTCTAACGCTCCATGTAATGACTACACTGAACAAACCATAACTGTTTATTAATAAATATTACTATTATAATATACAATACATCAAAGGCAAAGAGCCAGTACAGGCTAACTACTAAAGAAAATTTTATAGATACGAGGGTACATTCTGGCAGGAAAAATGTTGTGTGTATAGAGCCCTGTAGTTAAGGTTTGATGGATTCACTACATGAAATCCCCCAGAGAAAAGGCCGAAATCTCGTAAAAGAAAGGCCCTTTCTCTTCCTCCATCCTTGTTCTTTGGAAAAATTTGGAAAGGACAGGTCAGGAAGCCGCCCTCGCAGTGCTAACGGAAAATCTTCATAAGTCCCATTGAATAAATGGCTCTGAAGCGTGAGCCTCTTGACCTCAGTCAAACCCCCCATGTTATAAATACACACCTTAAATAAATCCAGGAAGCGCTGGTGGTTACTCTGAATAAGCAGCGCTGTATTTCTGGACTTACATGTCCAACTCGCTGCAGGCAGTAAGACTGCCTGTAAATAGCACCTGAATTTGAAACTGTTCAATTAGTATGAAGCAAGGCCTGTTAGTTTTACTGTTCCCACGAGGACATCGCCGTACCATTCCGTACGGCACAGAGCGTACGGTTGATTCGGCAATTGTGGAACGCGCGGGAGATGAGACAAAGCTGGCGTACATCAAATTATTTGACAAATTATTTCCACCTTTTCTTCGAATTCTTTTCCCCGCGTGTTTGAAGAACCGTAATTAGTCATTCATTTCCTTTGCTTTACAACAAAACAGTATTAATTAGAAAAATTATGTCAAGCGGAGGGAATTTATCAGCTGCGTTTTGAATATTAAAATGTGCAGGTGCAGCTTAATGCCAGCGGAAAAAAGATAAGTCCCGACAATGAGGGCGGAGAGGAGACCGATGTAGAGGAGTCACGATAAGACCGATCCGAACCTCTCCACAGACTTTATTAATTGGGGCACATTGTGTTTGCAGAAAGCTGGTTGAAGCTCGCGGTTGCACATTGAGTTTGAGAGATTAATGCAGTCACCAGTGTTTCTGAAGCGCTCGTACAAAAGAAAGCGAAGTCAGTATCGGCCCAGGCAGTGGGAGAGTGTATTATACACAAATTAACCATGGCGGACCCTTCATTGAATCCTGAACGGAATCGAAAAAAGAATCACTTCATTCAGTTGAAGAAACAGTGAGCCGCCGATGTTCTTCAGCTCTGCAAAGACATGCCCTGACATTTTTATCTCTGGGAGAACCCCAGGCCCAGATAAACTCCAAATCTTCCGACCTTTCGATGAAAAGACCATTTCGCCATCATTACATCGATCTGATGCACTTAATTTCAAAATGAGACACAGGCTTTGATTACCAAACCAAGTAGCTTATTGAGAAATCAATTTTAAATATTTTTTTGAAGGAAACAGGGGGAAATGTATGGGAAAGGATGTGGTGCAGAGTTCACACATTCTGTAAGGCTGGCTCGTAATTTCCCTTAAGGTGAAGATTTCGTTTTCGGATATTTTGAGGTTCATCCCCCCCATCATTTTGTTTTCAGTTTATGTTGAATTCCCTCAGTGCAGCAATGTGATTGGGCAGTTATTGGAACCACCTGTGTTCAGCAGTGTGGGGCTCTGCTCTTTATTGGTAATTTAGCTCAGGACTGGTGCTTTTCTCTTTTGTCCAATCAGGTTGTGGCGACGCCCCTCACAGAGCTTTTAAAGGGCAGAAATCAGCACATCCTGTGATCATTTTGATCCTGCTACCAGTAGTGATGCCACTTAGAAAAACAACCATCAGATATACTGATATTTTCCACAATCATTTTGAGTTTTTCCTTATAGGTTTGTGGCTGACTTAAAGCCAGTACCTTAGTTCAGTTTTGAAGGACAGTATTTCACATATTTTCTTGTTAGGTCACCTGTTTGAGCTCTGCCGGAACAGCCACAAACTGAAAGGCTTTCTGGCTGACTGAAATTGATGATCTGGCACTTCAGGTTTAATTAACTTTCTTTCATTTAGAGGGGATACCTAAATCTCCTTTGAGAGATTATGAATTGGGGGAAAGTGATTTGGGAGACATTTATCTTTTGAGGAGATATCAGGCAACTTTCTCTTTGCGTAATTTGGAGCTGATGTTCATGCTTTCTCATTAGTTAAGGTTTGGAACTGCAGCTTTGCCACAATACTGTCTGTGGGGTAAACGTGCAGGTACTGACTTAGCACTTTTCCCCTGCTGTTCACCGGTTAAACGGCAGCGGCTGTCATTACAGTTCCTCTGATAATGGGTCACGAAAATGGTGCATCCTGGACTCGTGCTCCTCACAAACACGTAAGGACAATGGAAGAGCCTAGTGGTCAAAGTACGAAAGTCACATTTTGGAAATTCAAGTTCAGTATAAAAACATGATGTATCCGTCCAGCCAAGGCTATTAATAAAGACTCCAGTGCTAAAAGTACTTGTGTCACTAAACGTTGATTTTGAGAAAATCGTGGGTAAATATGAAAAACATATTTTCCAAGCCTTGCCTCTTGGTGCATGAAAATTTGACTAAAATACTTTTACCATGAGGCTCTTTATTTATTTTTATGTATTTATTTTTTTAATGAAAAGTACCATCATTCAAGTGTTTGTATTCTTTTAAAAACTAGAATGAAAGGTTCTTTTGCGTCTAAAACTAGAAGCTCTGTTCTTTCTGTCAACATATGAATAGAACTGAATATTCTGGGGGTGTTGACACATTATCAGAAACACTGCTGCTAGTTAGCAAAAACGCTCTGCAGTCTGCTGGGGAAAGAGTTCAGAGGTGCAAGCCCAGGTTATTCATAGTTTGCCCATTAGACTCCTAATTTGTTTCTCTTTTGAAGGGAGGGAGAGTGAAGGGAGTTTTATGAATGTGGACGTTAGCTAAACGCAAGCCAACAGTAAGGCTGTTCCCTGCTAACACACATCCGTTAATTAGATCAGAGCTTTTTAAATGTATCTGCTCTGGAGCCTATTTTTGTCTTCCTGGGGGTATGAGGACACTCACTGAACAACCTCTTATTAGAAATGACCTCTGATGGGTGGGTCAGAGGTCAAGGGTCAAAAAGGGGAAAGCCGAGCAGATAAATCATCGAGCCTGTCGGAATGGGACAACGTGAGGAACTCAAGGGTCCTTTCAAAGTCATGTTTTCTGGGCTCAGAGGTGCGGCAGGGAATGTCGTCTCCGGGCAGTTTTCTGAGCTGAGAGAAGCACATTGATCATGGTACCTGTCTGGAGATAATTGGCCAGATGGCAATTTTCTGGGTTGACAGGACCAAAGTCCGCCTGCACTGAGCAGAATCTGAACATGTGGAGTGTGCTTATTTCTTGTATCTTCTATATGTAGCTTCTCTAGGTAAACCGTAAAGGCCTGGTCAAACATCCTGCATGAACTGCATACCCGCTCGGGCTTTCCCATTGACAGTTAAAAATGGGCGTGGACGCGCATTTCCAGTCTGACTGTTCACAGCAAGCATGCAAGGTCAATGATTAGAGATGTATCTGATGCGGAAACACATCAGAGTGCCTGTTTTAGAATAAATGAGACCTGTTTCTTTAGCAAAAAAAAAAAAAATCAGATTTATGTTACTGGTTAGTGCACTATATAGTGGGTTCGCCATTTTGTAGTGCTGTCCGAATTGTTCGTAAGAATTATTATCCCCTATATTGTGAACTCATTACATCCCACAATCCACTGCGAAATGTAGTGACCGATGGTCACTAACCCAGCAATACGTCCCGTCATGCATTGCACACAATGGGGGATTTCGGGTAGCGAGTGATCTCGGACACAACTTCAGTGTGGTGTGAATGCGGCCTATGATGTCATCAGTGATGTCCATCGTCCCCCAACTGTTCCCCTTCTCCAGACCTCCCTCCCTCATGGGTTCATCCCTCCGTCTCCCACAGTAATGAGCTCACTGTACGTCTCTATCTATCATCTATGGTGTTAAGTCCAGGTCTAGGTTGCAAGGATGTTGGATCTAATCCCATTGTAAAATGGGTGAGACTTGAGGATGCAAAAACCACACCCTTGTACTGGCACTGATATTAAAGAGTATGCCATCTTTTTCTCCCTTCTTTCTCTCTTTTTTTCCTCCGTAAAACTGCTCAGAACTAAGCTGAGCAGCATTTATTGAAGTGTGCGGCACTAAACTCACATGGTACATTGAACTCTGCACAAAATGGTACTTGTATATAGAGTTTTTAATCCTTGGACATGAAGTACTTGCCCATAACTATAATGGCAGTTTGCATCTTCGATTGATTTTCTAACTGCGGCAAATAATTTTAATCAAAATCCCTGTCTTATTTATTTTTTTTCCTTCTCGTGAGACGCGTCCCTGAGCTGCATCACATTAAGAACATAACGGTTCTGCTCCGCTGAGTTAAGTGGAGGGGGAAAGCTGCACCGTTAGCACAGGAGTGCACGACAACACTTTATTAAAAAGCATCACGTCGGAGTCCATGGTAATTGGAGTAAAGCGGCATGCGCGGCGCTTCGTCTTGTAGGGCCGTAACGAAATGCACGACTCCACTTGAGGACTCTGTCTAAACACCTTCTGCTGATGGCCAGGTGGGATATCTGCTATGTTAAAACAATTCTAAATCTAAGTGGAAAGATTTTCTGAAGAGAATCTCAGGTGAATTCTGTGGGTGATATACTGTATGTATACATGTACTGTATACTCAATACTGCAGCATGCAATAGCACATCGTTGGTCACAAGGCAGAATTCTGTTAATGGCTTTGTCTTTCATCTCCATGGAAAACAACTGAAATATTTTAAAGAAATTGGTCCGGTTTACTGCCTAGTCGTACACAATCTTAGCAGCATGACAGAAGAAAAGAGATCGCAGCTGTAGGATTAATTCGTTCACCAAAGCCAGTAATAAACAACAGAAGGTGCTTTGCTCAATAGTTCGTTGCAAGGAATGAGTGTAACATCAAGAAAAAGACAAAAAAAAAATACTGCTCGAAAGTAAAAGAGACTTTTCTTCATGAAAAGCAATTCAGTTCCTCATCCTGTTAAGCAGTTTGAGATTTTGGGAAATAATAGCGAAGGATAATTGTCTCTGGACTGAATGAACAAGACCAGATCATGACGTGACTCCACTCCACGCCCCTCTGAGTTTCCATCAATCAGCAGAACCTACACACGGATGTGAACATTTTTACGTTCCTCTCCATTACAGTATCAGGCGAGAGTTTTAACTAAATACATTCCATGATTAAATTTGTTTGCATATTATATTGACCAGTCCCTGACTGATATAGGGAGTACATTATGATGGCGAGGATTGATTTCTGATGTAAAATGGACTACAGTGCAATTAAATCATTAGGCGTATGGAACGTTCATATGAAATATCAATGCATCTTTGAGAGGACATACGTAGGGCTTCAAAACAGGGGGGGGGTTTCCCAAAAGCACAAATAGTACCTTACATAGTCAGAACCGCTGAGTGTACGGACGGACTACGTAACTTGTTTACTTGCTTAGCAACTATGTTTTTGGGAGATGCACCCGGGGGTAGTAGCCAATTTAACTAATCACAGAATCTTAACTTCTGATTGTCACAACAATGACAGTTATTATTGAGTCACATTCCAGAAATCCGCATTCAGTTTTTAAAGGATATGAAAGTTCTGGAGGTATTGAGCCAGTTCTCGCACAATGAGTTCTGCAAAAACATTTTTTTCTCAATCAGAGCAGTAGCTCTTGCCCAGTGCAGAGAGATGACCCGCCAAATGTGGCTATTCCTGGCAATGGTATTACTCTTGGAGACAGAGACGATAATTCTGTGTCAGCGGACCTGCTGTGTATGTCAGCACAAAGACTGGGTTTAAGCCCATGTGAAGATGGTGCACATCTCTGTCCTGGCCCCAGTTGGCACTTTCACCATGTTACGTTAGACTATCGGTTCAATTACATTATAAGCTGCTTCAATTACACTATATTGCATATCAGTTAGCTGGACCTTTAATCCAAAGTCACTTATTTAATTATACCCAACCAGGACTAATTCCCCCAGACCAATGTGCGATTTAAGGTATTGGTCATGGACCAAATCAGGTCATTTCAGTTTCATGTGGGACTTGAACCAAAAACCTTCTGAGAAAGTCAAGCAAGTCAGCCATCACTTTCCCCTCCCCTACTTCAGACGGAACAGAACAAGGCTGTGTTCAGGGTTGCCCGTTACTGAACAATTATTGTAGACCCAGAAGGTTGTTGGTTTAAGACCACATTGCAGCAGCATCAAGGTTGTTGCCACAGTTTCTCCCTTGAACAAGGTCCTTGACAGCATTAACTCCAGCTTTGTCCAATCAGCTGGCAGGTGCTCTGCTCACAAGCCGCAGCTAAGTTTTGTAAAGGCCCATACACGCCTCCCAGAGCGCTCCGATCTGCCGCTTCTGCTCGCTTGGCTCCACCCCCTCTCCGCTCCCGCCCTTCCCGCTCAAGGCTCCTGTCGGTCCTGGTTTCTCATTGGTGGAATTATCTACCTATCGAGGTCCAAACTTCAACGTCACTGAGCACCTTCAAGCGCAGCCTGAAAATCCACAACTCCACAGCCCTGAATCCTCCGTCATTACATCCCTCATTGCTGAATTACTTATCCTTGATTTTGTTAATTTTATTTGGTCTTTTTGTCAGTATATTTGGTGTTTGCCCATTGGTTTGGACTTGTAACAACTGAATGATGTGTCTGTTACGTTTACTGTTAGCACTTGTACTTGTCTCCTAGGCGTCATGCACTCTCCTACCGATCTTTTGCACTTTTTGTACGTCGCTCTGGATAAGAGCGTCTGCTAAGAACCTGTAATGTAATGTAAAGGCTGGCATTTTGACCCTCTTAATCGGTTATCTGTGTGCTTCAGTGTGAAGCACTGCTACAGAAGGGTAATGTGTAGAGTACAGACAGAATGTCAGTATTTAGGAAAAGGCAAGATGAGTGTAATTGAAAGGTCGACAGCAGATCAAAGCTCCTCAGGATGACTGTTCATTCCCACTCCTCCAGTAGCTGCTGCTGTGGGTCCGGCGGCATTTTCTGAGCGAGTCACTGCTGCTGTGACTCCTTCGGTACGTCCCTGACTGAGCAGCAGGTGTGCCTCCGCAGTCTTTTAGGTCATGGTAAATATGCCATTCCGAACACAGCTGCCGACTAGGATGAACTAGGCCTTCAGGCAGTGGTGTGGTAGTCCCTGGAGACGTGGGCACGCACTACGTATAAGTAGATGACTAGTTCCCGAAGTGGAAAGTCTGTATGCTCTCCTGGGTATTTCAGTGTTTTGGCTGATCGGTGATTGACTGAGAGACGTGGGGATAAACACAGGTATACAGGGTATCCTTCACAGCACCACCACACATCATGCCGTACCTCAAAGGGCCTCTCAAAATATTGATTGGCTGCCTGTCCAGTGTGCGGTGTGATGTTGATTCCACGGCTCAGCAAGACCTGAGGCCTTATTTAAGGTTTCCCCATTACCTAAGGAAAGAACACCACCAATGGCGCTTTTTCGCTACAAGGCACCAACTCTACTCTACTCGATTCTACTCAGCACCGGGTACTTTTTTGGGGTTGCTTTTCCATTAGAGGATAGTACCGCCTCCGTGGTACCTGCTCATCGTCGCAACGCAGCATGTTACTGCCGCGACAACATCCTCAGTTATAGGCTTGATACCACTTGCTAGGTCAAGTAGGCTTGATATGAGATTGTAAGGTCCTGAGTTCAAGCCCCAGCCACGGCCTTAACGGTGTGTTCTTGCGCAAAACACTTTACTCCCACCCTCTGCGTCTCACTCCTCAGAGGTGTATAAATGGGTACCAGCTAATACGCAGGGAAACTTGTCTAAGAGCTGGGGGGAGTACCTGTGATGGACTGGCATCCCATCCAGGGGGAGTAGTAATACTCTTAGTCGCTTCATGCCATGGGAACCGAGGTTAAGCACCGGCCTGACGGGCCACCCCCCACTGGCGGGGGGTGGTGGAGAAGGTGACGCAGATGAAGTAGGCCGGTGTTCTGACAATTTGTGCTGCCTTGTCAAACTGCTACCGTAATGCAAAGCGATCATAAAGTCTTTGTTTTCGCCTAAATATTGCAATATGAATCAGTTTAAAGTTGTAACTTTGTTGTTTATTAGCTTATTTTAACATAAGCAGATGTTTTAATGAGTTGAGTAAGTGTGTTTAAAGACATATGCCGCATGCCATTATCATCCAATCTCTGCGTTTTCAGGAAAACCCAGCGTGTACATGCAAATATGTATACGCTTACAGGTCGAAAGGTACAACGAGAAAAAGACGATATTTATGATATTTTGAAGATACTTGAGATGTGAGCGAAAAAATGTAGCCCATGATTTTAGGTTTGCGCAAACGCAGAACCGCAAGCTAGCATATTTTGATAGGTAGCAAAATTTGACAGAACACCGGCTTTGAATAAAGTACCCTGATATTTTTGACTGCTTTCTCCCATCCATCACTGTACACTAGAGAAAACCACATGTGATTGTCAAACATAGCAGAAAGCCACGCGCAAACACATCCGTAGCCTAGATAGGCTATATGCAATTCCTTTAGTTTATCTTAATGAAACCGAATATGTGGGCAGGCAGTTGATAGGAGACACTAGTCAAATGTTTACTTTAGACGAATAATTATCTTACCTCCATATGCCCTTCCCACGACAACGACAGGTTATTGTGTATCCGGATAATTGGCTTCTTCCCGATACAAAAAATAATGTTGGCGTAGAAACAGGTGATTGATGGCGCTGTAACATATTTAACCAAAAGATGCCGGCCGCTATTCTGCCTCTTCGCGATGCGGCCTTATTTTACCGTCTATGCATGCGTGGATGCAGAAGGATTTTTTTTTTTTTTAGGGGGGACGTAGTCAATGCGGGGGGCATTTGTAAAGGTGGCCGCCCTAACTATAAAGCCTGCGGGAAGCTCAGTGATTGCTCACTACCATACGCATCTGCAGTACCCGTGGGATGAAATGTGATGCCACCAAAGTTTTTGTTTCTGTACCATTTAATATTTTGCCTGTGCGTTTTCCAGCTGTTGCAGAAATGTAAGTGCCACCAGTGGAAGAGCTCTACAGTCCTGCTAGATGGTTTGCATGTTCAAACAAGACCAATGAATACCCGCATTACAGGGCTGTATATGCTAAGGCTATGCCTTCGTATGGGCTAATGCTTCCTCATACTTGAACTTTAGGTCATCAGCTCATGGATGCCACAATTTTGGTCGGAAATTTGTCACTAACAATTTGTCATCTGACACCACCATTTATGAACTCTGTTCTGCAGGAATACACCTAATTGAGACAGGAAAACATTGCCTTTGCTCTATATAATTATACAATTTTCATATTTTCACTGATTTTGCTAACCCCCAGGGTTTGGCTTAACCCTTTATCGCCCAAGGAACCATATTTGGTAACTTCAGTTGGCATCCAAAGTGGCGCCCTCATGCCTCTCCGTTTTCTCCCAGCCAATGAAAGAAAATGGGCTATATCAGAGGCAGTGACATCAAGATGCTTAACCAATCAGGAGTGGCCTAGAGCGCCTCAAACTCTTCTTCTCCAGATCTTAGTGTGACTATGTCCATACCCAGTCCCACTCTCAAGGACCTAACATCATTACTCACGAAAGAAAACTGATAACTCATGCATTAAAAAATTGCAAAGGTTTACTAAAAACTGAGATGGGTGGTGTTTGTGCTGGATTTCCAGAAATTAGTGAGATTTTGCATGAAAAACAAAACACTTGGTAGTGAGGCCATATTTGATCATTTTCCCCTTTGACCTAAGTCTACCGCAAGTGATGGTAAGACAATTCATGGACATACGCACAACGCACGGTACCTTTTTAAACGGTGCTTTTCAGGGCATTTGGTGCCCTATAAAGGGTTAAACCAGGCACCACTGGCTCTTTGTTCATCTCTATTAAAAGGGAAAGTTGAGGAGGTCTGTGCTGTGTTAGCAGTGGTGGTGCCCTGACTGTGGGATCCACAGGGCACAGTTAGTGTTCCCGTCAGATGAGTGAGTAATGCTGCTGTGTCGGGGCCCGTTTATGTACCGCTGCTGATTTAAGGTCAGAGGAGTTACACCCTCAGTTTCATCCTGCAACAAATTAATTACCGATTAGTTCTTCTACTTGAATGAATAATTCTGCCCATCAAGAAATTTCTTGTGATCTGATCCCAGTACTAGAATGGATGTTTTACTTTATGAACATTATAGCCCCCATGTTGAGGTTGTAAATGTAGCTTAATTATTCCTCAAGTGCTTTGGGTAGAAGAAAAGTGGATATGAATTCAAAATAAACCCAGTAAAATGTCACATGTACTTTAATATTCTTCCAGATGCAAGAGACCTCAGTCAGCGAATGACAGCATATTCAAACAGTTGTACAGTATGTCTATTCCAATGCTGTGATTTTTAGCGATGTTTGCCCTGAAGTACAATATTAAGCTTCACGAACCGTAAAGTTAATCAATGCAGAAGTGAACATAAATTGGTGCCATATATGCAAACACGTCCACACAAACCCATGAATCTTGCAGTACAGTGTTCTAACAGGTCCTCCATATTTTAACTCCCAAACCGTGCACAGCGTGTGGACTCTGCCTTCCTTTGTAACCTCAGCTGGGCGTTTTTGCTCCGTCGTGGACGGGCTAATATCTGGCCATCGTCCCAAGGACTGCAGATGAAAGTTCTCGTGTGAAAGCCACGGCCGAGCTCGTATGAATAAAGATGAATTTTAGCCAGGGGAGCTGTGAAAGTGGTTTTTTTTTTTTTTTTTCTTTTAACTGAAATATGTATTGAGTTTCTGTCCCAGACACACCCAAGAGCCCTCCGGGATCTGGGAGGGTGTAAGAGAGTCTGAGTTACATTCTACCAGTCAGATGAAGAGTAAAACTAACATTTCAGAGCATTTGTGTGGCCCACCACCCAGCTAAAGTTACATCCTCCAGTTCAGGGGCACTCTGTGATGTAATTCAAATGAAAATGAATATGAATAAAATCTTGATTATGGGGCACAAAATTACAAATTGGACACCTTTTTGGGTGCATAAAATTACCCTGCTAAACCAACAACAAATGATCAGTTGGAAAGCAAAACCCACAAAGTCCACTCAACCTCTTGTTTTAAATTGAAAACCCACTTTGTGGGTTTTGCATTCCAACTCTTCAAATGTTCTTCAGTGGCAAGGCTACAATGAACAGTTGTGCCACCCTGACTGACCTGGTTTAACAGAGGTTCGGTGATTGAAGGCCCAGTGTTAAAGCAGTAAGGTGTGTGTGTGTGTTCGCAGGGCCGCAGAAGGCCTTGAACCCCACCTTGTTCCAGGGGAGAAGGTGAAGTTGCATCAGTTGCAGGTGACCTTAGGTTCATTTGAGGCAGTCGGGGTGAGGTCAGCCCACAAGCTCAATCACTCTTGTCGAGCGTTCCTGCACATATCAAAGTTTCTAAAAAAAAAAAAAAGCTGTTTTGTTTTCCTTCAGTGATTGGATTGGAGTCCCTTTTAGTGCAAGAGAGGTTTCTTTAAATTAAAAAATGACTCCAGTGACTTATTACAGTAACATTTTACCCCTTGAACACTGCTCCATAGTGGCAGTTCACAAACCTTTAGGCTCAAAGAAAGGATCACACACAAGGAAAGGAAGGACAGAAGGAGGAGTAATATGGGTGATGAGAGATGCACCCAATTGTGAGGTTTTTACGAAAGGGACCACGAGTGAGAACCAGTAAAACACAAAGAGGAGGCTTTATTTCCGAAGGGGGAAACCCCCAACAGAGCAGGCAACAGCACAGAGTCCGCATTCCAAAATCAGGGTCCAATGGGTGAAATCCAGAATCGTAACCAGGGCACCAATCACAAAAATCAAAGTCGGACTAAAAGGGTTTAGTAAACGAGAAGGCGACGAGGTACAGGGAGTAGGCAAAAATCGTAAATCCAAGATGGTCTGGTCAGAAAGATAATCACAATGAGAACAGGGCAAATTGAACATAGCACATGTTTACATGAGAGAACGATCTGACAAGGCAGTGCTGTGGAGAGATATCTAATATACACTTCAGGGAGGTCACATGATAACAGAACACAGGTGGAAGTGGTCAGACTGATTACAAGGGAGCAACACATTAGGGAGAACCTGATCACATGAAATTGGCAGAAGCCAAAACGCGGACAGGGATCACGGGACAAACCTAGAGACAACGACACAGCTCCAGTCAAGGAGTTCTGCTGTGCACAGATACTAAGAGAAAGGAAAGCATAAGGTGTGGAGACTCCACTCAAATGCAGCAGTGAAGATTAGGGAGAGACAAGAGGCGGAGACTAGAACAGGGCAAGTGCTGAGAGCTTGTTAATCAATTAGTAAGTGCAGCTATACAATCACGAGTGATCGTTAGCAAGTTAGTCTTATATACAATGTTAGTCTTGGTTAGTAAATTAACAAAAACCACAAACTGTTAGTATGTTAGTAATATAGAAAAAGCAAGGAGAAGGAAGTAAACAACATGGGAAAGGAAGATTGAAACCCAGAAACCATTAAATCACCCGAAGGAGTGAGACGCATTACTGGGGCTGTGAGCAAAGACAAGACCAAAGACCAGACAGGGGGAGACAAAGTGCAATGCATGGAATAAAACAAAATATGGACCGGAATAAAACTATGGCGAGAAGTAAAACATGGAAAACCAAAATGAAGACAATACATGAACGAAAAAACAACCAAATCACAACACATATTTCTAAAGAATAATCAGACATGGCAAGGATCAAAATACACATAAGGCAGTCAGAACAAAAACATGGCAACGCAGAACCAGAATCACAACACCAATGGCTGGGGGAGCCGCTTCAGCGAAATTAAAGACCTGCCCTTGAGTACGATGAGGATATTTACCCTGAGAAACTGTGTAAAATGGGTGATTTTAAAAAGGTGCTTTAAAAAAAAAAAAACTGCACATCTGCTGGCTGAGGACAAACTGAAAATTATATCTGACTCCCATCAGCAAAAATAGTTTTCATCTGAGGTATTTAGCAGACACACTTATCCTGAGCAATTTTGCCATCCATTTGCACTGTTGGATGTTCACTGAAGCGATTTCGAGACTGCGCCTCATTCAAGGTTACACCAACACCACCTCCCTCGAACCCGACCCTGCAACTTTCTGTATTATACTACATGGCTAAAGTGCCTTAAAGCCGATGGTTATAACGAGAACTACATCTGGTTTGTATTGCACTGCGCCGCTTGATATAGCGGTGGTGCTAATGAATTATCACTTAGCACTTATGCTATTTATAGTCTACTGCACAGCAGATCATAGAGGCCAGTTTATGACTGATGGAGAAAACAGTCATTATTTAAGTGACTGAGTAACATTTATGCTTTTGAGTGAATTGAATGGAGGCAGATTTTTCCCAGTAAAAACTAAACTTTTTTTCATGTACGTTTCAGTTATCAACTGAAGGTGAAAATGTCTAAACACCAATTATACTTCAACGTTTTAACACTCCCAAAATCTGCCTCTCAATCCATGTTAGACCATGATATTTTTACATCAGTCTGTGGTGATTGGTCTTTGCTTAGTGACTGATAAATTGTTTCATGTTAGATTTAGGTCTCCAGATCCCAGATTTTAAGGGAAAAATGGTTATTAGTTCCAGCAAGTGAACAGAACATGAATTTTAATCAGGTTTTTCTGCATTTCTCTGTATTAAGTATGTCCCTCATATCTGTTTTCAAGTATGAATTTTGAAGTTCTAAACTGCAGCTGCAGTCAGTTGAAATGCAGAAATGTTGGTACAGTTGTCTGTCAGTGGTGAGACCAGGCGGTCAGGATGATCTGCAGAGGAATGACTAACGGTGCACAAACACCATGCAGTCTAAACTGTGACATCGTCACTGTCCAAATATGCACTTACTCACTGTGGACTCCATAAGGGAGTTAATACATGCAAAATTAAAACTGGTGGTTTCTAAAGCCATACTTCTCTACAATACTTAGAGCCTGATTTACTAAGACCTTTAGCTCATAAATCGTTTTTGCCCGTGCAAAACCAATAACATTGCCCATGATTGGTCAGGGTACTTACATTGCACCAATCAGTGGCAAGGTTTCTGGTTTTGCACAAGCAAAAAGATTTCGCATGTGCAAAAGGTCTTAGTAAATCAGGCCCTTAGTGTATTACAGAAGGGAATAAGTGACTGTCCACATGCTAATGTACTGCGCTGTTCTAACTAATAAACAGCTGACATCTAAGTAATCATTAGACATCCAGTCCTAATGAAGGCACCCTTCTAGCAGCACTGATTCAATACTAATTAAATACGACAGACTCCGCTGTACAGGTCATAAGAAACGAACAGGATGCAGTCAAACAGAAAATACCTGTAGAATAATTTAAACCCAGTTACCTCCAGAGAAACATGGTGTGTGTGGGCCCTGCTCTGGGTTCTGTAAATCAAGGTATCAGGACAGGGAGCGTTTACTTAGAGTGTTTGAAATGGACAGATTTTCCTTCTCTGGAGCGCAGAGCTGCAGTGTGTCTGACCTTGGGATGGCATAAGGGTGAGATCACGCTACGCTCGGTGATAACTCACCAAGGGAGTCAGAGATCTGGGGATTAGCGTGGAATCCAGCCGGGGGCTGCACAGACAGATATCAACACTAACACTGAATTCAGACACTTTCACTGTACAACGCTGTACCACTCTCTCATACAGTACACAACGGGATTTAACAATCATAATGTACAGATGTTTATCTCATTCTTATATACAAAGCAAATTACAGTTGATTAGACTGAAGGGATAGTAGCCCTGGAGCTCTTAGATTGAGGGCCTCTCAAGGGCCCCACTACTGCACTGATCTAGTTGCTACTCTGGGGTTTGATCCAGTAACTTTCCAAGTCCTAGTTCAGTTTCTCAGTCTCGACAAACACTCGGGCTAGAAAAGGGTTCACTTACAGCACAGGCCAAAAGTTTGGATACACCTTCTCATTCTATGCGTTTCCTTTATTTTCATGACTATTTACATTGTAGATTCTCACTGAAGGCATCAAAACTATGAATGAACACATGTGGAATTATGTACATATGTATCAAACAGTTGTCCAATAGGGCTGTCGGCTGTGTATCAACCTGACTTCTGCACAACACAACTGATGGTCCCAACCCCATCGATAAGGCAAGAAATTCCACTAATTAACCCTGACAAGGCACACCTGTGAAGTGAAAACCATTTCAGGTGACGACCTCTTGAAGCTCATCAAGAGAAGCCAAGAGTGTGCAAAGCAGTAATCAGAGCAAAGGGTGGCTATATTGAAGAGACTAGAATATAAGACATGTTTTAAGTTACAGGTATTTCACACTTTTTTGTTAAGTACATAATTCCACATGTGTTCATTCATAGAATCTACAATGTAAATAGTCATGAAAATAAAGGAAACGCATTGAATGAGAAGGTGTGTCTAAACTTTTGGCCTGTACTGTATATACATCAGTTACTGGTTTTGCGCCCAATTAAAAAAAAAAAAAAAAAAAAAAACCTGACACATACTGTGTGCTTTATCCTCTAACTGGGCCATCAATCAACATTTCTGCCACCTTTCATGGTAAGTTTGAATCATTGAGCAATTTAAAAAAATTGCATTTCATGGGCACTGATTGTGACAGTCTCCAAAATTCATTTTCACCTTCCAGAACCAAACTGTAAATGAAATGTGCAATCAAACCCGGCCTACACGTTCTTAATCTCGCTTAGCAATAGGTTTGGAGGTCAGGGAGTAATCATGAATTTGTGCTTTTAACCAAAGATGGATTTGGCTGTGTCCAATCAGATCATTGCATCCGCAGGGCTAATCTCACAGGATTGGCTCGTCGTCTAAACAGGTCTTTATCCATCCTTGTTTGTTTTCAAGCTGCAGGTCCATTATGTTCTCAGAGCGTCCACCCGCTTTGTGAAATTGTAATGACAAAAATAAATAAATAAAATACAATACACAACTTAAGGTGTAAATAAAAGCAAAAGCAATTTATGGAAACAAGACAGGCTGATTAGAATTGTTATTGATTCCAGGTCTTTGTTTTTTTCCTTCCTTTGTGACTGAAGGCATTAGACTGACTGAGAACAAATACACAATTTCACCTGACATTTAACTTGAATTAGCTTAAGGTATTACGGAACGGCTCGCAAAATGAATTTGGTTCGATCAAGTGTGCGCTAGCTCATATTCCCCGGCAAGGATAAGGTCAACTGTCGGCAAGCAATATTCGCAATCTAAAAATTGATACATAACTATGGGGGAGATTGCCGAGCAGGTGGGATTTTCAGTAACGCACAGAGACTTGACCTTTGCTTCTGCTGATTTAATATGGCGCGTCTGATGTGTGTGTTTGTTCTGTGCCGCAGAATCAAAATTATTTCTGCACTCCAGTTTCTGCCGGGATATATTATACCTTTCCATTCCAAAGTAGTCATAAGTGCACGGGAGAGAATACCGCAAATATTTCTGTTTTCCTTAATCTTTTTTTCCAATATAATGTAAGTGTTCATCATAGAATATAGGAGGCAGTGTTTTATTTGTCTTATGAAACTAGCGCAGTATATAGTATAAGACATCTGGAGAGAGATGGCTATCACTGGCCCCGACTCGTCCTTACGGTCTCCTGCTTTGACCTGTCGTCAAAAAAATATGGTAATAATTCATGTACAGTGGACACTTCTATGAATAAAATTGAATGGCTTTACAGAGGGGCTGAATTCGCATCTGAGTCCTGACTGTCCTGCTGGAGGAGCAGTGGAATCATTTCTGATGATGGATTTGAGGGAGTCTGTACATACAGAATATAAAACATATTTTTAAAGAGCTCTAATCGAAAGCCAAAATACCAAGTTGTAGTCGGTAGAATATTGGCCAAGGTCTGAACAACTGGCTCAAGCCCCAGGGTCACCACAAGGAGATCGGTGCAGCTGTTGGGCCCTTCGGCAAGGCCCTTACCCCACACTGCTCCAGCAGGGATTGGCCCCTGCTTTGGTTTATCACACGTAAATATATTTGGATGAAAGCTGCAGGTAAATTCCAGTGCCACAGTATGATTTTGGTCATGTCGACTTGTTGCATTGCCAGATATAGAATATGCACATTTCGCCATGCCCCATTTATTTATTTAATTATTTGCAGAAATGGCGCAAGCACATACCCTAAGGAATTTAGAAGCACAAGGCTTTCAAAATATTTCTTTCCAATGTCCATTGCGTTTCTCGACACTTGTTGCTTTCAGTCTCTGCATGTTAAGTGGGCATCAGCTCAGAGGTGAAAGGTCACTCAGAGATTGGTATTCCTGCTGTCTATTGTCAGAAAAAACTTGAGTCAGAAGAGATGCGGAATTGTGCTGCCCTTAGTGTGTGACATTTACACTCAATCCCAATGCTTTCTGACACCACCGAATTCCCATTATCTGACAGCAGGAAAATAAATAAATAAACATGATTATTGTAATTTCCCCCCAAAGCCGCTGGCAGGAGAGGTAAATGGAAGCAGGGGCAGTTATTTTCGTGGTGTCGGAAGGGGGGCTGTTCGCTGATGCTCGTTATTACAGGGAAATGACTGCTCACGACTCTCGGGTGCTCTGTGCCATTTAAGTCTGTAATCTTCACTCATTTGCAATTTTATTTAGTTTCGTTGGATTGTTAAAGGAGCCTTGATAACATTAGCTTGGCTGTGGGCCGTGATACGCTGTGTAAAAACCATCTTCAATCACCACTGCAACGATACTCCGCTCACTTCTGGATCGTTGGGACTTTTTTAACTATTTTACAATTTCAAAGATCCCTTTTAAGTGACGAGTCATTATAGAATATTGAAAACAAGTCCTAGAGCATGTTTTTGAATTTTTCAGTTTTAAAGATGTAGTTAACAATTGTGTAGTTTGGAGTGCCCTAAATAAAAAGTAATGCAATACTCAATAATGATTGTTATTTAAGTCCAATGAAATCACTTAATATTTTTCATATTCCAAATTAAACAATTATCCAAATGAAAATTTGCCAATGTTTTCTGTTTTTTTTTTTTTTTTTCATTGACACTCAGTAATTTGTGGGTAATTAATACATAGAACGGTGTCGGGCGTACAGTACAGAATACTCCAGGGGGAAAAACTGAGGAAAATGTTTTTGCATTTTGCAAAAGTGCTAAATTTTCACATTTTTACCTCATGCACTACAACCCTGTTCCCCAAATCATGGTCCTCCAGGGCCGAGACCTGCTGGATATTCGCCCAGGAGGAAAGAAAAAAAAAAAAAAACAGGGCTGGATTTGTATTTGAGGATCTTTGCGCAAAATTGTACAAATGAATTCCACTTGACTTGTTTATTGGTATCAATGTGATGAATAAATAGCACTGATTTATAATGCAAAAAAAACCTGCAACGAGCAGCATGTTTTGTGAATTTGGAATATCACATTAAGTTCCCATTTTTCACATTTAACAGATAAGCAGAGTCAGGACAATGATCCGACCACTTATGCGCCTGTTGGTAAATCTTGGAAAGATTTATTTTCTTATTTAGATGAGGATAATTTCTGTATTTTTACGTTTCTAAAATGTATAAAAAATGCAGAGAAACAGCCAGGGGACTGCAGCAGAGCTGTTAGGTGAGGCTCTGTAAGCCTAACAGAAAATGAATACCACTGTCAAATATGATCTATGAGAGCAGCTTAATAAAGATTTATTTCTCAGACACTGCTGGTGACGTTTGCGATAAATTGTGCTGATTCAGGCTGTAAAAGGAGAGCGCTGTGGTGACGGCCATACGTCCGCACAGAGGAATAACTGTAAAAGTCATGAGGGAACGTCAGTGCCCACTACAGACCACGCCCGGGTGGGTGGAGTTCACTGTAAAAGTGGGAGAATATCCGTCCCCCTGAAGCAGCACGGAGCATTCCCTCATCAGAGTTACCTCACATGCTACATACAGGCATGCACACATGTGTACACACACACACACACACACACACACACACACACACACACACACACACACACACACACACACACACGCATGCTGCACGGTTTCATGCCCACATACCGATTCATTAATACATAAACATGCATGCACAAGCGCACATTCTCTTACGTGGTCATGCCACACACTTGCACATGCCAACACACCCAGCGCGCAGAGGAGTGGTGTTTTAATGCTCAGCTGCAGAACCCATGGCTGTCCGGTTTTAGAGGACTGTAGTTCAGCAGAATCTAAAGCGCCTCTGAATCTGGAGTATCCACAGGGCTCTGCAATGTAAGACCAATCTCCCAGCAGCCAATCAAAAAAGTGCTCCAGTATATTTTACTTTACATCATTGTGCGGTGGGTTAATGTGCACCATTTGCATGGGAGTAGTAAGGCTTAAGTCCTGGGTTTTTTTGTCATTTGGCTTTTCATTATCCAGCGGTGCCGTGTGGGCGTGTATTAACATTCATTTACATTTTTCTTCACATAATTTAACAGAATCACAAGCAGGTCCTCCCTCTTTGGGATGAAAACACTGCTTTTATAAGGACATAAATGATCCAATTGGCAGATAATGGAACAATGAAACCAAACTCGCTCCACAACCACAGTTTAGAGTCACAAAATGATCGAAAATTAGCTGGAATTTGCTGCAGCCTTGAGTTCATAAGTGTTTGATATCAGCACCTTGACTGTAAAGGTCCTATGAAATTTCTTTGCTTCAGGGACAAGGGAAAGAAGCCGCCAGCAGCGGAACGGTGTGCCTCATCACGTGTGTGTGTGTGTGTGTGTGTGTGGGGGGGGGGGCTTTCGGGTAGATTGTGTTTTTTTTTTTTTTTTAGTGCTGCGTCTGTAAAAATTCTGTTCTTAAAGCTGTGATGTAGGGGAAGCATGATGTGTAAAACGTGCGGAATTGGATGTCATGGACCTGTTTTTATTTATTTATTTGATATATTTTTTATGGCTCCTACTGGGCGAAACGGTTTTCAAATAATTAATTCATTTTCCTGATTTCTGTGTCCACCCTGAGCACCCAGTTATGACTTTGATTTTTTCAAGGTTATTATTCTCAGTGGATTTCTGCATGGACTGTAGTATTCATCATTGTTGGACCTTTGGAAATGGGCACAGCTCATGAACTTTAGGATGCTGGTGTTTTCACAACAGCTCTGAAAGGTTTAAATCCGATGACTAAACAATTTCAATTATGCATGTTTGGCTGAAACGACAGTTTCTTCATTTTAATCCATGTGGAAATCGCTAATGACTCCAAACTTTTTAGCGATGCCATTCATCTCCAGCATACGTCGCTTCGCAATATATGTTTCTGTGAAGAGTTCAGAAGGGAGTCTTCAATTGTTTTGAAAAGCCCTCATCTTCACTCATGTCATGCGGCATAAACGAGGCACACACCCGGTCACCATTACTTTGTGAGCAGTGACAAAGTTAATTTCACTGGATTAATTGATCGGTTGGCTGGCTGTCGGACCACAGGGTCTAATTTTCTCCCCGGTTTGACGGTCTGTGGCAGCCTTCATTACAGAAGAATAATAGGCTCTATCATTAACACTGAGATGTGAGAGATAGCAACTGTCCAATTATACTGGGATTTCCTGCACACAGCATTGGCTGCATGCCTGAAGTACTTCAGCTGCATGGCGAGAAATGGCTTTCAAACCAAGAGCTTTAAACAATAACTATGAGGCTGAAGATGTGAGCATCTGCTAATGAATAATAACCTTCTGCAAAGAATTCCCGGCTAAATCTGTCATTTGGAATTTATCACTTTGGGAATTCTTATGGATTTTGATTGGTAGTCAGTGTTATCATTCACACAGCTGGAATCTGAGTGATAAACTTAAACTTAATCATGATCAGTGGTTTGCTGCTGCAGGTGTCAAATTAAGTGCGGCCATAGTTTATTTCTGCCAATGAACGGTCAGCTGATTTCACAAATTAGTTCACCTAAGTGGAGGATTGCCTTCATTAGGAAATCCAGATGAGGAAAAAAATACAGAAATATTAAAGATCTGCACAGTTATCGTAGTTTTTTTTTTTTTTTTTGGGTGTGTGGAAGCTTGGTCCATCTCCCAACTGGTGTGCCGTGTGCCACAGAGGATTTTTGAGAGAAACCAGAATGTGTTTTTTTTGAAGTGGGTTCCAATCTAAGATAATATCAGCCTTCGATGAAGAACACGCTTTCAAATGCTGTGAAACTGTTCTTCCAGCGGAGCGTTCCCCTCTCCTGACGCAAACCATGTCGCTCGCGATCGAGCTATGTTATCATCGAGGCTGTCTACCTCAAAGTTCTTCCGTTAGCTTTCATCGCTAACTGCTTTTGAAAAGGCCGGTGTTTCCAAGTAAGGCACTGAATCTTTTATTTATCCCTTTTGCTGGCTGAAAGTGTGAGTGAGGTGTGTTTGTCAATGATTGGTTTGATGGGAATTGTTCTTTGTGAAGAACAGGCCTCAACAGTCCTGTGCTTAGAGCCTCTAGATGGCCACTCAAAACAAAACACTGACTGACTACAGGAAATATCCACTACAGAAAATCATGAAGTGGAATCGCCTCAGCGATACAGGTCTGTTGTGCAGGCACTCCTCTTACATTATCCATCTGCAAAGAACACACCTTCTATTTGTTTTATCTTGTCTATTTTGTTTTTCCTTTTTATGAAATTGTCTAAATAATATAGAACCTTGACGGCACCAGAATTTAGGAATGTAAGATATAAAAAACCTGTAGCAGAAAGCGGGGGGGATGAAGTTTTGACCAAAAGATGGTGCCCATTGTGAAGTTCTCTCTGATTTAAACGGAGTCACCCTTCACTGTATTTTTAAAGTGCTTCAGTATATTGTTTGTGTCGTGACACTCAGAAATGCACTGTGAAATCGACTCAAAAACTAGATATATATTTTAATACTGTTCAAGTGCCCCATTAGACCCCCATCAACTGATGTTGACCAATTATTGTTGAATGAACACCTTTGCTGACTGTACACAATGCCCTCTGAGGCCTGACAAAGATATTAGGCTTCCCTCTAACCCTAGAACTTCATATTTTGAGTTATTTATCTGTCGTGTGTGGTGGACATCCGGAAAACACGCCTTGTACGCTCCATTCGTGAGGTGCAGTTACTTTAGTCCATCCATACCTGAGTATATGTCCTACAGTCCCCCCCGTGCAGCTTAAATAATCAACAATGACAATGAGCTCTATCTCTCTCTCGCTCTGCGTGTAGCGTTTAGTTGGGGATTCATTTCTGTTTGGTTTTCCAAGGTTTCTAGTGTCTTATTGGTTTTGCACAAAAGGGAGTTTTACAATCAAATCTCTCCTCTTCTTCTCTATCTCTCCTTCATGCTCTATCGCTCATGCTGTGTTCCCAAATAATAACGATTTGGTTCAAAATTGCGGCACAAAAATGCGTACACTGTGGGAACAATGCAGTGGTGCGAAGCTCATAAACTTCTTTCTCATCACCCCGCTGACACGCTGATTCTCCATCTCAAACAGCACCTTATGTTCCCCAGAGAAAGGCACAGAGGTCACGACCCCAGATCCTGCTTACATCATGTGGTGCTTGGGAGGAATTGGTGGACAGTCTCATCACTGTGGCTGTTAAACACACACACACACACACTCACACACTGTCTCCCTCTAATTTACTGTGGGCTCCGACTCTCGAAAATAACCCACCCATGCCTTCCTTTATTAACTCCTTTTGAGTCTCCAGACTGTGCACTGTCCCTGACCCCCCCCCCAGTCTGGGAGGGGAAAGATGATTATTTTCAAAAACAGGGGACCTGGGGGGGAGGGTGTTGCCAGATTAAAACTTTGCTTTTCAGCCTGAATAAAGTTTCTTTTATACGGCAAATCCCTGACCCGAATCAGATGCCCTCGACTCATCTCACTCACTCGTCTGATTAGATGTTGGATCTCAGCTTATTTCTGACGGGTATTTGCCCTTGGCGAAAAAAACACTTAAACACACGAGGTGAAAAGTCCATTTCAGAGCAGCGTAACACAGCGATGATTACAAGAGGCGGGGAAAAAACTTTTGTTCCTCCTTTAAATCTCTTGATCCAATTCCAAGTTGCACCATTATTTTTTTGTAAAATATCCCTCTCACAAAAGCTGAATTGTTCCGCTCCCACATTAATAAAGCAGCGCTGACCTTCTCTGCACACACCTCGGCGTGATGGGAATGCGTACGGGATACGCTCGCGAGTACGGCTCCCCTCCTCCTGTTCCCACGCTTCGCCTGCCCTCCGTCCATCCCTCCCTCCCTCTTTATTTCCCTCTCTTCATCCCTCCCTCACCTGACCCTCCCTCGTTACCTCCCTCTCATCTCTGTCCCTCTCCGCCGATCATCCCTCCACCAGACCACCTCTCGTTTTTCGCATTTTTTACACTAGTTATGAGTGAAATTACTTAGGCAGCCATTTCGGTGAGAGGTGTTTCTCTCTGCTGTTAGGGGTGGGGGGGGGGGTGTTTCTCCCCCTGTGGAGTTTATTGCTGTTTTTGACTCATTTGTTATTTTAAGGGCTTTCGGCTGGTGTGTTTTTTCCTCTCTGTTAGTCAGTGATGACCCGTCGGTAAAAAGCGTTGTGCCCCTCAGCTGAATTGTATTAAAGATGAATTTCCCAAATTATGGAAAATGCTTCCTTTTTTTCTTTTTTTTAATTGTACGGTGAACTCCGCACTAACAGCCATCAGAGAGGCCTAACTTTAAAGACTCCCACCCCCACAACTTATCAGAGATGCGTGATTTGAATTTCCTGCTATTATCTACATCACAGAGCAGCTCTGCATAGTTCACACCTACAGCTGTATCTGTGGCCCGGCTACCGTCCACGGCCTTTAACCCTTTGAGCGCCAAATACATTTTCAAGGAATTAAAAATGTAGTTATTCTGAGTTGTTGAAAACCTATCACGTCAACTCCCTTGCGGGGCTCTTTTAAACAAGTTGCAACATGATAGGTTTTCAACAGCATCTGGTTTTGACATCTCACACCATTGAGCAACTATAGTTGCCTACGGCGCTCAAAGGGTTAAACATCTCTCTCTCTCCCTCAGATCTAATGTTAGGCTCTGCTGCATACAGCTCTGTTCACCAACAAATCAAGGCAAAATCTATTATTTGGGGAGGTGGGGCGCGGTGGTGCAGTGGAATGCTCTGTTGCCTCAGCAAGAAGGTTGCGGGTTCGGATCCAGCTTGGCCCCATGTTTCATGTTTGCTGTGGTTTCCTCATAGCTTTCCGGTTTTCTCCCACAATCTACACACGCATGCACGTCAGGCTAACTGGAGACACAAAAGTATGCGTGCGTGTGTGTGTGTGTGTGTGTGTGTGAGGCTTGCAATAGATTAGTGAGCTGCCCAAGGTGTTGCCTGCCGTTTGCCCACAGTCCGCTGGGATAGACTTCACTTCTCTGTGACCCTCGTGAGGAATAGCCGGTATAGATCATGGATGGATGGATTTTAACCTGAATATTAACACACATACATTATTGAATAAAGACAAATGAAATACTGTGTGCAGCTTGCTGGTGAGTGATGGGAGCTCGGCAGATGAATAGATTAATAGATTTTCTCTTTGAACTTCAAATTGTTAAACGGAATATTTTTTTCCCAATCGTTTCTTCCACGGACATGAAAGGCCTTCGCTATCCTCTGTGAGAGTTCGCCAAGTTCATCTTTCAACTGCCGAAGTGAGCGATTGTTATTTCCTGTTTGCCAGTAAAAACTTGCCTTTTTAACTACAGAAGTTCTGATATATATTGGGCTTTCTTTTAAGTAAAATATCCTTTTTCGTAACTGAACAAAACATCCAGGAAATGTCTGTAGCTCGGGGCTATAGCCAGGGATTGATTTATTAAACTGACTCCTGATACCACTGGCTTATTTACAGAGTGAGAAACATCAGTGATCACTTACTCTGGTGAAACGGCTACTCTGTTTTTCAGGGGTACTGACTACAGAGCACGTAATGCAAAAAAATTTGGCTAAACACAGTGTAGAATCTGAATATTTGGTTGATTTAGCTCACAACAGATTTGTCAAATGTCAAAAATAATATTGTTGGAACACATGCTCATTACGCGTGTAGAATCTGAATGTTTGGTTGATTTGGCTCGATTCAGACCCAGCAGTAAAACTTTTATGGTCCTGCAGCCTGGCTGTGGGGCAGCATCTCAGGTTCTGCTCAGCAGGAGGCCGGAGCCACAAAGTTCTGCAGCTGCCCAAGTCTCCTCTGAAAGTTATATCTCTGTCCCCACTGAAGTTAAAGTCCAGTTACATTAATCTGTTTAAAACAATCTAAATCTCTGAGAAATTCATAATATGTTTATGTTCAATATCCTGTGAAGAAATCATTGATATATTCATATAACACAATAGACTATATAATACTCCATCTTAAGGCTTTTCCATGACAACTGCATCATATTAGCACATGTTCCTATCATGTTTGGTCTTGTCATTCTCGGGGGAATCCAAGGAGTTGAAAGGAGCGTGTGTCATTTCCCTTGAAATTATGTTTCATTCTCTTTGTGGGAAACTCCTGAAAAATTGGTTAGATTTTACGCGAACAATTACCCAAGTCTCCTCTCTCTGCTAGGAAGTTTATTACACCCCGAATGGGAGCAAAACTCAGATTCGGCCCTCCCTTCCTCCGCCTTGATCGGAGGTGTGGTTTTGAGTGCTTAAAGGCAAGAGATTCTAACCGGAAGGCTTCTTTTTTTTTTTTTTTCAAG
Source organism: Gymnothorax reevesii (assembly GCA_029721435.1). Taxonomy (NCBI): domain Eukaryota; kingdom Metazoa; phylum Chordata; class Actinopteri; order Anguilliformes; family Muraenidae; genus Gymnothorax; species Gymnothorax reevesii. The sequence goes on from CM056590.1 coordinate 52,369,017, forward strand.
ATCTTGCGCGTGAAAGGTGTGTTAGGGAGAATCACATGCCGCCTCGCTCCGCTCACCTGGGTCTGTGCCTAAGTAGATCTAGGTAGGCGGAGAGGGATGGCATCAGAGTTCTTCCCGGCCACGTGGTGCGGTCTCACTCCGCGTGGCCTCCATCTTTTCCAGGTATGAATTTATTCTCTTTCTAATTTGTGTGTAACTGATAATCGGCTTAACGTTGATTTGTTTGATCCAAGTTTGTGCCTACCTGGTAATTAAATTATTGTTTTTCCTTACAGCTTGCGTGGTCTCCATGACTCTTAACACTCGTACATTCTTTCTAGCCTTGTGACGACCGGTACTTAGGGGGCGGTCCCTTACCATTCCAGACCAGCTGATATGTAGGTAGCAGTTAGTTTTAAGTTGGATTGGAAATTCCGTTCTACCCCTTAAGTGTTTATGTATTACAGGTCCTGGGGATTTGGCCCTCAAAGGTACCCCTGGGCTTAAGCCAGTACCCGGGCGATCCCCTTAAGGGGCCTTTTGGAGTACATAAACCTGGGTTCGTGATGTGTTTATGCTTAGTGCTACTTTGTTTATGCCTAGATGCTGCGATCATAGTAATTTCCTCCATCCTCAAAAACTTCCACCGAACTTAAGATCTGGCAGTGACGGTTTTTAACCTTGGGGGCGTTTTGCTGAGCGACAATGGCTTTCGCAGACGAATCTCTGATGGCGTAACTGCCTTGAGATTCACGCATGCTGTCCCCAAACTATCAATTCTAATTCTAATTTGGAGTCAGATATTTAACGAGGGTATAACTAAATTTGCTTTTCTAAATATTGATTGCTACCGCTGTGTTTTTTATGCCCCGTCTTTGGACGGAGAGAAATATCTATTATATTATGATTCACACCAGCCTGGAAGTTGCTCAAATTAATGCCAGCCAAAAAGAACTCGTGAAACCTTCAGCCCTCTGCAATGTCCGTCCTTGGTATCGTTTAGTGGGGTTTTTACAACAGCAAAGAATAAGACCATGATTAACTTCAGCATTGCTCAAGATGGTGCTGGTGATGACCGATTTTAAGTGGATGCATCACCTGGAGTTGGATCAACTTCAATCCTCACTCATGGCAAAAAACTAATACAATCCTGTCTATTTGCTAATTAACTACAAAGCCTGCTGATTGAATTCCAGGCTAATGTCTTCTGGGAAACTACCTGAGTCAGAATGTGGTTGGAGCTTATTAGAAAGGTTTTCAATTTCAAGAAATATTTTCATTGGCTGCCGGCGCCATTTTAGGGAACATAAAAAGATCTGGATACAGCCTATGGCTGACTGGTCAGCTCATGTTTGTCTGGGACACGTAGGGTTGTATTTTCAAATCCAACTTTAGTCGCGATAAGATTGATACAACTGTTGGGCCCTTGAACAAGGCCCTTAACCCACACTGCACCAGGGGATCAGTTACTGCTTAGCCTAATGTACTGTGAGTCGCTGTGGTTGAGTGTGAGAAGAAATGATTGTGATGTAATGAAGTAGACGGTTTAAGCAATAAAATCATGCTTGAAATCCAAGCTTACATGGATAAATTCTGGACAATGTGTTAGCAGAATTTGGTGGGTCGGTTGGTTTAATTGCAAGCGAACACAACAGCCCAAGCTGCAGTATTGTAAGAATAAAACCAATAATAATTCAGGCTTTTTAGAATTTTCTGGCTGTTTCTGAATCTGAAATATTCATTAACACACCCTGGATCTTCAGCGCAAAACACTTCCACTGAGGAGAGTGTTGTTTCGCCACCACAGGGAATCTTTTCTAATCGGGCTCCTGGAACGCTCTGCACATGCAGGAGATCGTCCCACTCCAAAGGATTACAGCTCACCGCCTGCCCGAGACTCTGCTCGCGACAACTCCTGCCCAGCCGCTGTGTGTCTCTTTGGTTTTTTCGTTTGGTTTTATTTTTCTCTTTTGATAAGGAGCCAATTATTTCTGAGATGAAAAGAAAATTGCTAAGAACTATTTTATTTATTTAAAATAAAATTTGCAGCTGCACTGAAAATGGCGTCAACCTGCACTGTGATCATTTTTGTGCCCCGCTGCAGTAGCGGGAGCGAGCGGAGCGAGGGACATAGTATTCAGCTCTGTCCGTCCGTCCATCACGTCCCATATGTTGTGAACGCGATATCTCAAGAACGGTTTGACTGATTTTAATCATCTTTGGCTTCAACATGTCTTGGTGTGATACGCCGACCCCAGTCGATTTCCGTGACCTGGCGGGGGACATGGCCACGTTTGGTGGCAACACTTGTTCTTTCCTGCATTTTCACTGTTAGAAATTTGCAATCATTATTTATAGAGCTCATTTATTTTTATACCATTTAAACTGTGTTGCACTGGTCACAAGCAATGAGAATGAACACTCTCGCACTGAACATGAGCTATGGTAGTGTGCAGTGTCCTCGAATACCTAAAATCACTGAATAGCAGGGATGGAAAGATTCATTTTTACAACTCTATTTGCTTTAGAGCACGCGTTGTGTGTGTGTGTGTGTGTGGGGGTGTGATGTAAAAGGTAGTCACCATAGGATGGAGAGGTGCCTAATAGCATTATAAACCCACAATGCCATCCTTCAATGAAGCCAGTCAGCCGGGAGAGATTCTGGGGGGCTCTTAAACTTTATCTCCAATTCAGGGACCCCCTCTTTCCTGTCTGACTGACACAGCTACGTGGGTGGTACATTATAAACAGCACCTGATGTACGTGACTGACCTGTGTGATCTATCGGAGGGATATTAACAAACTCAGGATAAATATTCATAGGGCTCCCTGTGAGTGAGCGATGGGCCTATCGCATGGACTGAAGAGCTCCTGCTGAAACAGAAGCACACTTCATAGGCTCTCCGTGTGCTCCTGCGTGAGCATTCACTCATAAATTAGCTCATGTGTTCAACAATGTTCGTTTTAAAATGGCTCTCTTTCTCTTGTATTATAAATGTAACTTTTTAAAATCTTTTGCCTGTTGATGCTGACAGATCCAAGTCTGTGGAAATGGCTCTGTGGAATTTCAATAAGGTTCCCTAAGAGCGAAAATATTTCCTTGTCCCCTGTAAAGTAGTTCTGAGCTGCAGTTTAAGACCTGTAAGCAGAGGTGGACAATCCAGCTCCAGAAAGTAAAAGTCCTTCCCAGTATTTTTGCTGCAGGGGCCTGGGTCTAATACTTGCAGCAACCCTTCAGCCCAGAGTTTGAACTAACTAGGAAAATCAGCTGCCTGAGCTCATGGCTGGAGGTAAAACACGGCCGGACTTTCACTTTCTGACCCCTGGAATGTCCACCTCTGCCTGTAAGCCCTGGATACCAGAGAGGTGGACCAGAAACAGACTGATTCTAGCACTGCATATTTTTTATGGTTGTGCGTGGGCAGGCATGGGCTCTGCGACCTGCTGTGTTTTTCTTTTTTTTTTTTCTGTGCAGGTATTCAGAGGAAATGTTCACCTGACATGGCGTACTGCTGATTCGATAAGGCTGACCAGTTCCTCCGGTGGGGTTCATGACCAACCTACTGATGCCATTTCCCATGGCGACTACACCGGGTCTTCAACCACCCAGCAGTGTACATCTGGCCAAATCTCCCATCCATCCATCTATCCATCCATCCATGATTTTAACCACTTAGGGTCACAGGGGGGCTGAAGTACATCCCAGAATCCAGTGGGCCAGGGGAAGATGTTCTGTCAATAGTTCTGAGTCTTCCGTTAGCCTGAGATGAGTGTCTTTGGACTGTGGGAAGAAACGGGAGTGCTTTGGGGGGGGGGGGGATCTCGCATGCACACAGGAAGACCATCCGAACTCCACAGAAAGGCCCCAGGCCGGATTCAAACCCACAACCTTCCTACTGCGAGGCAGCTCCACCACTGACTGCACCACCTTGGTGCCCACATTATGTTCTGGTGGGTTAGCGTGGCTCACAGGAGGAAACACTATCGCTGCGTGAGACTGAACGGTAACTGGTATCTGGGACTTGAGCCTAAACAGCTGCGGATGACTGACGGAGAGAGAGTCCCTTCGGCTATGACCTGATGGAGAGGCTATTGTGCCCACATCCTGCGGTGCGAAAAATAAGAAACTTGTTCATAAATCCCATGGGACACTCTGCTTCGAGGTGCTTATCAGCTCAGGCCAGAGGGCAAGGACCAGGAAGTGATGTCATTCTGACAATGTTCAGATAAGGCTTGTATTGGATTCCTGGCAGCGTACGTGTGTGCAGGCATAAACACACTTCATGTATATGTAAACAAACACTATTGTGATCACATGCACAAACTCTCACACCCCACACAACATCTTTTCACTGCCTCTTTACATGTGTACACACACGCACACACACTCCAGTGCGCACATACTCAGATTTATGATCACTACATCAGTGAATAGCAACCAGCGTAGTGCAGACAGACTGAGGAAAAAAAAGCCAGCTTTTAACATGCAGCGCTGTAGCAAATCTCAACCCACAGGAAAAATTACATGCAGTTAAATTGCCCTAAACTTACCTATTCTTCCCTATACTTGGGACTTTTTTCATTTACTTTCTATCCATTCGTTCTTCAATAACTGATAACAAGCAGCGATTCTAAAGGGTGGAGGGGGGGGGGCATTATAACAAGAGCCAAATCCCATCAGCTATCAATATTACCTTTATTTATAAGTAGGCGAACTGAAGTGTTCGGGAAAGGCCTCTTTAATTGCGGTTTCAGATGAATAAGTGTTTGCCTCACTTATGATTTCTCCGGGCACTCGCCCCCACACTACTCATTCTCAGGTAATGGTGCGCTAACATACTGTCACCTCACAGAAAGCAGCTTATGCATCCAAATCCAGTCTGGGGCTTTTGTGAAGATGGCTGTGTTCTCCCCAGGTTTGCACAAGTTTCCTGTTTTCCCAGGTTCCTTCCAGAATACTTAAACCCCCAGCCTGCAGGGGGCTCTAAATCGCCCATATGTTATGAGTGTGTGTGTGAGAGTGCATGATGTGTGATCCTCGCGATGGAATGGGTGTGTCCCTGCCTCTCGCCCATTGCCATGCCCCAGTGCATGCTGGGACAGACTCCAGTCCCCAGCTGATCTGACCAGGACTGGGTAAGCATGGGAACAGATGGGCGGTCTGATGTTCACAATGAACCGGCTGCCCCTCCAATCAGCTGTGGCCGGTGCGGGTCGTGCAGTCTTGTGTTCACACTCAATATGAACCCCTGGAGCCTCAGTTTCTGAGGTCAGGAAATCAAGTTTTAAACGGTCAGCCCTACGTGCTTTAACAGGAATTAGATCTATAAGTATAACCCCTCAATCACATACTGTACAATATAGCATCGAAGGTCACATGAACATCACTCCACATTTCCACATTTTCCACATGTTCAAGTCTATGGATTTGTGTTGAGGACACGGCAATCGTCCGATTTGCTTACAGGAAATAAATTAAATGGCATTGAGAGAATTTTTTATTTCAATCAGCCAACTAATTTGGAAACCGTTAATTTCAGTGTGAATAAATAGACACCTATCGATCATTATTATCAAGATCTGACACCGACACATCCTGCAGTCTCCTGCGCTCGAGGAGAAGAGTGATGCAGTATCCGCCCCTCCAACTAGGGAGCAATACATGGCCCGCAGGTGGATGCTGAGGTGGTGGTGGGATGTTAACTAGCAGCAGCAGAGAGTGATGGAGTCCCGCAGCAGGCAGGGGCGGATCTGCCATAGAACAGCAGGAAAGCAACTCACCCACCTCAGAGGGCAGAACAGAACATGCATGGGAGTGTCTGAGACTGGGGGCGTGTCTTTAGCTAACGAGTTCCGCATGCTGTACCCCATTCATTAACAATGAACCTCTTTCAGTAATGTGGCTGGTGTTACTCTAGTAAGGCAATAGATACAGTTTTTTGGTCCGGTTTCAGGAATCAACTTTTATCTTATATACACAAGGTTTACACAGGCTCTGTTCCATTTGTGTGTTTAGTATTAATCATTCTGTTGTCTCCATGATTTGAACACCTATTGATCTGTGAATGTTTGCGCAAAGTTAAGCATCAGCCATATGGTTCTTGATCATTTTCAGAAAGCAAAGCAGGATTTGCATCTACTGTTTTTTTTTTTTTTTTATCCTTCAAACTGGGTGATAATGAGTGAAAATGTTTCTCCTCTTTCTCTCATAATTGGATGACAGACTGAGGGGGAAAAAAATATTGTTTTCTTTTAACCTTGTGATAATGTGCCCCCACTGTGTTGTGCGATTGAATTTTTCGGAGCCCACTTATCAAGTTATTGCGAGGTTTTACAGGGGTAATAACCTAGAGCTTGTATCATAGGTCATAATTTATTTTCACTTTTCCGTTCGAAAGCATTTACTGCAGTGTGTTGTTCATGACTTGATCATGTGGGTAATAAAAATAAAAATCTCAGCGGGGTCTCGGCGCTAACTGCGAGGGCTGTCTTTAGATTTACTGAACTGCAGTCTTCAAAGATGCGCGTGTCCCCTGGAGATGAAGACTGCACTTTAAAGTGCAATAATAGCACATGAAAGGAGAATCTTCTGTCATCTTTAATGATCTCTCTTCTTTCTTTTTCTTTTTCTCTCAGCGGTGTCAGAACCCAGGGCCGAGCGATAGACCGCGCTTTCTGCCTGAAGAGTCCGTTACCGCCACCTGAGCACAGGCTCATCTTAAAACCGTTTATTCTGTCAGTCCTGCACGCTTCTGAGCAGCGGTGGGTTTGTCGTTTGAATCAGGGCTGAGGTCACCGTGGGCCATTTCTATTGGCAGACCATAACGCTTAAAGACCAGCTGACATCATAATTCACCATATGACAAAATGTTTTTAAAGGCAGTATATGCTCAAAAAAATAAAAAATTCTAACAAAAACCTACTATTTTTTCTGGGCTATTGTCGCCCTGAATATTGTATTGTCATTTGACTTCCCAGCAAACATTTGAAGACCCTGGTGTACTTAAGTATAAATCCCAAAATGTTCATTTTAACCAAAGGTCTGAATATATACTGAGGCATTAAAAACACGTTGTAATTTTTATGGTCTAAGTTGACTATTGAGTTTTTTCTGTTGCTGATTGACACGATGACCGTAAGGTAGGGTAAGATATGGTAAGGTATGGTAAGCATCACAAAATGTCAGGTGTCTGGGTTCGAATCCCTTCTTGGTTTGACCCCTCATTGCGATTATCTGAATACAACAAAATTCCCAGGATCATGGTTGTGAATTACATTCTGTGAAATCGGTTTGCGCACGAAAAGTTCAAGGTTAGGGCCAATAAACACATTAAGAAAGTGACATTATTCCCATTTCAATTGCCACTAACAAAAGAATCTCAGAAAAAATCAAACATTTTGAATGTTGAATGATGGCCAGTCTCAGAGAAAAGATTCTGGACGCATTAATGTCCATTAAATGCCTGTATCCAGACTGCAGGAATGTCATGGAATGACCAGATGTGTCAGCTGTCGTCCCCGACAAAGTGCGTCCATTGTGACGCCACAAAAACGCATTCAATGAATCGTCCTCTGCCATGTCAAATAATGCTTAAGAAAAGCTGAATTCACTGCCAATGTAACGCTAGCGCTAAGGGCAAGTCTCACTACAAAAAGCATAGCTTCTGCAGACCATGTTTGCAACTGCAGAAGAAACCATTTACCACTTCTTAAAACAGTGTATTTCATAATGCATTTTTTAATGCCTCTCCGTATATAATGGGCCACAAAATCTGGTAACTGAAGACCCCACAATGGGTGGTAGAATTCGGAGGCCAAGCGCAACGACCAGAGAAAGTGAGCAACACGGACACAGTACAAACACAGAATAATCCAGACCAAACGAAAGTACTCGCGCTTCCAAAGGATTTATAATAGTCCGAAACACGGAAGCAAAGCGAGACTGAAAAAAGGGAGAAGTGCCAAAAATCAGAAGATAGAAAGTCATACAAAACCTGACTACAGATATCTTTGGATATAGTGCAAAGCTAAAAACAGACACTCTAGAGAAGGAGGCGTGCCATACTTCCTGCTTATGTCTGGGAAGGCGCCACCCCAGCTTAATCATCCAGCTGGGTAAATTATCCAATAGCCAAGGGATTCGATATCGTCCCGGGACGAGAGCCGCGAAGAAAAGTCCAAACCACACACACACCTCACAGACCATGGCAACCCAGTGCTGAAAGTAGTTCAGTCACAAAATGTCCCTTTTGAAAAAAGTGAGAAGATTGACCTGAGTAACTATAAAAGTTGTTTTCCCATCCATGTTCATGTCATCATGAGTGAAAATGTGACTCCGTACTTTCACCACTGGGCTCTTCAGTTTCACTTTTAATGTAAAATATACATTGTTAAAAAAAATTACACCCATAAATTGTCCATTTAGTCTAATCATCATGAATTTGTGAGTTCACCGTCATTCACAGCCCACCCACAGTGTCACATGACCTGGAGAGGTGAATTTATAAACACGTACAACAACCACCTTTTCTGAGAGTTTAGTCTTCGAGCATTATCCCTGACATTCGGTTAAGATTAATCAGATGATGGTTTTTGAAGTTCAACTAAAGCTTTTTTTATTTGTTACAAATTTAACAGGAAGAGCTTAAATCCTACTTTTCCAGTGCCTCAGATCAATTGTACATTTGTATTTCGGAACGGCTTGAAACAATCTTTCCTAATGTGAAAACACACATTCACGTGAAATTTAATTTTTTTAAGCCAAATCCACGAAAAACAAACCCTAACTGGATTCAAACCCACAACCTTATGAGGCGACAGTCAGACTTACTCCGCCATCAGGAATCAATAAGACAAAAAATTCAGCTACGGATTGAATGCTGTTTAATCTACTATGTGTTTTCCTGACGCAGTGAGGCGAGAACTTGGGGAAAAGAGTGATGCATGACCCCTACAGACATTTCGGAGGTTTGTCCAATAAAAGGAGCCAGTACACATCTATAAACACCATATCTTCAAGTTAGAGTTGAGGATAAGGAATTTTTTTGCTTTCCTACCTTTTCCAGAATAATTTTTAATGCCTCAGTTGTTACATGAGCCTCTCAGGTTTAACTCGCATTGATGATAACATCGAGACCTGATGTTCCAGCGGGCGAACCGCAAATGCAATGGCGAACATGAACTCGAAGTGGGGGTAGACCGATATCTTGAGAGATGCCGTAGTTTTTAAGAATTATATCCGTTCAGACGTGGCATGCCATCTGGCTAACTAAGATAGCAGAAAATCTCTTCTAGAGCCGGCGGCTAAATCATAGAAACAAAGAGATAAGAATGGATCCCATGATTTATGAGGAAAGTATTATCCTTTTATTTATTTATTTTTAAATGTCACAGGGGACTTTCTTAGATGATACTCTTAAACAACAGGGCAGAGCGCACAGTGACTTGTTCAGGAGTTTTGTCATCAACTTTCTGGTGGTAAAGTGGACTGAAATGCAGTATTGTATTTTACACAATGCAAAATTCTTCACTGCTCATAAAGTTAATCAGCTTCCCTGATGTCTACCCTGCTAAGCTTATTCATGCGGAGAGCAAAGACTACTGATTAAGTTTCAACCTTTAAAAATGCATTTAAAATCCCCTTCATCAACACAGATGCTGTTTCCTCTGATGTTCCGATGTGAAAATTTTCCATTTTCTGCCATTTTTGAAATCCTTCATTGGTACGGGAAAAGCTCATGCTTGGATTACAATCACAGTTTTAAGCCAGGAAATCCCACATTATTCTTTTTCTTTGTCTCCATGTGCTCAGCAACAGGACTTGGGCCCCAGAAGTTTGGTGGCACAAGTCCTAATGCTGCAAAAATAAAATGTATGCAGCCGTGTGGCCCTTAAGAAAGACGCCTAATCTTACTTGGGGAGTTGCTATTCTGGTGTAGTCAACTGGTAGTAGCAGTTTTTTGTGGAAAAGTGAAATGCACACAGATGAAATAATGTCTCTTCAAAGTCATTTTTTTTTTAAATGGACATGGATCCATAGGGGATCAACGCATACATAATGGAGCCTTTATCCTCCAAATCATGTGGAAAGGGCTATGCTCATTTCAAAAGCCCTTGATAATTTATTTAGAATTTCATGAGGAGCAGTCATTTCACCTGTCGGAATGATGTGGCGCATCACACAGAACAACGCGCCGATAGTCTCTCTGGGCCATAAATGTAAACAATTTTAGTGTGTCACTCGTGATTGCATCGATTTTCAAACGTTGGGAAATTAACAAAGCTGTTTGCGGTTGCTGCTTCATGTTAAAGTTTCAAATCAGCTGAAAAGGATAAAAATAGGATCCAAATTCTATTTGACTGAGATGACAGAAGGCAGAAACTCTGAGTTTATTTCTAAGTGTGAGTATGTATGTATCCGTGTTTATTTGAAGTCATGTGAGCATGCAGAACAGCAAGCAACAACAAGCGTCCAAAAAACCGTAGCGGCAGGCTAGCACAACGACTGGCTGTGCTATTGTGTCCCAACAATGGCTGACAAACTGGGCCAGAGTTTCAAAAGCAGGAAGTAGCCCACAGCTGAAGCCCAGCTTCCCCTGCTTTGCCCTCAGTGTTGGGTCATTACTCATGAGGAGGCACCCACAGTCAAGACCTCAGGCAGCTTTGCTGCGCGACTAGACTTAAGCTCAAATAGTTCTTCTTTGATTCAAATTTTTCAGCAATTTCAAGCTCTCTGGTGCATTTGAGTGATCGTTGCGGGGTGTTGCAATTTGCCAGGCAGACGTAATCAAACGTGGAACATGACTAGAGACTATAACAAATATTGAATAAACCCAGGTCTGATCCATTGATGCATTTGCCTACAGAAGGACACGATGGACAATGTGACCTCGTCGATTGAGTTGTCTCATGATTTATTTCTGGCGTAAACATGACTAACACATTTTTAAGATGGGAAAGAAGTAATTCGAAGAGTTCAAAAAGCAAAAATATTCCACAGGCCAAAGTAACCAAGACATCACCAGCAGGTGTCCATGGAATTCTGGGTAATTTCTCGGTTTGGATTTTTTTGAAACTCTGGAACAAAATGGCATAATCTCTTAGACCACACTTTAAGTCCGGGACGCCTGACGTAAGCGAAGATGCTCCTCTCTCTAACTCAGACTCTTAGGGCGGAAGGTCAGGGTGACGTGTATCTTCTCTGAAGCCGTTTTCAAATAGCATGCGCATGGCGCAGATCTCGGCCACCGCAGCCATTCATTGTCTATGTAATCACTTGGCGCGAGGGCGCACCATTCTGCGCCGAGGAGGGCGCAGCGAGAGGGTGGCACCGCCGCTGGATGGGACGCTGCGCCCAAGTTCAAAATATTGAACTTGGGCGCAGTGCCCACCTCGGCGCGTCCAATAGGAGAGAATATTGGAATCAGAAAAAAATTGGGGGATTTTGTTAGAAAGGGAGGGCAAATATGGGGGAGAGCATCATTGTGGCGGTCTCTCTGCATGCAGATTTGTGGGACACGAGACTCAGTGTATACCGGGATCTCGTTAAAAAAAGCCCAGGCATGGAGAAAGATCCCACAATTTGGGAATACCAGGTGTGGTTAAAAACCGGCAGAGATATCGTTAACCTCGTAGCATAATTGGCTCCTAGGGCCGTCCGCACCGAGAAAGAACTCACACGACTCACCTCACTTATGTAAATGCTGATTTAGCTACTTTGATTAGTTCACATTGGTTGTACTTTCTCTTCAGCGAACCCATTTTTGCTTCGTTGGAAAATTGACGTTGACCTAGCTTCATGGCTATTATTCAGCGAGTACATCTGACGAGTTAACGTAATACAAGGTATCCTTTTGGACTTAGATTAATGTTATGTAATGAGTTTCTCTGCGATGTTATCTGCCATGTTGAAGTGAAGCCCTATAAATTCCGACAGATTTGATGGGCGGTAAATTTTTCCATCGTTCGTAAAATTGCTCTGAAAGTGATCACAGCGATATCGTTTGCCATTATTGTTTCCGTTATTGTTGTGGTGTGGACTTCTCCATCTACATGAGTTGGAACGATTTTTAAAACTATCTTTATTGTTATCGTTGTAGTTATCTTTCTTGATCGGTCGCATAGCAAACAGCGCCACATGCCTGCACAACGCGCATGCGTGCGCCCTACTCGGTTCCATCTCTGCACGGTCCAAACCGCGTGCTATGTGAAATCGTCTGCGCCGTACCCAGCGCAGAGCGCCGTCCAAACCGCGTGCTATGTGAAAACGGCTTGAGTGGTGTTCCTTATGCAGACCATTTGTTTAAGGGCTGAGTCATCTGCACGTTTGTGATTAGTCACCACAGTCCTGTGCTAATGCCCCCCAATCGGCTGAGTAATTCTACATGAAGGAAAGCAACAAACTGATCAGCAAGACCAATGGGGTCACGCTGTCTCGAGTGTTCGGGAGAATTTCCCTCATTTGAGAGAATGGTCACCAGGGAGTGCTGCATGGTGAAATACTATGGTGTGGAGCCAACTGAGCAGTCAGAAGTCTGAATTTTACCTCATTGTAATCATTCTGTTGTTCAAGAGGTAAATTAACGGAGCACAGAAATGCAAAACTCATGTATTTCACTGGAAGGGCGAGAGACTTCCATCCCTGCGCGCCCTAGATCTTGAATGGAGATCTCTTCAAATTAACTTCTGTAAAATCTTGCGCACGGGAGAACTCATAACTCAAGATCTGTAAATGCATGTCAGTCTGAGGCCTTGTCCACAGTCCACGTGTGGACCTTCCTGTTGAATTAGCCTGCTTATTGATGCTCAAAGTCCCTGTCGGCCATTAAACACAATGTACAGTGACTGCAAACCGCTCCTGATTCAACCTCGGTTCCATGGTTTTACAGATCACACAATTATTTAACCAATCAGTACATGGGCTGAGACTAATTGCGTAGTTTCTATGCCCACCATGCAGTCTTTGGTCACCCCATATGCCCTGGGTGATGGGTTAGCATTGAGGGTTGAGTTCTGGAAGTGGCTGTCTGGTCTGAGATGCATGGCATCTGACGGAAGGAATCCCTGTAAGAGTGTTTCCCAGCTGCCATGTAAAAACATTGCATCAAAGACTAATACAATTCTACCAGTTATACAAGGGTTTCCTGATTGAAATGATTGCCATTTTGTTTATCTTCCTGACGAGACGCAATTTCAGTCCTCGCAGGGAGAGAATGCCATTAATCAGATTGGCATCATCTCGAGACTAAGAACAATCTGGTGTTTGACTTGGCAGGATTGTAGAATTCAGTAAGTTTAGGGTCAGTGTTTGCTCAGTCACTCTCCTGAGTAGCATAAATATGTTGGTAATGTAATATTTGGACCCTTTTTCTTTTGATTTATAGATTGATAAGCCAGTCTGAACTGCAGATGTCTAAAGTTCGGCTTTTTTGAGCCTGATTTGAAACCGAATACTGTTAACTCTTCCAACAAAAAATTGTCATTTCTCTTAATTATATTATTCTATTTGCCAGGAGACAAATAAGGCGAAATGCAGTGGTACATGCAAGATGTTTTTCACCTGTTTGTATCTAAATTGAAGCTTGTAAAGCAAATATTTGAGTGCAGTTTGGCCTCTGGACAAAAAATAAAAATAAAAAATGCTCGATGTAATTAGTCTGCCGTTTGTGTTTGGTAAGCATTCATAATGGGTTAGTGGACTCTCATCTCATGTTTGGCAAGAACTGAAAAGCAATTTGTCTTAAAAACTGGCAGTCAAACAATACGTGCTGATCATAATAAATGCTAATGCTTTATTCAAGGAACACACTGCATGTGGAATGAATTAATGTTGCCATTAAATATAAATTTGTCCATTATCTACACCCCTTCTTCCTCATTTGGGTTGTGGGGGAGCTGGAGTCTATCCCAGCTGACTCTGGGTGAAAGGCAGGGACCCACCCTGGACAGCTCACCGATCCATCACAGGACACACACACCACTCACACACAGACACACTCATACCTATGGGCAAATTCGTTTCCAATGAACCTGACCTGCACGTCTATGGACTGTGGGAGAGCTTGAGTATCCTGAGGGAAACTCATATGAACATGGGAAGAACATGCAAACTCCACACAGAAAGGCCCCAGGCTGAATTCAAACCCATGACCTACTTGCTGCAAGGCAACAGTGCAACCCTCTGTCCCACTTGTAAATATATCACCTGCATATTAACATACATTTTCAAAACAATCACTCCAGGCTGAAGTGTATATTTTCCACGGTTTATTTATTTTTAACAACATAAAACAAGATACAGAATTTTACTACTTGTTGCCATTTTATTGTCTTAATTCACATAGCCTCTGCAGAACAATGAATTTATGGCATTCTCAGATGTAATGTATTCGTGCTCTGCGAGGTTAATTAACTTGACCTGAACTGGGATGTGCCGTGAGTTAGGGCTCCCAAATGCACGATTTACTGCACTGCTCAGTTTACCACGAGACCTCTTTCCCCAGGCCGTTAGAAAAGATTTGTGCTGACGAGTTTCTCTTCTATATTTCAATAATATTATCATTCTCAAATAATTGTTCATTGTCACTCCTTGCTGCACATTATTTTCCATTTTTACATTTGTTCTATTTCTGTATGATTTAGCAGTATGTGCCCATGTAGATCAATTGCCAGTAAAGCTTACATGAATTGAGATGAACTGATTTATAAACCCAAACTCGGTGGCAGCAAATCACAGTAGCTGTGTTTATAAGACACTATGGCTTTTACAGTTTGAGCCAGACAAGGGGGAAAAAAAACGCCATTTGTCCGCAGACTATGGAATAAAATTCCCCGCTGCAATAACACATGAAGCCTATGGGTGAGCGAGGCGGTGAGCGATGTTTTGCAGTGGAGTTATTCTTTAATTTCCTCTTCAATGTGCGATATGACGGGACGCGTCTTATAGGAAGCAGCTGGGACAATACAGGCCGCGTTCGCTGTGATAACTGGGCCATCTCTTCTCCCGCAGCGACGACCTCCACTGACCCCTACAGACTGTCTGAATCATCCCCCACAGATCCACTCGCCTCCCTCTGACCACGACCTTTCAAACACTGCAATGATCGTCGAATGACTAATGAATGAATGAATGTCACACCGGTGCATAAGAGTCCAGGGAGAAAGGAAAGTGCCTTGGAAAGAATGAATCAGTTCTTCATGAAAATATGCATATACTGTACACACACCCACACTCAACACAAATATACTTGCTGAAAAATGCTGTGTAAACCCTAACAGAGTATATATAGTCTGTGTTGGAGTCAATATATCCTGTATGTGTGTTCATGGAATGCACACACACACGCACGCGCACACACACACACACATGCATGATTGAGTATATTCACAGATGGACATAAACTGTATCTCTGCATTTTGATTCTTTCCATTTCATTTCAACGGAGGTGAATTACGTCAAGTCTTAATTTTTCACAGGCTGTTTGCACATTTCCGCACAGACAGGAGGCGGTGAGACAAGTGTGAGAATTAGAAACGTTAAGTGTCAAAGAATAAAAAAAATAAAAAAACTCCCGTCATCTGTATATATTTATCATTTTTTAATTTTTAAAAAACATTGAATTATCACCCTTACCCCTTTAGTGTGATTTCTGGCATGTCTCCCCTACAAAATCACAGCGGTGCGTTCACAGGTACCGTGTGTGCGAAAGATGGCAGGTGTCTTTTTTTTTTTTTTTTTTTAAAGGGTGTTAACCTGATAATAAACTGTTGTGCTTACAAGTGTGAAACCGTGTCATGTGATGATGCTGTTATAATGGTTCAACTCCAGGAGAGAGGCTAAAGACAGCCTGTGATGTAGATGTTCCCATGACCTTCGACCTCCAGTTTTCCCCTGCAACTACCGCCCCCCCGCCCCCCCCAGCTGTACCAGCTGAATAGTCAATCATAGTTCCACTTATGTTCGCCTCGTGCATCTGCTAAATATCATACAGCCGTATACCCTTTCCCAGGAAAATTTGGAAATGCAGAAATGATCAGATAGCGAATGTCGAAAGCACTTCTCCCCCTTTTCCCCTGAACACTGACTGCTGCCTCAAGTGAAATCTAGAGCAGATTTCAGCAAAAACTGTTAGATTCAATCCTCTGAGGCCAGCGTCATGTTTTACACTCCGCAACAACGGCAACTGTACAGCATCTGTCCAACGAAGCTCTACATAGCTCTGCAAGTCCCAAGCAATCCGCCACAATGCAGCTTTCGCTAAAACAATATAGACAATGGCCAAAGAAAGTTGTGTTGGTGTGGGACAGCTAACCAGGTCATGTAGCAGAGGCAGAAATTCTGTGTTCTCAAGACCAGGCTTGATCTGGGGGTCGATGCTGTCCGATTCTGACGTGTCTTAGTGTTAGGTGCACTTCGGAGGTAGGAAAATGGCCAGCCCTTTTTGGTTTGAATGGTTTGCTCTTGCCACTATGCTATACTATGGCATACTGTGTTATGTTATGCTATGCGATGCTATACAATGCTTTGTTATACTACTCTCATGCTATGTTATGTTTATTATGTTATGCTAAACTATGCTACGCTTTCCTGAAAAAGCAGATGCCTTGCAACACTGGGCATAGTCAGTACAAGGACAATGTTGGAGCATCACATTGGCAGTAGTTGAGGTGAATTTTTCCACATCACTGTAGTAGCACTGAGTCGCTAACGGTGGGTGAGGCAGCCGCTATGTGTGTGCAAACGACTCTGCGTTCGTTAGTCTGTAAACCACAAACCAGAGAACCATGCCTGTGGTACCAATACCACCTAACCTACCCCACCAATGCATCATGTCCTTTGCACAGTCACCCCCTACCACAGCACCCGGCAGAGATTTCTTATTAAAAACTGCACAGCTCAGTAACTGCAAATGCACTCTACTGATTCGCCCGGGGGCAGAATTACCTTTTAGAGGTGAGTCAGGTGGTGCGAGGCGACATGCATTATCAGAACTCCCAGCCTGCTTTAATGGAAAAAAAAAAGCAATACGTGCTAAGAAGCAGCGTCATAAAAAGGTCACTTTTTACAAAACTACCTCATGCTTGTACTGCGCAACTCTTAGTATTTACCCCACAGGTTCTCACACTGAACGTGTGACATTGCCTGTTATTTATTTTATTTATTTTTATGAAAAAACACGTTGCATTTCGGTGCCCTTCATTTTGTTATCTGATACCTTTGGCATAACTTTTCCATACATCTTGTTTTCATTTGCAGGCCTGTTCTCATCTCTCACGGTCTCCCCTGCCAAAGTGTCTGGCATCAGTCCCAGCAGGACGAATGAGAGAAGCCATACACGGCTGTGCTAATCTCGCCGCACGTTCCTTACTGCTACCACCACTGACGTACGCAATTTATGGAAGCGAGATCTGTCACGTTCCAGATGCTAACCATGGTAGATCTGCCACAGTAAGAGTGATTTAAAATATTTGGCTCTAATGCGTGAGGAAATAAATCTGTCCGAGCTCTAAATGTAATGTTTTTACAGTCGGCTGGAGCTTATTGGATAGCTCATAGTAGATCTTTTTTTTTCTTTTGTTTTGTTTTTTGTTTTGTTTAAGATACAAGTGCATGTTTGGACAGTTAACAAAGGCCCAGTCTCTCCAGAGCAATTTTTCACTTGTGGAATGGAAAAAAAAGCCTCCTTTGTTTTCTCAGTGGATGGAATGTTATGCCCACTGAAAGCAAATTTCCAGAAATGCTTTCCCCTTTATAAATATTAAAGTCTAGCAATGTAATAGACAAGGAGAATAAATTGTGATTTCATGTGGTTTCAGATTTAAATAAATAGCGTCTCAGTGCAAGCATGGGAATTTCATCAACTTGTTCCGAAATCACTGATGGAAAAAAGAAAACAATTTTGGTGACAAACATTTGATATTTGTGTTACGATGGGTTGCTCAATCACTGACCAAAGTAATGCATTGGAAGCCTACGTAAAACCTTCTTTATTACATGCTTACAATTCATAACACCTAATTTCCTCAAAGTTGATAGAATAATACAAAAGCAGAATACAAACAAACTAATGGAACACTTTTTTTCCCCAATTATGTAGAAAAACATAATTCTTAATTTTTTTTTTTTTTTTTTTTTTGGACCCAGGATATTACTGTTCTCAATACTATAATATCTGGTATGTTTTGCACATGTACCAAGTGGGCTTTACAAACAAATATGGGGACAATATGCTTTAGTCGGTTATTTTATCAGCAGTTCTGTATTTTGACAGATACTTAAGGAGTGAAATAGGCTCATAACTACCAGCAACTGCCTGGGAAATGGATACCACAGCGCTGGTGGTCTTACAGACGATGCAGCAGTTTTCTGCTTGCGAAAGAGGAGAAAATACCCACGGGAAAACGGTAAGATAAACCAAAACTTTTAGTTGTGGCTTTGAATCTGGCGTGGACCTTTCCGTGTGGAGTTTTCGTGTTCTCCCCTTATTTGTGTGGGTTTCCTCATACAGTCAAAAAGACACGCGTGACATGCTAATTTGGGATTCATCGCACATTGGTATTAGTGTGTGAGTGCATGATGTGCGATTCTTTGCAATGCATTCGCAAACTCTGGTGTGTGTTCCTGCCTCTCGCCCGTTATTCGCTGGGAAACGCTCCAGCGCCAGTTTTCCTGTTTCCTCACATTGGGCCACTTTATGGGTTTTGTTTAAAAAATTGCGGCCCACGCATAAACACACTGTAATGGTTGACAGGGTAAAGCCTCGATCTTCGCGAGGGAATTACCCGTTGTTGAAATAAAAAGATTCACTAGCTGAGAACCCAAAAGCAAGTTAATGAAAAGAGATGACGCCTTCATAAACAACAGCAGAAGACTGGGAGCTTACTGCGGTCAGGATAAAGGGAAACATCAGACTATAAAACTGCCTGCAAACATATGCTTTACTCTGGGAAACCGATAATAACAATGTGCCGTCTGCAAAGGCCGCAATGAAGCGGTGTCTCTACAGTGATCAAGCCTGCAGATTTTTCGTTTAATTCTCTCTTCAAGCGCGCGCACACACACACACGCGCATCTGCAAGGAACACGCAGAAGAAAGCGCCAGGTATTACAGATCGAAATTGCTACCTTAGAAGTGCAGATGGAAGAAACTACTTACACGATATACAAATATCTTTTTGTGCTGAGACACAGAAATGTCTCCTGAGATGCAAGGTTTGAGGTGAATGTTTATGTCTGTAGGAGCCCGCGGTTGTCCGTTAACAGATGAATTGACTTTATTTGCGGTTCTGCTTTGGACGCGAGCTACAGCACAGACCTGCTCCCTCAGCACCCGATGCACTCTGTGACATCTCCAAAAAACATCACCGCGCTCCAGGTGTATTCTGGAATCAGATGACTTTTGCCATCCCCATGCAGTGACAGAGGAGAGCATTGTCCTTTCAGCTCCTGTGGTCAGTTAAAGGCAGTGCCAAGAATAAGGTGAATGATGCTTCAGAATATCGCAGCGTCACCGCCCAGCTCTCAGACTGAGACAAGGATCAGAGATGCTTTAGTATATGGTGGCAAAATGCAGGTTTATTCATAAATTATTCCATCCACCTATCCATTGAGGATGCTAGTGCTAAAAGGGGGTCAAGTGCCATCAGTGATATTTTGAGAAAATTACCAAAAAAACTTTTTGTGGGGAAACTGCTGAATGCATGGTCATTTTCATTAGGGTTTTCCATTCCAAGCAAATAAAGCATGAGTTCTGGTGAACTGATGTTCTGGTGTTCAGGAGACATTTTCTGGTCCACCCAGTAGCTATGGCTTTGTTAAAGACCTGCCTACCTATCTGCCCAGCAGGCACAGGGTACAGCTAAAACGCACGATATAGGCATATTATGATAGACTCAGAATCCAAACCTTGGAAAAGAAATCTTTCATGCACCGTCTTTGTGGGAGCTGGAGGTCTGTGTACGTACTGTGTACAGTTGTGATACATGCAACAAAAGGGCCAAGTCCAGAGGGTTGATAAAGAGGGGCCCTTTTAAAAATTGTTTCAACAATGGTTTAGACCATTCATTTTACGACTTTACCATCACAAAAATCTAGATACTTACTTTTCCTCCTTCTCAAGATGGGCCAAATTTGGACATTTGTTGCACACTTCCCATGTTTTTCATGGGGGCCGCCATATTGGATTTAAATTTCTTTTAATGCAACAAGTCCAGCCTTCCTGCACAAGTGAAATCTCCCTAAAATAACCAGGTAGACATGCTGCTAGCTCAATGAGACTTACAAGGAAGATGCAGAGAGACATTTAGAGTTAAAAAATGGCACTAACCCAAATTTCATCAAAATGGCACTTGACCACCTTTTAGCACTAGCATCCTCAATTGTCTAAACCGTTCCTTCCTCACTTGGGTTGCAGGGGAGCTGGAGTCTATTCCAGCCGACTACAGGCTAAAGGCAGGGACCCACCCTGGACAGCTCGCCAATCCATTGCAGGGCTCACACACCATTCTCACACACACTCATACCAATGCTGGCAATTTGCAGTTTCCAGTTAGCCCATGCATGTTACTGCGCTAGGGGAGGAAACTTAACTGAACGCGGTGAACATACACACAGAAAGGGCACAGACCGGATTCAAACACACATTCTTCTTGCGGTGAGACAACAGTGCCATCCTCTGCATTACTGTGCCACCCTCCACTAATAATTAATTACAAAAATATATACAATGATTATTTGTTATGTCAGTGGAAACAGTGATATGATCAATGAGTGTGCCAGAATGAACAACTGCAAAGTTGTTAAATGGAAAAAAAACAAAATCCGATGAAACGCCACAGTGGAGGGTTCTGCGGAGTGAAGAAATCTCATGAGACTGACAGCAGCCCAGACTTATTGCAGAAGATCCCACTGAGTGGGCAAGGAACCATGGTTGATGACTTCAGTCATCATCCAAAATGGTGCTCCCATGCCTCTCCGTGAGACAGTAGACCCATGGGGATTTCTCTCAGCCAATGAGAGAACATCAGGGTGTTTGACCAATCAGCAGTGGCCGAGAGCGTCTCAAACTTCTTTTCTTCTCTAGATCTTAGTGCGGTTGTGGGCCCTTACCCAGTCCCACTCACAAGGACCTAACATCATTACTCACAAAAGAAAACTGATAAACTCACGCATTAAAAAGTTAAAAAGGTTAGTTTAAAGTTGAGAGAGGTGTTTGTAGTATTTCAATAAATAATCGAGATTATAGTGCCCTATAAAGGGTTAAACTGCACAGCTACTAAGCAGGTATTTGAAACAGACAACCGCAGGAGTCTGCTGGGCAAACTAGTATGGAGGCCGTCACATCAGTAAAGCACCTTCCGAAGGTGATATTGGTGTTCATCAGCAGAAACACTCCCCTTGGGCATCTCTGAATGATCGGAAAGGAGTTCTTCAGTCAGTTTCGAGGCGCGTAGCCTTTCCAGAGACTTTATAATACCATGCGTTAACACCGAGGGTAAAAGGGCATAGTGTCTCTTCCCAGAGCTAAACAGAGCCCTGAAATTGCAAGCTAATTAAAATGTAATGATTTCCTATAATCGTGTTTGTATTTTGTGATTCTTACGCTAAGGTCATAGGTTTGAATCTGGCCTGGGGCCTTTACGTGTGGAGTTTGCATGTTCTCCCCGTGTTCTTACGGGGTTCCTGCAGGTACTCTGGTTATCCCACAGTCCACAGACATGCACGTCAGGCTAATTGGAGACTCTAAATCACCTGTAGGCATGAGTCTGTGAGTGAATAGTGTGTGAATGGTGTGTGTGCCCTGTGATGGATTGGTGAGCTGTACAGGGTGGGTCCCTGCCTTTCGCCCAGAGTCAGCTGGGATAGACACCAGCTCCCCCGTGACCCTCGTGAGGAAGGAGTGGTATAGATTAGGGATGGATGAATGGATTCTTAAACTGGGGGGCACGGTAGCACTGCCTCTGCACAGCAAGAGGGTCATTGGTTCAAATCCCACCTGGGGCCTGTGAGTGGGGTTGGCATGCTCTCACCATGTTCATATGGCTTTCCACCCACAGGCAAAAGACATGCATGTCGGGATAATTGGGGACTCTAAATTAAAAGATAGGAATGTACTTGGTATTTTTTTTTAATTATTTTGGCTCAAATACTCACTCCATTATGGGTACTTTTGTGGGGTTGGTGTACCTGTAGCATGGCTGCGTGGGCACGAAGTCATAGCGACAGTTTGTGCAGGTTTCCCACGTAAGCACATTGCAAATAAGAGACTGTAGACCCGACGCAGGAATGAGGGAAGTGCACTGAGGCGTGCGATATTCAGTCTGGCGATTCGTCATCCTTTCCAGACAGACAAATCACCCTTCCGCTCGAGGATGCAGCGACACGAAGAAGCGCCTCTCAGAAAAGTGTTGCTGTTTTTATTGATTCGGTCACAGAGGTGACCTTTCAGAGCGTCTGGTTATATATAGCGTCACCTCCGACAGGAACGACGTGCCACAGACACAGCGAATGAGAGGAACAGGGAGCAGAGGCCGGGCAATATTTCACAGGCATTTCGGGGACTGATCGAGCATGTGACCATACCTGCCCCCATCTCCTTAGTTTTCTGTCATCATAGGAAAAAACTGTTTTGAATGAATAACTTGAATGATAAAATACCAATATAAGGCTAACAAAATTATGAACAACTCCAGCAGTGAATATTACAACAAAATTAAATGAAAACGGCACATACACGAATGCCTATACACAGTAACTTTAGAAAACTGGCTTTGACTTGATGTCAGGTTTCCAGTTAATCTGAGTTGTTTTATGGGTTGAGGACAGGGCTCTGTGCCGGCCAGGCAAGCTCCTCTAAACTAGTGCTTTCCAAGCATGCTCCTGTGCCACACCTGCCCTGTACATTTTAGATGTGCCCTCGATTTTGATGCCCCTGAATCAGCTGATCAGCTCATTAGCAGAGGACTTGCTGAGCTGGGTGTTTCAGATCAGGGAGATGTCTGAAATCTGCAGGGCACAAGTACTCCAAGACCTGGTTTGGGAAACATTACTCTGCACTGATCTCATGTAACCACAAGGGCTTTATAACGATGCATCGCACATGGCATTCGACCGTCGGATATTAGTCCAAACCAGCAAAATGCTGAAACCTGAATGATCGAAGAATAAAAGAAGTGAGAATTATATCAAATTCTCAAGGCAAAAACTAATTTGGGTTTTCACTGACATGCATCTCAGCTCACCTCCATGAAAGGCTTGCTGACGTTAGCTTGCTAACTTTGGACAACTAAAACGTATGACGTTTGTGAGATTTGTTTGAAAGATCAGAACTGCTGTTCATTGGTGGACTACGGTGTTACTCCGAGATGAGCATAATTTCATTCACCCCAGAGCAACGCTTACATGATTGCACCAGATTGTGTGCACATGGGAGCCATCACGTTGAAACAGGAAAAGGGTCTTCCCAACTGTTCAGAAGCTTAGAATCTTCTAGAATGTCATCGCACGTTGTTCCATTGTAATCGCCCTTCAGTAGAATTAAAAGGCAAAGCATCTGCCATGAAAAATAGCCTCCAAGCAACTAGTGTTGACATGCGTGTGGCTATGTAGCTCACCCCAATTAAAACAACACATTATGCTGCCGAAAGAGGTGAGGTCAGGGCAGAATTCTCTGTACGTCGCCTCTTGAGACTCATGTTTTCAAGAAGCGAGCGGCATTATTCACATTTTTTTACATATTTCCTATTCAGTACAACCTGTACTCCCCTGCACTCCGCAATCTTTTAATTGAAGAGATAAACACAAAACAATGTAGCTCAGAAACCATTTAACCCAGGAACTGAGCTGAACTGAAGCTACTGTGTGAAGCCTGACTTCATGTTCACATTATTTGTTCTTATTCTTGCTTTTACGATGGAACATTTTGTTGTCGCACTCCCTGTTATATTGTTGTGCAATACTATAACGAATAAGGTGTTGAGTATAATCCTCGGCTCAGGCTTATCACTTGCGCGGCATCTGCAGAGGCCGAGGGCTCGGTGTCCCACGCAAACATAAACACGGCTTAAAATGGCTTCCTACTCCTGCAGTCCGCCAGCTGTTTTCAGCGGTCCTGCTGGGGAATTTGAGTGGCTTGACCTTGAAGGTCTGCTTGGAGGGGAACCCAGCCATTTTGGAGAACAACCCAATCCCTCGCCCAGCCCAACTGCCTTAAAGCCTGCTTGTAGACACCTGCTTTTACTCAAGCCTGCAGGCTTTGAAGCGGACACGCGATGGTGTATATCCCCAGGGGAGCGGCTAGGTCCAGCTCCTGTTGTGTTTGTGCAGATAGCGCTAGCCACCCTTATGAAAACACGGCCTGGATGTGAGCATTAGCGATAGCCTTAGCAGGCCCTCGCACCTTAGGGCAGCAGCTAAACAGGCTCCTCTGCTCTCTGATCCTCAACATGTCTCTGGGTCAGGACATTAGTTAGAGGATTATCTGGGGATCCCGTGAGGTTTTTTTTGGTGGGGTTTTTGCGGCGTTGGCTACCGTTTCCAAAACACATCGGAGTGCATCTCACTTTTGAGCCGTGGCGACATTTGGAGAGCTAAGGTTGTATTGTTTCTTGTGATAAAAATGGAAAATGGATTGGTAGTCCAAAAATTTGTCAAATAAATTGAACCAACATTGTCCATGTGCCTGTGTGTTTCAGTGCATGGTGGGATCAATATGATTACTTCTGAGATGCTGATGTCATTCCCATGTGGCACTGAATTTCCACTACAGACCAGAGCTGACCAGAGAAAGAAACATGATTATGCGCATCTAATGGTGCTGTGGAGATTAGACAAACAAATAAATATAAATGTACATAGTGAGACCTATATTTTTTCAAAATTTGAATAATTACTTGGTGTCTGCAAAGTTAGATGAATTAAATTGTGTTTGTCCCACAAGTCGTTACTGTCTTAAAGTTCAAAAACGGGATTCCATGGTGGTGGGGAATATTGATGACAACTGTTATTATTATTATTATTATTATTATTATTGTTTATTACCTCCTCCAAACGAAGTTGGCAGGAGGTTATGTGATCAGTGCTGTTTGTCTGTTTGTGAACAACATAACTCAAAGTAATGAAGGATTATCACAGAAATTTTGCGGGACAGTCACTGTTACATTTGGGATGGACCCTATTGATAGACCATGATCATTCAAACAACATGGCTGCCACAGCTGCCATCTTTAAATCCTATGACAAGCGATAAGTGTAGTGGTAGCAGTTCTTTTGTCTGAAAACAGTTTTTGCTTTGGTAATACTACGTGGTTGGTTTGCCAAAAAGCTTTTTTGAACTGGAGTTTGGGTAAAATGCTATCAGCAAAATGATTTCAGATATGCTCACGAAGAGATGCTTCATGTTTTCCTCTGTGCCCTGGTTTCAGAGTATGACTTTCAGTCCAAACTACAAAGCAGTCATCAAGGCTGCATACCTCTGTGTGCAGTACGTGAGGACAGTGTTGGGGTCTTGAGACCAGGCTAGAGTATAGAAGCGCAGGAGAACACAAACCACATATGGAGTCAGTCAGATAGCAATCAGTCTTTGCAGATATCTACAATACAAATATTTCATTTTCTCTACAGCGCTTTATAGTTTGACAGTTCCTGTATTTCAATCTTGGCTCGGAAAACCTACATAGAGCTTATTTTTGTATGTTGGTTGAAGTTAAGGTCACATATTTATTGAACTGTTTTTTTTTTTTTTTTTTTTTTTTTTTTTTGAGGAGATAGACTGTAATTTATCACTGCTTTTCATTTCAGTGCGGAATGTGCCCGTGTAAGAGCCGCGGTGATGCGGTTTCACGTCCGACCTTGTAACCAGGGGGGTACAGGTTCACATCCCCGGGTGGGTTTGGGGTGGCGGGGGTGCGGTGTACCCTCCAGCAAGGTTGCGCCGAATGCCTTCAATAAATGAGACGCATCCAGCTGCGCACACGGATAACATAAACAGAAAATGGGCGCTGCCTAAGTTGCCGTGGATAAGCGCTTCTGCCGAGCAAATAAATAACGTAACGTGATCAGCAGCCGTCCGTGTTTCTGGGGGAAGGAAGATAAAGACGCACGCACGCATTCCATCAACCTCTGCAGACCCGACTTAAACTCACACGTCTGGTTAGGGCTCCGAACAGGAAATAACGTTTATTAAGTTCTCCAGCGTGTACCAAAGATAACTCTCTAAAGCTGTGCTAAACAATGTCCTGCCAGTGTGTGCCAACAGAGATAGCTGTTCTTTACTGTGTGAGCACTGAGCCAGCGAGGAGGGGAGGCTGCCATGAATTTTTGTTTATCAGATTGACCTTGATTATGTACAATGAGTAATATATATGGAGTACAGTCGTGAGTACTGCTGTTCAGCCATATTCTCTGGGTGCTCGAGTTGGCGGATCTGTGACTGATGATGCTTCAAGAACACCTCACAGATTATTACTCCATCTCTCTCTCACTCCCTCTCTCTCTCCCTTCCCCATCTTATTTTCTCTTCTATTCCCTCCCTCTTTTAAAAACGAGCAGATCTCTGTCGGGTGCGTACTTTGTCCCTAGCGGCAACAAGATCCCAAACCAAAGAGGTTGCTGAGCTCTCGCCTCCCCTCTGGTCATTTAAGAGGACTCGAGGAGTCCGAGGTCGATGGCAGCATAGAGCAGAGCAGTCAGTGAAAGTACTTTTTCAAGAATTGTGAATCGCTGCAATAAGAAGTCCTTGCGCCTACAGTCAAATGTATGCAAGAATATCTGGGGACGCAGACGGCCAAATGCGTGATCCACTCTAACCTTACATATTGCTGCGATAATGAACAAATAATGAGGTTGTAGGTTCAAACCTGGCTTGGGACTGTCTGTGCGGAGCTTGTTTTCCTGGTGCTCATGTGGAATTACTCCAGCCGCTCTGGTTTCCTACTACAGACTAAAGGCCAAAGGTCAAGCTCATTTGAGCCTGTACATTGCCTGTAAGTTTGAGTTGGTGATTGAATTGAGTCAATCCCAACTCTTACTAAGAACTACCAAAGGCGACATGATACAGAAGTAAAGAAAAGCGCTGAAAGAGTTATAAGCTATAAGTTAAAAAATCGATTGAGCGTAAATACTGAATCATTAAATGTTATGAGTCATAGTCAAGTACACATGACAAACACATGCAAATACACAAATCTCACTCCCTCTCTCTTCCTGTCAGCAATCTGTGACGTTTTTATTTTGTTTCCCATTTTTTTTTGTATTAGTCTCCCCCCAGGAGGGAGGGGAGATGCATCGTTTTTGTACAGTTTAACGTCCGCATTTGAGTTGATGTTCCCACTGTTTCCGGGCTGTAACTCTGAAACCATTTAAGATATTGACATCAAACCTCGCACACTCTTTCAACATAGTAAAAGGCACATTGACATACAATCTGGGAACATGAATTGGGGTGGTGGGAGACATTTGGTTTTTTTGCCTTAAACTGTCTATAGTTATTTGTCAGTTACTTCATTCATTGCTTTAATTTCATTATTTCCTGTCCCCGTGTCTGTGTTCAGTGCTGTCCCGCGCTCGCCCTCCCTGTTCCCCCATTTCTCATTTGATTCTCTTGCATGTAGCCACACCCCTCGCTTTGCTGCCTATTTCTCATCCCGCCTGATTTGAGATCTGTTTGCCTCTAAAGTTACATTTTTCACCATTCAGTTTGCGAGACTGTTCCTCAAGTTATTTATGAGCCTTGACTATTTCTAAGAGGGTTTTTTTCGATTTACTTTTTGATTGCGGTTTGAGTTTCCCAAGTTCATTGTCTTTTGTGATATCTGGTTACAAATTCAGCCGTTGATTCAATGTATCATATTGTTTTCTCTGATTTGATAGTCTCAACAATTGGCTTTTGACCCTCTGCTTGTTACTCGGCCGTGATTTGAACAGTCGTCTCTGCACTGTAGGTGTCCTGATTGTTACTGGACGAGACTGTACGGCCACTGAGCTCAATGAAGTCTGCAAATTTCATCTTCTGTCTGCACTCGAGTCCCTTGTCTGTCACTGTCTTTCCCTTGAAGCCTACAGTTACCACGGCGACGTCGATAATGCACTGCTCGGTCCAAACGATGCTGTACTGAGGTCATCGAGTTCACTGTACATCATTGCAGGTGTAAGAGATACTTGTGTGTGTGTGTGTGTGTGTGTGTGTGTGTGTGTGTGTGTGTGTGTGGTGGGGGGGCATCTTGAGAATGCAGGATATTGTCAACTGGTAACCCAGCTCAGCAATGATGCACGCTAATTGTCCCGGGATGGCTCCTTGAATTAAATTACCATGCTGTAATTAGCACTAATTACACTTCTTGATGACTGAATTTCCTTTATGTAATTTCCAGCATGCAAAGACAACAGGAAGGAAGAAAAAACAAGATGCACTATAATTATCAGAGGAAGTAGGAGGGGGGAGGAACAACATCTTTGTTTTTTGCTGCAGGGAGTTTTTCTCTCTGTCTGGATTCATTATAAAATGAGTGGAATTTGATGGTTGGATGAAGCGGATGGATGGAATGTGGCTGCTGACGTTAACAGGAACTCGCAGCATAATGAGCTGAAGTTGCATGTTATGGAAGCAACACTGGCGTGCGTTTAAATGGCCAAGAATAAAACGCACGCCCTGTGTTCTGTGCGTGTTATACTTGAGCATTTGCCTGTGTGATTGTGTTGGTTGTGTATGTGTCCGTGGACATGTGTCCGTTTGCATGTGAGTGCTGCTGAGATGTGGCAAACTTACAGGGTTTAAGCAGCGTAGCCTCACAACGAAATGGGCATGTAGGTTTTTTTTTTTTTTTTTCCCAAACCATTTGATATGACCCATACATTCGCCCCATTCGTTAGCTTCTGATACCACCCACAGGACCATTTCCTCAATTACCGTAATCAACAGCAGCACTGCGCCTTACCGTAAATAACAGCAGCGCTGCGCAGAGAAAAAAACAAAATGTTAGGATAACCCAGTGTATTCGATTAAAGTTACGACTCCAAAAAGGTTAAGCTTAAGCTCGGGTTTGGGGTTCAGGGTTAAGGTGAAGTAATCATGACATGTAAAACTGTTGTAGCTGTTAAAATCATGGCTCGCAGTTCCAAATATGAAACTCGCAGAGGTGAGAAGTGAACCCTGGTATCCCGCGGGGAGGTTGCAATTTTATAAGCGCCACCATTTCCCTTGACCACCTACCATGCAAACTTTACCGCTATTTAAAGACATTGCATTTAAATCGCCCCTTCCTTATTTTCAGCCTCTTGCATTTATGACACCTCCGGTTGGTTCTCTCCTGAGGAGGCGTTCAGGTTTAGGTGCTTTGCTAGACTCAGGGGGTAGTTGGTTAAAGGCCCAGTGCATTTCCTGTAGCGTTAGCACAGCTGCTGCACTCTTAAACAAAACCCTTAACAGCATATTTTCCCCAGGAGCATTGGCCCTCGCTTGGTCTAATCAATGTCAAATTTAAGTGATTTTGCATAAATGTGTCCTCAGAATAGCTGATGTTATGAAACTGTGATGTAGATTCATACATTAGCCCAGAAAGTGTCTAGCAGCAGGAGAGCTTCATATAAACACGTTAAGTGCTTTGACAATTAATGACTATTAGTTTTGCGTGTTGGTTTTTCTCTGAGGGTGGTCTGGAAGAAATGTGCAATTATGGTTTGGAGTGCAAAAATGTTTCTTGAAGAAAATTATGAAAAATAAGTTGCCGTAATGGACCTCATCACCGCAAATCGGGTGAAAAATATCCAAGCGTTGGCGCCGGGGAAACCGCAATACCCAGAGTTCCACTGCTGTGACTTTTAGCCGACTCAGCATCCTGTTCCGTGGCTCGCTATCAATCATCCATCAGGATCCAGCAGGAAGATGGTCTTTATGAGCCAGAAATGAAGACAAAGACTTTGCTCATTTTATGTTTCCTGTCAGTATTAAAGGGCTCGCGTGAGGCTTAAACAGCGATGACACTGCAGCTATTCATTTGACACAATCCAAGGCAACTTACAGTGGATTAGACTGAAAGAGGTCCCAGGTGAGCACTTCTGCCACAAAATCACATGAAAATCACATTTCACCCTCAGCATCCTCCTGTACTGAGCAGAACCATGATCCAAAACTGATTCCAATCGTGTGGAGAGCGTAGCGGTATAGATCGCTCTCACCGGTAATGAAAAAATTAATATTAATTAGTACCCTGAGGCGTCGATTAGAAACGTGCAGAATTCCACAAAGTGCGCTTCAGAAAAAATTTCTCACACTCTCTCACTCACACACTCTCTCTCTCTCTCACTCACTCTCTCACTCACACTCAAACTCTCTCGCTCTCTCACTCACACACTCTCTCTCTCACTCTGTCTCTCACTCGCATTCTCTCTCTCTCTCTCTCTCTCCCCCCACCCACACACAGTGCAGTCATTGTTTTCTCTGTTCTGTGGCCGTGCAGCTGGGAGCAGCAGGAATTGCCCCCCCGCCGAGCCGACATCAGGTCATGAAGTGACACCACTTACTACCACAGCCCCCGACCGTGTGATGTCATCCCCCGCCGAGAACGAGCCACACTCCAATATGCACACGTCTGTACGCATGCACACACACACACACACACTCATACCGATAAGCATGCAAAAACACACGCTCAATATGCTTATGCAAAGACGTGTATGCATGCATCGAAACGCATGTACTATAACATGCATGAAAAAGCACATACGTGCATAGATTTATGTACATTTGCGCACACACACTCGTTCACTGCTTGCATATACATGTATATGTGACAGGGACTCCGCCACGGCACATCCCACCGCTACCCTCCGCTCGAGCTCTCTCCGCACCGCTACCCCTCCGCTCGCTCTCTCCTCACCGCTACCCTCCGCTCGAGCTCTCTCCTCACCGCTTCCCTCTGCTCGAGCTCTCTCCTCACCGCTACCCTCCGCTCGAGCTCTCTCCGCACCGCTACCCCTCTGCTCGAGCTCTCTCCTCACCGCTTCCCTCCGCTCAAGCTCTCTTCTCAGCGCTTCCCTCCGCTCGAGCTCTCTCCTCACTGCTTCCCTCCGCTCGAGCTCTCTCCTCACCGCTCCCCTCCGCTCGAGCTCTCCCCGCACCGCTACCCCTCCGCTCGAGCTCTCTCCTCACCGCTTCCCTCTGCTCGAGCTCTCTCCTCACCGCTTCCCTCCGCTCGGGCTCTCTCCTCACCGCTATCCTCCGCTCGAGCTCTCTCCTCACCGCTATCCCTCCGCTCGAGCTCTCTCCTCACCGCTTCCCTCCGCTCGAGCTCTCTCCTCACCGCTATCCCTCCGCTCGGGCTCTCTCCTCACCGCTTCCCTTCGCTCGAGCTCTCTCCTCACCGCTACCCTCCGCTCGAGCTCTCTCCTCACCGCTATCCTCCGCTCGAGCTCTCTCCTCACCGCTATCCCTCCGCTCGAGCTCTCTCCTCACCGCTTCCCTCCGCTCGAGCTCTCTCCTCACCGCTACCCTCCGCTCGAGCTCTCTCCTCACCGCTACCCTCCGCTCGGGCTCTCTCCTCACCGCTTCCCTCCGCTCGAGCTCTCTCCTCACCGCTATCCCTCCGCTCGGGCTCTCTCCTCACCGCTTCCCTCCGCTCGAGCTCTCTCCTCACCGCTATCCCTCCGCTCGGGCTCTCTCCTCACCGCTTCCCTTCGCTCGAGCTCTCTCCTCACCGCTACCCTCCGCTCGAGCTCTCTCCTCACCGCTATCCTCCGCTCGGGCTCTCTCCTCACCGCTATCCCTCCGCTCGAGCTCTCTCCTCACCGCTCCCCTCCGCCCGAGCCCCCTCCTCCCCGCTCCCCTCCGCTCGAGCTCTCTCCTCACCGCTACCCTCCGCTCGAGCTCTCTCCTCACCGCTACCCTCCGCTCGAGCTCTCTCCTCACCGCTACCCTCCGCTCGAGCTCTGTCCTCACCGCTATCCCTCCGCTCGAGCTCTCTCCTCACCGCCTCCCTCCGCTCGACCTCTCTCCTCACCGCTACCCTCCGCTCGGGCTCTCTCCTCACCGCTTCCCTCCGCTCGAGCTCTCTCCTCACCGCTACCCTCCGCTCGAGCTCTCTCCTCACGGCTTCCCTCCGCTCGAGCCCTCTCCTCACCGCTTCCTTCCGCTCGAGCTCACTCCTCACCGCTACCCTCCGCTCGAACTCTCTCCTAACCGCTACCCTCCGCTCGAGCTCTCTCCGCACCGCTACCCCTCCGCTCGCTCTCTCCTCACCGGTACCCTCCGCTCGGGCTCTCTCCTCACCGCTTCCCTCTGCTCGAGCTCTCTCCTCACCGCTTCCCTCTGCTCGAGCTCTCTCCTCACCGCTTCCCTTCGCTCGAGCTCTCTCCTCACCGCTTCCCTTTGCTCGAGCTCTCTCCTCACCGCTACCCTCCGCTCGAGCTCTCTCCTCACCGCTATCCCTCCGCTCGGGCTCTCTCCTCACCGCTTCCCTTCGCTCGAGCTCTCTCCTCACCGCTACCCTCCGCTCGAGCTCTCTCCTCACCCCTATCCCCCGCCCGACCCCTCTCCTCACCGCTATCCCTCCGCTCGGGCTCTCTCCTCACCGCTTCCCTCCGCTCGAGCTCTCTCCTCACCGCTACCCTCCGCTCGGGCTCTCTCCTCACCGCTTCCCTCCGCTCGAGCTCTCTCCTCACCGCTACCCTCCGCTCGAGCTCTCTCCTCACGGCTTCCCTCCGCTCGAGCCCTCTCCTCACCGCTTCCTTCCGCTCGAGCTCACTCCTCACCGCTACCCTCCGCTCGAACTCTCTCCTCCCCGCTACCCTCCGCTCGAGCTCTCTCCTCACGGCTTCCCTCCGCTCGAGCCCTCTCCTCACCGCTTCCTTCCGCTCGAGCTCACTCCTCACCGCTACCCTCCGCTCGAGCCCTCTCCTCACTGCTATCCCTCCGCTCGAGCTCTCTCCTCACCGCTTCCCTCTGCTCGACCTCTCTCCTCGCCGCTGCCCTCCGCTGGAGCTCTCTCCTCACGGCTTCCCTCCGCTCGAGCCCTCTCCTCACCGCTTCCTTCCGCTCGAGCTCACTCCTCACCGCTACCCTCCGCTCGAGCTCTCTCCTCACGGCTTCCCTCCGCTCGAGCCCTCTCCTCACCGCTCCCCTCCGCTCGAACTCTCTCCTCACCGCTACTCTCCGCTCGAGCCCTCTCCTCACCGCTATCCCTCCGCTCGAGCCCTCTCCTCACCGCTATCCCTCCGCTCGAGCCCTCTCCTCAATCCTCTCCCTCTGCTCGAGCTCTCTCCTCACCGCTATCCCTCCGCTCGAGCTCTCTCCTCACCGCTATCCCTCCGCTCGAGCTCTCTCCTCACCGCTTCCCTCCGCTCGAGCTCTCTCCTCACCGCTTCCCTCCGCTCGAGCCCTCTCCTCACCGCTACCCTTCGCTCGAGCTCTCTCCTCACCGCTTCCCTCCGCTCGAGCTCTCTCCTCACCGCTACCCTCCGCTCGAGCCCTCTCCTCACTGCTATCCCTCCGCTCGAGCTCTCTCCTCACCGCTTCCCTCTGCTCGAACTCTCTCCTCACCGCTACCCTCCGCTCGAGCTCTCTCCTCACGGCTTCCCTCCGCTCGAGCCCTCTCCTCACCGCTTCCTTCCCCTCGAGCTCCCTCCACACCGCTACCCTCCGCTCGAGCTCTCTCCTCACGGCTTCCCTCCGCTCGAGCCCTCTCCTCACCGCTTCCTTCCGCTCGAGCTCACTCATCACCGCTACCCTCCGCTCGAGCCCTCTCCTCACTGCTATCCCTTCGCTCGAGCTCTCTCCTCACCGCTTCCCTCCGCTCGAGCTCTCTCCTCACCGCTATCCCTCCGCTCGAGCCCTCTCCTCACCGCTATCCCTCTGCTCGAGCTCTCTCCTCACCGCTATCCCTCCGCTCGAGCTCTCTCCTCACCGCTATCCCTCCGCTCGAGCTCTCTCCTCACCGCTTCCCTCCGCTCGAGCTCTCTCCTCATCGCTTCCCTTCGCTCGAGCTCTCTCCTCACCGCTACCCTCCGCTCGAGCTCTCTCCTCACCGCTACCCTCCGCTCGAGCTCTCTCCTCACCGCTATCCCTCCGCTCGAGCTCTCTCCTCACCGCTTCCCTCCGCTCGAGCTCTCTCCTCACCGCTATCCCTCCGCTCGAGCTCTCTCCTCACCGCTACCCTCCGCTCGAGCTCTCTCCTCACCGCTACCCTCCGCTCGAGCTCTCTCCTCACCGCTACCCTCCGCTCGAGCTCTCTCCTCACCGCTACCCTCCGCTCGAGCTCTCTCCTCACCGCTCTCCTCCGCATGAGCTCTCTCCTCACCGCTTCCCTCCGCTCGAGCTCTCTCCTCACCGCTACCCTCTGCTCGAGCTCTCTCTTCACCGCTCTCCTCCGCATGAGCTCTCTCCTTTCCGTACCTAAACACATGAGCGAGGAGACACCGCAGTACAGGAAGAAACTCTCTCTGCAGTGTTGGGATGCGCCGAATGTTTAGTGGCTGGCAACAGGGATTATGGGTTTAAGGCTTCCGTTGGTTTTGTGCTAATATAAACCCCTCCAGATGTCGGACAAACTGTGAAAGACAACTATAAACTTATGTACAGATGTTCATTGTCCTGGTGCCCATGTTTTTTTTGTTTTATTATTATTGGCGTTTTTATTATTAATATCTGCAATGACACTTGCAAGCATTAGATAAAGGTGAGATACTCTCACAGGATATGCAGTCAAAAACTGGGGAGGTATGAATATTGTCTTTTTGTTGCATGTGCCGCACAGATTAAGCTCATGTGACAGGAATGCACGTTACTCTTGCCGTCTGTCCATCATGTACATCAGATACATCAGCCCAGAGGAACCCAAATTAGAGGTACACCCATATATCTCTGTTTACATTAGCTTATCCACTCAGTGAGCTGCAGAGAGAGGGAGACAGACCATGATGGAGGGAGTGACGGGGAGAGAGAGAGAGAGAGAGCAGGGTTGTGTAAATATACTGGCAGTTCACCTCCAATTGGGGGAGCGTTTGACCTTACGAAACAAGGTTGTAAATGTACTCCATCTCATACACACAAA
Source organism: Gymnothorax reevesii (assembly GCA_029721435.1). Classification (NCBI taxonomy): domain Eukaryota; kingdom Metazoa; phylum Chordata; class Actinopteri; order Anguilliformes; family Muraenidae; genus Gymnothorax; species Gymnothorax reevesii. The sequence continues at coordinate 52,404,033 of CM056590.1, forward strand.
CTTGCATGTAGTGTGTGTGTGTGTGTGTGTGTGTATCTGGATGTGTGTAAATGCAGGAGTGTATTCTCCGTGTACAAACTTGTATTTTATTGGTGAGTTTGAAAGTTTAATGCATTTGTGTGAGGCGTGTTGAGTAGTGCGTGTGCGTGCGTGTGTGTGCGCGTGTGTGTGTGTGTGTGTGTGATGCTTGTCCACCAGAATGAATGCTCAACTGCAATGCCAGCCTTTTTTTAAGGCTCAGATTTGCTATTGGTTGTGCAGCAGGTGCCCCTTAGCCAATAAGAAGGGAGTCTCCCTCAGATGCCTGCCCCTATAGGCTCATGGGAGCGTTTGGGCTCTCTGCATGTGACCATTCACACACTGTCGCACCTGAACAGCACAGCACAGCCCCTGAGCCTCTCAATTCACAGCCCAGTAATTTCAGTGAGACTCTGATTACCACAGACACTCACGGGCATAACAACTACAGCTGGAGACACACACACACACACACACACACACACACACACACACACACACACACACCAGTTACCCTATGATTCAGGATTAGGGACATCAGCACATGGTAAAATAAAGTTAATGAAAAATATAGTAAAGATAAAAACTGTCTCTGTGTGAAGAAGCGGTGTGAGAGATATTGAATTACAGCAGAATATAATGCCTGTGGGGACACAAATTCAATATATACGTGCAGCTATAAAAGTAAAACAATTACCATTGGCAGCTGTATGGACAAAACACAGGCCTGTCCAATAGAATTGAATTGGTTCAAACTGAGAGATAAATTGGTTGTCTGGCAGATGCTGTTAGTGAAACATTTTGTTCTTTTCATGAAGAATAAGCCACTGATTAAGTGCCGGTTATTTATTTGAATATGAGGAAAACATTTCATTTTTGTGTTAGAAGGAAATATACATTTATTTGCTGGGGCAGGAGAGACTCGGAGCTGAGGAAATGAACAGCACAGAGCGAACGGTCTGTTCAGATGCAGTATATACGGTCCGTCTTACGCAATAGTACCTTTATTACATTCAGCTCATATACGTCATTTGTTCATGACATGACAGTCCCTGGACACGGCTGCCAATGGCCTTTTCAACAGCACAAGTGTTCAGCCATTGAAGCACATGATGGTCACAAAAATTCATAATTGAGATCTTAATTGGTTCGACTTATTTTGTAGAACAGAAACTTAAGTAACTATCGCACAAGATGGAGAATAAAAATGATCATAATGGAAAATATGCATTGACGGTGCCACAGACCGTGAACAGAATCCATGAACAGACACCCAAAATAATCAGGGGCCACGACTCATACAAACGTAATATTTCAATTGATTGTATGTCACTTTTGAAGCAACGGTCCAAAAGTGCATAGACACTTCCCTGCTCATGCTTTATGGCATCCGATACTTCCTCTTGAGTTACTGGAGAGTTGGGTAGCCTTACTTGGGTAGCCGTCCTTACCTGGGAAAGCCGAATTTCCCAAATGTTTCATTTCCCCGTGACAGTTCCCTCGAAGGGCTTCAGATTATTGGGAACAGTATAGACTCCTTCCCTGATCTGATCTCTCTGAGAGAGACCAGCGCAGTACCTCACAGGAGCATGGCCAGGGCTGATTTGCTCTCGGCAGGAAATGGTCGGCAGGCTTCCACCAATTGGGTCACCTGACCTGCAAGCATTGATTCTGCCAAGGCATCCTGTGGCCACTTCCTGCAAGCCTCTCAAGGTATCAGGAGAACGCTAATGAAACCATAGCAGGAAATGGCGGTCAGTCAAAACTTAATTTAATCGCACCATTTAATCATGATGTCAATTGATAGTTGGCATAGTTGATAGCATGTAATACCACCACTGCCACTAAATAATAACTGTTGTTACAGATCTAATAATTTTTATTATACATAATGATGCCTCTTCTCACTATTATTCTGGGAGATGATGGTCAAAATAATTTAGTTAACAATACAATTATAAATGCCCGTAAAACAGCATGAATCTGCAAGTTTCACAGATGTCTGGGAAAAGATGCTCATTGTGAAATCTGCACTTGTTTAGATATCGTATCAATAATGTGTTCAGTAAGCTCCTTCTGCCAGCCCTTCTGCTCTCAGAAAACAAACACTGTAAATGAATGAGATTAAAACGCAGTCCCTGTTCTGTATTTCAGTCCAGTGACACAAGCAGATAGGCTCTTTAATATTAAACGCACGTGGACCCACCACCCAGCCAGCACCCACAAATTCCCACAGCAAATTACGCTCACTAGCGATCTCAGTAGCTGGATGTCGGGGAGCAGGAAGGAATTTGTGTTGTATGAAAGAGAAAATAAAGCTCTTGTGTCCCGCCGGCTGTCAGCCTGATGAGACACAGATCCTCCTGACTCCAGGCCTCACCGGCGAACAGGGCAGGGCTTCTGATGTCATTGCTGTCTCACACGATGGCCGTACTGAGCGAGCAATGGTGGCCATCGGAATCCTTGATATGACGCTCGTTCGCTCGCTCTTTCATTCATTCATCCATCTTCTCAGTCACTCTCTTGCTCTCTAAATCACTGCAGTCACTCACTCACTCACTCAATCACTCATTCTTCCCCTCATTGAGTAAACAAATCAACTGAGTCAGTCACTAATTTATTCATTCAATCACTCAATCACTAATTCATCCTCATTTGCTTTCTCACTTACTCACTCTCTCACTCACTGAGGTAGCAGCAAAAATGGTCAAGACTCCGTTTTATAAATTTGATCTCCCGTGATTGAGACAGGAGGTTTCGTGTTGAACGTGATGCGAATATTTAACTGTCATATTCCACGCTCCGATGAGCACTGTTCCCCATGACTCCGGCAACATTAATCCTCCTTTTCATTCCCGTTCTAATATTCCTTTATTTCTGGTGCCATTATAGCAAAGGCTTTTTGAAATATTAAAGCCGTCCTTGAATTTAGACACTTGGAATAAGATTTCCGTTCTCGCTATCTGTTTGTTCACTGCAATTGTTTTCTGTTGGACTGAGAGACGATCGGGGTGCTCGGATCCAAACACAAAGCCATTGAATGTGTAGCTTTTTGTATAGTCCAATCAATAAACGTATTGTAATGCAAACAAAGGTTTTGTTAGAGATCCTGGTAGCTTGATTTTGCTGAATCAGGGGTTTTATTGCTGGACAAGAGCAAAATTCCAGTGTCTGCACTGGCTATTATCAGATAAGTTTCAGCAGGAAGCATTTGGCAGATTATTGTGTTCAGGGAACTGAAATTGAAGCTGAGAGGCTGCAGCTTCTACTTCTAAGTTTGACACGATCATTTTGTCCTTTATTCTTAACTGCAATTGACCTGAATCAGAGATTCGGCAGTCAAGGATATAATAGCAGTAGCATTATGCTGCACAATGAGTGACAGGGTAACGGTGTGCAGTACCGCTACCATAGCATAGCTGAAACACTAACATTAAATTATTCAGTGTTTCAGTGCTAAAAGTGGATCATGTCAACAACATTAAAACAATGTTCCTCAATGAAAGATGAAAATGAGTTTGGATATTTCACTCCGTACAGTGCATAACATAATGAAAAGATTCAAGGAATCTAGAGGAATTTCTATGTGTAAAAGGACAAGGCCACAAGTCTTTGGTGAATACATGAGATCTCCAATCACTCAGACTGCTCTGCATCGAGGACTGTCATTTATCTGTAAGTGATATAACCACTCAGACTCAGGATCACATTGACAAACCTTTGCCAAGCACTGCAATACAGTTACATCCAGAAATGCCAGTTTAAACATTACTGTGCAAAAACAGAAAGCACCTATGACTTCTCTGGGCTCTGAGACATCTGCAATGGACCATCAAACAGTGGAAATGTGTATAGTGGTCAGATGCATCAGTATCTCCGGTCTAATGGAATAGATGCCATATGCTGTCGACCAAAGAAGAAAAGGACCATTCAGGCAGTTACCAGCATCAATTCAAAAAGCCATAGTCTACCATGGTATGGGCTCGTATCAGTGCCCTTGGCAACTTTCATCTCCTTGAAGGCACCATTAATCCTGAAAAGTAAACTGAAATACCAGAGCAACATATGAAAGCAGACATCATTTCCTGGGATACTCCTGCATATCTTAAGAAGATGATGCAAAACCACATCCTGCATGCATTACACTCATATGGCCGGGTTAGAGAAAGGTGTGGGCGCTAGACTGGCTTGCCTGCAGTCCTCCCTTGTCCTCAATAGAAATTGTGGGAAGCACTTTGAAACACAGCGTGGGATAATGCAGATCTTGTACTGTTGCGCACACAAAGACTTTCGTGCAAGAAGAATAGGACAAAATTACTACTGGAACAGTAAATTGAGATGTCTTTGGTCCCTAAACATTTATTGGTAACCCTTTACAATAAGAGTAAAAAAATTTACATTGACGTTAGTTCATTATCAGTTAATTAGCAGGTAACTAAAGTGTTAGCTGAATAAGCATTATGCAACCATAATCAACCATTTATTAATTTTCTGTGTTTCCCTTATTGTGAAGTTGAAAACATCCCTTAACAATCTCATATGCTGAACTTAAAGCTGTTAAACTAGAATGTATAAATTAATACCTTAGTTGATGGGAACATCATTTGTAAATTATTACCAGATGCGTTAAATGTTAATTAGCTGTTGGGAAATGCTTATTACTGCATTAACTAATGTTAATTATTGTACCCTTATTGTAAAGTGTGACCCATTTATTAAGTGACAAGAAAGGGAATGGCAACATTACAAACTGGAACAAACTTATATACAGTCCAACTCTTTTTTTTTTTTCTCTCTCTCTCTCTTTTTAAAATTGAAAAATATTGCCAGAATCAAAATTAGAATGCGTTAATTAAAAAAAAAAATCCTGAGGTTATACATTAAAAAACGTTTTTTTGTATTGTTTCTATCATAATACAGGTCCAAGATGATTCATGAATCACTGTTTCCAGTTTTAATTTCAATTTAAGATACCATCCCAGGTTTAAGTCGGCCGATGTGGTGATTGTGCTCTTGGGAACATGTGCTGTGGAAATAGGCCACTTCCGCCTTTTCCTGCTCATTCAACAAGCTTTACATATTTCAGGTCAAAGTTGCATCCATGAAAAATGTATCGCTTTCCATGTGCACTTTGATGTTGTTAACGTGGCCTATTAATGGTTGCGGTCAATGTGACTACTGAAAGACATTCATAATTAATTTCAGTTTCATGCAGTGAGCACAGCCAAGCAGTAATGCACAACGTAACATTTTATACTAAATACCAGCACTCCTAAAGTGGTTTTTTTTTTTTTTTTGTCCAATCTGAATGCTTGATCACAACTGTTGCACAATTGCGAACTTTCCATTAGCGCTATGGCTAATGCTAGTGACTGATGGGCCTCTAACAAACATCTCTGCCGGATTGAAGAGCAATGACGGAAATGTAGCAGCGGACAATTGAACAGCAGCCCTCCTGGAGTTGAACTTGGGTGATAAAACCAGTTAAATGACTATTTATCACGGCACTTCCACAAATTGCAGCTCATTAAACTATGAGAAAGTGGATTAACTCCACAAAGTTGCTAATGCAATACTGAAAACATTTGTTTATGGTGTATCAATAACCACATTTAAGATTTTGGATTGAACATACAAATATGGTGTTAAAGTGAGTGGTTGTAATAATGGTAGAAATATTGTTAGCAGCAATTATGATTCTGTTTATTCCTGTTCTGGGTTGCGTGGGAGTCAAATCAATTGCATCACAACAAGGGAAAAATGTTTTAATGAAAATTGACAGTAATGATCAGTGTAATGTTTTCGATTCCTTGTGTGGAAAACTTCACATAGGAAATAGGAATTAACATTGGGAATTCAAATTTTCCAAAAAAAAAAAAAAAAACAGCTATTTATATCAACAATAATAATAATTGAAAAAATGATTTTTGTCCATAATGGTACATACTTAGAATGCTGCATGTCTTCAGATTACGTGACAAATGCTGAGCTGCTCCCTGCTCCTAGGTGGCGCTGTTGGGCCGTGCTCAGACAGAGGTAGAGAGGTGACCCCTCTCGCGGGGTCAGTTTCCCTTTGCTGTGGTCTCTCTGTGCTGTAGAGGAGGTGGTGTGGTGTGGTGTGGTGTGGTGTGGGTGGTGCGGGGTGTTATTGTGCCGTTAGGCTGGTGGGTGTCGGCCTTTCCCAGGCTTTGAGCCGGGGGCCGAATCCTCGCTGGTCACCGCCGACCTGCTTCCTCCCATTCTCCGCAGGGGCAGCTTCCTTCCTCCACCCAAACAATCGCCCTGCGAGAAGCGGCTCGCTGCAGCCCGCTACCAACGACTACCCTAATCCCCCCCCTCCCAACCACCCCCACTGGCCTTACCAGGGCACGGAGGGCAGCCAGACCACGCCCACTTTCTATTCTGGAAAAACAAAAATAGATTACAACATTTCCCATTCCTCGTTTTCATGTTAAATCAAAGGCTCATTCCATACAATGCGCTTGTTATCTTCAGAAATGAGTCTTGTTTTTGACAACCTTACGGTACTAGCGCTGAATGTGGGACCTGTATAGATCTGTGGTGTTTCAGTCAGGTTTTGGGTGAATGGAGGCTTGGGGTTCTGTGTTCACTCCATGTGCAGTATCTGTTTGTGACTACAGTACAGTTATGATGGCGCACAACCCCCGATATATCACTGGGGCCTCGAAAGACTGCATCACCTTCAAAGAGCCGTAAATTGCTGTTTTCACTTATCTGCGTCTGCCAGCTGTGCCCTCTGTGGGCCTCCACTTCGCCTGGGCCTCAGCTGCCCACGAAACTGAAGAAGAAGAAAAAATAATAAAAGCAATATAGACGGAGAGGAGCTTTCTTTGATCTGCAACAAGCCCGTCTCTCTGAGTCTGAGTGTCTTGCGTGTGCTCTTTTCAATCTAAAATTCAGCGAGTAGACTTGCAACCCTTTTCAGTTCAAAAATATCTTCTAAAAACTTTTTTTTTTAATAAAGTGAAATGATTTACTTTCATTTTCCCTGTGTTTATTTTCTGCTTTGATAATTATTCAGGCCAGTTTCCAGATTCTAATTATACTGCAGTGAAACGACAATTGTATTTGCAGAGGTAGACAGTGTTCTAAGTTAATGCTTGATATGCAAAAACCCACACACACATGAAACACAGACACACACACGCGCGCGCACACACACACACACACACACACACACACACACACACACACACACACACACACACACACACACACACACACACACACAGTCACAAACACACACACACACGCACACACACACAGGTGCGCACATAGTGATGCTCACATACACACATGCAGACTCAAATATACACTCATGCACGAAAAAGACACACACTCATTGTCAGATACGCACACGCACACGCACACACACACACGCACACGCACAGAAAACACACACTGTCACACACACATGCACCCAAACAACACTCCTCTGACAGCGTTCAACAAGAGACTAGAATAAAAGGAGATAAAAAGAAGCAGGAATATTTTTATTATAATATGGTCTATATTTCCCTGAATACTGATTAGGTGGACTCAGTCACTGATGCGGATTCTCAGGGAGCGTGCGGGGATCGGAGCAGTTTGATATCTCACACACACTGACACCCCTCCGGAGCACTGGAATACAGTTCACATTCATGGGTCACTCAGATGTGCACTACTTAGAGAATTGGTACACGCTGGGGTTTGCTCAGATCGGAGAAATGTAAAGGCCCACAGAGATCGGCCGCAGATGGAGGGATTTACAGCGTAATACAGAAATGAGGAACAAGAAGGTCTGGAGGTTCATGACCTCAGTCTGAAAATGGAACAAGACATAAAACCATCCTTCCTTCCTTCCTTCCTAGCTCCCTTCCTACCTTTCCTCCTTCGCTCAATCATCAGCACAGGAACGGAGACTCTAAAAGCACGACACTATAAATTTCAGTTAATCTATGATCACGTCTGATCATGGAGAAAGCCACTTCGGCGGAAAATCAGCAACATACTACTAATGCAATTTGTTTAAAAAAAAAACTCAATGCTGTGCGAGGTAATCCACATATCAAAGTATTTATTCTGTCAGAACCAGTTTAATGGTAAATTTTATAAGTTACTTAATCTTAGATCAGAGGCTGCTTCAGCATTCATTCATCAATTTTTTTTTTTCAATAAATTTGGCATCTCCAATCCCACCCGAATCTGGAATGCTCACTTGGTGAACTATGTACAAGTCTTGCTCGTTTGTGACCCCTTGCTGCCAACTCAGGATAGTGTAGACGGTTTGCGGCTCTCCTCTGAAGCATGCGGCTGTCAGCCACCGCTTCTTATACACTCATTGGTTGAATCTTCACAAGTTCAGAACGAGGATACCAGGACATGAACAGACTTAGAATCTTCCTGACGAGCGCTTGTCTGGCCAACAGGAGCCGCTTGAGCAACGAACAAGGCAACTATTATATTCCATTCCCGGCAGTCCCTTCCCAATTTGCAACCCTGTAGCGCTATAGCCAATCGTGCGCTACTCTGAAAAAGCTGCCGACCGGTACAAAGCAGGGATCGAACCGGCGACGTAATAGTCAATTCTGCTTTGCAACGCAATGCTTTACCGATTGAGCTATCCCCATTCATTCATCAATATGTTTATTATCACCTTTGCTAAGGAGGTGATGTGTTCAGCGTAACTGGTGTGTTTGTCTGTCTGTCTGTTTGCATGTTAGCAAAGGTACAGACAGATTTTGATTAAATTTCCCGGGGAGGTCGGTTACTGTCCAAAGATTATATTTTGGTGATGATCCAGGTCATCATCTGGATCCAGGAATTTTTTCAAAGAATACTTCATCAAGACATGATGACAACAAGCCAAAATGTTGATATTGTCTATCTGTAAAACTTTAATATTGTTTTTCTTGAATAACTATTGAAGCTTTAATGATATTTATGTGATTAGTGTGATGACATCGCATGAGGAAACTGCAGTGCTTAGCAGAGGTGTGTTTATTTATTTATTTATTTTGTTAAACAGAGTCAGATACTGGGCCTATAAAATGATTTTTATATACAATATTTATCTGTGATATCTGGGTAAAACCATAGAATGTTGTGATTCTGTCTTGCCATGTCCCATGATTTATGCCCATGCTCAAGTTCAGGTTCTGTGCCTGGCCTTGTGCCATGTTTTGTCTGACCCTTGTGTTTAGTGACCTCTGCATATGTCTGACCATTCTTTGATTCTGTATTGTGTTTTGGTAACTTAGATTTCATGTTTTATTATTTTTCATGTTTTAGTGTATTCATAGTTTCCATGCCATGTTTCCTTTTCCATGCTTTGCACTTTGTCTCCCCTGTCTTGTCATGTGTGTATCTTTGCTTACGGTCCCTTGTCTTGCGTGCCACTCATTCGGGCGATTTATTGGTTTCTGGGTTTCAATCTTGCTTCATAATCTCGTGTTCTTCCTTTGTCTTACTTTTGCTATCTAACTGACACATACTAACAGTTTGTCATTTGATAATTACTAACCAACAATAACCTTACATATGTGTGTGTGTGTGTGTGTATATATATATATATATATATATTTTGACTAACTTACTAACAAGCACACGGGATTGAATAGCTGCACTTACTAATTGACTAACGATCTCTCAGCATTCGCCCTATTTTAGTCTCCGCCTCCTTGCCTTTCCCTAATTATCTCTGCTGCACTTTCTGTGGGTCTCCACAAACTGCTTCGTGCTGTTCTTTCTCTACTCTATACACTTTAGTACTCCGTGACTGGAGCTGTTAGTCTGTCCATAGGTTTGTCTTGTGATCCTTGTCTGTGTTTTAGCTTTGGCCAAATTCATGTGATTAGTTTGTTCCTAATGTGTCTCTCCATGATTGTTTCCATTGATTGCACCTGTGTTCACTTGTCATGTGGTCACCCGGAAATGTATATTAGATGTCTGTTTGTTACGCTTCCTTGTCAGATCGTTACTCTCTAGCTACCTGTGCCACGCTTCTCTCACCGTGTATCATTGTGATTATCTTTCTGACTGGACCGTCCTAGACCTCCAGCTTTGCCTTCTCCCTGTACTTCGCCGCTTTCTTGTTTTTTGACCCATTTTGTCTGACTACAATTTTTGTGATTGGTGCCCTGTGTATGACTCTGGATTGCGCCCTTTGGATTCTGACTTTGGATTGCAGACATTGTACTGTTGCCAGCTCTGTTGGGGGGCTTCCCCCTTCAGAAATAAAGCCTCCTTTTTGCATTTTACTGGTGTTTTCTCTTGGTTCATTTCGTAAAACCTCACATAGAATCTTTCTGACCAAACCTGTTCCGTCTGCATATAGATATGAACACACCCTGGTGGAACAAATGAGTGATGTGATATTTAGCAGAGAAATGTAACATCCCACAGCTTTCTTTATTGTGATATAAAATCCCTGCATGGCAGGACTAAAGGCTTCGGTTCACATCTTTCAGGAGCTCACTTAGATGAGCTGAAGTTGGTGATGTGCTTCATTACTCCTGAAGGCATGAAGTTAATTAAAACAGCCTGATTATCGCGTCTGTCACATTTCCAAGAGGTTAAAAAAAGTACTTGTTCAATATTTTGTGACCAACTTTGACAGATTATTAAAACTCTATTTGTTTTAAGTGCGACAGTTATTTATTTATTTTGCGAGAACACATTTCTTGGACAGGCCACACTCTGTTAGGAATTTAATTTCTCAGTTTTTATATTTACAGAGATACGGACACTGGAGCTATTTAAATTATGATATACTGCATATACAAATGCACATATACGTACAACAGTTGGTACAAACAATATGAATGTCTATGGGTCACAACATACTAAACTGTTAAATTTATTGTGTTGTACGAGAATGGTCAAAACATTTTTTGTTTTTTCTGAGAGAAATTAAATGATTTACATTGTTCATATTTATTCACTCCCGGATTGAAGATATACGTATACAGCGTGCACCAATTTTCTTTGGACAGTTAGTACCACTTTCTTTGTATCCATTTGAAACATGATTACAGAAACAATGACAGAGAGGTTGAGCTACAGATTGACAACTTTAATTTGAGGCTGATTTCATCCTGATTGAATGAACAGCGCCTTTTGTCAATCCTTTTCGTGCTCATGAAAAGTATTGGAAAGTTTATCTTTATGTAGGATGACTTCATTTTTAATACTGGGCTGCCTTTTAGTTGAATGCGATGACTGCTTGAAGTCTGTGACTCGTAGACACCACCAGACACTGGGTATCTTCCCTGGTGATGCTCTGCCAGGCCTGTACTGCAGCATCCTGCTTGTTGGAGGTTCCTGCTCAGCTCAAGGGATTGCAATTAAATGTCCAAACCTTGCAAAGGGCGGAGCCAGAATATTTGTCTCGTTATCCACACTTCCAGTGTCAGCCATAGACTGTATACAGTCAGTGGTTTCATTGCGCTAAACTGCTTTTCCCTTCGCTTGTTCATGCTACACACAATGCAGGTGAGTTACTATTTTGGAACCGTTAAGGTATTTTTTTTCCTGGAGACACAATCATGCATATTTGCGTCAAGCAAATACCGTAGCTGTATATCACACACTGAGCTGACGTTGCGTTGCTAACACAAAATATCGGTTGCTGTGTTTACTGGAAGTACTCTTCACGATGTAGAGAACTGACCAGCTATAACCACTAGCGTGTCAGCCAATCACACGTGAGGAATAGGGGGGCATAGCAGCAGTGCCACTGATGGCAAAGTTTGGAATTTGAATTGCGATCCGTCAAATTGAATTCGGATCTGGCATTTTACTTGGCCAGCAGGACCAAAATGACAAAAAATGTGACCTGTGTAATGAATTATGGCCCCTCACTGTATGTGTAGAAGTGTGTACTTACAGTACATACACACTCCCTCTACTTACCCTCAAGAAGAAAAGACATTTATTTTAGGTCCTAATGTAGCAAGCACAACCAAGGTTTGTACTGTTAGTTGTGTCTACTGTGGCCAGTAATTACATCCAAGAAAGTACCCAAAATGCACCACCCTACATTGTCTTAAATACTTATTGAAATGAAGGCGAGGGAGTTTGTGTGAGTGAGAGAGAGAGAGAGAGGAATATAAAGGGAGAAGTGGAAGAATGTATTTCACAAAGGGTAACCGATTTGAGGTGTACGTTGCAGATGTAGGTTATTAGGTCTGCTTTGGTACTGCATGTTTGAGTGACTTTGAGTCATAAAATCTTTTCTCTGGGTGACAATACTTATAGCGTGCCGTGATTTATTTCACCTCAAGGACTCGAAGGAAAAATAGCTGTACTGTTATGCTTCGAAATGTTGAAATGGAAACCAGATGTAGCCGCAACAACAACAAAAAAAATGTGTAGGTTATGGCATGGAGGGAGTGGATGGGATTGATGAGGTATTATACTGGAGACGTCTAAACATATTCTTCCAGGGTCGATTCCAAAGCGCGGCAGATCAGATCCGGGAGAGCGGAAAATATTACTCCTGAGCGACTCCTCTCCTGCTCTGCAAAGTCACGGAGTTGACATACAGTAATGTCTTATTCCACTCCCCGAGAGCCGAGCTCGGCCAAACTGCGCTCCCATTTTCTGGAAGTGGGGTCTACATGCATAAACATGCCATCATTACTTACAGCGCAGGAAAACCATTCCTGCAGGAATTAATCCACAATTAAGCTTTAGTAAAATACGGGAAGTTTCCCAAAAAAATGGCAGACGTAAATTTTTCTCTGAATCTCTCCCCCCCATCTGGACGGACATCTGGCCTTGAACAAACTGTATCCTACTGTAAGGCCTCTGTTAAAACGTTTTCAGCGTAGTACACCAATCCAGTCTGTTCTGCAGTTTTTTTCATTATGCTCCCATTTTCAAATAAGGCAGTTATTTTTCATTATCTATAATGTTTCAAGCATTACTTGGCTCTCCCATCTCAAGGACTGCGGACTGAGAGGACTCCTATTGGGGGCTCAAGCTAGGTGGGCTTTGTCTTTGAGGGAAGATTTTTTGACAGAACTTTGCTCACTGTTTTAGATTCATGAGAATGATTTCCTCTTATTCTCTTGCTTGTCTCTCTCTTTTTCTCTCTCTCTCTCTCTCTCTCTCTCGCACAAACACACACTATTTATCCGCAACGACACAGTGCAAAGACCCAGGACCCAAGCTCGCATCTCCGTGTCCGCAAGTTCCAAGACACTGCTTTTCATGAGTATTGATTAAACCTGAACGACATTAAGCTGTATGAGGGCAACATGAAACAATCAGTCAATCGACCAATCAGCCATGTGACACGTACTGACAGCGGCAGCTGCCAAGGGAGTGAATACGGATGGTGATGCTGTTTAATTTTACTTTGAGCTCATAATAATCAAAGAAGAGATGTAGCTGAGGTGGTGACTCATTTGAAGATAAGAATAGATCCCACCTCAATATATCTATCTCTCTCTCTCTCTCTCTCTCTCTCTCTCTCTCTCTCTCTCTCTCTCTCTCTCTCTCTCTCTCTCTCTCTCCCTCCGAGTTGAAGATATAATTGGCATCAGTCTGGTTTTGCCCACCCACTGCTCTCCCTCTCTCACTCCGCCCTGCCCCTCATCTGCCCCTGATCCTCGACTGCAGATGCCGACAGGTGGCTTTAGCCCACGTTTAATAACCCTCTCGCTCTTCAAATCGGTCTCGGCTCCACTTTTGCTCGCCATAAAGAAGGTTCCGGACGTCTGGAGAGGTTCATTTGCTGATGCAATAACCGAGCGAGCCTTTGGGAGGCCTTGTAGCTTAACACTACCCTTTGCAAAAGTCTTTTTCCAGGTTGTGTGAAGTACAAATTTTGACAAGTAAATCTACCTCTCCCAGTCTGTTACCCCTGTAACTGCCGAGCTGCGGCTCACTTCTAAATGAGGTTGGTGAGAGCGAGGATCCTCCATTATGCTAATTCACATTTCTTTGACCCGCCCCCAGTCTATTTATCCTTCTTTTCGTCTTTCACCACATGGAGCTAAGATCAAAAGCGCGGGCTATAAAGACAGAGTATTTAGACTGTGAAAATAAAATGACTGAAACGATCATCCTTTTAATTTTTTGCGAAAACCTCTTATGATCCACTTGGAAGGAAGAAATTCAGGTTTGTGTTTGAAACCTTGTTATAAAATGAGGGTTAAAAATTCAAGGCAGCCTGGTGAGTTAGCTAATTAGTTAGCTACTGTGTATTCTCCTTCGTTGGTTTACCCTGTTTGTTGTCTAGTTTTGTTGCTAGTGTCATGTTAAATTGAATGGGCATGTACCGTTGATTACCGTTGGCTAGCGATAAAACCTGGTGCAAGTAAATTAGCTGGAAAACTCATCAACATCACAAGCATGTCACTGAACTAGCAAGCTACCATGTTAAATAATCACAACACCACTTACACACAGAAGTAGCAAACTAATTGCTCTGCAGACTATATAGTGTTTTCTCCTCATTGCAATACACAAATCAGCAGGCTATTAGCTAGTTCTGAGAGGCTAATCTGGTGAAAGCTTTTTTTTCGACAGGTTTCTGGAGGTAGATAGATGCATAAAATTTGTTGTTGCCAATTTTTTTGTCCCTGATCTGTGTCTGTCAAGTTAGTTGTTAATGTTTACTAAAACCCAGTAATTTAATTAGCCAGGAACTAATCAGAGGCTATTTGCATGATTGCATTCGGAACAAGTAGTTCACAAAGATGGACTGCAAACTAGACCACAAGTGCAACATCTTTACATTAGGCCTACATTACTACAAATTTGATGCGCCAACTTGCATCCGTGCACCACATAAATTAATCCCAGAGCATGCAAGCTTATACTCAAATTATTTATAATATGAGTAATTCCAGAAAATGACTGAACCTCAATTTAAATTTCCATATTGCTTTTACTCCAGACACCTGTAGCTAACTTGGCCTTTTCCGTATTCTATACAGCAGAGTGATGCCACCAGGGAGAGATTCATTAAGTTAGCAGAGGGCTAACATTGCAGGCTATCAATTGACTCTGCATACGTGAAATAAGCACAGCACTGAGGTGGGGATCTGTCATGAGTTTAACAATCTCTGCTGAGCCTTAATTTGGGCCTTTATGACCCTTAATAGCAGTGGTGCAGGACAGAGGAAGATGTGTAGTGAGTGGCAGTGGGGGGGGGGCATTATCCAGAAAATTTCCCAAGAACACTGGGAACAGTCGCCAACAGGATAGCACAGATTTGCTACATTTTGTCTTGATTCCTGATCCGAGGGAGATTCGGGACTGCTTCCCGGTGTCATGAAGTAGGGTAGAAATTGATAGGAGACTCACAGATCTTCCGGGAGCGGTGCGATGGACGTCAGACAGGCAGTGGGAGTTCTCCTAAACTTTGAAGTGCAGAATAAACGCGCGGTTCAGTGAGTTTCCTGCTGGAAGTTAGCGCTGGATTCTAGATCAGTTGCTAAAAAAAAGCTTTCTGTGCCTAATGTGTTTTTAATAACACGTTTTCTCTCAGTGTGGTTTCTTCTCTGATGGAAATGGCTTTTAAAAGAGCCAGAGGGGACAGCAATCAGACGCATTTATCAGCAGGAATGCTTCAGGTGTGAAAAGACCACTGTTAGCAGGCAAAGTTCCCATGGCTATCCGTACCATATGGTTGCTGGTCTGTGATGTTTTTCAGCGCTTATGTGATATTTTAAGCACATAAAACCGAGCAAAGGCCTTCTGTAACCCCACCTTTCTATGCTGAATTACCAAATCATCTTGCAGTTTACATTGTTTGATTAGCAACAGTTGTAATGACTAATTGGTAGAATGATGGTCAAATGTATTTTTCAATAGCATTGTTGTACATTGAATCACAGAGTTATGAGGCATTTTCTTCAGCACAAAAGTGATAACATTACATGTCAATATGTCTTTATGAATTCTGAGGTCATGAGTGTAGCTCATGAAACAGCACACATTTATGTTGTACACAGTGGCGGCCAGTCAGTAGAGGCCGCTAAGGCGCCGCCCCCTTCAAATATCAAGAGATCAAAATGTACTCAAATATGTTAAATATAATTTAGTTCTAAATGCAAATAATTATGAAATAAACATGTTTTTCAGTCTGTGAGCGCCTGTCAACAGCCCCTAAATATTGGTTCCAAATGATATTTGGATGATTTCTCTGTATGCGTATACCTCCTGGGTGAGGGACACCGGCCAAACGGTAACCTAAGTAAGCTCTCAAAGTTTTGGTGAGCACGTGACCCAAGGCTGCTTTTTCATTGGTTGCTTCAGATTTCCTTACGCCCACTTTTATTCGCAGAAAATTTGTATTTTTTAATGTTTTTTGATGTAATGTGATTGGACAATTCTCGTGGCTGTCAATCATGTTCACACCCACCACGACACTTACTCTCGACTGTCAAATCGTCCATCGCCTTTTCTATCTGGTACAGTGGTGCCAACTTAGTGACTTTCTGGCTAAACCTGGTGATTTTCCAAATCATCTTGGCAACTTTTTTTTGTCAATAGCGCCTAGCGAGAAATCTAGCAACTTTCTCTGATATTATTGGGGAGATTTGTATTATTTTGGCGACTGACGTGAAAGCAAGCCTCGTCCTGCAGTTACTGTCCTTAACGAGCCCCTCCCCCGTCCGAAAGCACTAAAAGTCTGGAAGATGCACGATTGAGTGCGCAATATGAATGAAATGAACAGTCCTCCACCCCTCCCGTCAACAATACAAGCCGCGACCCCCCCCTCCCCCCCAAAATTTTTGGCACCAGCCACCACTGGTTGTACAAGAATTAATTTGCAAGGCTCAAAAGGAAATTAGGTAGAAGAATTAGTTGTGTATTCTGAATATTGTTATGGCTAAAGGACTTTGGTTGGCACAGTGGAGTGACTTTGTAAGCATGGCGATAATCCAAATAAAAACAAAACAATCCACGAAAGATGGAAGTCATTGAAAGTTCCTGCATTTTTTTCAGATTATTGCTATTATTACGATGTCACATCAATCTTAGGTTCGCATTTGTTTAATTACAACAAAGAAAGCAAAAATTTACCAGAAATATTGTAAGATGAATAACGCTCATTGAACGTTTTCATGTTAAAATGACACATTTTCGTTCTCTTTTTACTTTAACGAGGAAAAAGGAAAACTGGCCATGCCTGTGAGTGTTTTCGGAGTTCACGTGAAGCTAATTTAAATGAATGATTGAAAATAAGTCAAGAACAATCATTAGTTTCAGGGGATATTCTACATCTCGCCACTTTTCAGCTTACTAGCTGCCACTGGTATGTGACATTATCCTAGAATATCAAAAAAAAAAAGAAGCTTTTTTTCTGACTTTAAACCTTATTCAGGAGAAATTAAAGCAAAACTAAGACTTGAAGAGGCTAAGTCTTCCATTTTCAATTTCAATTCAATAATTTCTTTGCTTGAAGCCAGGGCATACAGTATATTGACTGATAATTGAAATCAAACCATAATAACCCTGAAGACATTATTTGAAGGGCTGATCTTTGACTTTAAATTGAAAAGAGTCCCTGCAGCCTAAAAAATTGTCATGTAGCTGACTGTCCTCCGCAGTGAAACCCGAATTTTATGACTCCGTGAAATACAGCACATCATACAACCTGGGAAATGTATGAATGGCTGTAAAACAGCATGAGACAGTTGATCTGTGGGAGAGTCATGACCTGACTGTTTTAAACATCGTTTGCCTAACAATATATACATGCTGATGCTCTGGCTATTGGGTAGCAGTGAGCGTATGTTGTTTAGTGAGCAGTGCTTATACCTGAGGTTTGATTCCCAGTTAAGGGATCTGTCATTGTAACACTAAGTAGGATAATTAACCGGTGAATACCTTAAGCATTGGTGTTCATAAATTATATTATTTTTGGGGTGGCAAAATAAATGACAGAAAAGTTATGGAAGTGAGTCTGGATAAGAAAGTACTTATTGGCCATGCCGAGACATGACATAAACTAAGTATGCATAACTGAGTCCTAAACATTGCAATATTAGTGCTAAAAGCAAAGTATAAATCATATAAATTAGCTTAATTATTCATTGCGCGAACAAGTAAAAAAAGCTATAAATTGAAATTAATTTTTTCAGTTTACCATGTGTTATGATAATCCTTTGAAACACCGTAATCTCACTGTCTTTTGGATGCTTTTTTGTGAATGCTATCTGTCGTGTCGAACACACCACTTTACCGTCTGACCTGACACCTTTCGTGACCTCTTGACCCCTCTAGAACCCTGTTCCTAAAAATAGAAGTGGTGGCTTCTATTACTTCTATTATATACACAGTGGCTGTGTGTGCGTGTGTGTGTGTGTGTGTGTGTGGGCGTGGGGGGGTTTGATTGGGCAGTTTATGACCTTTTTCTGAGAAGGGCAACAGGGGTCAGTCAATCAATCAGGAGCTACCCAGGGCTGATGCCCTAAACACATCCAGCCCCAAATTTAACCAGTCAGGACCTGCTCCCCAGGCCTGGTGCTGCTGTCGTGCAATTGGCTCCCTATACTGCTGCAGAGGTCTCTGATTGGCTTGTTTCCTTGCTATGGCAGACCTGCACCGTGCGGCTTGAAAAGCCTTTGGGCTGGTTGTGGGGTGGTGGGTGTAGGGTTGTGCAGGCAGGAGGCACAGTCAGTTTCGCATAGACTGGCGTTTCAATCGCCTTTTCATTGCACTGCTGCAGCAATTACCTCCCCCACCACCATAGACCGCAGTGCTCTTCGGACCTTCTGCCAGTGCATTTTTTTTAATCGTTCCAGAGATATTTCCAGAATTTTCTCCACCTTAGCTTACTAATCGGTAGATAATGGGTCCAGGAGGGGAACTAGGTTGACATCAACCAAATGCCGTACCACCAGACGACCATTCAGCAGGGCAAACGTTTGCGGTTAACCGCTCTGTTTGCCGCAAACGGTCACAACTGAGCGGTTTTAAGTGAGAACTCCATTCAGGGACGATTCCATACGTTACATTTTGGGTAATGGCTTTTTAATAGAAATGAGAGCGATTATGGAGGTCTTTTTCAAAATGGCCTCCACAGTGTGCCACAGCACTGTTGATAGTGATCCCCCTCACGTGACGCATTCTATAGTAGTGCTGAGTACTCATGCAAATATTTAAGCCAAATGTATAACAATCAAATGGACATGAGTTAAACCTCTTGATTTTTCCATGCGGGGCGGCCATTTTTGTAAGCCATGCACCACCTATTCATGCTGTCCTTGGCACACAGAAAATGTTAGAAAATGCTAACAAACTCTGGCAACCACATAGCAAGAATAACAACAACTCCTCCAGCTCGTCCCATGGCTTCCTTAAGCCCAAATTCCCACATGCGGTGATTCCTTGGGCTGGCGTTTCTGGTGAATGTTTGGCGGGTGTTTGACATTCAGCAAGCCCCTCGGCCTCCTTTCTCTCTCCTCTCCGCTCAGATCTCGCCTCTCTGTGGTCCAGCGGGTAGCAGAATAATTACATTTATATTCCTTTATGCATTACTTGTGTATTTCTTTTTTTGGTCCTCTATGAATTGAAGACTGTTAATCCAATGCCATTTCTCACTCTCTCACTCTCTATCAGAGACAGAATTTTTGGTCATTCCATCCGCATTTCCTTTAAAATCTGCTCCTTTGCCCTGTTTCGCCGAGGGCTGTATTATTTCTCATTATCTGATGGCTTAGGCCTGCTGCCTTCTTCAGCGAGGGATTTAAGAGCACGGACAAAGCGAACAGGAGTGCAGCGGCTGTTTACCTTGAAATATCCACCCCTCTCCCCATTTATTCCTAACGTACACGGCAAGCTTCCTCCTCTCGCGTCTTAAGTGCATATAATTCTTCGGCGTGAGGGAAAGTGGGGCGGCATTACTAAAACCAACGTGTGCTTCTGAAAATACAACCTTGTGATTGATTATCTGTTTACCTCTGACGGCTTTGCCTGGCCTGACCCCGTATCCGTCTCAGTTTCTAGAAATTTTTGGTCAAAGTAGAGATGGAGATTTCATTTTCAGTCGACCATTTCTTTGAATTTGTAATGCTTTTCTGTTTTTTTTTTTTTTTTTATACTGAAGTGAAGTAAAAACTCTAGCTGCCCGCTAAATGAAAGGCTCACGCACAAGCTTCTGTGGAATGTGCAGAGATGTCACACACTTATGATTGTGTAGTGGTGTGATATCTCCTTCTGCCTGTACAGAGTGAAATGTTGAGTGTTAACATGACTCTAACAGTGCTAATGCGACTCGGAGAGGGATCAAGCGCCCTCAGGATAAAATGTACTCTGCAGAAGTGATTTGGCTCTCAACGCATTGCCGTGTGCTGTGGATGAAAAGGTCAATTCGCAGGCCCATTGAGTGGATTATTTCCCAACAAGCTATCAGCATCACCAGCCGCGCTCGTCCTTTAACTGAATGTGGCGTAAAATGAAACCCGGAGTATAACGGTGAGGTCAGAGAGTCATGACGCGTGGTATTCAGTTCCGGGAAGGATCATGGCAGGAGAGTGATTGAGACACGCAAGCCAGGGTTAAACGATCAGCTCAGGTGCTCAAAGGTGCGCTTTTGTGCACAGTGTGGGCCAGGACTATGATCACACACACCAAGACAGAGCGGGGATTTACTGTTAGTCATGCTCGGAGTGTAAACGCCTCGGAATAATCGATTAGCGGCAAGTGGAAAAGCTGTCATTTGGTTTTCTTTTTTGTCTTTGTCGTTTTAAGGCTTTAGTTTTGCCCTGGAAAAAGTGTGGGGGGGGGGGGGGGGTGTTAGGATGAGGGCTCTCGTTGTTTATTTCAAGTCAGAGTGGGTGTACACGCTCTCTTAAAACAACAACAATGCAGGAGATCCAGAACTGCTGTATCTTCCACAAAAAAATGCACAGAAAGGTGTGTGACACAATACTTCCACTCATGCTCTTGGCAGGCCGGTTTTGTTCCTGCTATTAGATGCGTTTTCACTCAGTTTTTGCGGCACGCAGTGAAGCACCTACATTTGGGCCGCTGAGGGAGCTGGTAGTATAATGACCCTCTCGGGCTGGCTCGTGTGTAACGGCAGTTAATTAGGCCACTGCGGATTGAGCCAGGTGGCGAAGTCAAAGGTGCAAACTAAGGCATTGTGGGATTGTTGCCCCCAATTTCCTACAAGCTTGCCACTTAACTCTTTCTTGCCCTCTTACGGAAATTCCCTTAACATGCCAATTCACTCTTCTGCCAGAATGTGGATGTTTCATTACTGCCATTTTGTCCGCAGTCTTACCAGAAAGGCCCGGTGTGGCTGCAGACTTTCATTCCAACTAAGCGGCTACACACCGGATTCTACTAATCAAGGTGTTCAGCAAAAATTCAAATTGAAATTGATCATGTCTCACTGAATATTTGCTCTCAGTATGTAAAATCTGCCAAATATTGCCGGAAATAAATTCATCAAACATGTGCTGAAAGGTACAAGCAACGATTAATTTTGCTATTTCCTATCATAACCACAACATTTTATCTGATATCCGATCTTTATTAACTTGGGCAGAACACTAATGGTTGCTTTTGTAAAAGTTGGGTGTTAAAGGGTTAAAGCTGGCCTCGGACACCCTCCCCACACACAAAACAAATCAATCAAAATAATCACTAGAATGAAACCAATGAAATATTAGGGCTACTGCATTTAACTAAACACCAATCAACGGCTCCTTTGTTACCCGATCCGGTCATTTGCAAGACGTGGACCATCGGTGACATGTACTGTGTAACAGTGAGACTGTTCCGCTGGAAATGTTTACAGAATGAGCAGGGCGTGTGTAAACTGCTTCTGGAAATGATGACATCATGCTTAACCCCTAAAATCCTTCACCTCACTTGTTCCCCTCAAGGACACAGGAGGTCTGATCTTTTTTAAAAGGACGCATATTCTGCGATGCAGAAACCATTACTAAAAGAAAACATTTGACCAAAATACAAAGCATTTTTAAAATAAAAGTAAATATTTTTGGTGATAACTTGATGGGTAATGGTTTGTCACACATATATTACGTGAAACACAACATACTTAGGTCTAAGTATTTTTTTATCAGAGAGATATATTCTATGTCAATACAGTCATCACTAAAAGAGAAATTTAACTGTTAATTTATGCGTACTCTATAAAGATATATTTTATTTGCTCATGGAAAAGTTAACCCTGAGAGCACTGAAATTCACTCATCTTGCGCTGTTGAAAATCTATCATGTGGCAACTTGTTGAAAAGAGCTACCGCACAAGTCGCCACATGATGGGTTTTCAACAGCTTTGATTTTGATATCTTACATCATTGAGCAACACCAGCTGTAATTAGCGCTGTAGGGGTTAAAATATTAAAGGGTCGAAGTCGGTTGCATATTTCTCAGCCAGCTCCACACACTAGTTTTGCTCCATCGCATGACCGAAAAGAAGTGAAAATGCACCCGCCCTGACTGCTCATACATGAGCTGAAAATGATTTGAGCGTTCAAGACGCCAGTGTCCTGGGCAGCAGGGTGCTGAGGATAATGGATTTTAAGTGGCTTGACTGGTGGAAACTTGACTGGAGCCGGTTCGTCAGAACATTCTAGGCTTTTAGTGCCATTCAGCGAGGACCTTTCACTCCGATCCTGACACCCCTGATGAGATCTCCCACTGCGCTCGTGAAGGAAGGGGCTAAATTAGCACTCCAGAAGAGTCGCATTGATTTTTAAATACATTCGCGTGGTGCAAATTCTTTCACTTTTCTTGAGTCCCCGACAACAACTAACAGATTGCGAATGATTGTGAGATGTTCTTCAGCCATTAAAATCACACTGAGAATGAATCAGCCCGATTTGTCTCAATCCGATTTTTAATTTTTTTTTCAGCTTTTTTGAGGAGCTTCAAGTTTTCATCCACCTTTTTTATTATCATCAACTCAAATTTTTTCCCTGAAATAATTTTGCTGTAAAGCAGACATGCTGAAGTGGTGGTCTTATAGAGTAATTTTGTAAACCGATCATGGACGGGTCGTACATTCATCACTGCATTTGATTGGTGCTGTTCTCACCATATACTGGTGATTCTAAGCCCAGAGGAGGAAACATCTAATCCAAGCAAACATAAATGAAGATCAAATAAGTCAAACACTCAAATATGGGAAGGTTCAGTGCTGCGTCGTATTACCAACAGGTTTGGGTTTTATGAGTAGTGATGTGTGCACTGAGTGCTGATTGACACCACTAGCTCTGGATTGGCTATCCACATGCCTGTTAGAGCTCTTATTGGTCATCAAAACAGTTCATGAAATATACGCCACAACTGAACCAGAACACACAATGCACTCTTGGACAAAGGGTGATTCAAATTCTACAAAAATAGACACAAACTCGGAAATAATAGTCAAAATGCAGCAGCAAAAGCATTAATAATAAAAGATAAGGAAATGATTATGGGGGAGCTTAAAATAGAAATGAGGAAAAAGTTTAAAATAATAACTGTTGGTGCTGCCCCAGTGGTCCTTATTTTAGAATTCCAAGTTCCTTCCATGGATTTAAGAAACCAGATAAGATATCCGTTTGTCAGGACTTTAGCCTAAAATGTTAGATATTATGCACAGATATCTGAATTCATTTTGCTGACTGGTAACGGTTGTTTTTATGGGGTTTTTTTCCCCAGAATGGGTTCCCTTATAAGGCGTGCCAGGGATGAGAGAGAATTCAGGGACTTATTTAGCAGAGATGGAAAACCTTGGCGTATAAGAGAGAGCCTCATGTTTCTGTAAGCTGACCAAACACACCCAGACCAACACCCCCCTTCCTTATCTCCCATTCCATCACGGTGTCCCTCCCTCCTTTGCACTGTGTGGAAAACGCATGAATCACTGTCTGGGTTTCCCCCGGTTATCAGAGCCCAACAGAAGCTGTCGCAGCTCACCAGCCGATGCGCTTACTGGGGTTAATGTCATCAAAGCAGCAGCCCTGCCAAACGCACCCTATTTACAGTGACCCCTGCGCCCCGAAAAATCTTCCTTCAGCCAAAATCGGGATGAGGCAAAACCGGTTTTATTTTATTTTATTTTTTAATCTCTTTATCGCTCAACCATTTTTTGCTTTCACTTTTTCTGTTTTCCTCACATTCCCTTTGTCTATCGATCTCTCGTCTATCTCTCCCTCTCTCGCTCTATCACTCTCTCTCTCCTCCCTCTCTCAATCTTGGCCCGGCATTGGAACACCAACAAGTTCCCCTTGCAGGCCAGTCTGCTGCAAAGGAAAAAAATGAAACCTTAGCTGGCATCAGCTCATGCTGCGGTCGCGCGCGTCGATACCGGCGAACGCTTCGACTGACAAACTAATGCGCCGTTCCCAGTGTCGTCACAGGTGAGGGGTTTAATTCGGATACATCGGCACTCTAGGCCAGGAACATTTGTCTTCATTAAAATGTGGAGAAGGGTTTGGAGAGAGGGAGGGCGGAGCGAGGAGAACAGTGACAGAGAGAGGAGGGTAAGAGCTGGGAGGGGGTTTAGGCCCTGATCGATCTCAGGGCCTGATCTCTGCCTGTGGCGCAGTGCATTCTGAGTTAGGGAGGGTTGGGGCTCACTGGCAGGTCTACAAACATCCTGCCTCACACTACCAACCTGTCCTGAGACTGAATCCAGAGAATCCAAAGTGGCTTACAGTCAATTAGCCAAATTCAGGGCCTGTCCTATTTGAAGCTATCGGGGAGCTAAGAGCCTTCATTAAGGGCCCAACAGCTGTACTGATCTTGCTGTGGTTGCAGTGGGCCTTGAACCTCCAACCTTACAGGGCTCAGGTCAGCAACACATCTACCTTACCCACTAGTCACGAACCTCAACCACTGGTTAAGAATCTCAACCACTTGTCAACCACAGGGTTAATTAAAGGCTCGGTCAGTAGAGGTTGCCAACAGGCGTATCTTGTCACCATTTGAGTAGCTTAGTTTTAAAGCTTCCCGACGCAAACTTGTTTTCTTGACCTTTCAGAAGCGGCTAGTCCGGGTCACCACGAGCCGAGCCTGAGTCGTGAACATCAGGTCCCAAAGAACAGAAGTTAATGGGTCTCCACAGCAGCTTGTGATTGACTGGGTGAAGGGTATGGCGCGGGACTGGCGTACTCTGGCTCGCCTCTCTGACTCTTCCACTGCAGTAATTTCTCTGATGAACTCACTCAGATGCCCGCAGGCGACCAGGTGCTACAGCGGGATACTGGGACCTCTGTGCCACACAGGAGGCTGTGAATCCAGGGCAGTTTCAAGGTGCTTTGCTGGTCTTCTGCTGACCGAGCTGAATTTGCACTGCAGGGGCTTGTGAGTGCATTACCGGGGTAATTATGGACAGCACATCGATTTCCAGTCATGCACATCGTTGTCTCAGCTAGAGAGTAAATTTTGAGAGAAAAGAGGCCACAAAGCTGACTAATAAGCCTGGTTTGTCTAAGCGTTCTCACGAATAGGAAGCGAGACTCACCTGTCAACGGTCATGTAAGATCCTCTCACTGTTTTGAGTCTCCCTGATGTGGATGTGCTCTTGAATTCAACTTAAATAGGAGAAGTATGTGTTCTTAGCCCGGGGGAATCTTAGCACTAGCGCAGTGAGTACAGTAGTGTACCGTAAAATTGCAGCTATACAGTCACCGCCGTTGGATTATTTCATTTCAAGGCTGAGTTTTAATCTTCCGTTTATAACTGCTGTGTTTCTTTGAGTCCAAAAGTCAATCTAAGCCAAAGATGCGCGTGGGAGGAGATTAAAATATCCCTCACTGACTTTTGGCGAGGTGTTAATTAGATGAGTGGCAGATGCTGTGAGCACTTTGGGGACCGACTCTCAAATCATTCCAAACAATGTTTTTAACAGGCAATTTCATTCCATCAGTAATGTGCAGTTATCAATTTTGTCTTTTTGCCGTGGGTCTTAATGTAGCCGGGAATAATCAGCATCTGTAAAACATTATTCCTGGAAAATGTTATTTGCATTATATGAATGCATACATATTCAGGCCTTGTCCACACGGAGACGGAGATTTTCAAAAACTTTCTCCTGTCCACACAGCATCGTTTATAAAAATATCTGTGTCCACCTGGAGACACCTAAAACAACCCAAATCACTGTAGTACAACCCCAATTCCGAAATAGTTGGGACAATGTGTAAATTGTGAATAAAATCAAAATGCAATGACTTTCAGATCACATGAGCCAATGTTATTTACAATAGAACATGAATAACGTTTCAACATTTGAAATGTTGAGACATTTTACATTTTTATCCACAAAATGAGCTTATTTAAAATTTTCTGGCTTTAACAGTTCTCAAAAAAGTTGGGACACAGGTAAAAAAAGAAGGCTGAAAAAGCAATTAATATATAAGAGAATCAGCTGAAAGAACATGTAGCAAGTAATTAAGTTACCTGGCATCAGGTGTGTAACATGATTGGCCATAAAAGGGATGTCTTAGAGAGGCTGAGTCTCTCAGAAGTAAAGATGTCCAGAGGCTCTCCAACCTGTGAAGGCTCGCAAAAAAAAATTGTGGGATACTTTAAAAACAATGTTCTTCGACGTCAAATTCCAAAGGCTTTGAAGGTCTCATCATGGACAATGCAGAACATCAAAAGATTCAGAGAAACTGGAAAAATCTTTGTGCGTAAGGGATGGACGCCTGTGATCTTCGGGCCCTCAGACGCCTCTGCATCACTCAACGGCATGATTCTGTCATTTTATTTACTAAATGGGCCCAAGAATACTTCAAGAAACCTCTGTCTGTAAACACAGTCCGCCGTGCCATCCATGGATGCCACCAAAAACTCTATTATGCAAAAAGGAAGCCATTGTTCAGCATGATCCAGAAGCGCCGCAGTGTTCTGTGGGCCAAGGCTCATTTAAAATGGACTGTAGCAAAGTGGCAAAGTTTCCTGTGGTCAGACGAGTCCAAATTTGACATTCTTGTTGGAAATCATGGGCGTTGTGTCCTCCGGGCTTAAGAGGAGAACGACCACCCCTCCTGTTTTCAGTGTTCAGTTCAAAAGCCTGATGGTATGGGGATGCATTAGTGCATATGGTGTGGGACACTTGCATGTTTTAAAAAGCACAATGAATGCTGAAAGGCATATAAAGGTTTTAAAGCAACATATGTTCCCCTCCAGACGATATCTATTCCAGGGAAGGCCTTTTGTATTTCAGCAAGACAATGCAAAACCACATACTGCAGCTATTACAACAGCATGGCTTTGTAGTAGAAGAATCCGTATGCTGAACTGGCCTGCCTGCAGTCCTGATCTTTGAACATTTAGCGCATAATTAAATGAAAAGTCCTTCAAAGGAGACCCAAAACTCTCCAGCAGCTGGAAGCCTGTAAAAAACAAGAGTGGGATCAAATTCCAATGGCTAAACTCAAGAAACTTGTCTCCTCAATACCCAGACGCCTCCACTCTGTGTTAAAAAGATGAGGGGATGCTACACCATGGTAAACGGCCCCTGTCCCAACTTTTTTGAGACCAGTAGCAGCCATCAAATTTGAGATGAGCTCATTTTGTGGATAAAATTGTGTAAATTTTTTCAGTTTCAACATTTGTTATGTTATCTCTGTTCTATTGTGAATAAAATACTGGCTGGTGCGATTTGAAAGTCATTGCATTTTGATTTTATTCACAGTTTACACTTTGTCCCAACTATTTTGGAATTGGGCTTGTAAATATTCCAGGCCTGTGTGCGGCCCTGCAGCGTTTCTATGAAAATAGACCAAAAACTGAGAGAGTGCATACCCGCCGCCTTCTCTGTTTTTGGGCTATTTCCATAGAAATGCTACATTACCAACGGCGCCACACACACACCTGGGCGTAGTGATGGGGCTATCACCTCATCACTTACCAAACCAAAATAACGTTTTGGTTGTCCACACAAAAACGCTTGAGTGCCGTTTTCAGATTTTCTCAGTCTGGAACCCGTGTTCAGAAAAACGTTTTTTTGCCGTCTTCATGTGGAAGCAAGGCCAAAATGATGAAATATTTATGCAATTTCAAAATAGCAGTGTTGATGGGCACGTGCTTCGGAGGAGAGCCATGAACCGTCCCTCTCTCCTGAACTGACAACCAGGGGTCGCGAACGAGCAAGACTTGGATATGCCAAATGTATTAAAAAAAAAAAAAAAAAATCAATAATAATAAAAAAAGAAATAGTTCTATCCTATTAGTCTTCAAAAATGAAGAAAAAAAAAAAGCGGTGCTAAATTTAATGTTAGTGCTGAAGTAAATTTAAAAATTTATATTAATTTTATTATCTTGTGCTGTTGGAAACCTGTAGCGACTTGTTTAAAAGAGGTCCTGAAAGAAGTCGCCAGATGATGCGTCTTCAGCGGCTTTGATTTTTATATCTTACATCATTGAGCAACAATAGCTGCATTTCGCGCTGTAAGGGATAAGGAAGAATTTACGCTGAATGTGTAAAAAAAAAAAAAGACTTTCTTTTCTTTAAATCGTTGCTTACGGAATACTTTTACATAAAACTGTCGCGTTTGTACGGAATACTTTTCCCGAAAATTACACAGTATAAAGTACTAAAGTGAAGGTGGCCCATTGCGATCGTCAACTGATTTTGTGTTTTTATCGGGCTGCGAATGGTCATCCACGCACGCCTCTGGCAATGGCTTACCGTTGGGAATGGTTAAATTCGCTGCGACTTTGGCAGCAGCCTGCTGTCCGGAATGAGTTAAGTAAATGCATATATCCAACAGTAAGTAAACGTAGAACAATAACATCACAAATACTTTGTGTCCCCTGGGAGATGGGTTGTAACCCACTTTTTAGAAGGAAAATGAATTACAAAGAGTAATGAGGATGCATCCATGGATGGTGGCATGTAAATCCGCTAACAAGAAGAGCCTGATTTCTCCTGCGACAGTGTGGTGACCCGAACAACAGACACATCTGAACACAGACACACGTGCATCACACAGTAAAAGTAAATACAATATTGAAACTATTTTGAGTAAACAGTTTGTCGGCACTTCTACTCCTCTGGTTTGAGGACTGCACGGTACAGGTTGTCTTGCCTCGCCAAATTCTTTCCTGGAACGAGGAAGTTAACGAGATGCGCACATTCTCAACGTCACAGTCATAATGAGTCATCATGGCCGAGCTTCGGGTCAGGAGTCGAGAGCCTGCTTCCTATCTGTCACCACGGGCGACATCCGCTTTGCTGCAGTCAATAGCCTTTCGTGGAATTAATAGGCAATTACCGAGACGGGATTAATCACATACGCAACGAGGGCCGGCGAAGTCTGCGGAGGTCGTATGTGCATAATGAAGATTAGCACAGGCGCCTCAGTGATTGGCACACGGAGGATAAAGGTCATACTGTGGCGCTGAATGTTGCTGTAATAAGCCTGTAATGGGAACATGAGATAACAGCCAGGGGTTGTTGTACAGCGTGCGAAAATAAGAGGGGAACGTGGTGATTAAAAAAGACACCCAATCGGGCGACCCGGCTCGGCCCGGCGCTCCAAATCCGTGTCATTTGGGCTTCCGGTATCCAGCGGCGTTCTGTCTTTTTCCCGCCTTTGGCGCATTCATGGCTTGTTTTTCACGCTAATCACCATGACAGCATTGCCGAGGAGGGGAGCCGAAATGTCACAAAGGACTTCCTGCGAAGCTGGAAATATAAGAATCGGTCCATTATCGGCGCAGCTGCTTTTGGCGTCGGACACAGGAAGGGGAAGACCTCTTCTTCTGCCCCTCTCTGAAGCACAATTGCAGCCCAGAAACGCCTGTTTTACGAGCCGCTGCCCCCGAAACATGCAATCACCTCATCCCTGACATTATTCAGGGATCTCGCAGTTATCTCTCTATCTCTATCTCTCGATCAGCTCCCGCTGCCTTATTTACTTGTTTTGTGCGCTCAACATTAGCAGAAATGTGAATATTTCATTTTGCATGCCCTATACATGATTGGGAGTAATCATCTGTTCTATAGCTTGGCTGCACTGTTGATTAACTGCAAATATACTTTGTGAATATGAATATCTGGACCGAGGGCAGGCCAAAGCTGACGTAAATGGAGTTTTCCATTGAGTTTGGGGAGGGAGTCGTAAAATCAACACTGATACAGGTTAAGAGGCATTTGGATGAAATGCTCTGATGATAATTGTCGGGTTCTTAACATTGAACAATGCGTGTGTCACTTAACTGAGGTACTAACATGACAAGTATTTGCCACTAACATGTCTTAGCCCCCCGCCAGGAAATGGCAAATCGTGTCAAAATGAACAGTGCCTCGGTGTAACCTTGAGAGTGACGCGAAGGTCACCAAAATCGACCTAATACATGTTAACATGAAATTTGAAGGAAATCCGTCAATTCGTTCTGGCACTGTTAGCGCCCTCTACAGGCCAATGTTATTAACCATTTGCAATATTCCACAATAACCTCCACTCCCACTCTCCCATATACTGTCTGTCTTGCTGTCCTGTACAGGTAAAGATACAACTGTGGCTACTGGAGACACGCAGTGCCTGTGAATCACCGCAGGCTCAGGTTAGCGTCCTGAATCATCAGAATAAGGTGAGAAGCCTTACAGAAGGCCAACAACTGGCACAGGAAGAAAAGTGATGGCATCTATTATAGAACCCACAATGACAAAACTTCCCAAACCAGATTGAGTGATGATAACACATCTCTAATAATGTACAAACACTGGAAAGCATATCAGTCCATTTGCGAGCGAGTTCTTGTGTGGCCTGATGAGTGCCTGAGTTAACTCAGATAAATCAATTACATTGATTGGTGGGGAAGAGTTTCATGATCCAGTTGTGCACAAGCAGGGATTAAGTGTATATTAATAATTGCATTTTTTATTCATTTGTCCATTCTCCTGACTAGTAGCATGCATAGCACGTGTGGGGCGAGCGCAGCAAGTCCCTTATTGGTCAGGTCATTAGTCAGCTCAATGCACCCTCTGTTGGCAATTTCAAGGAGAGCAGCCGGTTGGTTGATGACATACAGACATGCATACAAACAAACGGGATGCATTGAGCTGACTAATAAGGGTACTTAAGGCTAGCCTGGTAAAACCAGACTCTGCTACTTCGCTTTGCTTCGTACACAGAATCTGGGTAGTCGTCATTGACAAGTTTTTACTTCCTGGTGGGTGGGCGCTTGTCAGAAGTGTAAAATCATTGGTGTACCCGTGAACTAATCACTAACGTTTGGCGATGACTTATGTTATGCGCCGGCTCAGCCGCCAAGTACTTCTGCTGTAAACACAGTCCTTCATACCAGGAAATCAGTGAAAACAAACTGATCAAACTGTACATTAAAGTTAATACTGTACCCATACATATGCCCATCTACCAAATTATAGCCTTCACTTAAGCACTTAACAGAACCAAAGGTTCTCTTTCTGTTCTCCTAACAAGAAACAAACTGTTGAGCTATCATTTTTCCTGCAGATACTGCTGCTGTTAAAAAAAAAAACGTAAGAGACCCTAAACCAACGGCAGAATCAGCAAGAATAACGCATTATTTACATCAGGACGAAATCTGAGTTGACACAAAAACTGAACCGTTAACCATACTTGCGCTAACATTGTACCGAGCTCGCTATCTAACTTTATAGTAACATAGTTTAGCTATAAGCGTTTGGCTACAGCCATTTCATTCATGGATAATGACAACATAACAATGAGACAGCAAATAGGTCTTGTGACATGAACAAAAACACGGCTTTTAAAAAGTTTGCTGCAAACTTAAATAACTTGAAATTCGCGGGCAATGTAGCACTAGAAGCTACAAGCTAGCTGAAGTGGTTCGGCTGTCTCTCACAGAGATGAACAAGGTGCCTATTTCGAATGTTGCATGATGGCTATTAGGCAGATACGACAATCTGTAGGGAGTAGCGCTACAAAAACATTTACATTAATAAAAACTTAACAAACATTCATCTTGTTGTGGCTATAAGTCGCTGATACCCGGGATTTTCTCCACGACAGAGCGAATAGCCTCCCGTATATCTATGTCCGTGGCCATTGTTGATTTCGGAGAGTACAATTTCAAACTCGGCGCAGCGGCTACATCGTGGCTCTCGGCCGCGCCTTCTGTTCGTGGGTTGGTCAGGCGTACTTTCTGCCATGCCAAACGAGGCAGAGCTCAGAGTAACCAGACTGAGTACTGAAGCGAAATTAAATTAAGCAGAAGTATGAAGGCTGGCGGAGTCAGGCTAACTCGAGGCCTATTTGTGGAACACCTCAGAGCGAATGCACTAATTAGGGGTCAGGTTAGTCTTTTTCATTCACGGTGGGAATAGTGAGGAAACTGGTCTGAGATCAGGGCCTTTTCTTTTTGAGGACCCTCTTTGATGGAGAGCATTACGCGAAAGGCTGGAATGGATGCTGGTGGTCGCTAATCCATCAGCGAGCTCAGACCACAATCACACATCCTCACCCCAGAACCATTCAGTTAATCTCACCTGTTTATCTTTGTACTGCAGGAGGGAACCGAAGTTATTGAAGGACATGAATTCCAGACAGAAAGGGCCTCTGATTCATATTCAATATGTTCTCTCTGAGAGGTGAGCAAAGGACACACAGAGCAGCCTTACTGATGTTTAGCATACTGAGAGTGAACTGTTTAGTACAAACAACATAAAGTAGCTGAGTGAAACCACTTACTACATGTACATTTCCAGTTAATTCAACTAGGGGTTTTTGACTGCAGATATTGTAAGTCGAGCAATAATCCACCTCAGCCATAATTCAATCTTATGCTTAATATGGTTTTATAAAAGTAGTTGAAGACCCTTTCAATGATATTTTCTTGTCGTCTTTTTTCTGAAAAGATAGCTGGCTGTGCAGGGACAGCTTCTCCCCAGGGAAGACCGATAAATCTATGTTCCTGTTTGCAGACTCGCTGAAAAGTTTGTCTTTAACCCTCATCGGGGCATCTCGTGCAGTAGCGGGTGGAATGAAGCATAACATCCCAAACGAGTCATTAAAAAGGGGCATAACGCAGCTTTCCCGAGCACAACTCGTGTGGTTTACAGTGTCTGTCCAGGGACAGTCTGAAATAGTGTTTTTATGTCATGGGATGTGAATAATGTGGCCAGAATAAGACCCTTAGTGCGAGGATGAGTGATCATCTGAAATGGTGTCCAATTAATATGTCTAGAATATTAGATGGAGTCAGTTTGGTTCTTTCTGAACCCACTTTCACACTGAGAGCTCACCAATTAGTGCTACATGACTGATATTTCCCCTTGACACCACTGACACCTTACTTTGTGGACCCATCACTATTCCCAGCAAAGACTTCATGTTCCAAAGTGGTGGCTTTTACACGTGTCATAAGGTAACTGCAATTAACATAAAATGCACATTCCAAAACCATACGTGCAAAACATGTTGGTCGCACATAGCAGTCCTTAATCCAGCATCATTATATTATATTATATTAAATTATAATATAATATGTGTTGGAGATGTTATCATCACAGCTATGCCTGTCATTTTTCACAGATAGTGAAATAGTCTTTTTCAGGGGCGAAGAATGAATCCAATGAACTCTCCTTGTCTTGATATGATCGCAAATTTAGCGATCGATTAAAAGATGCATCAGAGTACTCGGTCATTTGGTTGCTAAATGCAGTGTGCGAATTGAACAGCATTGACACAGGAACGAGTACTTGCTGGCTGTTGGCTGTTTGTCCCTAAACAGGCGGTATTCGGTCACTTCTTTTAAAGTGCTTGAACTCCTGTCACGCGGTTTCTGAGCTAGAACATTGTCACATACATCAAACATCTCCTCACAATCCGCTAGCTGCTTGTCCCCTGAATGCGCTGTAAAAAAGCACGGCCCCTGAGGACAGCACAGGCTCCATACACTGCAAGGAAAACAACCTGGTCCAGCCTGGACCTTCCAGCCAATCACGGAAAAGAGGGATGGGGCGGCGGAGGTGTTTGGGCGTTCATGACAGTTTCAGGAAGCACAGGAGGGAGTGGGCGAGTTATCTCTCTGTTTTGTTTGATAATACTTCAAACGGAACAGAAGTGACATCACCCAATCCTGCTTAGAGCCCCTTTAATTTTCTGGAATTTCAAAAATATTTTGGCCCAGATATTCAGGATAAGTTGTGTGAACATCTTAGAAAGGCATCTGTATCTACAAGGCCAGAAATGTACCAGACGCAAGACACTGTCAAATATTGACACATTTAAGCTTCCGTTGGGGAACTGTGTTCTGCCGAGAAGATGCAGGAAGGATATAATGATATTTTGTGAGAGGGGTAGTTGAAAAGCGAGAGCACATTAGCAAGTTGCTCTTTGATGATCCAGAAAGACTCTGTTAATTGGAATAATATCCTTGACTACAACATAAAAATGGAAGGCGCGACAGTGTCGAAGGCCCGGCGGTGCTCTTGCCTTGATTTACGAGGAGCTGCACATTAAACATAAATGAATGATTATGTTAGCGATTAATACAATTAAATCAAGCCCTACAGCACAGCAGCACATGTATAATGCATTGGGGACAAAGTTCTCGAGACAGAGAGCCAGGCTATCGCAGAAGACCATGACACCCAAGCCGAAAGCAGAGCTCATTCTGATCCAGTGGGTCACTGCAATGCTAGGCAACATGACGCAGTGAAATGCTGATGCAACCTAAATCTTTGTGTCACTGGAGATATTGAGCTGGGTACCATTATCGAGTTAACATTAACATTAAACAGCACTGCGACCAGTATTACCTGGCCAGAAGCATTCGGACATCTGTTAATTAAACATTACTGTAGAATATCATACACAAATATGGAGTCCATCCCTTCCTTGCTGTCCTCAAAAGCTTTCACTCTTCTGGGACAAATATCCACCAGATGTCGGAAATTAGCTATGAAGAGTTGCTTCCATTCCAGCTAGAAACACATTAGTGTGGTCAGGCAGTGATGCTGGCCAGTTGGGCTCAGTCCAGAATCAGGCTTGTTGATCCCAGAGGTGTTTAATGGGGTTTAGGTTCAGGCATAGTGTGAGGTGGCCAATTCCTCTACACTGATGGACCTCACTCTGTGCCAAGAGGTTTCATCATGCTGAAACATGGAAGGGCCTCCTCAAAACTGATGATCCCATAGAATCATCCGGAATTGTCTGCCGTAGCATAGCAGTTTTCTTAAAGGCCAAGCCCAAACTGTGATAAGCAGCTTTGGCCATACAAATCAGGTTCCTACAATGATGTAGTTGGCCAAAGCCTTGTGGTTTCCTCAGTAGAATGTGAATATAAACCTGAGAAACTCTTGTCGTCGACAGCAGAGGGTTCTCTGTGCAAAGGTATGCCTGATTGAGCCCCGAAGCTCAGTCACTGCGCAGTAAGTCGCTCGGCGTAATTGCGTCTGCTAAATGAACACACACGGTGATGTATTGTGCTGTGAAGACCCCGATGACTCACTGATCTTGCAGAAGCACGGCTGTACCCTGCAGAAGCTCTGGGAATACTCATCACTCGCTCTGCCTGCACTTACACAGCACAATGAGTGTAAAGAGTCTCTCTAGAGAGAGAGCAGGGAGGGGGTCTCTTTATCCAGGCACCGATGTCATTATCCCCACCCCCTACTGCTCAGCTCCATTCATTATTGATATGCGTGTGTGTGTGTGTGTGTGTGTGTCTGTGCTGGATGCAGACTGCTGCTGAAACCTGCTCCCATATCCCTGTACACACACACACACACGCGCGCACACACGCACTTACATACATACACATGACAATTACATGAACTCACACAAATACTCAAGCATATTAAAGAAATACATGTACAAACACACATATTTTTGCAAGCACGCAACACATTCACACACGTACACAAGACAGACAGACAGACATGTGACACACACACACACACACAAGAATGCACTTAAATATATATTGTGCACGCATACTCATACAAATGCAGGACTTGCATACACACAAGCACATACATACGCACACAAATATACACAAATACACTCAAACACATACATATACGCAAACACATACACAAGGCCCACACACTGTGTCACAAGTGTCACACACTGACAAACACAATTAGGCAATCGCAGATTAAATGCAAAAAAATATATATATATATATGTGCTGTGGCCAATGAGCCGCCTTCTCCCTCCTAACCACGCCCCTGACCGTTATAGCAGTTATTGGATAATGGATGAATAATGAATTTCAGATTTGTTGCCTCCTGCTTCAGTTGAATGACACAGCACCACTAGTGCCTTCATGCGTATTAGCAAGTCACTAAACTGAAATTCAGTATCACAGTTAAATATACGGCTGAATAGGTGACTGCAGTGATTATTCATAAAGAAATCTTTCTGCTGACATACTGTTTAAGCCTTTTAAAGCACCAGCCCATCGTTTTATTTGTGCTACCCCCCGGAAACTGGGAGTTATGAATGTGCGACAAGGGACAGTCTTCACCATTTGTCTTTCTGAGACATGAGAAACAAGCACAGAAATCCCATTCTGTAAATGATTGATGAAATTAGTTTTTGGTATAATTATGTGTCAAGTTATTTGTAAAGCATTCCAAACACTTTAAGAACAACAATAAATCTCTCCAGAGCTACAAAATGCAAAATAAATTAATTCAATTTTTTTTAACAAAACATCTGTTATTTGGAGACTTTTAAACCGCTATTTAACTGTGGATTTCGAGGCTAATGCATTGACAACAAGTGATCATATCAACAGAACCATTAATTTGCCGCGTGACTCTTCCCGTTGGATTTATTTGTCCCTATTCAATCAAAGCAAAAAAATATGAATGCCTGTAACCATAGCCAATAACTACAATTATAAACCATTGCTTAAAAGATAATTACATGGGCCGTCTCAATTGACGAATAGTAACATTGTGTAAACGGTCTCTTCACTTCGTCAACTGCCTTAGCATGTGGCGCCCTCTGATTTGTATAGAATAACTAGATCGCCGAAGTGATAGAGAACTGCGTTGGGAGGTTGAAGCAAGCGGAAGTGGTCGGGCGGCCATTTTACTATGCCCGGTAGTAAGCAATCGTTATATAGTATTCTATGGCAGAGAGGCGCTGATGTGCAGCCTTGCGATGCGGAGCGACATTTTTGGGGGATGTGGCGAGACAATGCACTGGCTGTAGTGAAGACTGATGCACATAAATGAATTTCAATGAATATATTGCTTATTATCAGCCACTGGCGATCTGCCTTAAAGGCAGATAATGTGTCAATGTTAGCCCAGCTAACGGTTATTATTGGAACAGTTCAAATTAATGTTCGCTAACGTCACCCATCAGGTTAGCCTAAAGCTACCTAGATTACCGACTGAAGTTAACCAGATCAATCAATGTCACACGGCATAAATTAGATAATCCTGTAAAACTGTCGTGTAACGCTGTCTATAATATTAGACCAGACTAACTAGACAACAAAACCAGCTGTTCTCTGGTCTAATCATTAAGGCAATTTTATGCCAGCACTCAAAAAGGCTAATGTTCCGCTGACACTCAATTACCGTTGACGGACAAATGTAATTTGCCAGGTTATCAATGAGGATGTAACGTTAGAGCTTCTTAAATAGATAATGTGATTCACTCTCGACAATGAATGGCAGGCAGTTTAACATACATCTCCACGACGCGCAACTCACTTCACTTCTCATGTGAACGCTGATTTAGCGACCTTGATAAGTTTCATTACGTTCTCTTCAGCGAACCCACTTTCGCTTCGTAGGAAAATTAGCCGAGCTTCACGGCAGCTACTGAGTGAAGACAGCGCAAGAGAGAACTCAACACAAGACATCCGTTGGGAGTTACATATGCGTTGTGTGATTGAATCTCCCACCCAGTGTTTCTAAAATAAAGACAGCGGTTGACAAAGTGCAAGCTTATGGCAACTTTATTTTTTTCATTAAGTTTTTAAATCCCCCCACACAGAATAATAATAATACGTGCAGGATTGACGTCTTGTCTTCAGTCTCAATGACTTTGGGCTTCAATTTTGTTGTACCACTGCCCCACTCAGGCGAGATGTAGAAAAATCTGTATAGATTTCCTATATTGGTCGTACTGTCAAATGCTGATATTGCCCATTGAAAATGTTAAAGGCCCGTACAACTGCTGCCTACTGTAGTTAAATCTGCGGTCCTTGAGGCATTTTTCGTACAGTCAGGTCGATCTGAGGAGGAAACATAAAATACCGCCTCTTCCGTGTCTGTGAAAAGATATCTTCTCAATTAATTATATAGTTGGCTGCAACGTGTTCAATGTGTGTAATGTTCTGAGAGATTATAGTTGGGCATACCAATATGGCGGCACGGCTACTTCAAAATTATGACGTCATCAGCTATGCAGTTCTTATATATAGATCAGTGGTGGCGCCTTGTGAATCAGGATGGATTCTGATTCGCTGTTCATGAAAGTCACACTGAAAGAGGGCCGAATGATATCGTCAGTCGGCGTCGCTATTTGCTGTTGCATTGGCGCTGTGGACCGGAATGATTTCGGAATTAAATATTTACAGTTAACATCAGTTATTGTTGAGTATGGCGCCATTGAGCTCTATGGGGGACACGGTTCAGCATTGTTTCTATTTATCACGGTCTATTGCAATTATGACAGTCCTCTTATGCATCTTTATAGCATAACATTTGATAACATAAAGCGTGTTGGTATTTACAAGCAGTCAAACAAGTTCCTGGCGTGTTCGCCTTTTGTATGATTTCCAATCTGCCTGAGTTTGATTCTTCAACCTCATCCCCGCACTTTCTAATTATTTCTGTTACACAATAATATATGTGTATATTTTCAGCTTGACAATAGTTATGATTCTGCAGTTGCCTGACCAGGTTTTTGTGATGACCCTGACTCCAAGTCATGTTTTCTAATCCAGTCCAGGGCATGTTTTGTATTTTTGCCTCTTTCTTTATGTCTTTGCCTGCCATTTCCTATTTTCACTGTTTAGTTTATCATTCTGGTTTTTGTTCTTCTCATACCCTGCATTGCACATTGTCTTATCTTGTGTTCTGAGACAGTTTTATTCCCCAGTCTCATATACCACAGTTTCAGGTGATTTCATGGTTTCTGGGTTTCCAAACATTCCTTCTCTTTGCCTTACTGTTCTATCTTTACTAACAGACAATACTAACAGTTTATTAGTTAGTGTTAGTAATTTATCTATAATAACATTGTTTATAGTACTAACTTGCTAACAAGCACTAGGGATTGCATAGCTGCACATTACTAATTGACTAACGAGCTCTCAGCACTCGCTCAGCTCTAGCCTCCGCCCCTTGCCTTCGCTCAATTTACTTTGCTGTGTTTCAGCAGATTCTCCGCACCTTGTTAATCATTGGATTACGACAACTGGATTCTGATTTTGGATTGTGGACTCTGTACTGTTATTTACTGCCCTGCAGGGGTTTCCACCCCAGAACCAATAAAGATCAGGTTTTCTGGATATTTCTGGTCTCGCTTCTGGTTCCTGAACGCTACCTCACATAAGTATGCAAAGTTGTCAAGTAAATAACTGAAGATACTGAGTACAGAGCCTTATAAAATCATAACGGATTCAAAATTAAAAGGACATATAGGCAAACATGTTGGCGTATCGGAGCCCATATTTGGCAGTATGATCATCTTGGTTCCTGATGAATGCTGATGTATGTTCCTATCACAGCTTCTCAGTTTTATTCCAGGATGTTGTTGTCTTTGGACTGAATTTCAAGGAAGGGGTGCATTTCCTTGGGTTATGAATCCTGAGAGAGAAATTAATTTGAGAACAAACAGAGCGGCTACAAAAACAACGAGTGAGGAGCTAACAAGGTTATCCGCTCTCTTAGCTTCAGGTCCCAGAGATGAGGTTTTTTATGACCGGAAATGCCCCGACGGAGTCCAACGAAACGTGTGTTTTAGCATATTTTTTCCTTTCTTTTTTTCCCAAAGACCATGAAAGAAAAGGGCAAAAGTGATCGAAGATGCACAAAACCCTCTGAGAGATTTTTTTTGTTTAAGACGACTGGAACAAACAGCATGGCCTGAAAAGTAAAGCCTCTCACATCAACAGCAATTGTCCTTTCTTCATGAGATCTGTTGCTTTTGGGGTCCGAAATAACAGGATTTCAGATCCGGAGCATTTATACACTGATCTCTCGGACTGACCACTTAAAATTCCATCAGGTACCTCAAGCACAGCTGCTCAAAAATCCCTGCTTTATTTGCCATTTATTTGTGCTGGAATTGTCTTTTATACCTGGGAATGGATGAACATTGCGCACACAGCAACACACACTTTCTCTCTATCGGTCTCTCACACACAATCACACACGCGCGCACACACACACACACACACACACACACACACACACACCCACTCACACTTACAGCACCTGCCATGCGCTCTCTCCCTCCATCTCATTCTGTCCCTCTCCAGCACCTCTGGACACACAGAAGGGTTTTATTACAGTGAAATTTAAAGAGTGTGAAATTTCTAATGAAGAGGAAATCAGATCTTCCCTCTCTGGCCTGTTATTTCTGTCCAGGCTCATTCCTGGTCTTGTGAAAGACAATTAAACTGCGGCTGAACCTTCCTGTGTCGCGGCTGATGACTGAGGATCAGTGTACAGATTAAAGCACAACTCCTGGGCTCCTACACACAGTTTTAACATTTACAGGATTACACCTCCTCTGAAACCTTTCTGCAAAAAGGAAGATCATAAAAACATCTTTAATCACCCAGGCCTTAATGAGAAATACCATAGTGGTTTTATGTTTAAATCTTTTTTTGCCACTGAGAATCAGAACTGGTTGCTTCGTGTTATGAGGACACACCAAATGGACATATTTAAAGTATGCTCTTTTATGGGTTATGAATTGAGTAAAACTCAAATACATTTAAGAAATTATTTATCTATACATTTATTACCTCCATCAGGAGGCATCATGATCACTGGCAAGTGTGTTTGTCGGCAGGATCACTCAAACACTATTCACACAGATCACCACAAAAGTTTATGAAAGTCTGACTGAATGGTTCCATTAAATTTCCAGACCAATTCAAAAACAGATCCAGGCCAAGCAGCTGATTATAAGGGCTGGTGGATCAAAACCTTTGGGCAGGGCTTTGCGCTCTCTGTGCGCCCTCTAGTTTCTTATTAAAATGTGTGTAGTTTTGGAGGCAGTTCATGTCGACAGAATATTTGGATATCTGAGGTACTTTTCACAGCCACATACCAGTATAGTGAGGAGTAAATGGACACAGGTCACTTCGGTAAGTACATTAACTCTGCGTTACATCAGAATGCATTACGACTGCAGTAAAGACTGTATGAAATATGCAACGATTGTGGCTCTAGCAGGCAGTGGATCAGCCTGCGCCGTGAAAGCTGGGACAGCCGATCCCGATGAACCAGGAAGCAGGTGTCGCTTTCGTTTGTTTATTTCAGTGTGCTAGCATACAACAAATGATCAAATGATTCTAATTATCTCTTAGCGAGAGAGAGAGAGAGAGAGAGAGAGAGAGAAAAATGCAGTACAACTATTTTTACAACTATTGTGTAGTTCCCAGTTGGACTTTGATAGACACAATATGGTGAGCTGCCTTTGAAGCATATTGATACTGTTAAATATATGAAATATCATTGCCTGTGTTGTCATGGCTATGACATTCTCTCTCTCACACACACACACTCACACTCTCTCTCTCACCTCTTACGCAAATGCGTGCACATACACACACTGGTATAAAAATGCATACGCATGATATACAAAAATTCACACTCAAACACAAGCACATGCATGCATACAATCTTGCAGACATCCAATCTGTCGTACACACACAGTCACTCTCATGCACGCACTTACACACACGCACACATATACATACACCCAAGTGAACGTGCAGCTTTTTAACAAGGCACAGATGCTCTAAGCTCACACACAAACGTACGTCCCACACACCCTAATGCTAACCTCAACCCTTTTGCAACTGTTACCATAATCACAACCCTAACCTAGCTACAAACCCTGCAGAAAACCCAATTTGTAAAATGTCCCCATAATGATGTTTTCAGACCCTACTATATTTATGGGGTCTGTAAGTCCCCAAGAGTATAGCGAAATGTGTGTTCAAATGTGCTCATGCTCACTCACACTCTGACACACACACACGCATGCATGCACACACACACACACACACACACACACACACACACACACACCTCCTCAGCACCCAGCTTGAGTTTTCCCTCTACAGAGTGCGAGAGCCCGGCTGCTTCAGAGATAATCACGGCTTCATTATTCCTGTAACAGACGCTAATGAAAATGAGAGAAAGGAAGAGAGCGAGAGAGAGAGAGAGAGAAAAAAGAGAGACCAGCTGAGTCACAAACGTTGAGGTTTCTCGGATTCACGCTGCGATGGGGGCCGTTGGCGTACACGATGTTACCTGGATACAATCTCCAGCGCCTCCTTCAATTCCTACGCCGTTTTACTCAAAATTAATTTCCGGGGTTGAAATGTCGCCGGCGTCCTCTCAATGCTTTTTCCCAGATAAGTCGAAATAACACTTTTCTCCTGACCTTAATATATTAGCCGACCATCAGCATAAATCACAGCTGTAATGCAGATAAAAATTTCAATATTAGTTCTGGACAATTGTTCTGAGGCTTCACTCCAGCGCTTCATTTTCACTGCAAATTAAGTTTTTGCTCAGTTCCAGACAGACAGAAATATGCCTTAAATTTCCCCTGGTATTTAAAAACAAAAAAGAGGATAAAAAGAATACTGATTTGAGTCGAGTCCTGACTTGTCTCGTCTCCATCAGCGTTTGTACGAGCCGTTTATCACTGAGTGATGGTGCTGTTTTAGAGATCTTACACCGCGATGGTCCTTTTTCATGTAGAGGGATCAAAGTTAGACTCTCACATACAAACTTTGACACACACACGCACACATGCACACACACACACACAGGGATGCCCGCAAGCAGTCAGAAAGATGTACGCACAAGTATGCACTTGCACATACACACATAATGTTCATGTAGCATGTGGATGCATGCACCCAATTTGTGCAACACAACCAAATGTACGTATTTATTTATTTGCTTCCTTATCAACATCTCAAGTTCTCCACTGTAAACTGCATTTCCTTGTTCACTGGCAGTTCTCACTCCCTCCGAGGTCTGTGTGCTTGGTGCACATGTTTATACTGACGAACAGTCCGCTGGGACAGAGGATTCACGGAAACGTTGCGGTACCCCGATATCTTCGTGTGCTCTCCTCACTCAGGCTAATGCCAACCACCCTCGCCTCCCCTCCCCTCCGCTCCTCTCCTCTGTCAGAGCTGCACACAGAGCATTAAGCCCGGGATCAGGGTGAACACATCTTCAAAGTCATCAGGAGCGAAGCGGCCATGGGGGGACCCAGACATCTCCGATCCCGGGTAAAGCTAGATACCACTCAACGCGTGGTCTGCGCTAACGGTTTATCCCGAACCGCCCTGTCCTCAGTGTCCCCAGGCTACAAACTTCGCTGTTCGGACTCAGCCCGGCGGATCTTCGATCAGAAATACTTACCCACCCTAATCTGCCCGTCTGGCTCAATAACTCTCCCACAATTATTAATTTATTTGGTGACACTGTGCAATACTGCAAGTAGGTCGTGGATTCGAAACCTGCCTGGGGCCTTTCTGTGTGGAGTTAGCATGTTCTCCCCGTGTTCACGAGCATCTCCTCCTCTGCGTTCCTCCCACAGTCCAAACACATGCATGTCAGGCAAATTGGAGACTCTAAATTGCCCCATAGGTATAAATGTGAGAGTGAATGGTGTGTGAATGGTGTGTGCGCCCTGAGATGGATCGGTGAGCTGTCCAGGGTGGGGTCCTGCCTTTCGCCCAGAGTCAGCTGGGATAGACTGCAGCTCTACGCGACCCAGGTGAGGAAGGAGTGGTATAGGGAATGGATGGATGGATAGATGTCCAGCAAAGTA
The DNA here is from genome assembly GCA_029721435.1 of Gymnothorax reevesii. Classification (NCBI taxonomy): domain Eukaryota; kingdom Metazoa; phylum Chordata; class Actinopteri; order Anguilliformes; family Muraenidae; genus Gymnothorax; species Gymnothorax reevesii. The sequence goes on from CM056590.1 coordinate 52,448,012, forward strand.
CACAAAATGAGAGTAGTTACCAGGAAATGCACAAGGAAGGAATGAGGAACTAACTGGTAGTAAATCATTTTGTTTACCATACTATAAAGTGTTACCACAAATTAATCCTCATTCCTCATTCTCTCTAAAACTGTTCTTAAATCAAGGAGTCATTAGCTATTCTGTAAAATTTCAAATTTGAAGAGCTGCCCGTTAACTTATGGTTTACCAAGAGTAAGTTTCTAATTTGTTCCACTTTTGCTCTTTAATTTACTAATCAATAGCTACTTTATAAAATTTGCATGGGGGTCACTCAAGAACTGCCTTTTAATTAGCAATTTACAAGTATTTGGTATCACATTCCTTCCTCGTCTGTTCTCTGGTGACCACTCAAATTTTGCCTACATTTTGCGTAAAATTTTACTTGTTTGTTCATTGGCAGTGTATGTGTGCACGCAGGCGTTAACAGCAGCATGTACAGCAGGCAGTCTATGGCCCTGTGTCTGAGCCAGCAGACAGTGACTTGAAGGCTTGTTGACTGGCGCCCCTCAGTAGCCAGCTATTGGACCCCTGAATCAGGCCCTTGACCTCGCAATGCACCATGGGGGATTGGCTAAGGCTTAGTCTAATCAACTGTAAGTCTGAGTACAAGTGTTTGTGTCCCCCTCCCTAACAGCGCATGTTTCCTGCCAGTGAAACTCCTCCTGAAAGCGCTCGCAATCTTTTTTCGAGAGAGAGACAGTAAGAGAAAAAGAGAGGGAGAGATGGTAAGAGAGAAAGAGAGAGTATTCTGGAAAAAAAAGGAGAGATACTTTGACACCGCTGTCGCACAGCTAAAGACATAATTATAAAAGCACAGGATTATTAAAACACAAACCCGGAGAAGGGGCGAGGGGTGGGGCCAGCCGCTAAACTTGTGAGCGCACGCTCTGTCTTGTTCAGTTTCCATGGGAACGATGACAGCGAGGATGCACTGCACTCTGAAGCGATGAAGGAAGGTGTTTGTTTTTTCTCCCTGCTTTTCCCCGACATCACAAGTTTATCAGATCTGTCGCCAAAGAAGTTTTAGGCCAGGAAAGTTTATAATAAAATCGCTCACTTTATGAACAGTGGTGGCAACTGATCAGCCTCGAACCAAAGCTCCATGAACTATATTTTCATTATAATAACTGATCCACTTTTAATCAAAGCATGATAAACCGCCTTCTCATGACTATAGTGATGGGTTCAGTTCACAGGGACAGATAACTAAAGTCTTCTCAGCTGAGGAACCGAGATCTTTTCATAAATGTGTGAGTCTAATTCCATCAGTTGGTTTGTCATCAAGACTCAGAAATGACTAGATGTCTTCTGAATGCAAAAATGGCGTTGTTACTTCAGAAAGCTTTTATTTGTAATGAAAGCCTATATAACAATGTAATTACAGCTTTCCACAATGTACAACATAGTAATAATTATTTAATATGCAGATTTTTACCCCTCAAGTTTATGCATGTAGGCTCATAGTAAGTATTGTCTCCTGTTGTTGCCTGATCAGCATGCCAATAATAATTTTACACATGACCATGTTATTGATTATATTACTTGATTTTCAAAAAAAAAAAAAAAAAATTCTATTCAATTTTAAATTGTGATTTTCCACATATAAATTGAGGATAAGCAGAGGTGCCCTTGTTTTTTGTGAACTAGATAGCTGAAAACATATTGAAATTGAATTTAAAAAATTGTGTAGAGTGAGCATAATCTCAATATTATGATTAGTTGAACATAATTTACACGCATGCACAATAATTTCTTTGCGCTGTAACTCGAAGGTTTGAATACTCATGAGTTACTGTGTACATTTGAAAAATAAAAACCAGGTGTGGGTCCTCAAAATGCAGCAAGACATTAATATGAATTATTAGTGCCATTACTGACCAGACAAAGTGTGTGTGTGTGTGTGTGTGTGTGTGTGTGTGTACAAGAATACAGGTATTAGCAGCAGTGTGCATCCACACACACATCAATAATGAATTGAGCTGAGCAGTAGGGGGTGGGGATAATGACAGCGGTGTCTGGATAAAGAGACCCCCTCCCTGCTCTCTCTCTGGAGAGACGCTTCAGAAGTTTGGAGCTGTTTAAAGTTTAATGTGTGTTAATGCTAAAGAATGCTAATTTGCGTGGCCTGGCACCAATTTTCCCCTTTCACTTGCCCCAAAATCACAAAGCTGGGCTCCCCAGGGCCACACTTATCCCCCCCGGGGCAGCTGGCTGCCATTATAATCAGGAAGCTGACGGGACGAGTTTTCGGGGTGACTGAAAGAGCCGGGGGCCGATTCATCCTTAAAGGCGGACGCCCCAGTGACAGGTCTGCGATCTGGAGTACCCTCCCTCGCCCCCGGAGGCGCCCCTCTGTGACCCCTTCAGAACCTGCGGTCTGAAGATGAGAGGAAGATGAGAAGGAGGGAGATGAAGGTGAAGGAAGGAGGGAGACGGAGGGACCGAGGAGCCCGGAGGGAGGAGAGTGTAAGGAGAGGCTATCGGACCTGTCCTCTGTCTCACACGCTTACTCGCTCGCGCACACACACACACACATACACACACACACTCACTCACTAACTCACGCACACACACACACACGCGCGCGCATGCATACTCACACACACACACACACACTCACTAACTCACTCACGCAGGCACACACACACACACACACTCACTCACTCACTCACTCACGCACACACACGCGCGCGCGCATGCATACTCACACATACACACACTCACTCACTAACTCACTCACGCGCACACACACACACACTCACTCACTCACGCACACACACGCGCGCGCACGCATACTCACACACACACACACTCACTCACTCACTCACTCACTCACGCACACACACGCCCGCGCATCCACACTCACACACACACACCCACCCACTCACTCTCTCACTCACTCACTCACGCGCACACACACTCACTCACTCACTCACTCACGCACACACACGCGCGCGCATGCATACTCACACACACACACACTCACTCACTCACTCACGCACACACACACGCGCGCGCACGCATACTCACACACACACACACACTCACTCACTCACTCACGCACACACACGCGCGCGCATGCATACTCACACACACACACACACACTCACTCACTCACTCACTCACTCACGCGCACACACACGCGCGCGCGCATGCACACTCACAAACACGCACACACTCACACTGATGCTCACATATATTTGCACATGCGCGCGCACGCACACACACTCACGCATACACTTATAAGCACACTCACACACACACGGCAGATGATCAGCTCTGACAGAGTACAGAAGGTCCGCATGATCACATTTGTTTGCATTAATACTGGACATTTGGTTGAAAACGTTCGGTGAGGTTCTAAAAGTCTGCTTGGGAGAACGCACTGATATTTTAAACAGAAATTACAAGCATATGCTCTTGAACAGATGTGTAGAATCGACGGGTGTAGGTTGATTGGTACAAGAGTCACTCGCTTCATCCTCAGTTAAATGGATGAAAATACGAGACGTTCTGAATATCCCCATCGCACACTGTCCACACAGTTATGTACTTCAATACTCGATTAATCTTAATGTACATACTGTGTTGCCTGAATGATCCTAAAAAAGGCTATATTTTTAAAAGACAAGGAGACGTGACATACTGCACACTATAAAGCGCACTTCCCAGATACGACCCATGAAGTGCACTTCATTTTAGACCACACTTATATAGAATTACATATACGGCATGTGTCAGCAGTATGTTAAACCACACTGTAATGCTGGGGTCGAGTGCATCACAGGAAATGCACTGGTGTACTATGTGAGATTGAGTGTACTACACAAAAATTGAGAAACTCCGTTTTTGAAGGGCAGGGTCGGCTAGAATAGAAGTTTCCAGTCTGTGGCAGGTCCTTGAGTAAAGTCATGTGAATGTTCAGCTGATAAAAAAGCAGAAATATCAGTAAAATATAAAAATAGCGCACAATCTGTTACAGGATCTCGAGAGACTGACCTCAGCAGATGACTCGCTGAGAAGAAGGCAGAGTTACACTCGGCAGTCCAGTGCATCCGGGGGATAAATTGCTCGTTGCTCGGCTACCATATCATTCGCCTGGGTCTGACTTGCGCTGAAGGAAGCGTGCCTCGCCCGCTAATCGCGCAAACGATTTGCCGCCGCGGTTGTACCTGCCGATGCGATTGGCTGTTGGAGAGGAGCTCTCGCCGGGGAGTCAGTGGGAAGAAATCTCTTTCATCTGACGGTTTCATTAGAGTAACAGCCTCAGTCGTCAGGGCGCAGGCGGATGATGTTGCGTGAGCGCTGGTTAAGGAGAGGGGTTGGGTGGGGGGGAGAGATGAAGGCGCGCGCGCGCGTGTGTGTATGTGTGTGTGTCGGTCTCGTGGGTTTGGGCTTTGAAGGGTTTTCTCTGCTTTTTAATAATTCACCCTGCGGTCCTCCCTCTGATCCCAAACATTTACTCATCTGGTTTAATAATGCAGTTAGGACTCTGACACACACACACGCCAACTCAACATACACTCCAACTCACGCATGCACACACACTCACACACACGCATGCAGACACACACTCTAACACACACAACACGCACACATAAAGGCACGTATGCACACATAGAGGTACACTCGCATACACGCTCAAAACACACACACACACACACGCGCACAAACATACACACACACACACATGCAGACACACACTCTCACGCACACAACATGCACACCTAAAGGCACGTACGCTCGCATACACGCTCAACAGACACACACACACACGCACATGCAGACACAATGCCTGTCTGTGACACACTGTCTGTGAGCCCTGTGGTTGTGTGTTTGATCCCCCAGCCATGTCTCTACAATCTATGGCCAGATAATTGCACGCAAGAGGCGAAACATTGACCCAGCCTCGCTGGGGTTACTGGGGGTTAATCCTGTTATATTTGTTGGACTCATCACTCTCCAGTAGCCACCTCTGGTCACCCAGGCGAATACCGCTGTACGAGCAAAATGTGCAGTGGATCCGTTACGTGTACTCTAATGGCATAGGCAGAGTGTGATTGGCACTTCTACTGCATAGCATAAAAGAAGCACACGCACACACACACACACACCTGTATGCTCAGATCCAAAGGGTCATACAGTGCAGGCCAAAAGTTTGGACACACCTCCTCATTCAATGCGTTTCCTTTATTTTCATGACTATTTACATTGTAGATTCACATTGAATGAGAAGGTGTGTACAAACTTTTGGCCTGTACTGTACATCCACTCACACACACACACACACACACACACACACACACACACACACACACACAAACGCAAGAATACTCATTCTCACACACAAACTTGGGCACAGTACATGCACACTCAACACAAAAACACATGCGCAGTAGTGCAATTAAACCTGTAACTCTGCAATCCTACAGCCCACAGCACCATGATGTGACACCACACTAAATATTTTACACCGAATCAGAGTTAAAAAAAAAAAAGCTTAATCAGGTGAACTGAAGCCTTTGCTGAAAGTTCCATCTAATGGATCAAAACACCTGGGGCAGCAATCATTACTAACAAACTAACTTCACAATATCAGAGAGGGATGCCTGATCTCACCACGGTTCACCCTCTGCAGCATCTGCAACAACAATCAGACGAAAAAAAACAAAAAATCACGAGGATCACAACCAATCGACACACAAAATTACACTGCATGCAAAAAAGGACTGTTTTTCCTTTAAAAACTAGCCCTGTTATTAAATGATGGTACAAATTATTGGTAACAATTTTCAAAGAGGGTACATCAATCTGCATTAGTTAATGCAGTAATAAGCATTAAGTTCCAGTTATTGCTATCTATAATAAACAAGGCAATCAGAGATAGCAGACCTGGCCCCAGCCACGGGCTGACAGACAGACTGACAGAAACACACACACACACACACACACAGACATGATCATTGCTTAACCTGGCCCCCTTGGGGAGGGGCCAGGTAATAAATAAATAAATGCCAGATAGATATTTCCTTGAAGCAGACTGTGTCGAGCGCGCTCCTGAGCACACATGCTGGAGCCAGACAACATGCTCTGTGTTTAAGTTCCTGCTCTTCTCATTCTAGTGAGCAGACTGTAAGGCAAGCGCTTGTCTTTGATCTAATTTTTAGCATTTCCCACTCGGTTTGACTCTTCTGCTCAGAATCCGAAACGGATTCCTGACTGTGCTCTGCTTGTCTGTGTTCGCCGAACACCTGATCACTGACTGTTCCCCGACACTGTCCTGTCTGAGCTGGCTGCTGACTCTAATAAAGCAGTTTTTTCTCTATCCTGGTTCTGCAACTGACTCTGTCAGTCAATTTTAACCCTGACGTTATTATTATTATTATTATTATTATTACAACTTATTTTTTTATTAATTGAATGACATAAAATGAAGGGCAATAATCAAAAAAGCTGCACCTTTTCTGGAAGATGGTGGGGGGGAGGGATTCTCCTGCCGCGAAACGGAGTGACAAGGAACAAGATATCCAGTGATTTTGGTGATGTTCAGGAAATCAAAATGTCAGCTGCTGCAGCGAGAGCATCTTTGTGCAGAGATGACAGTTTCTGTCCTCGATAAAAAATGTGGAAAAAGTGAAATGAACAGAGAGAGTCATCAGGGTTTGTGTGGTTATTTAAACAGGCTGCCACAATCTCTGGAGCTGCGGTGTGGGGACAGCCAAATTGTGATGTTCAAAGCCTGTCTGTTAAGCTGGTAAAGTAAACCCTGTAGTACTCAAAATTTTGTACATTTCCTTAAAAACCAAGATGCTGTTAACTTATAAATGACTGGATGACTATTAGAGGCTTGTCAGCTGAAATGCTGAACACAGCCTTAATGAGCTTGGACTGCAAAGCAATGTAGGTTGGCGGAAAACTCACCTACCTCCCATGAACAGACTTAATTGATGGACTAACACTGCTGCTAATAAGCATTAATTATACTAATTGTACGTTCCCAAAAAGCCTAAATAGCATTAAAACCTAAATAACATTAGGAGGAAAACGAGAAGCCAGTGGAATACCTTTTACGGCCAGTCATTCACGTGCAGTCTTCAAACCTTGATCAGCCGATTACCCTGTCTCTCCATTCATTGAGTTTGACAACCATTTAATATTTCATGACACACATTATAAAATGTGTTGCCTTGTTCCATTTTTGTCTTCCAAAAGGTGTAGGCAACAGAACAGTGCAAATTTTTCACGCCAATAAAGCGCATTGAGCTGCAGTGAATGAATTGAAATATTAGCGACAGTGACTGATTTCTGCCTGGGCAGCAGCGCTAGGCTAACACCTGAGGCAGAAACCCCGTCCCCGCTGGCTGCTGTAATCTTACACTGGAGGAACATCAATCGCATGTATAATTAAAGTACAGCCGCGCCTGGAAACCATGGCAAACAGAGACGGCATTATCTCACCCTGCTGAGAGAGAGAGAGAGAGAGAGAGAGAGAGAGAGAGAGAGAGTGTGTGTGTTAGAGGCTGTGTGAAGAGCTCTGAAATATGTCCTTTATTTAAAGATTTTTACTGGAAAAAAAGTTTGACTAAGAGAGATCTTTATTTTCTCTCTTATTATAATAGCTAAAAAAGAGGGCAAACAATCCATGCAAATCAACGTATTATGAAAATACAAAATAACAGAAAATAAAAAGGCAAAAATGCAACATTTCATAAAGAGAAGAATAACTAATGCCAATGTAGCCCATGACGAAGCGAGGAAGAGAAGGATGGAGAGAGAAAGAGAGAGATGTTCCCAATGAATTAGGAAAGACACAAAGATGGAGAGTAAGGGGGCAGAATGGCAGTCACAGAAAGAGTGAGTGAGTGAGTGATGTCCAGAGGCAGGAGGAGGAATTGGCATCCCTATTACAGGCTGCCTAATTGTTCCCTCGTTCATTAAAGATGAGCTCTGAGCCTCCCTCTCCTGACTCTGATGGCAGGCTGCGCCAATCAGGCTTCAACAGGGTAACTAAACAAGCTCTCTTTCCTATTGACCCCTCTGAGTTTCCGTAGCTTTGTGGGCAGGTCGGACGAATTGCAGTGTAAAAAGATCTGATTTATTCTTAGTTTATCTATAGTGTGCAATAATAATAATGAGTCCCACGGTAGATATGCACTGTGGTCTCCAGTGTCAGTTATCTGTAGCATATGCACACAGGCTGGCAAATCTTCCAGGCGATTTCAATGAAGCAGAGGTGTGAAGTGAGAGGATCATCTGCCTGTAGATCCAAATGATTTGCTGATGTAGTGAGGTTAAGGCAAAAAATGTTCCTTTTTTTGGACACATGCGTGCACTTACGCACATGGACACCTACACACATACAGTACATGTAGTACACACACACACACACACACACAAACACGCACGCATACACTCATATGCACACTTCTAAGTTTGTTTGATTCTATTTCACACTGCATATTTAATATTCCAGTTTCCCTTTGAGAGCTTCCTTCATTCACAGTTGCTCACACATGGTTTAAAGCCTGGAAACGCAAGTGCTCAGGAATAGAAATGCGCAGGACATCAATACTTGAGGAATAAAGTCATAAAAGAGAGTAATAAACAAAAAAAAAACAACTGAAGGGCAACAGGGCAATATTTGTTCTTGCGCCAAATTTATCCTGCAGCTTCAAAGCTTCCTGTCAGTCAGTCAATCATTTGCTTTCTTTGGGAGAGGTTATTAGAGGGCACAACTCTTCACCTTTTTCCATGTAAAATACACTGCAGAAGTATACAGTTTAGTTTTTTATCCCCAGATGGTAAATGTAAAATTTAACTGTCCTGAGCTGAAGTGGGAACCCTGACACGGTTGCAATGAGCTTAAATTACCCAGGATACTCTGGCGCCTGGTCATACAGTGATGGCGGCCAGACCTCCTCAAACAGACGTGCATGTCTGCTGGTATACCTGGCAACCCCACAGCAGCACTGCACGGGGCCTGCCCTGCAGGAGCTGGGCCCTTTCCGAGGGAGCGGGACGAGTGGGGGTCCTTTACCCTGGTTGCTAAGGAGCTTGACTGAGATTCAAACAAATGAAAAGTTTGGTTTCATAATGTAAAATATCCACCCTTTTCATTGATTTGACAAAGATAACATTTTCTTGTCAGGACTAATGGGAAAAAGAAATCCTTTTTGCAATGTTTTAAGCGTTATTGGCTAACTGTTTAAAGATAATAGGTTAATTAGCTCTGGATTTGAATTTTTATCTAGTTTTAACTGAACTAATTATTAGTGACAATAATAATAATAATAATAATAATAATAATATTTTCCTTGTAAGAAACACTCTAAATCCATGTCAATGTGTTTCCAGTAGCGGTTCGTTGACAGAAACAAAGGTCTTTGTTAACCTCACCTGTCAAAGGTCAGTTACCTAAGCCTGTCGACCTTTACTTTTCCTGATAAACAGCAGTTGCTCAGACTAATTGATAGAATGACTGTCAGGTTTATTTTCCATAGAATTGATGTATAATGCATTATGAGGTTATGTTTTCTTCCGCGCTCACATACTGTAAATGAGGATGTAAAATATCTACATGTCTTTAGGGGCAGTGCTAAGTTGTCAATACAGCCAAGTCATGGCTCAAGGACACTTTTTTTTTTTTTTTTTTTTTTTTTTAGGTATGACACACAGCTGAGTGACATCATCAGGACGGTAATAACTTGAATTAATGCAATAATAAATCCAAAACAACAGCTAAAGTTTCCTCTAAGCAAGTGACTGTTGCTCTCAAATCAATTTACTTTGTCAGCTGTACGAAATTGGTGCCGTGCGCTAAACTCACCGCAGCGCATAATTGCATAACCATCACATGCGTTACATTAGCCAATTAATGTCAGTTGTTGAGACACACAGCCAAGCGATTAATTAAAACTGGTCAAGGGCATTTTCATTCAGTCTCTTTTTAAGTAGATGCTGGTCAAGTAGATGCTTAATGATTTATCAAGCTAACCTTTCTGTCTGACTTCTTAAAAGGCACAGATGTTGTACTTGCGTTCTAAGAAGCGCATTCGGTTTATGCTTAGAATAATAGAGGGTTGAATATGTGTCCTTAATTCTTTTTTTTTTTTTTTTATTTGGCATCTCCAATCCCACCCGAATCTGGAATGCCCAATTGGGGAACTATGTACAAAGCTTGCTCGTATGCGACCCCTTGCTGTCAACTCAGGATAGTGAAGACAGTTCACGGCTCTCCTCCGAAGCACGTGCCCGTCACCCACTGATTCTTATACACTCATTGGTTGAATCCTCGTAAGTTCAGAACAAGGGCGGAGGATACCCAGAGTCTTCCTGACGAGCGCCCGTCTGGCCAGCAGGAGGCGCTGGAGCAACGAACAAAGCTACTATTTTATCCCCAAATCCGGCAGTCCCTTCCCAATTTGGAACCCAATTTGGCCAATTGTGCGCTACTTTGAAAAAGCTGCGGACCCCTGCTGGTGGATATGCCGGGGCTCGAACTTGCAACGTGATATTCACCTCTGCACTGCAGCGCAGTGCCTTAACCGAGTGAGCCACCCGGCAGCTCCTGTCCTTAATTCTTATTAGCATCATCTCACCCAGTTGCTCACCATGCAAAATTCCTGCTCGTGTACTTGGGTAGGTCATTGAGCCAACGCTTATTAGCTGTATGCATGTGCATTTGTTTGTGTGCCCCCGTGTGTGTGAGAGGGGTGTGTAGTGAGAGAGCTGCAATCATATTGCATAGAAATGCATGGTCTTTGGTTGCTTATACCACTGTACTGAGACTGTTTGAAAATATTGAGTGATAATGCTGCAGGAGCCCTTGAGCTGCAGCCGCAGGGCCCTTTGTGGTGTTAATCTGGGTCTGGCTACGATGCTGTCATCAATTTACCACGCAGAAAATAGTTTTGGAAGCAAAATCCCTCATTTCAGCACTTAAAGACAATTCGATATCTGTAAACCGTGAAAAACATGCATCAGAGTGAAGAGACGAAGGTCGATCTGTCAGCAGCTTGTCATTACGACTGGAACACAACAAAACATCTTTCCATCCTGACACTGAAATAAATTGAGATCCACCTCATGAAGGATATTTTAAATCCATTAAATTGGTTAGGAAAAAGGAATAGAGGTTTTCTCAAGGTAACTTTAGTTAAGAAATGTTGAGAACATTCTTTGTGAATTTTTTCATTTCTTTTTTTTTCTTTTTATTTTACGTATGATGTAAAACACATGAGTTTCCTAGTGTAGGAGTCCAGATTACACCATAGGTATACTCTGGACTGGGGATATACTTTGGCCTGTTTCTCCTGAGCTAGCACAGTCACAAAAGTAGTAATCAATTTCCCGCAAACAGAGAAACTACTTTGTTTGTGGGAGGCCAATGGTATAACATTGATGTAAAACTAATTACATTTGAGGGATTACCCTGTAAAAGCTGCAGATTTGTATTACATTTGTGGTTTATTCCATTTGTGGGACGATATTATTATACGTTTGCCGATATTACAGAGTCTTGTCATGTTCTGCTACTTCTGTTATTTAGATGCCAATGATGCAAATCGCCACTCAATAGCCTATGGAATTGAAGACAGGCCTTCGCCCAGAATCCATTTTCCAGAGATGGCAGGAGATGTAGCACCATTTATCTCTTTTCAGAATAGATTCGCAGAGAGAAGGTGTGTCAGTAAATAATATAAATGGCACAATCACCCCAGGCGTGTCGCCCTTGATGAACACGATTACAATTGAAAATAGTCTTTTTGTGAGCGGCTGCCAACGCCCTCTTTGTCCTCTCTGTTCTGTGAAACATTTAAATGAATCAAAATCCACAAATAGCAACATAACAACCTTATTTTCCGCAGCATACCCATTATTCTCCCACATTTTAGCTTTTTTTTCAGCTCTGCAAGGATATTACCCAGCATGTGGGGATCAGTGTTAAGGGTGTGAAATATACTGAGCTAATCTCCATTATCAAGGGCAAAACATAAGCAAAGATCGGCAACGGCGCGGGTCTCATCAATCTTGAATAATGGTGGCTTCTGAACAGAAATTTGACAGCACATTCACCCATTTATTTGGGTGTAATCATTTTTGCAGCACTTGCCTAGCTGTCTATTGATTCATTTCAAAGGTTCAATTCAAGGATTTTTCTTATCCCCTCAAATGAGGCTTTTCTCCTGACAGGATGTCGCTCGCTGACTAACCTTGCCATCGGACGAAGTTCCTCTCAATACCCTGGCAAAGGATGACATGTTTTTTCCAGAACCAGAACTTGACGTTGGTGAACTGTGAATAGTATCCATCTGATGGAAGACAATATGGTCTGTCTGTCATGCGTAGGTGGACAATACAGCCTCCTGGGTCAGAAGTTTTATGTTTTCCGTGTGTGGCTGCTCACACAAACAGGAAATCCAAGGTGCACCACAGGGGCACCGCACAAGCCGAACAGCAACATGCTTGACTCAGATTACCCAAGGTAAGGGTTCATGTCAGTTTATTTCCTCATGAGCAGCAGATATTAGCACACATGCACACCCTTGCTCATACACTGGAACAGACACACTACATCTACACCTAAAGGCAGGCACAGGTATGAACATGCAGGCACATGCACGCACATATATGTGCACCCATGTTCAAACAAACAAAAATAAACATGTGCATGCAGGCACATGGATGTGCAGTCTTGCTTAAAGATGGGCATAAGCACATATACACTTGCATCCGCGCAATAATGCATACACATGTATGCGCAGACTTGTGCAGTTATGCTCAAATGCACACGCACACGCGTACAGTCATGCTCAAACAGAGACACTTGCACACTCACATGCACACACACAAATGCAGATCCATGTTCAAACACGGAGACCGGCACAAACACTCACAACATCCATAAACAAGCTTCAGACACACAAGTCTTTCTGCAAACCTTCTTGCATATGCCTTCAGCAACGTCTCTCCCAGAAGTGTTTAAGGACCAGCATGGACGTGGGCTACATCTTCCTGTTAGTCACATACCCTGCTGACTCACTATCACCAGAGGAGAAATCAGAGTTCCTGTGCTGTTATTTCAGATGTTTCTTTGTTTATATGTTTGTTGTCCTTTCCTCATTCCTCATCTAGCCTCTAGTCACATGAACAGCTGTTTTGCAAATACATTGTGCCCTGGTTGTTGCGCAAATTAGCAGGCGTTGCTAACGTTGCATGTCTGGATCTGTCCCTTTACATCCACTACCTCTTTCAACACACATGCATTTCAGAGGGAAATTCTGTCATGAAACCATGAGCTCCACAATCCGGATTTATCCAGGCTGAGTGGAGATGCTAGATTGCCTACAGGCATTAGAGTGTGAGTAAATGGTGTGTGCGCCCTGCGATGTGTCCAGAGTATCCCTGCCTTTCACCCGTAGTCAGCTGGGATAGACTGCAGCTCCCCTGTGACCCTCGTGAGGAAGAGGTGGTACAGGTAATGGATGGATGAATGGATAAATGGATGAATAATAATAATAATAATAATAATAATAATAATAATAAAAATAATAATAATAATATTACTCACTGTATTTGGCAATCATTTCATTTTCATTTGAGCATCTTACCTGCACCGCATGTTAAAATAAAAGAGCAAATGCTTTCAAATTCAAACTTTCTCTTGGCCTGTTCTGTACTTTTAAAAATCGTCTTTGCTTTTACTCAATTCAGTCTGGGTCATTCTGATGTGGAAATAAAGCTTAGAGCTGGATACAGTTTGAAGAATTTAGATTCTTAACAAAAGCCTCATAAAACAATATGTCACAAAACATTTCAAGGATCATGCTGAGTAACTTATTTAGCAGAGCAATCCTGTTCTTTCCTTTACTTCTCTCGAAGTTTGTCAAACGAAAATGAACAAAAAATTCCTAAGTGGTTTGGGAATTGTGGAAATTGTGGAGATTCTGTCATTAATATAAATGCTGCAGCACATAAAGCTGCTTTGATCTCAGTGCTCCTGTTCACACATGTAAATCTCAGGCCTCAGGCTGTGGACAGTCAGGACCCAAGAGGGATAATGATGGCCCACTTTTTAACAGCAATGGTTAACACAGCATAACCAGCCACTTTACAGGAAAAAAAAAGGCCTTCCCTCAATATTCAAGTTATTCAACAAATGTTTGGGTGAGAAAAGGATGTGAATTGAGAGTCTCTCATTCCAAAACTTTTGCCTGGTCTATGTTGTTCTCGTGCTGGAAAATTCAAATGTTAACCACATGCCCATGGGTCGAGAAAAATATTGACATTTTGAACTGTACGGTCAATAATGAATTCCACTTTCCGCAAGACATTTTAGTTATCTTTAAGCAAGGATTTTACTAATATAATTTTTTTTTAAATAGATGAGTTGAATTAAGTGAGTGCAAAAGTGTCAGGATTGGTTATAATCGTAAAGCTGAAAAATACTATTTTCTCAATTACAGCAGGTCTATTCCTCTAATGCATTGATCCATGACTGATATTTTGTGTTAGTTTAACCGCTGTAATGAGGCTGCATTCTCCTGACTCTCACTGTCGCAGGCTTTTGAGCTGAAATGGGGAGAAAATTGATCATTTTGAACAACTAAGCAGCAAACAATCGCAGAGAAGGTGTTTATTTACCTGCCATTTCACATTCTGAACGCAAGATTAGGCGAAATACGCATCAAATCATCATCTGATGAGCTGTAATCTCCGGGCTCCGAGCGGCCGAAAAACAGAACCACTTTCTAGAACCATTTCACAAAACCGCAGCTGGAATTCGGCACGCATTGCAAACACAACAATTTGAGATGTTCCGTATTCGAGTATTGCCTGCATAAACATGAGATTCCCCAGTACATATATACCGAAACGGTAATAAATTTGATTATTAATACACCCGCCCCATCTCGGCAGCATGTCTTGCTGATATTATAGTGGGCAGAAAAATAGCGGCAGTGTACCTTGATTGTCGCCCAACCCTGTTCTTGCAATTAAAATATAATTGAAAAAGTCTTTTTAGAGGGCATCATGTAACAGAAAAGACTGACGTATAAATGAAAGCAGTAATGATGGACGGAGTGTGAGAGAGAACAGGTGGAAGAAAGAGAGAGAATGGGGTTCACGAGGATAGTGAGGGAGAGAGGGGGGGGGGGAGGGGGGGGGTGGGGGGGGTCAGTGGACCTCAGTTGTTGTGCAGATGTGTGCCGAGGTCTTGAGATCTGTGCAGTGATTCTGTGGCTAAATGTCTTTACAGTGGTGTCTTTGAAGGTGATGAGTGACGGTGTGATTTTGCCTGATGATCCTGGCAGTTGGAGCTCTAATTGCCTTCGCTTGTGGTTATGTGGTTGAGACACTGCTCACTTAATCATGCAGATTTCACCCACAAAGCAGGTGCCAATCGCAGCCCCTTTCCCAACCAAACATACCTGCTTAAATCCAAAAACGCTGCTTACATTTTCAGGATCAATATTTTCACAGGTAAAATAGTGCTTTTGAAGTGAGGGCAGACTATATAAAGAGAGCCCCAGCTATTGCTCGCTTTGACATCATCCAGACGGTGTGGAAATCAGCTGTCAGTCACAGGAGTTTAACAACTATAACAGCAGTTTTACAGCGACCGCTCTCTTGAAGCCCGGGGTGTTACGGCAGGTCGATCTGACGTCCGGGGCCTTTTCTCCGCACCTGTAAATACATATCGTATCACATTTCTGCGACGACAGGGCCGTAACTCACCGAATTACAGCTGTCATCGATATAAACTCCCCTGTCAAAGGCCATTGGCGTTTTCATAAAACTAAATCTAACCGCAATTCTGCTGCATTAAATAATTCAGATCGCAGCTGGCAGACGGGCCTGGGGCCAGAGACGACATGCAGATGGGATTGTGGGATATGAATCGCTGACGCTCATCGCCCTCCCCCACCCACAGTTTGCTGTCGTTCAGGTATCAGATTTATTCTTATCCAATGGAACTACCAAATCCCGGTCAGATATGACCGACAATAAAAGGTATGAATCTTTCCAAGATCATATTTCTTCCATGTTCCACATTACTTGTGTTATACATCAAAAGAAAGCCGAAAATGGGCTCTTTCCGATGATGCCCAAATATGGAAATGTTCGCTTATTGCTGGTATAGTTCGGCGCCTCAAAGCAGATGACTCCACTTTCTAGGAACATCCTTTAACGCAGGGGTCCTCAATCTTTCCCAGAAAGGGCCGGTGTGGGTGCAGGCTTTCATTCTAACCCAGCAGTCACGCACCTGGCATCACTAATTAACCCCTAGAGTCTTTGCTGAAGACCCTGATTAGTATAAAAAGGAGGGTAACGGCTTGGTTAGATTGAAAGCTGCACCCACACTGGCCCTTTCTGGGAAAGATTGGGGACCCCTACTTTAACGTCTGACGTTTACACGGCGAACGTTATATATGCATATTGCGACCCGTTTCGTTTTCGCTCATCGTCACTCAAAAAACATCAATCAAAATACCAGAAAGTAACGCCGAAATGCCATCTGTAATGGAGTCTGAGGAAGAGTTGAGTTGGACCAAAACAGTAGTCCAGAAGAGTTCTCCGGTGGAAATTCTTCAGAAAAAGAGTGATATTTCCTCAGAGGATGAACAGACATCGACAGCTCGCCGTGAAATATTTGATTGAGATTTCTTGTGTCACGGTGTGTTTACCTGGCCATGTGATCCTCATGTGGGCCAATTGGGAAAAACTGAAACCTTCAAGACAGGAGGGAACGCAAACACTTCATGAGCTGAAGTGTGGATACATCTAAGTGAGGAGTTGTTTTTCACGGTTCACGCTTGGCGCCTTCGTTCCGCTGAAAGAAAAATCTTGAAGCCGAAGCACACAGTGGCCCTCCAGATTGTTCTGTCCTGTGCCTTTAACAGTATTCAGGAATGCCCTGTGCTGTTTTAGCATAAGTTCACCTAGTGCATAGAGTGAGCGCCATACTTAGTTTGGCCCGATCAGTGTCAAGGACCGACTGGCTCCACTGGGATCTTTGAGGGGATCAAAATTGACTTTGAGCCAGAGCTCATCATCCAGCATCACTGCCTGACATCCATACTCTTGGAAGGAGGGACCCCCCTCATGGAGATCTGTGCTCTGAACAGTGCAGCGTATGCTGTGGGTCAGGATAGGTCCTCAAAAAACGAACAGGATGGGTTTCACTGCACACAGAAACACCAAGAAAATGTGTTTTTGACTGACAGAGAGAGAAAGTAAATGTGAGTGAATAAGAGAAAAAAATAAGAAACATCAGTGTAAGTCAGCGCAGGTAACAAAGTAAGGGGAATGAATTAAGCTTGATTAATAAAGTCAGAGAGAATGGCAGTGAGTAAGGCAGCGACTAAGTAACTTCCAGAGTGAGTCAGTCAGTGTGTCATTCAGTCAGTTAGAAAAAGTTAATGGTTTTCACTTATAAAGGTGCGTTGTTACAGAAATAATGCCAATGTCTTCACAGATTTGAGATTTATAAAAACAAACTTAATCTAACGAATTTTGGCAGTTTTTCAATGTTATGTACACATAAATTCAGAGTTTATCATGATTCATCCGATAAAAATTGCATGCAGTTTAGCTGATCCGCAGTTCTATATTTATAGGATTTTTCTGTACTCTGCCACGTTTTTTTGGTCTCTTTCTTTTTTTTTTTGAGCATACACAGATTTGAAATGCATGCAAATTATTGTAAATAAGAGCCACTCTTCATTTAGAATGGAAGTCGAAAAAATAACCGATTATCTCGTTCAGCGGGCTCTCTCTATCTCTCTCTCTCTCTCTCATGAGGTCTATGTGTATAGTATACCCAGTTCTTCCCATTTTGTCTGTCCCCTGTGTGGCAAAAAATGAGTCTCTCCTGCTCGACTCTTGCAGCAGTAAAAGAGTCATTACTATTATTATCCTGCTCTTTGCGGTTCGTCACAGGAGAGACGCAGATGCCCTTGTCTGATCCCTCTAACATCCATTAAGTTTAGAGGCTTACATGTTCCTGAATGTGGATTCATATCCTGTCTGTCCTGCGTCGCTCTTGAAAAAACTTAATTTGTATAATGCCTCACAGATTTAATAAATTGAGTGAATTGGGAATCTTTATGCCTTGCCAAAGTAAAAAAAAAAAAAGACCGTATATATCTTCTGATGCGAAATCTGGAAACAATAACTTTTTACTTCCAATGCAGCCGCCCCCTTCTTCATTTATGAGGTTGTTTTTTATTCTATTTGTCTGTCATTTTCCAAGCTCATGAATTTAAAGTACATCGCAGGGAAATGTCCTTGCGGGCAAACAAGGCCGACTTGGATATTTATTGAATCAATTGGAAATGGATGCTTTCCTATTGCATTTAATCATACAGAGTTTAGTGCGGCTGCGCCGAATTATGCAAAGAACAGAATGGTGAATATTTTACCGTACTCTTAGTTCCTATATCACCGATCAGGGTAACGGCATTAGAGGAATGACTGCAGCTGTCCCGAATCTGGGATATGGACTGAATTAAAGTGAACTGCTTCCAGTTTTTACTTTGTGCAGCTATCCGGCTAACTACTTTACCCTGCTTTGGGAAACAGTTTTGAAATGGTCTGGCACCTTTTTGATACTGCGTCGTCACCCCTTGTAAACACAATCTTCACAATCGTCTTGTGGAGATCAATCTCTGTCAATCGTCTTCACGGACGTTATTCCAGATTTTCACAGTAAAAGGCAATGCTCGGTGAAATGTATTATCATACAAAATTCAGCAGCACGCTGTAAGTGTCTCCTGGGGGTAAACAAATCAAAACACAAGGGTGAGCCTACTCTTCCTGAGAGCCCCGAATCAAAGAGTGTCTATAATACTCAATACTGGGGTTCAGAGAACTGTCGATTCGCCCGGAGGGGGAAAGAAAAAGAGAAGAAGAAATGCAGCTCCACTAACAGGAAGGCACCTTATACTGCCCCCGAAGGGAGGGACGATACCCTCGCTGGATGAATGAGGAGGTTATTTTTAAACGCAAGGAGTTCAGAGATGAATTGATTGGGTTCCTGCGAGACACATCACAGCTTGTTAATCTTCCTTTGATTCCCCCCGCCTTGCCAAAGAGGCAGTATGTATTTTTCATCCATCGAGAGTCATGTCCCTGTTACGCTACCGTTAAGTATTCCGCAGAGTAATGGCCTCTCGTCGACTCTGGCACTCGGGCCCGGCTAAGCGATTGCTAATGTGATGGAGCAGCTTTAGAGCGGCCATTTTGATAACAAGCTGTTCACAATGAGCTCAATGTCTCAACAGCTGTGATGTTTGAGCAGAGTCAAAATGGCAACTCTCAATCTTTCCCTCTGACCGGCTTTAGGCCTTGTGGTCTGTTCCGTCAGGAACACTCTCTGAGTTAGGAGTATATGTTTGGCGACCAGACTTTTTCAAAAATGGTGGCTAACGAACACACGCATAGGAACATGCAAGGCAGTGGTGTAAAATCAAGAATTCAACCTTTTTAACTCAGATTTTTTGCTTAAATTTTCCCTTTCATGGGTTCAGTCAGTAAAAGAATTTTTCTATAATCATATTATAGGACTATGTCACATACATATTCTGTATCTGCTGGTTACAGTGCTTTACAAAAGCTACACCAGACTTACAATATCAAATGAGATATTCAAACCCAGGACTCCATGTTTTCATGGCCACAGCAGCACACAAAATAGCAAATATCGAGATCACGGGGATCATTTTAGACACATTTCCCCATAATTCAGTCGGACGTATTTGGAAATCCTGGCATCCACACTAGTTGGTAAAATAAGCCTAATGTACCACAGATTTGAAGTAGAGTAGCTGCTTGTGACAAACCCATATATGGGTCTATGGGTTTTATGATGTTAATGTTCTTGTAATATTGATGCAGTCGCCTGGATTTGATATTTAGCAGAACTACTCAGCCAGGAACATGGATCTAATTGCAAAAATCTGAATTCCTGCAGAGTAGAAAAATACGAAAGACTCTTTAATTCCCGAACTCTGGCTTTTTAGTCTGACATAAAGACATTTTCTGTATTTGTAGATGTAGTTACCTACACATGACAGGCCGCGTGAGTCAATGTTTACACTGAATCATTCTACGCAGGCAGACATTTTCTGAAGGCAGTAACAGTGTCCCTTTTGGAATGTGAACCTGCAAGCTCAAAGTGGGTCACAAACATAGATCCATTCAGGAAGTTTTTTTGTGTTTTACTGCCTGTTTCTGTTGGGCTTTACTGTTTGTGACTTTCGCTTTGCACGGTTTTGGTTTGTTTCACCGTTGAGCGCTGGCTGGAGCACAGCTGACACGGCTTCGGCAGTCTGCAAACAAGCAGTGAAACATGAGCATGTGGCTATGAACATATTCTGAAGAACTGTCATAAAAAATTCCGTCTTAGAACCAGAACTTTCACCACAATTAAATTTATATAACATACAAGGTGGCCGCTTGGTGCCTGTATCCCCATATATGGTTTGTACCCTCATTGCAGTAATCTCAGTAATGATTTTGGGGTTAAAAATGTGTTCATTTTTTTCAAGTCAGTTGTGCGGTGCCTCGCTAGTTCAGCCATATTAAGTTCGTGCCGGATAACTGCAGATGTGTTCCTCTCAGTCATGTCAACAGTGCTGCTGCGGTTTGTGTCCACATAGTGCTGTGCCCACAAATGTGTAATTAAATGTGAAAATTTCATACTCATCATAGGCATTGAATGGGTAACCTGTATAGCAATTGACTATCTTGCCCACCATCCATGTTGTCAAATTTGACATGCATCTGCAGTGTATCCCAGCATGCAATGGGAGAGAACACACCAGGTACAGACTGCCAATTCATTAATAAATCAGTTGTTGCTCCACTATTATTATTATTATTATTAGTATTTTTTTTTTTATTGACACTAGCACTAGTAGTCATTACAATAACAGTAGTCATGGTAGTTTAAGGACTTTATTAGTCACAGTAGTTGCAGCAGCAGTAGTATGAGTAGTGGAAGTTAAATTGTTATTGTTCTGTGTGAGTCTTTGCCATCGGAGAGCATCACATCACCACAGACAGAAGCTCCACCCCCCATGTCCGTTTGAGTGACAGAATGAAAACCCACAGTGGATCGGACCCAGGCTGTATCAGACTCCAGAGGTGAGGGGTGGGGGGTGAGTGTTGGATATGATCAGATCAGATGGTCGAGCCCTCAGAAGAGAAGCCAAGAAGCACTGCGGGAGGCAGCGAGAGACAGCTGTTCCTCACCTGAGCCACCACTGCCAGGTGACCAGGCGCTCTCTCTCTCTCTCTCTCTCTCTCTCTCTCGCTCTCGCACTCGCACTCGCACTCGCTCTCTCTCGCTCTCGCTCTCTCTCTCTCTTCAATTTTAGGCCCTGATGTTCTGAAGGTCAGGCAACAAACTCTGCCACATCTTCACTGTACTAGAAGGTGGAAGACTTAGGGACTGGACTTGTTTAATTCGCAGCTTTTGCTAATGAATATTGTAAAGGTTGAAAGGCTTACATCTTGTGGTTTAATGGCCTGAAAATCCACTGCTGATTGCAATGGAGTCAAGCAATATACTCCCAGTGAGTTCTGCAAAATCTAAATCTCTCTCTCTCTCTGGGTGGAGGCGGGTTAAGCTGTTCAGTGTTATAATACGAGGGATGTGACAGTGGTCAGGCTTCAGCTCTTGAGGGAAAACTGCCCCCTTTTTGGCCCACCTTCCCTGCGATGCCTCTCTTTTCTCTAACTACTGCTATGACCAAAGAAGAAGAAAAAGCTTCCTTCGAGACTCTCCTCTCCCTGTGAATATCCTTTTTTTATACTCATGACCCTCTGTCGCACTCCCTCTCAGAGGAATGATCTCAAACCTGGCTGGTGCTTAAGTAAAATTCATATAATTGGGTAATTGTAACTTTGCTAGTCTTGGAGGATTGTAGCAAACGTGGTAAAGCATTGATAGCACGTTGCCCGTCTGTTTTGCTCGGTTGATTGAGTTGTCAGGCTGTCCCCCTTACAGTATTATTCAGCCTGGCCACAGTGTTCAGAGGAACCAGGCCTCACTCGGGCGAACACGAGATGCGAGTGCCCAGCTGTCTGGAATGTGTTCTGCTAACATGCTAATAATAGCGGCTAACAAGCTAATTATTTGCTAAATTGGTATGAATCGTAATCTTGTGGAGAACTTGCATTTCTGGAATCAATTCACGTCAAATCAAGGACTGACCTATAACTCAATGCTGCTTCCCGTTGCTGTAACGAATCAGAGGAGAGAGTTGTTATTGTAAAGTGATACTGGAAATTGTAATTGGAAATCTCAGAAAGGAGCCTTTGAAGAGCCGGAGATGCAGAGCAGAGGCTGCGTCAGCCTGTGCTGTATGATATATGCCATGAATAAAACATTCAAATGAATGAAGAGGAGCTGAGCTGAAGAGGAGAGCGTGAAAAGACGCTGTTCTGACATCTGTAGAGTTTTTTTCCCTCCATGTAAACTCTTGTCTCCCGCCTCTTGTAGATGCTGAGATTTGTTTTTTTTTTTCTGTCTTATCCCTGGCTGGTTCGTCTGACAACATGTATTTGACTGCATAAATAATTTAAAGTCAATTTAGTCCCAAAAAAAACCCCCCAAAAAACACAAACGACGAAAACAACTCTCGTTGTCAGAAAATGTTTATTTCAAGTGTGTGCAACCGTGTGTGAAAGCAGGTAAAAATCGAGGTGGTATATAAGAAATATAGCTCTGTGTGTGTGTGTGTGTGTGTGAGAGAGAGAGAGACGTTTATACATTTTAAAATAGTTCTTTTGTCAAAAAAAAAAAGATTCATCCCTCATGTGGTCTAGCTGAGATTGATGGGATCGACAGCAGTCCAGAGAAACTGAGTCATCATCTATAACAGCCAAATACTGTTCTATTCAACCCCATACGTTCCACACTGTGGTAGAAGCTTTTCCATTAACCGCCATTGCTTTGAGAATTTCACGACGCCGTACCGCCATACTGACATTTTCCGTGTTTGAGAGGCCGTAATGTAACATTGGGAACGCGGTGTTACTGACTCACAAGCATTCCTTCATACTCAGGGAGGGCATCTGTTTGTCTTACTGTCAGATGCTCCCCAGCCCAAACACAATTTCAAACTGTTCTCTGAGCTCACCGGCGTCAGGTCCCCAGAGACCGACAAAATAACAATCAACTCAGGACTGAGTCAACTCTGTCCGCTCCTCTCTTTCGCTTCGCACAGCCCAGTAAACTCTACTCCAGCACCTCAGCTGCTGTTCCCTATAATGTCTGCTGTTGACAGATGTTTACATCACCAGATGTGCAAAGACATTAGCACTTATAAAATGTAATGTGAAATATTCAAGCCTTGTATAACTGTTTTTTTTTTTTGTTTGTTTGTTTTTTAATGGTTTGGCTGATGCATCATTTTTGAGCCATTATACTTCAAGGGGGCCGTACAAGTTGTGAGTTGGACTGTCCTTGACCGCTTTACACCCAGTCTTCCTGTGCCAAAGGGCCATTGACCAGTGCAGTCGATAGCCAATCAATGTCACTTCCTGCGGGCCACGTGGCTTCCTGGTATTTTGAGCGACTTGTTTGGAACTGAGCTGAAATGTGGCCTGAGCTTCATCGGCACGCAAGTTTGTTCAAGACGAAATAAACAAACAATCGAGGACGGGCACAAATGAGCGATTCAAAACACCCTCCTCTCGAGTCCTCCTCGTCTCGCAGCAAGTAAATATACCCATTTCTGCTTTTGCATCTGAGCTGTATCCTGGTGCTAAAATGTTAGATAGCAGAACACAAGAACACCAGATGTTCAAAGAAACATTCTCATTTAACGTGTAATATTCAACCAGGTATCGGTGCTTTTAGATGAGACTGATTGGAGGAATTGTTCTCATGACTTAGGAACTACTATTCTACGAGGGAGCCATCCAAATGTTAGCCGGCGTGTCCTTGACCGCTTGACGCCTGGACTTCCTGTTCTGAGAGCCCATTGATCAGTGCCGTCAATAGCTGATCGATGTCACTTCCTGTAGTTCCTGTGAGCACCTGACCTCATGGCTTCTGATTCGCTTGAGCGCTTCGCTTGGAGCCAAACTCAATAAGGGTCTAAAAGTGGTCTTTGGGACGGGTCGATCATTCTGAGAGTCTCTGGTCCATGTATTGACAAAAAAGAGAGCATTTTTCTAGTGCAAGGTTCAGTAAAAGGGAGAGCAGAGACCTGAGACACATTTCAGTCCTTGTTGTCCTGCCAAAGCGCTGCTGCAGCACAGTCCGTGAAACAAATCGGACACAAAAACAGTACATCCACTCCTCAGGGGAACACAAAAATTATGTCAAAATCTCACTTTTATTGAATTGTTTGTCTCTGCTCTTTTCCTTTATAAATAATGCTGTAAACTTTGAAAAAACTAAGAGTGCTATTGCTGGACATTGCTAATTTTGCATGAGAATGATATGACAGAGTGAAGGCAAAACCGTAATTAAAGTGTAAACAAACGTTCAGTCAGGAGACGTAGGGATGTCCAGGCAATTTCATTCATTGCATCGTAACCACTGGTCCTTTATATAAATACCCGTAACATGTTTCCGTTTGCTGTTTGCAGAGATTTTGCATCAACCACCACCAACAACTTCTGATTCCGTTCTCATAGGCATCAAACCCATCGCCCTGTTGACCAGATGACCCTTTCTTCCAAACAGGGGACAGCTTTGCCCCTGCCTGCTACGTCGGCAGATCTGCACCCCACTTCGCTGAAGGGTCCTCGAGGACGGAGTCATCGCCAAAGATAATATTGGATTCGTTTCATTGTCAACAAATCTTTTATACTTTAATTCCAGAGATTGATGATTCATGATTGAACTATTGCTTCTGCTTCTTTCGGTACGACTGAGAAGACTGTAAGACTGCTGCTGACGGGTCTGGATAGTGGTGTAATTCAGAAACTACAGGGTTACTCTCCTGTGATGTGGAAAAACCTAGTGGGTTTATCAGTGGCAGGGGTCTCACAAATGAACAAACAGTTTTGGATAATGGACTTTACCTAATTGAAATAAAAACAAACGAAATGTGATTTTAACGTTCAAATAACACTAATAGTTAGTGTTTTAAGATTTTCCCCTCTATTAATTATCGCAAAGAGGGTCAAACTATGTCCCTAACAAGAGTGACGTGTGTACTAGTTTTCCAGATCACAGGAAGTAAGTAAGTCATGCAGCTACAACAGTAATTGCCTAATCATGTGGACCTTCAAGTGAAAGAAAATGACAAATCTGGTTTCTTGGTGGAGTGCCATTGAAGAATCTTCTACTGCAGCACATGGGGGGGTCAGATGGGGGTGTAACACAATGCACTCTCTCATCACGGCTCGGATACATGGGGGGTGGGACGCTGTGGAGTCAACAGGGCTGTCCAGATGTTCAACACCCACACTTCTCCCCTTCCACCTGACCAACCAGGACACCTCTCTCTCTCTCTCTCTCTCTCTCTCTCTCTCTCTCTCTCTCTCTCTCTCTCTCTCTCTCTCTCTCTCTCTCTCCCTCCCCCAAGGTGTCTACCCAAATGTACATGCAGAGGTGAATCCTATGAAATGCATGGTGACACATGCTTGAAACTACTGATGGCACAGAAGCGTGTGCACATTGCTTACGGTATTTTTATGCACGGGGCGCACACATACACACCGGCACATGCACAAACACAAACACGGATACGCACATTCATATGAAGTCACAGATATGCACATGCGTGCATGCGTGCACACAAATACTGTATGTAAATGTGTGTATTAATGAAAACGCTTAAAACAAAAAAAAATGTATGCAGGGACACACACACAAACAAACACAGTCACACACACACATGCGCCCGCACACACACACGCACACACACACACACACACACACACACACAGTAAGATGCCGACAGCATCTCTCTGCACCTACACTCTATTACCAGAGCGAAGCACAGATGGTTGATCCGTCCAAGACAAATGTGTTTGTTTTTTTTCCTCCTCTCCTCTCCCAGGGACTCAGCATCTCTCAGCTCTGCCCCTGACATCTGCAGAAATCCAGGGGTGTGCAGGAAGTACACTGTAAACGCTCAAACTGAACTGATACATTCTTCCTCTCAATTCCCAGCACATCACATCGAGCCAATTTCCATGAACAAAAGCTTTCCTAATTTACTATTTAGTCATTGCGCAAACTGTTTTCAATGAAACTGTTTCATGTTTCAGTGCCAATAAAAATAATTTCAGTATATTATATTCAGTACAGAATTATGCAGTTAACTATCCATCCATTCTCTATACCGCTTCTTCCTCGCTGCGTTTGCAGGGGAGCTGGAGTCTATCCCAGCAGACGCTGGGCGAAAGGCAGGGACCCACCCTGGACAGCTCAATAATTGTACTTAAGTAGCAATTAACACTCTAATATGATTAGAAGGTCACAGGTTTTACTGAATGTCTGTTGCAGACTTCAGAGGGGGAACCAGGTGCAGAGCCACTGAAAAGCCTCAAGGTGCTTTGAAAATGAAAAACACTCGATTAGCTGCAGCAGACACTGAAATAAACTGAAGATGAATCACCTACAACTTCCAACCCTCAATAATGAAGACAGTGGATTAGAGTAGTCAGACACAACGGGGCACGAAGCTCAACAAAAGGTAAGTAACAATCCATCAAGGAGGAGACCAAGACCACCAACTTAAATACACGAGACAGCGATTAAGAATAGATTACATTAATTTATTGTATTGTAATTAACAAAGCAGAAGAACAGGTGCAAAGGCAAGGAAATGGAATGAGGGAGAGGAGTAGAAAAGTGAAAATAATGAGATAAAGAAAAATAGTTTATGTAAAAAGATGGCAACAGACACAGCTGGATTGCAGAGAAAA
Source organism: Gymnothorax reevesii (assembly GCA_029721435.1). Classification (NCBI taxonomy): domain Eukaryota; kingdom Metazoa; phylum Chordata; class Actinopteri; order Anguilliformes; family Muraenidae; genus Gymnothorax; species Gymnothorax reevesii. Next base: position 52,474,934 of record CM056590.1, read on the forward strand.
CAATCGATAACAGAAGCAGGACACGACTTGGTCATTTACGTCTGTGATTAGACTATAAGTCTCATATCACTGTGTGTAATTTTGTTTATTGTTAGCGTTCCACCAAAAATCAACTCTACTGAACACTTAACTCAGTCTAATTGCTGTCACTCGGGAATTCTTACAGCGTGAAAATAAAAATGGGCAAATCTGTTCACATGTGCAATAACATGTGCAGTTGATTCTATAGTCACTTTAATATGTGTAATAAAACTAACATCGGCACAAACACTCCTACTGCTACCACAACATCTGTCTATAGGAAGCAAGAATATATAATCTATTCTATGACACATTATTATTATTAATCAAAAGGAGTGTATGTTATATAACCTTAGTGTACACTTTATAAAAAGCAGTTTTATAAAATGATAACATGAGGGTATCCCCAATGAAGTCAATGAGAAGTAACAGAGTGCCCTTTGATAAAACAGACGGAGGCTTCTGGAATGAGGGAGGGCATTTTCAGCCCAGTGATCCTGAGTCCTCTGCTCTGCTCACACACTTAATGCAGTCAGCAGGCTGGCTTCAGTGTCAGTGTCGGCATCGCTGCAGGTAATTGACTCTGACTCGCCGCGGTACCGTGTTCTCAAGTTTGGCTGGGAATCGCTAATGCGCGGCAGCCGCGGAATTTCCACAGAATCGCGGCGTTTGATTGGATATAAACAACAGCGCATTTCTGTGCGTGCGAAGGCACTTTCCCAAGTGACTAATTCGGGAGAAAAGGAAAGTACGAGATGTTATTCTTGCAGACGGCACTAAATTGAGAGAGAGAGAGAGAGAGAGAGAGAAGCAGTGAGCAAAAAAAAAAAAGTTTGAAAGCTGTAATCAAGATGAAATTCTCCTGGTCAGGGCTGGAATGCGAAAGCTTAAAGTGCACATGAGAACGAGCCAACTGTCACGCAGACATCGTTTCCTGATTGCGAGTGGGGAAAAAATAAAAATAACAAAATTCATACTAAAACCTTTAAACAAATTAGCGTACAATTTGCAGCAAGGGGATGTGACATGTATCTGAGATACAGGCTGGAATTTGTGGTGAGAGCCAAACTGAGAGAGTCTTACAGAGGGCAGGGACCGGTGAGACGTACAGTGTATATGCTTTATATGGGAACTTTCTCCCTCCTCTGGTACACATTTGTACTGTACGTATATTTTTAGAAATAAACGAAAGAATCCCTTGTGTTCAGCGTCGAGCTGTTATTGATTTGGCCTTCATTGCAGGTTCTCGTTTGCCTCATCTTACTTGTGTGATTTTCAGCGTGTGCATTTTCCAGAAGTGCACAAGGTGTCTTTGATCGCAGGTCAACGGACTGGAAACTTTTTCGGCGTAAACTTCTGAAACATCGGGGAACTGCCTCGCTTCTCCTTGAAGTAATGGCTCCTCTACATGAGGACGAAGAGGAGGGAACGAGTGCTTGAGGACTGTTCTGTTTGTACAAACTGCAGAGGAAATATTGACGGTCAGTGTTGATGAGATGGTTTATCTGTCCATTCTGAGCTGTGGAAGCACGTGGAATATCGCCATGAGGGATTAGAACCAATAACCCTCTGCATTTTCACTCCCCAGTTCCCCTGCCACAGGACTGACCCTGCAGGTCACAGTGATGCTCACTTTATCATTACCTGCTCTCTCCTGTCAGTAGGGGTCCATCCATGAAGTGCTGGATGCGTGCCTATGTCTCCTAACCGAAATGTGATACTGCTTCCACTCTGAGCCACACTTCAGCCAATCAGATTGTACCTAACTGGAATTGTGAACCAATCAGATTGTATCTAACTGGAATTTTTCCCTAACTGGGTTAAGAAAAATAATCAAGCATGTTGGAACCCTCTTGTATTTCTTTGGATTAATAAGCATCTCAATCTCAGGAACCGTAATACCTGCAGTTTCCAAACATGGCTAATAGGTTCTATATCACTCTTTCAACTCTGATTTTAAAAAAATAATAAAAAATCACACTGATTGACTATAGGGCGGCGCTATTATATCAAACTTTACATTTTGGCTGATGACTTTTGAACCATAGGTCAATTTGAACCAATAATTTTTTTGGCTAGATTCTGTGGGTCAAGATGTCTGTCCATGTAGGCAACTCCCATTTACGATGGATAGATTGTTCAGTGTTTTTTTTTTTTTCTTTTTAATTCATCCAAAACAGTTTTTGCCCCTCTACATGTGTGTTTGTGTGTAAAGGTGTTTGTGCACGTGTGTGTGTGTGTGTGTGTGTGTGTGTGTGTGTGTACATGCATGTTGATGTGTTCGTGTGTGTGAGCTCTTTGTCTGTGGAGAAATCAAAGCCGTAGCTTTGAGCTTTGCGGAGACAGAAGAGGAGAAGAAGAATGGGTTTTCTGTAATATACGACTGCAGCAGTAGCTGAAGAATGCCTGATAACACAGCCATTTAGAATCAAATGCCCAACTACAGAGAGAATAACACGCCGCATTTTCCTTATTCTTTTTCCACAGAAACCCCGCGTTTTAATAATCATTAATTACAGGCGCTGTGTCGGAAGCGTGAGAGGCGATCGGCCCAGTCCCTCACATTCCCGCCAGCGAGAGAGTCCACATGTGCTCAGTGTTCTGTGCCATCGCCCAACACCACCCCCGCCCAACCCCCTGCCATAAGGCGTCCCCCGATGCTGATTTATCGAACAGCAGCCAGCCGTCTCGCCACGGCGTGACGAACAGCAGGCGAGCATCTGGACCCGCCCCCCTGCTGCCACAGTCCCCGTGGAAACGGCCGATGGGGCCTCGACACACGACAACGGAGACATGCACAATTCTTCTGTCCCTCTGCTCAGAGACGCCGCAAAACACGGACCAAACAGATGCCCTCTCCCCAGTAAAACACACACGCACACACACACACACACACACACACACAGATGCACACACAAACGTACCTTTACACTTTACAAAAAATAGCGTTGCTGTTTCAACTTTGATCTCCCTTTTTATAACCTTCATTTTCCATACAGTATTCATTACCTTAAAAGGGGACACAGAACTCTTAAGCGTTCTATTAATCTCCGTGTCTGGCACCCGTGGAACAGGAAGGATTAATTACCAAGGCCACTTCCTGAAAAGAAGTCCTTGGTTCTTAAAAGAGCTAAAATCAATTGAGGCCTGTACTCCCACCCAACCCACTTCCTGTACAGATGACCTACGGCCCACGGCCATGACAGTCTTTCTTCAAAAACCGCAAACTGATTCCAGCATAACCTGCTAATGTGGGTCTACAGGACACACTAGCCACACTCAAAAAAATGGTTTGTTGAATGAACATAATTTTTTTAAGGTAAGTGGTTGCACAAAATATTTTTATCTGAAGCTAGATATTTTTATTATGTTGACTATGTTGAAATTACTTATATTGTTTAAGTGGAGTTAAATAACACACCTATTTCTATTGAAATATGCTTAATTAATATATGGAACATTTACTAGGGGTCAAAATCACTTTTTTCAGTGCATCAGAAAAACAACCTTGCAGCAAGTAAACCAATTCATTTCAGCTTTCAAAGCACTACTATAGGTTAGCAATAGGGTAGCCTCGTGGGGGGTAGGGTACCATAGAGATAGGGCTGGTGACCAAAAAGTTGCTGGTTCAAGTCCCCAGTAGGGCTTGGGATTCTGACTAATCTGGAGAGATGAAGCTGGGAAGATCTCTGCCATTGGGCCTTTGAGCAGGTCCCTGAACCCCAAAGCTGCTCCAGGGTCTGTGCCCCTGTTTCTCTCCGGCCCTCTTCACTTCAACTGGTCCGTCAAAACACTTCTCCCAGGGCATCCTTGAAAAAGAGAAATATGCTCTCAGTGGAATTCTGTGTCCCGAACAGGAGAAGGAAATGGATATGGGTCCTGTCTTTTTAACAGCTGAGACATTAACGTACGTAAGTGAGCACTGCGATGTGGGTCTTCAGTAATACTGTACTCCATGAGGCAGCGTGTTGTATAATGTATTCCTTACTCCTATAAGACATACAAATATGTGCAAACCAGAAAAGGGTAAGATATAGACTTTTCTTTTTAAGAGGCCAGAGCCATTTGTAGGTTCTGATATTCGTGGCAAAATAACATCGTATAAGCACGTTTAAACACACTTTTTTTTTTAGCAATGGGAGACGTTCCAAACAGAAGTAATGTGAAATATGTATTAATGCTTGGCACTGATTCGGATTTCTGATCATCTGAAACTGAAAACTCAAGGTGGGAAATTCAATAAATCTCATTGGGTTTGAGATTAATTAATCAGGAAAGACACGGCATAACTCCCCTGTTAACAAAAGTCTGAAAATCGCAGACCTAATAATGAAATGGTTATTGTTCCTAAACCGTTTTTGACAGCAGACATGGTCTTGGTCTCTTCTAAAATGCAGCCCATGGAGGTTTGTTTTCCAGGAATTTGTTTTCACAAGTGCTCTAAATATTACTTCAACAAAGTAACAGAAGCCCAAGAACAGAGAAAGTGGATCCTCCTGTTTTGTTTTTTTGTAAGTGAATTCAGATCCGCGCATCTGTCCCTGATGGGCCACAGTCACAACAATGGACAAATCCTGCCTCAAATTCAACCACAATTTCCGCCAAAATGAGCCCACTGCCTTGTTTTTCTAAACTACATATGGCCAGGCAGGCTTCCAAAAAGGCCATTTGGAGAATTCAAGCGGACACTTGTTGACCATGAATGAGATTACGGGTCTTATGGGTTGTAAAATAATATACCTTGTGTACTAATTGAAGTAAATGAAGTGTCCTAAAATGGTCCTGAGGTAAAAAAAAATTGAGCTCATTAACCCCTGCCTGTCACCAACAGCCCCCCTCCCCCGTCCCCAAGCCCAGGGCTCCAGGCTTTCTAAGCTGCAGCAAAACTCACTGAGTGTTTATAACCACAATGATAGCATCACGTTTAGTAATCCATTTGATCTCCATTGGTTTGAATCTTTCATAAAATACCCAACTTCCATTAACCCATCAAAACCAGTCCACGGTTAGTAAATTATTTATTAATGGCCAATTATTAATAATCAAAGGCAGATCTACTCCTTATTTAGAAGAGCACTGACTGAATAAATGATGAGAATGTTTTGAGAAAAGTATTCTGAATGTCCACTGTGATAAAAAGGGATAAATATCCTGTGTGAAGTCAAAGCTGTTCTCTCTCTCTCTCTCTCTCTCTCTACCTCACACTCAATATCGTATCGTACACTCTGGAGTAATTTCTGTCCAATGCTCTTGCTTCTATTCGGACAAAGAGATTTTGCGAAATGCATTCTTCAAACAAAAATCAACATTTTGAGAGTAAAGTCACTAGATTTATTTTTCCATTGCATGATAAAAAGGTTATGGTTTATTAATGCAAGCAAGGCAAAAAAAACAGCTTTTTGCAAGTTTAAAAAAGTACAACGTTAGAATAAAGATGAATTTGCTAAAAAATAAGTGCATTTTTCAGTTATTCGTATATGAACTGGGGTCACCATACCTTCAAATGCTGCATGCCATGATCAGACCTATTGAAAAGCCTGTGCAAGCCAATAAAAATTAACGGAAAAAAATCGAATGCGATTTGGAAAGGGTTATAAAATACAATTGCGCTCACTAAGTTTAAACTTAACTCTATGCACATTAAAAGAGAGAGAAAACATATGGCACATTGACTTGAGCCCAACAGAGGCGTCAGGCAAGTGAGGTCCAACATTTAGGAGACAAGCAGGTAAGAGAGTGTGAACCTCGTTGTGATAAGCTTGGATCATGCACGGTATAATCGCAAAAAAAAATTCCTGAAGTGGAATATAAACACAGATTCAAAAAGAATGGTGATGGCGAGCACTGCATGTGTAATGCAAAGTAATTGCATCACTTTTTTTCTCATAATTGACACCTTTCTACTGCAGCTGCAAAGCAGTTCACAGCTCCATCATTTTAAATGTGGTGCTTCAGTGCATTTTTTTTTTTTTTTTTTATTGTATGAGATCTATTTTCAGCCCAAATTTAACCATTAGCCAGTCTGAACACTCACACACATGCAGAATAATGGATAAGAGGCTGTATGTGAAGTCCTTAGCATGTCAGAACTCTCTGTATACATTATACTGTATGGCTCACTGCGTTCGATAGGACAGAGGCTGGGGTGGTCACATGAGCGTGTTACCCTAAGAAATTTCCAACGGGTGACTTGGGTTCGATCCTCGCTCGCCGCAGGTTAGCATGTATTAACTTGAGGTACGATTGCTAATAAATGGAGTCAACTATATTTCATAAAAGCAAGATTTCCTTGACCAAACCCTTCATTCTAAACTTAACCTTTTAAAAAGCACAATCATCTTTCCCTAACCCTAATGCTTAGTTCCCACTGTTGTGCACTCTGTTACCAACGCCACAATCAGCCATTCGTAGCTGATCATGGAACGTGTGTATTCTTGTCTTTGCGTAACATTAACAAGTGGCCTGCGGTCGTCTACATTGCCGTTACATCACTGGCTTGGGCTTGCTTGCTTTTTACAGTGTGGAGTTGTTCCCAGTTTTGGTTTCCCAAAACCGATTTATACAAAATAATGAAGTTATATTACTTCGGTTGTTGGCGTTATTTTCAAATATTCAAACTATGATGCGTTGGCGTTATGTTGGTAAATTTAAACTAGCCTTTTTAAGGCAAAAAATGTTTTTCTTTTTTTTTTGTCTTCAAGTTATCAAACTGATGCCCAGTCGACTGGGGTAGTTGACTCACTAATAGGCCTATTAAGCCTCAATATGATCTTAGCACCTGTTACTGTCCCTCGTAGCTCTTGCTGAATTCAAGGCAAACGCAAAAGCATGGTGGCACTGGTTTGTTTATGTGCCTTGATCTTTGACTCGGGGGTAGAAACATACTCTTGTGACATGCGCGCTTGAAGCTGCGAGCTCGCTTATAACAGATGGTACCACCCAGTCCGTTGACTGATAATATTCCAAGTGTGTTAAAACAGGAACATTTATACAACCAGTCATAGTTGTATGGATGGATTATTTTCATTCAAACGAAATAATTTTCCGTCCACGCAGAGTTTGGAGCCAGTGTATGTAAAAATAAAATACTGGCGCCACAGGTGAGGATTGAATGGGGAAGATGTCATGATAATATTAAACATGGATCTGAACCACTTTTCTTAATGCAAACCAGACCACTTGACAGGGCTCACTCTAAAGCTGCTTTCACACTGGATGCAGAACAAACTTTTCGCACGACAGATTGCATTCAAAGTCTTTGCATTGACTTTGAATGTAATCTGTTGTGCGAAAAATTTGTTCCGCGTCCGGTGTGAAAGCATCTTAAACAGGAGAAGACTAACTCCCAGGTTGACAGAATCATATTATTTTTATATTCACTCTGATTAAATATTCACATTGGCATACAGTTTGGTATTTATAACTACAGACTGCATCTAGTTTTTGCTCTTGTTATGACAGCTTGTGTTTTGAATAAATAACAAAATAATGCTCCTGAACATGTGCTATAGAAAGAAAATCTCCACTGGACACTTAGGATGCCACATATGACAGACATCTCTGCCTACTGTAAATTTCAGCGGCATCCAATAGATTGTGACCCCTTCTCTAGTTGCAGAGAACTCCCAGAGCCATTCCTCGGCCCTGAGGGGTGTTTGTACATGTACCAGGCCTGCGAGTTGAATGTGCAGAAATACCAAACACTCAGGCGTACCCCAGAACTGGGAATGCAGCCAAAATCTGTAGAAGCACACACACACACACACACACACGCAAAAAAAACTAATTCTGTTCTCTGTGTAATTTAATTTTTTATTTTATTTTTCCTGGCAGCATATTTAACATCTTTTTTAAAACCTCCACATTTCCTACAAATTGCGGCAACGGCGCAACAATCGAACCCTGCGGGGGAAGAACATTTAAATAAAGCGTGGAAAGAGAAGGACAAATGCACAGATCTAGCCACAAAATCAGTATGCCTGGAACAACATCTGTGGGATCGTGCCGCACTTTTCCTGCCGGAAAATAACTCACAAACACTCAAGTCATTATTGACTAAAGGGACTGAAGCTCGATTTCACTGTGCTTGAAATTCTATTGAGTATGTAGAGTGTAAACAGGATGTGTCCATCCTCTACACACAATAGTTGGTGAGTCTGCTGATTCTGACGGACTCTATTCCTCCAGCATTGGTGACATCACCAATGGTCACATATCCCCTTTGTGACATAACAGGTCATGTGATGTACTAGGAATTGCCCTAATCCTAATGCACACTGCTCTTCTCTGTGCTACAGTCTGAAGTATTTAACCCCAGTAAGTAATACAGCGTTTTTGGGTCCAGAAGAGCACAGTGACTCCAGCTCCTCTGATTTTCCTGGTTCATGTCCCCTGTGTGGCATTAGCATGTTCTTCCCCTGTTCGCATGGATACACAGGGTTGCTCCCACAGTCCAAACACATACATGACAGGCTAATTGGAGACTCTGAATTGCCCGTTAGTAAGAGTGTGTGTGTTAATGGTGTGTGTGCCCTGAGATGGATTGGCGAGCTGTCCAGGGTGGGCCCCTGCCTTTCGCCCAGAGTCAGCTGGGATAGACTCCGGCTCCCCCACCACCTCGGTGAAGAGAAAACAGTATAGATAACGGAGGGACACATATATTTTTGTTCAGTGACTTACAATTAATTGCTCCGCAAAGGGAATTATTTCTGTTCCTGTAGTATAACACACTCTGGTGTCATGTAATCCATTACACTGCAGACCGGAATTGGAATTTACTGTACACAGCTCATGAAGATTACTGCATTTACTGGCTGTGCACTGTCCTAATTAAGGTTTAAATACCACAGGGTGTAGAGCTGGAGTTTTATCAGGCAACCACCTGTTACACTCGCTAAACCCTTCAGGACTCATTCATTATGCCAATATATGGGGTAAAGCATTGCGATAAATACCAGTTTTGAAAAGCTCAGGACATTCTGTTTTTTTTTTTTTTTGTAGAGGTTCAGATATGAATTGGTTTGATTCAGTGGTAATTTTTTGAGCAGTGCTTCTGTGGTTATTGGTGATTTTTCCACCGAGGGTCCGTTTCTCCCTGCTGGTGAGTTTTGGCTTGTGGCCAAAGTTTTTTTTTTTTTTTTTTTTTATGAACTGTGGCTGACCACGGTCTTCTTTCCACTGTCCACTGTCGTCTTTCTTTGGGGACTAACCTGAAAAAAATTGCTGCTGTCAATTAGTTTTCTCACGAATGTGAATCACCTGTATAGATGCTGTTGTGCTAATGGTTTTGATGCTTCAATGTTAAAGTCATTTCAGGGATGTTTATGTTCTTTCAACCCCCTTTATTTTTTTCTGAAAATTTATTGAATCGAATATATGTTTTTTTATCCTCGAAAATTAAAATTAACCCTTTTCATCCCACTGGTCACATCTGTGATCAATTTTTTTTTTTTCTACTTCTTGAAGATCTTTGGGCAAAACTTGCAACTTTGAACTTGACTTAACCGTCATGAAAAAAAAAATACATACAGTTTATGTGTTCGGGAGGTCTAAGAAGTAAAATGCATGCACTTACACTGCAAGGAGAAATTTGGGATTTAACAAGTTAAAAATGTGGCAATACAAATGTTAGTGCGCCTCTCTCTTTGATGTGTGATTTATTCATTCAGTCATTGAAATTGGCATGTTGGGTGTTAAAGTTTGCCAGGTCATGTAGTGGAGGTAACAAGTCAGACATGGAGCCAGATCCTTAAAACTAAAGCAACTGGCACATGTAGACAGACTGAGTGCTCCGCACTTATATCTCCTGTAATTCTGTTCTCTCCTCATATAACTAAAACATATAAAGAGTTTGACTCCAAAAGGCTATAAGTACCAAAATTGCATTGTACAAAAAATTGAGAAAATATTATAGAGCGATAGCTCTGTGCTTCTGACACATGGTGCAAAAATCAGTTTTTATAAATAAAATGGATATTGCGTTTTGGAAACACACTTTTCATATATCCTCGGGGTCCTGTGTTTCCAGCCAAAATATTTTCCTGTCTGCCTGTGTAGTGTTTTGGTCCTGGTCCTGTTATCTACTCTCTCGTATAGTGGGCTCTGACATAATGTGCTGTGCGTACGCAGGGCTGTGCTTCATGAAGACCGGAGAGATAAACCCAGTCAAAACAGAACAAGAGTCACCATGATTCAGCAGATTGCACACTGCATCAGCAGCTCCGTACTCTGGATTGGTGTTGCACACAGTGCTTTCAGAAACTATTCCGACCCCTTCATTCCCCCCCCCCCCCCCCCCCCACACATTTGTTTAGCTGCAGCCTTATGCTTAAAATCATTTCTTTCCCCCGAAAAGCAGTCCCACAGCATGATGCCGCCCCCGCCACGCTTCACTGTTGGGATGGTTTTGGACAGGCGATGAGCCTGGTTTCCTCCAAACATGATTCTCATTATTAAGGCCAAACAGCTCAATCTTGGTTTCAGCAGACTACAGACTCTTGTTTCCCACACCCTGAGAGTCCTTCAAGTTTTTTTTTTTTTTTTTTAGCAAACTCCAAGTGGACTTGCGTGGTCTTTCACGGAGAAGAGGCTCCCGTCTGGCCGCTCTGCCATAAAGCCCAGACGGCTGGAGAGCTGCAGAGCTGGTTGTCCTTCTGCAACTTTCTCCCTTCCCCACAGGATCTCTGGAGCTCAGCCAGAGCGATCAGCAGGTTCTCCGTCACCTCTCTTACCGAGGCCCCTTTGCCCCGAATGCTCAGTTTGGTTCTAGGGAGAGTCCTGATTGTTCCACATTTCTTCCATTTAAGAATTACAAAGGCAGCTGTGCTCTTGAGCACCTTCAGAGCAGCAGATATGGTTCTGTAGCCCTCGCCGGATCTGTGCCTCAACACAAACCTGTCCCTGAGCTCTGCAGCCAGTTCGTCTGACCTCCCGGCTCGGGTTTGGCCCTGATATACATTGACAGCTGTGACATCTCACACAGACAAATGTGTGTCTTTCCAAATCAAGTCCAATCTGTTGAATTTTCCACTGGTGGACTCCAGTAAAAGTGTAGAAACATCTCAAAGATGGTCAAGAGCAGCGGAGCACCTGGCACATGAGCTAAATTTACGCTCGGCTAACTTTTGTTGATGGGCCATCGACAGTATGATCTTGTACAAGTAACTTTGTTAACCCTTTAAGGCCTAAAGCAAAAATCCCAGGAGAGCATCATGCTGCCGTGTTTACTGTAATAACTTGAATATGGGCTGGATCGAATTCGTTGGAATTTTTTCGACTGCGCAAAACTTACGATAATTACAGTACTTACAAAATTTGTGTCGGCGATGACACATTTGGATTAAAAGGGTTAATCAATTTTAAAGCCTGTATGGTTTAAAAATACAGCGCTATCTTTCTCTCTCCAACTGCCCTATATTTGGCTTTTTGTCTTCAGGGAACATCTCATCCTTGAAAAAGAAATTACCTCTCTTATGTGCGTCACGGTGACGAGACACCCGAGTTCTCATTAGGGGAGCTTTAGATGGGTTCATTGGACCAAATCAAGGCGAGGAGATGTTCATTAGCTGGTTTTCCGCGCCGCCATTATTGCATTAGCTAAACTGACCATTAAATGAGCTTGTGGTTCTTCCATCTGGCCTTCTAATTGCGGAAGAGAAAGAGTAACCGCGCCCAGTCCGCATGTTGCCTCAGATGGACGAGCGAACAGAAGGCTGACTCGAGCCCGGCTGCGTCCGGAAACACCGAGTGACTTGCGATCTGGCACATGAAGAACGATAGCACTCCTTTACCCACTATGCACCAGCGGGGGGGAAAAAATGACAGTTGACTTTCAAACTATTTCCCTCTCGTTCCTCCCATCCGTACATAGACCAACATCTCATCTATGCCCCGCGCATCTGGACTTATATTTTGCGAATTTTCTCTTATCAAAATAAACAACATTATTGAAAAATACTGCGCTGAAAATTCCAGAGACACAATGAAATTTTGGGCCAAAAGCAAAGAAACACTTTGGTAAACACTGTTGATGTGTATCTGCTGCTGATTGAAAACTTTTTATGTTTGGGACACAATGCTAGTGTCTGTAATCCTGACTGCGGATGTGATTTTATCAGTCTAAACAAACCTGGAGGTGAAGTGTTATACCTTCATTGTGCTTTTTGGCAGGATAGAGAATAAAATCTATTCCTAAATCTTTAACAGCAAGGCGTTGTTTCACATCATTAGTGCTGTTTTTGTCAGAGACTGTCACCTGTTCGACAGTCTTTGAAAGTGAGAAAGGTACTTGAGACATTCTCCTCGAAACTGGGTCAACGAGTCATCTGCGTTACACGCTAGATTTCTAGATCTGCATTGAAGGGGAAAAAAGGAAATTCTTTGCAATAAATTAGATTATGTGAAATAATCAAATGTTTCCATAATACTGGACTGGTTTTGTGAAGCGTGAGACCACCCAGAGGGGTGGTGAGGTCCTGCCGCATTTCAAACTCGTGCATCAAACTGGTTCCAGTGCTCACCACCAGTTACTTAAATTTCACTGTCACAAGTTAATGATGCCATTATGGATTAGCGTTTGTCTGGCATGAGTAGTGGTTGAACTAGCCATCAAAATCAAGAGTCACGTTGATGAAAAGGTTTATATAATTATTTATGTCATTCTTTCAAATGCACTTTTGTCACAAGTTGGTCTGGAGGACTTTTATTCTCATCAGTAGCTGCTGTAATTTAAATCGTTCGCCCTTCACTTGAGAGAGTGTTACAGTCGACTGCGGCACCTGGTTTTCCTCCAAAGTATTTTGACGTTAAGCACTTAACCAGAGAGTCTTCGCATAACAGGATCAAGTGCAGTCAACGAGATTAAAATGGGACCTGCAGCATCGAACGCAGTAAAATGGATACGCAGTCATGGGAGTGCAACAGGGGGGTCCATTTTCTCACTGTAATGAAATGGAAATTAATGACGTTGCGGCCCACAGTGTCGGCGAATGTAAAACTTCCCCTGCGGACTTTATTAACGGAGTCTTGTATCATATTCTGATAAATGGGTTTAAAAACTGCAGTATGAGGGGGACTGCCTCTCTCTACCTCTTATATAACCTCTGAGTTTCACTGAAACCCAGAAACAAGCCAGCTGAAAATAATATTCAGTGTGAACTCTTCAAAGTTGTTCATCCATCTGTTCGTCCGTCCATTCACTGGGAGGGGTGTGTTAGGGGTGCACTGCAATCCTTCAAAAGGCACACACACTATTCATACACACACACACACACACACACACACACACGTTGGGGAAATTTGCAGATACCAATACGCCTGACATGTATGCCTTCAAACTGTGGGATGGTCTTCAACACAATATGATTTACAATTTAAAATGTTACAGTGCTGTTGATGTGAGCAGTCTGAGAAGTAAAAGGACAGTGAATTTACTCAACACAAACTTGCAAAACTTCGTTCTCCATACAAGCCGTGATTGAGGCGCTCGAGGAGACAAAAAAAGTGTTTGTTTTTAAAGTTTTTTTTTCTTTTTTTGTCTTGTGAACAGAGCTCAGTGTGAAGTGTTATTATATAATCATACTGTCCTGCATCCAGGGATCAATGACTATGCTCTGAGCTGTACGAAAACCGATCAGCTCGAGGGCATCAACACCTTCATCCTGTTTGACACCAAAAACTGTGTTATCCTGTGCCGTTGCCTCAGGATGTTTTCCTGCAGATCTGTTTTGTATGGATAGCACTTGGGATGAAAGATCAAAAAGCTTTTATTTTTTTTGTCCCATGTGGTGTGATTTCTCCTGAGGGAAGGCTGGGTACCTGACGCTCAGATCTGAACGGCTGAACTCAGAAAAGCATTCCTGGACACAGTTGAATTTGTGTATGTGCACGTGGATGTTTGCATGCAAATTCTGGTGTATTAACGAGTGTGTGCGTACAATAATGTAAGGAATTTGTTTTTAGGAAATTTTGGCATGGCTTATTACCAGTCAAACAAAAGTTCTATATTTCCAGGCTTCCATTTTTAAAGCTGATGTGATTGGTCGCAGGTTCTGAATTTAAGGAAATCTGATTGGCCATGAGTAGTGTAAATCTCAGCAGTCTCCCTCACCTCCATATTCTCAGTGTCCTTTTGACTTCCTGTCTCCACAGGATATTGATGATCCTGGGCATCGCGTCCGGCGGCCATTGCCTTCATCACCGCAGCCTGCGTCCGGTCGTGTTCGAGCCCTCCCTCTGTCCCTACCAGTCCCATGATGCTTTTCTCAACCTCTCATTCGTCAAACACTCCCTAAACATAAGCTCTTGCCAGCACTGTCGGTACTACTTCTACATTGCAAAATGTGTATATATGTATATATATATATATATATATATATATATATATATATATATTAGTCTCACAATGACATTTAAAGGGCTGTTCACTGGCTCAGATTAAACCTCTGCTCCCAGACTGAATCAAGTTTAAAAAGGATTGTCTCAGTACAAATATCACCTGAGCTCAAAACTAAGTTTAATCCATCACTGCGATATTTTTTTGTTTTCTGTTCAAATACAATATTAGCTTTTTAAAGTTATGATTCCCTTGGCAAGTTGTGTTTTCCACTGGCAAATCTGGTGGTGAGTCATACCACCCCTCATTGGCATAACTACAGTGGTATCTGATATAAAAAAAAAGAAATAGAAGATAATAAGTTATGCATAAATTACCGAGATACTTCTTGAGAGCGAATTTTAATTATTTCATTTATTTATTTTTTGTGTAGCAGCCATTGTTTACCAAAATGAACGAGCAACATACTGTGCCGCCTCTAACAGCTCAATAACAGATGGATATTATTCTGTGGGGGGAAAATAAATTAATTAAAATCCACACGGCATCCTTAGTCATATTGATACAACTCCTCTCTTGTTTTACACACAGGAAAAAAAACCATTTGATGGGCAGATTGCAAACGACGTCTCGCCAAGACCCGGGACGCCCTGATCTGGGCGCGGCTCTCCTTCGATCGACTGCGCTTCAGTTTAGCGGATGAATAATTGACTCGCAGAGGGAACGCCTCGCGTCGTGAGGCTCTGTTAGCGGCCGCTATTTTGAGCGCGACAGCCACACCTTTCCTGGCTCACGGTCGGCGTTTTCTCACCTCCGCTGCCATGTAGTGGGAAAGCTGCGATTACTTTAAGTGTTAGCCTTGCCCGTTTCTCCCGAGGAGGTGGCATGTGACTGGCGGGAAGTTTTCTCAACGGTTTTTCTAAGAACCGATCCCAGATCAGCCGCAGGAAGCGAGGCAGAATGAATAGAACGGTACCTGAGAGATAATGGGCAGAATCACGGAGGTAGAGAGGAGTGAAAAAGATAAAATCCAGGGATGAGAAATGCTTGAGGCAGCACTGTGTGCTCTTAATTAAAAGTTTTATCGCGCAAACCTGCAAGAACAGCAAAACGGAATTAACGAGGCCGGCGGATCATCAAGGATGCAAACTAATAGGAGCACCAAAACGTTTTTTTTTTTTTTCCTTTTTTTTAAAATTCGCACCCCAAACACGTCACTTCCATGTGATAAATCAGATGGTAAAGACCACATTTTTCCCCATTAAATATTGAATTGTTATCCTTTCCATTAACTCAAAATGCCTTCACTCAGGAGAGGGGCCTGTTGGTTAATTAGTAGGATGGAAAACTTTCAGCGGATCGCGGATCACTCATCGTCAGCGTTAGATGATAAGTTTTGTCGCCTAACATTCCGT
This sequence comes from Gymnothorax reevesii, assembly GCA_029721435.1. Lineage (NCBI taxonomy): Eukaryota > Metazoa > Chordata > Actinopteri > Anguilliformes > Muraenidae > Gymnothorax > Gymnothorax reevesii. The sequence goes on from CM056590.1 coordinate 52,490,702, forward strand.
GACAAGTCTGTTGGAAATTGATGAGTTGCACAGCGTGCCCGACTTAATGCGGCAGCTTGAGGCTGGCGTGGGGCTGGTTTTCAGGTCAGTTTGCCCAGGTAAACCTGGCAACCAGTCTGAGGCCTTCAGAATTGGTGCCCACAAAAGGTTTTGAGCACAGATGCTCAGATGTAGGTGTATGTAGAGTGTTTTTGGTATAACTGTACCCATCCAGCCTGAGAACTGTAAGAGTTACAGTATTATAAGGCTCACATCTGTCCTCTTCTATAGAGTAATAGCAGACAGGAGCGGCTGTAGAACCAACTGTAGTAGTAACAGCAGTACTGGTCCAAGTAAAAGTTGTGGTTGTTTTTCTAGTTGTAGTAGTAACAGTAGTATTGTTAATGGCTGAAGAAGTTGACGTAGGATTAGTAGTCATTGCAGCAATTGTGTTTGTTGTGTATCTATAGTTCTAAGAATCAACATTTACGCAGCTCAACATTCAGTATATAGCGCCAATGTCCAAAGTCAGGCATCCATTTTGTTCCAGAGCCCAGCAAACACACTGAAATAAATGCAGTAAACATATGCTTAGATCGATTTGAAAACCTCTTGTAACAAACTCAGGGTTATCTCCTGTGCCGAACCCCGGGGTTTGTGGTCTGTTGGCCGAGGTGGTGAAAGTGTGTTGGCTTTACGGTGATGGTGTTATAAGCCCAGCACGGTGGGTGTTCGTCTGTATGAAAGGACCAGACCTGAGACTCACTGTTTCTACTGGGTGTTTGCTGTGTTGTCCTGTGTGTGTGTGTGTGTGTGTGTGTGCGCACGTTTAGGTTTGTTTCCGCATGTCGTTTGTCCATGACGACCACAGGCTAATTTGAGGCCTTTACCTGTTTCAGGTCCATTTAAATGCGCCTCAAAAGTGAAGATTATCTGAGCTCCTGAATTCATGCGGAACATCCGCAAACAGGTGTGCGGCGGCGAAAACTTCTCTCCCTCCCTCTCTCTCTCTCGCTCATCTGTTATCCCTCCCTCGCTCCTCTCTCTCCCTCTCTCTCTTGCTAGTTCCCTCTCGGCCGATCTTTTCTCTCTTTCTCTCTTTCTCGATTCAATTCAGTCAGCTTTATTAGCATGACGTTTGGCTGGCAGCATGTTTGATCCAGAGTCACATATAAGCATTTTAATGTGAACAGTAACAATTATTAAGAGGTTCAATATAAATAGTTAAATTATAAATAGCTTATAGCTAAATGGATCTCTCTCTCTCCCCCCCCTCTCTTTCTCCATCCCTCCCTCTCTCCCTCTCTCTCTGATCTCATGGCTAAAAGGCATCACAGGGAGCTTGTCCCTGTGGAGTTCCTGGGTAATTGGGAATGCCCCCTCGTGGATTCTGACACCGCTGTCTGATACATTTCCCCGCGGCTGGGTTGTCCTCAGTGACTTTCACAGCAGTGCATGTGTGTGCGTGTGAGTGTGTGTGTGTGTGAGTGTGTGTGTGTGTGTGTGTGTGTGCGCGCGCACTTGCTAGCGCAGTGCCTGTGTCAGCAGGGGTGCTGGTGGAGAGGGAGAGGGGTAGATCCCGGGACAGCGTCATTTCCTTCCATGTGTCGATGTCCCGATGCGGGTCGTCAGCAGTTGGGAGGGAGTTGATGGGGGCGTCCTTCACTACTGTCCCTCACAGAGGGATTGGGGGCGGCGACGGTCAGCTGGGGCGTCGCTGAGCTCAACTGCTTTATAACGAGCACCATGACAGAAAATGCATGAAGCGATACAAAGTCATTGTTATTATAATGTTATAATTTATATGCCGGAATATTGTATTTGACCTTAAACCAAACATATTACAGTGATGGCTATTAATTTTAAGCGCAGAAATCCTATTGACTGTTTACGAAAATTTCAGATGAAAGGTGTGGAAAAAAGGACTGCTCTCTACAGTGGTTTACGGGTGAACATCAGACTGACGCACATCATCAGACCTGGAGTCTCATCTGTGGTGTGCGTGTGTGTGTGTGTGTGCGTGTGTGTGTGTGTGTGTGCGTGTGTGTGAGTCAGTGCCAGTAGGTGGAAGGCAGCAGGAGGTTTGAAGCTGGGATATGAAGGAGAACAGCAGTGTTTGTGTTTGAGCTCGTCTCCCTGTGGACAGAGGAGACCGCCGCTGATAACTCGGGGCAGTGGCGATCGAAGCGCTTCGCCAGCCTGACGTTAGCCTGACGACAGACGTGACCTCGCAATGCTGGTGGTGTTAGCTCATCCCGGATCGATTTACGCTGCGTCAGTCCTGTAAGCATGCCGGAGATACAGCCACAGCGATCCCGTCTCCAGCCCCTGGCGGTGCCGAGACAGCGCTGAGACAGAGGTGGGGCCGGTGACGCGCCATCGGAAGCTGTGTGCCCTGATCGGCGTCACCGCATGACCTCACACCTTTTAAGGCCAGAGATGCTAATGCTATCACCTCCCTGTGTTTATAATGAGGGAGGGGAAGGAAGACATGACATGTAACGGTATTGGGATTTTAGAGTGAGGAGATACTGCGTGAGGGTACTTTATTTTGTGAGGAGATTCAGGTTGAGGGAGTTGTGCTCAGTCCTCTGTGAGAATGGAGTAGGGTTAATAGTGGGATGTTGGGAAATGCGGACCATTTATGAATCAGCTCGCAGTATGTGCCTATAATTGCTTAAATTGAGGACAGTGGATGAAATAGTTGTGAAAGGAGTGTACATGAAATGCCAATGTGATACATAAACAGCGTTTACCTGCTTTTGCTCCAAAATACCCCAGAAATCGGTATAAAATTTGGGGCGGCATAAGTACTTTATAGACAGTTTCACCCATTTAACAACATTTTCATCCAGGGTACTGAAAATGTCACAGGAAATTATCTGAATTTGGGTCAGCAGTATGTGATTGGCAGAGTGTTTTGAGGGTGCAGCTGTTAGGAGACGGTTTTGGACACGGTCATGAATGTTTGTACAGCAATAATAAAAGAGCCAGTGGAGATGATGGACAACACCTTTAGTCCTCCATCTTGTTTTAATCTCAGCTCAAGCTGTGTTTTGTACATTTTTAATTCCAGTGAATGAGAACAAAGACGGCTTTTTCTCTCCCTTCCTCTCTCACCAAACTACTGCGTCCATAAGCTCCACCCCTTCCTCCCTCCTCTGTCAGCACACACACACACAAACACACGCACACACACGCACACACACACACACACGCACGCATGCACTCCAGTCTCGCGCTTATCTGGAATCAGGATGACGTTTAGGCCTTTACAAAAATAAACGGCCGCAGAAATTCCACCGGCTCGGGGCTCAGCTCCAAAAGTTTTTGTTCAGAGTTGCAGGGACACGGCTGCGCGTTTCGAATTTCCACGTTTATTTATTTATGATTCTCTCCCCAAATAAAAATGGGGTGCAGACACACTTCTGGGCTTTGTGCAATCAGCCGTGCGGTTTTCGCGGGTTTATGTCTGCGCAGTGTTTTAAGGGTCGGTCGTTAAAAAGGCCCTTTTACATCCACTCTGCCTTCACCCCCCCACCCCCAAAACCTTGTCTGCTTTCACCCTCAGGGAGGGGTGCATCGTGGGTAATTTCTCACTCCCTGGGGAGGGTGTCACCTTCCCACCCGATGTTCTCCAGCGTCTGCAATTTTACGTCCAACAAATCAGGAGTTGCAGTAAAGCGAAAAATGCAGCGGTGACTCACGTCGACTGTGACTTATGGCTGAGCCTGTCGTTAACTTAGCTGGTGCACATATGCCAAGAGCAAAAACTCCCATAAACTCTGTGCATATAAACGGTATGTACTGTCTGTGACCACTATATTAGGTACGCCCTCTCATGACTGCAAAATAGCCTGCTCTTCCAAACAGCAAATAGTCTGGCTACAGCTCAATATATATTGACCATGTAAGCAGGGTTACAGAGGTTCATCGCCATTCAGGAAAACATCCAAATGGGTCAAATGTGTGATTTAAGAGACTTTGAGAGTAGTATAATCTGTATTGTGAGACGTTGCAGTCCCAGCATCTCAGAACCAGCCATACTCGTGCTCAGGAGCCTTTATCAGGTGCAGAGAATTGTGGATTAAGAAGACAGGGTGTTATAGTTTAGAGGCTAACGGAAGGACTGATTCAAACAGAAAAGCTGGTAGTTCACAATAACACCTGGAGCTTGAAACAACGTGCCGCTCAATTCCCAACGTGTCAAATATGGACAGGCTACCGCCACAGAAGACCGTCCATACCAGGTCACAGTCCCGTTAGCTGAGGAACAGAAGATGAGAATAAGTTAGGTACACGATTGCCAAACCGGGCCAAGAAAAAACTGTAAAAGAACTGCCAAGCCTGTTTAATCTGGATTCCCAAAGATTATGAGGTCAGCATTTGGTATATCCTTGGATCCATCCTGCTTTGCGTCATACTGCAGTCTGGTCATATTCGTGTAACGGTGTGGGGAACGTCTTCTGAACACATGCAGGTTCTGCTCGCTTCTCTCGGATTATAATTTGAATGTCACGGCATTACCAGGGCATTTTCGCTGACTGCGCCCTTTGCTTTATATCCACAGTGCTTGTTGAATCTCTGCGGGCAGAAATGCAGGCACTTCTGGATGCAAACGCGAGTCTCACCCAGCAATATACAGGTGGGCCGCAGACTGGATCTCTGTACCAAATCAGGCTTTAAAGAATTACTGTGTGATAATGCCTGAGGCTGGGGAAGGAACTGACTTTGCAGGGAAGGACTTACTGTACAGTACGGTAGTTTGCGGTGATAATTATACACCACCATCTTCGTATAATCTTTTGGTGTAAATGTATTCAAAAAATACTATGGTAGGCAATGAGAACCTTTCCCACAATTACATTGAGGTAAAACTATGGGTAAAAAATAAGAACACTTAAAAGATCTATTTTTTCAAAATAACAATTGAAAGGCGTCGCAAATTTTATTTTATGTTTTTAATTTACTCTTGCATAGACTGAATGCATGTTTGAAGGCTCATGTCATGATTATTGATGCTAAAAAAAATTGTTTAGACTGGTTTGAGCCAACATTATTCTGCAAAATGACCACTGATGGTCAGTTGTTCCAGTATACAAAATGACATGAAGTGTGAGCAGTGTCACAGTGTTAAACACGATGGCAGGAGGGAAGGACCTCTCTGAGATTGTTCCGTCACACTGTGGCCTTACATGATGCTGAAGATGTTAAATGCTGCCGTGGCACTGTTAGAAACACCATCAAGCGCTTCAAAGAGACTCGGTCGCTGCAATCTAGTGGCAACAGAGGTGCTGAATGGAAGTTAAGTGCCTCTAATGTTTGTTATCTTTGTATGACAAGTTAAAAAAAAAGTTGGCGATTGACAGCACGACAACTGCGTGATGATATAAATAGCACCAGAACTGAAGGAATGAAAGTATTAAGATCTATTTTTTCTATATGATGCATTTGTGTGAAAATGGTCTGATTGGTCGTTTTGCTGCCAAGAGCTGGCAACATCAAAAAAAAAAAGAATTGAGTGTGCCAAAAAATTCAAGGATTGGACACCAATGGACTGACGAACAAGTTCTTTGGACTGATGAATCAATATTCAAAATTTTATCCCTCAAACCTACAACTTATATGTGCTGTAGAGTTGTAGAACGTTTCAACAATGACTGTTTAACCCTTTCAGTAAGACGGGGTGGTAAAATTATATCTCAGGGTTCAGTCTGCTCAAAAGGAGCCGGTGATCTCATGAAAATCAACACAATCATGAATCAAAATAAGTATCACAGCATCCTTGTGAGGCAGACATTACCATCTGAAAACAGACTGATTGGTTGGGAATTTTATTTTCAACAAGATAATGACACTCAACAGACTTCTAAAATCAGCAAATCTCTTGTAACAACGAAAAAATCTCTTTTTTGAATGAACTTTAAACCACATGGAATGTTCTGGCAAGTGAAGAAATAAAAACGTTAAGTGAAAACTATGCTGGAAAGATTAAATGCTGTAATCAAAGCAAAGGGTGGCCTCTCTGAATTTTTCTCTCAGAAAAAAATTACTAGTTTTTTTTTGTTCTATATATGTGTGCAGCACTAGGGAAAGGGGTCACTTGGGTCATTTTGTGTTAATTGAGATTTTCCAACAAAATCAAAAAGTGATCCAAGTCAATTCATTCTGTGAATTTGCGCACAGCAAAGAGTTGTAAACTGACAGTACAGTTGTACTGGGACATCACTATCACTGGGACATCAGTGAGATACCCCGTTAATCTCAGAATGGAAAAAAGTGACCCCTTTTCCTAGTCCTGCACGCACATTGTCAACTGTTTACTTATTTTCATCTGTATGATCCAATATTACAGGAAATAAATACTTGAATCGTACTTGGTCTCTGAATTATCTTCATTTAGTTGTACAATCATCTCTGCACACTGCTGTATACCTCAGTGAAATGCAGCGCCACAGTCTGACTCAGGATTTTCATGACTTCTTAAGAATCGATATGCTGCGTTATGAAATCACTTCCTCTCTGCCTTAACCCAGTCGATGTTCTGCACCACAAGCTTACATTCTCAATGCCTGCACAAAGTCAATGCGCTCTACAGCAATTTCATCCCGTCACACGTTCAAATTAAGTCAAGCCTGCATTCTTCAGGAAAATAAATAAATTATACCCACGCTGCCGCAGTGAATGGGTTTGATATCACATGGAAATTTGAGGATTTGAGATTGGGAAATATTTTGGAGGAGAAAAAAAGGCGAGTTTGAATCCTGTAGCCGGTGGCGGTGATATCGCTAACCATGTTGGGGTGTGGGGTATAAACCGTACCTCAGTGTCGTTACGTCGTAATGCAGACTGACTTTCTGCCGAAACAACATGCCTAACACACAAACGCTCGGTTTCTCCCCTCTGTCTTGATAGCATCCACCAGAGAGAAGGGGGGGGGGGGGGGGGGTGGAGGTGAAAAAAATCCCTTATAGATGATGGACACTCTGTTAACCAGGTGTGATGATCAAGACATCAGGGGATGAGAAGATTGACCGTAGACAGAAGACAAACATGGAAAATCAAGAAAGATGGACTTCAGCTCATTACAGCCTGGGGTAAGGCTCCTGGCCGGCAGCCATTTTGAGTTCATTAGCTCATAAAGCCCAGCTCATTACAGCTCTCAGGATGGTGTCGGGAATGAAATGATCATTTTTAATCCGCTTGTTTAATGGCGAATTTCCCAATGTACCTCACTAGGTTTCTGCCAATATTTAAGAGGCTTCTGCGGCTGTAATGTTAGATCTAGAGCAAAATGTTGAGAAAATACCACATTTTTTAACAAAAATGTAAACGAAAAAATTCTCCAGGGAGAATCTCCAAGGAGGGTCAAGGAGACAAAATGAAGGATTTATCCATCCATCCATACATCCATTTATCATACATCCATCATCCTTCATCGATCCATCCATCCACCTACCAATTCATCTATCTGTGCATCATTCATTCATCCATCCATCCATTACCTAGCTCATTAATTCCTTAGTCAGGGATATTGGCCTACAGCCATCCCCAACATCCAATGAGCAAAAGTCAGGAACACGGCCACAGGACAGCCCACTGCTCCATCACTCATACTGTCGTACCTGGGGGCAGGTTAGAGTCTCTTGGCATGTAAGTCTTTTTTATGTGAGAGGAAACCAGAGGGGACCCACACAAACATGGGCACCCCAGCCCTGGATTTGGACCAATGACCCTCTTCCTATGAGGTGACAGTGCTGCTCACAGTGCCCTCGTCCCGCACCCCTTGAGGGGTACCAGCTTCCTGTACACCCCCCACTGCCCCAATCGCATTTAAAATACCTCAGGTCCTCGGGTATCACGGGGGGTTAACCGTACACTGGAAACACGGGGAGGTAACCAGGAACTGGTAATACAGAGCAGTTACCTGGAACCAGAAACACAGGGTTTTTATCCTGAAACCAGATACACAGGGTTTTTATCCGGAAACCGGATACACAGGGTTTTTATCCTGAAACCAGATACACAGGGTTTTTATCCTGAAACCAGATACTCAGGGTTTTTATCCTGAAACCAGATACACAGGGTTTTTACCCTGAAACCAGAAACACAGGGTTTTTATCCTGAAACCAGATACACAGGGTTTTTATCCTGAAACCAGATACACAGGGTTTTTATCCTGAAACCAGATACTCAGGGTTTTTATCTTGAAACCAGATACACAGAGGGTTCAAACTGATCTGGAAACAGCGGAGGGTAACCTGGAAATGACATCAGAATTTGTGCACAGGAGAGAGGCAGTGCTGGGCTGCCAGGTTCCCTCTCCTGACGTATGAATCACAGGGTATATCCTGTTCCCGCTTTTACGGTCCCAGACACGGCCGCGGACATCTGATATCACTCACACTCTTTATTTCCCTCGACTCGGACTTTAAAGGTGCAATCGATAAGCCTGCTGACTCCCAGGTTAAGTTATACAAATTGTCTGGTAAATTATGCAGTGTGTATGCCACGCTGGCTCAGTAATATTTAGATTTTTTACTGCTAACCGCAATAAGGACAGAAATGCTTTTTTTGCCCTGCTTTAAGATCTGTGGTCAGTACTCCTATTCGCTCATGCTTTAAATCAACCTGAAAGGAATTTCATGTCAAAGCTGTAAAATGCATTTAATATCCTGAAACAGATCTAGTGGATAAGAAATGGCTTTTATTTGTGCTTAGTGAACCGACGACTGCTTCCAACTGAGTTGCTGGAGCCAGTATGATGCATAAAATTCCTCAACACACACACACACACACACACACACACCATGAACACAACCATTAACACATATACGCTCTCAAGCAAACACCACACGCAACAAACACACGTACACACACTATCGCACACACAACAACAAACATGCACGGTCAAATACACACACACACACACACACAAAGCGAACACAACCACACACACTTACACAAGCACACAAGCACATGCGCACACATGCTCACACACACACACAGTCACAACCATAAACACATATACATATTCACGCACACACCACACACCTCAAATACACTTACGCATACTAACGCACACGCAGCAGCAAACACGCACACACACACACACACACACACACACGCAAACACACACAAACACATCACAAACAGACACAAACACCCACACACACAACCGCATACCAACATATGTAAAAACGATGGCACAGACACACTTCACAACACATAACTGAACACACTGAGAGGGCCTGAAGGTGCTCAGAGAGTCTCACGGTGCCTTTACCTGCAGGCGCACTAAAGTACTCCTGACGGAAAACTGACGGTGGAATAAAGATACTGCTTTTTCACTAGAGTTCCTAAAACTCTTACAGAAATAAGCTGTGATGGAGGAGACGTTTTCCCGCCTGATCACAGCCTACTTTAGACCGTCCGCCTGTCTCTCCACACTTCGGAGATACAGTATCCCCAGTTCCCCACTTCAGCTGAATGTCGTGCCTCCTCCATTACAACACATCTCCGCAAGCTCCTCTCAGACTCTCCTATGATTTATGGATATATATCTCTCACACTGGCGCCTTCTCTCTCCCGCTCTCCATCTGACACTCTCACACCTTTTTCTCTCCCTCTCCTCTGTCCTCACCTTCGGTAATAGCAGGAAACAGACGCCCGCGAGATACATTAGCACGACGGATCTGCTTCCATTGAGCCACTTCCAACCTGAGCAACACCTCAGAAATGCACAATATTGATTTCAAATCTTGGCTGAGAGAAAAATATTCCAGCTATGTGGCCTCTTCTAAGTATCCATTCCTGTGCTTAGCCCATATGCAGCCGTTCTAATGTTCCTTGCTCTCCTACACAAACACACACACACACACACACACAGACACCTATGTGCACACATGCACATGCACACATAGAAACGCATACACACACACATGCACACACACACGTGCACACATGCACATGCACACATAGAAACGCATACACACACTTGCGCGCACACACACACACACATGCACACATGCACATGCACACATAGAAACACATACACACACTTGCGCGCACGCACACTCATGCGCGCAAACACACGCACGCAGACACACACACACGCACACACTATATACCAAATTGGCAAAGACAGAAACACCTACAGTATAAGTGCACCACTAAATTTCAGTTCCATTAAGGCTATTTGGACAAAACAACATTATATTTTCAATTGATGCTGTTCACAATAAGAGTGAAGGAGATTCATCATTCTGACTGAGATCAGGGGAATTATGGATTCCAGATTCATATGATTTTGAATTCATGTGTCGTGTCACAGCAGAAAGCAGAAATGAGCACAAGACACCCCCCCCCCACTTACAGCTTACAGCCAGGATAGGGTTAGGGGGGGTTCCCCCACACAACGCATATTTTTAGGTGATTAATGTCCACGTGTCAGAGGTCAGGAGCCTTAGCTAAATTCTGGAAACTCCCGGGAGGATTATCACCCCTGCATTTTAAAAGTGGAGTCCATAATTCAATTTTTCCTGGTCATAAAGTACATTAAAATATGTTTTTCTTTATCTTAAGCATTTTTTCACTCTGTTTTTTAACTTTACACTAGAAGAACATGTATCATTACGCACAAAACTGCCACCCATGGCAACCAGACACACACAAACACTGCAAACGTGGAGCCACAAAAATATACACGCATGCGCACGCTAACGAGCTCACACTAAAATACATTCCCCGAGACGCGTGCGCTAGCACATACAGTTTTCGAGTTCGTTTTTGAAACTCAGTATATGCTGTCATGACAGCCATAACCATTATGCTGACCGAAGAAGGTACTCAACTGAAAACAACTGGCGTTGGCCGCGTTTAGCTAGTACCACTGAGGTCCAATGAGACATAGATGGATTTTCTAACTGCGCGGTGCTTTCTGCAGTTCCCCTCCGGGGCGTAATTTTTAAAGACTGTAACCGTTACATTCTTCACAGTATTGAGCAGATTATCAATATAATTGCATCGAGATGTGAATCCAATGTCCCCTTTAATCTGACGGATAATTGCTGCCCACACTATCCTCGCGCAAAAGCAGAAGCTGTCATCGCAGGGTGCAGAATATTAGTTTCCGATGAGCTCTTTAGCCACGGCTCTGTAGCGAGCTTCGACATGGACACATCGTGTTGCGCTTCAAAGGAGCCAGGAGGGCAGAGAGGAGGGAAAGAGTGTAGAAAAATGGAGGGAACGGAGTTGATAAATGGGGCAGTGAGATGTTCAATGTGAAGGGTCGGTTCTCCACTCTCTCTCGCCGTTAGCCTCCGCGCTAATCCTCCTGTTCGGCTTTAGTTCCGGTTTAAATCCGAACACCTGGAGCAGCCTGAGGCCGGCTTCTGTTCTGAGGGGTCATCCCATGTGACTCCGGTCCCCTGGCTCTTTGAGGTTACTCTGTGATTATGGTTCTACTGTTCCTTAAAGTTACTCGTGTTGTTCGGGTCCTCCGGTTCTGTGGGGTTGCTCTGTGACTGTGGTTCTGGTTCCTGATCTTTCAATTTATTCTGTGTTAATTTAGTTTGAATGTTTTTTCCCCCTCAATGCGCACATGTGGTATTATCAGTCCTGCGACAATCTGTTACTCTGCTCATCCCTTGCCTTGAGGTCACCATCATTCTTATTTCCCAATTCTGTAAAGTTATTTTGGTTCATCACGCCTGTAAACTGACTAATTCTGGTTCACCTCCATTGTGAACTGATTCATTCAGGGTCAACTCAACCTTGAACTGATTTATTCTGGCTGAAGTCTTCTGTGAACAGACTAATTTGGGTTCCCTGGCTCTGGGACCTCACTAATTCTGGTTCAGCTCTTCTGTTCGGTGACTCGGCCCGGCCCGGCTGAACCGGGGCGCAGTCCACCTCCCACAGAGCTCCCGTTAGTCCAGTCCTTCGCCCAGGAGGAGGTCTGCTACAGATCGGTTTCTCCCTCCATATTACGGCGTGCCTCTGGTCTTCAACGGCCTCTGTGAGTGCGGCCCAGCATACGGAGAAGCTATCACCGCTAAGATGAAAACTGGCAGCTGGCTAGGCTCGGCGAAATCAACCCATATTCCCTCAATAAAGCAGACTCTTCCTGCATATCTTTAGAATGCAGCCAAATCACACGCGCAGATGAGTGCTTCAGGTTTTTAGACATTTAAATTGATCTCCATCAGCAACTTTTAAGACCGTAGAGTAGCTGTTTTTTTATGGAGTCCACAAATTAAGTAATTCCAATTTATAAAAGAGCCAAAACAACATGTATTATGTAAGATGTTTACTTACAAGTCTCCTTTTGCAACTGAGAAGAGAAGGTAGCTACTCTTCTTGAAGTCCACAAAGATTAATTACCATTCATCATGGAACCAAAACAGCGCAATGAGGTGTGCCCATCCATCCATCCATTATTCAACTGGTTTATTTCTGGCAATAATGGTGTAGTGTCACGTATCCCGGCATGCAACAGAATCATCAGTTAGCCTGCTATGCATGTCTTCGTACAGTACCCAGAGAAAACCCACACAAATATGGGGGGAACACGCACGCTCCATACAGTAAGGCCCCAGGCTGGATTCAAACCCATGACCTTCTGGTCATCAGGCAACAGAGCAGCTCACTGCACCCCCGTGCCACCACTTTGAGAACAATTGTAGTGGTTAATAGTTCAGGACTAGAGGTTTTGACTCCGAGGCCGCGGGTATAAATCCCAGGGGAGTGCACTACTGTTTTCACCCTCAGTGATAATCAACCTGAATTTCTTCAGCACAGCATACTTAGCCGCGCCGATCGATGGTGCACAGCATCCATGTAGGCCGTTGAGACTGCTGTGGCTAAGGCTCGCTGCTACTGCGAATAACTAACAGTGAGCGCAAAGTCAGTCGGTGTATCTCAGGTCATTGTGACCCTGCGCATCCTCTGTAACTCTCAGCTGTCTCCCTCGCTTGTGTCTGGAAACACAACTCGCAGGAAAACTCACTGCCCTCGCTCTATCACTTAAAAAAATCCACCTCAGAAAAGAGGGTGGCGGTATCTCTTATAGAGACTGGACATCTACTTTCATCTCACTCTGGAAGCAGAGATCAGCCTTGGGGTGAGAACTGGGGATTTCTGAATCCAATCAGCTTAAAGCGCTCTCCTCTCATCTCAGCGTGATGCAAGAGTGGACCGGAGAGCTGCTACACCTGTGTACACAGATATTAAATGGCCGCTCATCTGTCATCAATTCTAGGTCGGAACTGAGGTGCTACTTTTTCCTGTTCTGCACGTCGTGACGCTGCTCGAAAGTTCCCAGACTGAGAACTCGGCGATCTTTGGCTCGGCAGTAAACAATTTCATTTTCTTAAACGGTTTAATATTTTTCTGACCCTTGTTTTTAAATGCTGTGGCCATTTTCAATTTTGTTTTCTGTCATAAGGGCAATGAAAAATGCCCCTGTATCCAAACAAAACAGCCAATTTAATAAAACATTTTGTTTTAAAGTCTCTTACCTCTGTATATGTCACTGCAAAAATCCCTGGGTGCGACGCTGCTCAAAAGCATATATTCCAGGCAGTGCTCGCACCAAACGAGCAAGCAGAGATGTTTAGGATTTCAGCTTATAGGTTTGACTCCAGCATCTGCAGATATAATCTCTCTATAAAATGTTGTTTCTACACACTATTTCAATGGGGTTAAACTCTATATCAGTGCCACCCGCAACACAACCTACTTTTTCAGTGTTTCGTTGTTTCTCTTAATTTGGGTTCACTGCAGAGACTGATCAGCTCCCATTATGACTGTCTCAGCTAATGTGTAATTTAACAACATATGAAGAAAAACGGATATTTGGACATGAGTGGCTATCCCTTGGCTATTTTTCTAATGTCACTCCTAGAAAACATGTACATGTTAAGCTGCTCTCCTGCTCAGCCTCCGCAGCAAAAGTGTGCCTCTGCCTGCTGCTGTGCTGCGCTGTTCTCCGCTGCCGCTAGGAAAATCCCTTTTGCTGCATCAGTCTAAAATCTCCCTCCCAGGGAATACCCTGCCACTGCCTGCGCTCTTTTCTTCAAGCCAGACTATCATTATCTCTATCTGCCAATTCTTCAAGATACCGTTTACATATGAATTGGCTGACAAATATGTTTAAAAGCAGGTTTTTGATGCTCAAAATAGTTAAGCCATACAATTTTAAATAAATAATGATTGTAACTGTGAGTTTAGTTTAGTAGTCGGCAGTCATGTTAAGAAAATGCGTAATCGGTCAGAACATGAGCGTTTTTTGCTTGTGTTCTTAAAGCTCAGATCTTAGAAACCTAATGTGACCTCTCAATACTCTCTTCTCCATCTACTCAGAATTACCAGAGAACCGCTGCTGGCTGCTGTTCAGTGTATCTGAAAGTTTGTTTGGAAAATGCCTGCCATGTAAATATAATATTGGCAGCGTAAGCTCATTTTGCTGAGAGCACTTTGACTGGGCCGAGCAGAAAAGCCAGACGCCGTCCACTGCATTAGACACAGCGGACGCTGCGAGCGCCGTAAAACTCTGAAAGCTCTTTTTCACTCCACTTCAGAAAAAGAAATGAAACAAATGTTCCTCCTCGTCCACGGGCAAATAAACACCATCTAATCTAGCTAAAACAAGCTGTTTCAACTTTGAAAGATTGCAATGAATCTTACAGTATATGATATTCAATTGTGGATTTGTATATCTCCAAGAAGTCTTTTCTTTTCCCAGCGAGCACCTTTAAAAATGTTAAACGGAAAAAGAATTGATTGTCGCCAGTAGACTGATTACTGACTGCTTAGAAATTCAAATGAGGCCCAGCAACTTCAAAACTAATTAAAAATTCTATTTACTTAATTAATATACATGTTACTGGTGTATAAATATGAATGATGACATGGATGCTCAAAAAGCATGACGTTCTAGAGAGGCTAAATGTAAACACTTCATCTATGAGTCATTGTAGCATTTTTTAAAATTATTTTTTACATTCCCAAAACCACACCACAAAGACAACTTGATCTCAGACCCAGGGTGATGTTTTGAAGTCCAACACTAATCACCTACTGCTTCATCAATCTTGGTATCAGGGACGAGGAGCTCATTAATAAATGTTTTCACACAAATAAGATCTCGGAGAATAGGTAGTGACAGTGGTGTTTGTTAGCAGCTAATTGGGAGCATTTTCGCGGCAGGGAGTGGAAGTACAAACATTATTCTTCCTTAAGACGAGATCCTCCTCTGATTCTGCGCCTAAATTACCAAGGTAGTCAGAACAGCATCCTCAAATGTCGAGACTGGCCCCTGCGGAGCGCCACAAAAGAGAGCTGCTGAAAGCGATGTAAGAATGAATTATTCCACATCCTACACCCCATCGCCCGTCTGTATTTGCCGATACCACCGCTGTTCTCTCAGGACCGCTTACTCATTAAAACAGCATCTCTAAAATTCATAATTAGCCGACAAGCAAACCCAACTCACCCTGAAACCACATCCATATCTCATCGCGTTATTTTTATCAGTGAAACTTATTTTCCACTCACGCACATTCGGCGCACAAGCGCGCATCACTCCCGCTTGTTCTCTTTTCCTGAGGCTAATTAAACTTGAATATTCACGCCTAAAGTATCGAGGCGAACTGAACCGAACCGAGCGTGTGTATTTGGTGTAGATGTGGTTCATAATAAATCCTTTATTTGGAAGTGTAAATATAAATCGTTACCTCACCGCCCCCAGGAACTGAAAACGCTCCCGACACAGAACACGGCCAGAGACCAAGAAACACTTCCCAACGTCACGCGATTTCATGCGGCTTAATAAATTGATGCCTCGTAATAGCCCACCCCACGTCCCATTCATTTTAAGCTCGTTTCTCAACCTTGAATGAGGAGCAATAAATTAACTGACATGGATGCTACCATTGATTTAACACTAAAAAAACCCATACAATTTTTACTTTCTGATAATCGCACAGAGAAAGAAAAAAATCAATACGGCACTTCCACAGCGAGAATGGAACGTATTATCCTCGCTGACAAATGGAACAGAATGCCTGTTTTCTACACAGAGGAACCTTTATAAAGGATCAAGATTCCCCTTTACCTCAGAAACCGAGCTCCAGTTTTCAACACAAGAAGCCTAATATGCCACATGATTATTTGCAGGCTTTGTTTATGAAAATTCATTATTTGAATTGTCATAAATTCAAAGCCAAAGACACAGAAATGTCATTATTAATCAATCAATCAATCAAATCAACATTCTTTTATTCATGGTCATGCTCATAAGTCCAGCCAAAGGGAGAAATAATAATAATAATTAAAAAAAACAGATTCATTATGGTCGTCTTTGACAATGTTTTTTCATCGTATCATAAAGAAGGTGATTCCATGATAAAATGTGACTAATCAGCTAGAAGACAAGGCCATTATAAGGGGATGGTTGTGCATGGTTGTCCACCTGCCTTACAACAATACTGGCGCAGACAGACAGACAGACAGACAGACAGGCAGGCAGGCAGTGTTTACTTACAGCCGGTCGTGACTCAAAGCTGATTAAGGAGGAGATACAGTTGCTTTTTAACTGCGTGTTTACAAAGACAATCAAAAGGAACCGTCCAACTGTCTGTTGTCTTGAATGGAATGGTTCACATACACACCTGTGTACCAGGTGTGTTACTGGAGGATTCCACTAGAGGGCCCTACAGAGAACTGATAGAACAGAACTTCCGGATGTGCATGTAAACCCCTGACCCTGTCACATCCCCATGCTGCCCCAGCACTGACCCTATAATTCACGTGTATTGCATTTTGTATATGTATAGCATTAATTTCTGAGGACCTGCACAACCGATGTTCCAAACAGATGCGGGATACGGGAGGCACCAATCAAGCACAGGCGAATGTGTCGTCAAAAGCAAGTTTATCAACGGCTTTACAACAATGACCGGGAAACTTCTTTAAGCACCAGAAATGTGCAGACCCACCACAGCCCCCAATAATAAAATCTCCCAGAATAAAACATCTGATGAATGATCAGCTTTTTTTTTCTTTTGTATTCATCATGTATGAGGTGAGGAGGAGGGAATGTTCGGCAAACTGATCCAAGATCAGGAGAGATTTGGAATGAGTATGGGACCATGTCCTGCTGTAAAAAACGGCCACATTAAGTGATTCTCCTCAAAAATGACCCCAAGTTCATAAATAAACAATGTAATGCCTGCCAGACTCCATCAGAATGTCATCACCTCATTTTTACAGCTCAGTCCGGAAAGGAATGCTTGTGTGATGTAAAATTGAGTAAGATGACCTACCTGCTTGCCAAATGTGCAGAGTTAAGCAGGTTTGATCTTTTTGCTGATGTTTCATTCTTTTTTTTTTCTCCCCAAACTGATTTCAGCCCTCAGAACTACAGCAAGATCTCGGAGTGGTGATGAATTAAAGCAGGTCCAACTCAGTTTTAGAGCGTTCATGATTACAGACTGTGGAACAGATGGGACACAGTTGTAAAAAGGGCAGTTTGGGAGGAGCACTTCCCCCAAAATGACGGACGAGGTGCAGTCGCTCTGGAGAGCAGCCGCGTTTAGAGTCGCATCCTATTGCCAGCAAGATCCAGCCATTGAAGAATGATTCTTTGCAATTAAAAGAAGACACTGGCTGAATATAAATAAAGAAACCGCGCTACAGAGAACGTAAAAGGTACGCGAGGGTCACAGGCCGCATCGCGTAGGATCTGAGAGTAGCTGAAGGTGTCCATAGCTGCATTTCATATTCATAACAAGACCTGCCGTGTAGACCTGTCATCACCTGTGACGTGGTGGAATAAATTTAATCAGAACTGTGTTCACACATCAACATGAGGTTCCCATTTCATGTGTATGTAATATGCACAAGGGGTGCCATCCCATATAGACATGTCCCAGTTAGACGAGTGGGTATTTTAGTTTATAAGCTATTGCATTTTTTTTTGGGAATTTTTTTTTATTGGAAGATACAAGCTTGAAAATTGGTATAACTCTGAATTAGCCTGTGCTTAAGTTTATAATCTAGAGTATGGCACCTATGGGTCATGTCTAACTTAGCCACATCCCAGATAGATGTATTTAACTGGGACGCCTCTGTCGGTGATGAAACAATATACAGCAGTGAAATCTGCTCGTGTGATTTTGGCTATTATTGATTATGTGTAATTACTCTTCCTGATTCCCAAAGACTTGAGGTGTCCAAGTTCAAGTCAGTAATATTCCGTTCCAAGTCCAAGTCAGTCTCCCCTTTATTTCACCCAATTTTCTTCTTTAATGCACTCAGATGAAATACATGAAACCATTGCAGAACTCTATTTAATTTAAATGGAATAAATTATATGGAGATAAGAGAAGGCAGTCTGTAGACAAAGGGTCATTTTCCAATATCAATGTAGATGCCTGCATAACGAAAAGAGTTCAACACAAACCTCATATACAGGTATAAATGATGTAGACATTTGGCACTGATATGATTGCACAATATTCAAGCACATTTACACAAAAAGCTGATAAACAACGGAGAGCCGGATGGGTCAGTACATCAGAAAACCACAGCGCTGACCCAGCCAGCCAGATTACTGCAAAAAATACCCACGGGATATAGTGGATGGCAATGTCTGGCAGCAAACACACACGCACACGCACATGCACGCGCACACGCATTTGCTGAAACACTCATTCGCACTGAGAAAGGCGCACAAACACACATACATGCATAAGCTCAGATACACACACATCGTGCTAATGCATGAGCTCTCACTCATGCTAATACACACATTCACCTGAACACTCACTCACGGTATATATATATACACACTCAAATATATGCACTCAGGCTCACACACGCACACACACACAAACACATACACCACCCAGGTTTTTCCTAAAGCTAGTAATCTGAACCAGTCTCAGCATTTAGCTCATCTGGGGGAGCGAGATGATCGGTGAGAATTATGTCCAGACTGTGTGTGTGTGCATGTGTGCGTGTGTGTACGTGTGTGTGTGCATGCGTTTATGTGCGTGTGCATGTGTGTTTGTGTGTGTGTGTGTGTGTGTGGGGTGGGGGGGGTTAACTGCCTTGAAAACCACTTTAGTTTCACCCACATTTATTACCGCCAGACCCAAACTCACGCTGGGCACAGTGAATATCAGGGCTATTATAAAAGGGGTGATGCAGAGCCCTGCTGGTCTCAGATCAGTCCTGGACTCTGTGGAGGTGGCTGCAGGTGACCTTGTTATGATGAAAAGGTCATCTTTTTCTCTGTTTCACAACTGCTGGTCATTCCATCCATTTTCCGGAAGGATTTAACTGGAATGTCACTTCTTGTATAGAAAACAATGTCACTCCGCACAATAAGCTCATGTACATGTGTTTGATACCAGGTGGCATCTGGAGAGAAACATAATTTAGTAATGCGAATGTAATCCTGAACAGAGCCTGTCCTCTCATTTCTGAGAACCGCTCAGCCCTTCCAAGAAAACTGGATTGCAGCCCGGCGCTATGTACCCCGTTGGCATGCCCTAGAGCAGTGATGTCATCTACCGTGGCCTTTGACCTGGAAAAAAGTTGGTCAAAATCAGAGCTATAACCTTGCCCTCAAAAAGGCTCCTGGAGACACCCAAAATGCATGACCTGTTCAAGTTTGAGGGCTGTCCTTACAACGCTACTCCAGGAATCCAGAGAGATGGACGGACAGACGTTCAGATAGATGGAGGGGAGGACAATTCCCTATCGGCGAGAGAATTTCCGAGGGGTTAAAAAAAAAATGCCCGGGTTGCAGTCCTGGCCTGGATGTCCAGTGCATGCAGGGTATTTACTAGGCCCTCTGTCTTCCTCTCACAACACAGTAAACGCTGCTGTCGTCAGATAAACACCGGCCTGACTGCCTGGCAAACTCTGAAATGCTCATAAGTGCGCACTCGCCTTGTCAAATAAACTGATACATTTAAAAAATGCCACCCGCTGGCTGAATAAGTCTGTTTTTTGTTTCTTTATTGGACTTCCTTACACAGGCCGATCAATGCACTCGAGGTTCTAGGTGTTCCTCCCGACAGCAGGTCAAAGGACCAGTGGTGTGATTCATGGCTGACCGTGGATATGCCTGTGGACTAAGTGTTTTGGCCTGCCAGATATCCCTGCTTCTGACTGCTACACTCGTAAGAAGGAGAATGTGAGCGATTCCGGGCCAGATCGGGGTCAATTCCGGCTTATCTGAGCCAGATTCAGGCCACAGTCACGGGCTAAATCTAACGCACAACGTGTTAGTATTTTCAGTTCTGTCTCAAAATGGGAAAAAAAGTTCCTGAAAGTTCCCACTACTCTCACATTCTCTTGTGACGTGAAATTAATTACAATTCAATGTGCAGTAACACTGTAGTTTCGCCCTCTGGCTGACATACTGTAATAATAGTGCTATATGCCGCGCATAAGAGCCGTGACCAGACCGTATAACACATGAAGTCAGTTCACATCAGATCTCACTGTACACTCATGCGTTAGCACGCTTATTTTTCCTCACCGAGTTGTGGTACCGCAAACCACACTTAAGCCAATCAAATTGTACCTAATTGGAATTGTAAACCAATCAGACTGTACATGCCTAGAATTTTTCCCTAACTTGGTT
Organism: Gymnothorax reevesii; assembly: GCA_029721435.1. Classification (NCBI taxonomy): domain Eukaryota; kingdom Metazoa; phylum Chordata; class Actinopteri; order Anguilliformes; family Muraenidae; genus Gymnothorax; species Gymnothorax reevesii. Next base: position 52,511,343 of record CM056590.1, read on the forward strand.
CCTAAAAATAATTCAGCAGGCAGATATAGTCCTTAAAATCAGTTCTTTTCTGCGGTGTCTCAGCTAATTCACTCCTTGCTTTAGGAGGACATGGACAGGACCGATCTCAGCTGTGTCTCTACACATGAGTGTAGTTTACAGATCCAGTCTCCTGTCCCACCTCCCCGGCCTCGAGCCCCCAGGTCATTCTGTTTAATTTTCCTATACAGTTTCTGGCTTCCAGCTTGAATTGAACAGTAAACTGGAAAAAAAAAAGTTGCACACATCTAAACAGAGACATACAGGTTTAGTATATCACAAGGAGACTATCAAAAAATATTGTAACTGGTTTTAAATCTGTTCAACCTTAACGTTGAGCTTTTTTTTTCTTCTTTTTTTTGTTGTTGCAGTTCTTGTCAACTGAATGCTAATTACAGCAATATGGAGTGCAAATATACGTGAATCACTGGATTGACAAGGACAGTTCTTTGGTATTATCACATGCAGCCCAAAGTCTTGGAAATACCTTAACTGCCGCTGTAGTCTTTTGTGTCAGACTGTTTTATAATGCCATAAGCATGACTTCAGTTTGACAAGGACACAAACTAAGATATATGTTGGTCAGTTTTTTTTTTTTTGGGGGGGGGTCCACTCCTGCGAGCAGCATCATCCACTGCGAGACGTATTACACAGAAAAACATGTTTTTGGGGCAAACGAAGCCGTGGATTTAGGAGGTTATAAAACCCTTGGAGGAGCGCTTCTTACTTGAGGGCATTTTTCTAATCCATTAGTGGAAGGAGCTATTTGTTATAAGGCCTTTCAGCCTCCGGTTTTATTTGTCCTGTCGCATTAAATTCTCCAAACAAGCAGCATTAACTCCCATGATGCTTTGAGTCTTTGAGGGCCCTTTATAATTTGTGCACTTCCTGAGCAACAGACTCCTGATGGGCTGGCCAATTCCTCTCTTTTGTGTTTCTACATCTAAATGCATCGGCAACACTTTGCAGTAAGAGTATATTAGTAATTAACATTAGTTAATGCAACAATAAGCAGTAACTATCAGTTAATTAATGGTTAAATAATGCATTAGAGAGCATAATAAGCATTATGTAGTCATTATCATTTATTAGTGCTGTTTGTCATCCTTATAGTGAAGATGAAAACATCCCTTAAGTATCCCTTTCTGATTAAATGGGAGTGTTGGAAGGTTCTTTGTTCAATGCAGTCACTTTTCACAGCAGCCTAACGCTCCCAGTAAATATTAAAGGAAGGACGGCTTAGAATATGCCAAGATTTATCAGAAATGACCGTTCTTTCTTTTCTGAGGCTATCCCAGCAGTGAAGTGGTTAGCGCAGCAGCTGGAATGTTCTAGACACACAGGCCATTTCAGAAAGCCGCAGGACCTCCTGAAACCACAGCGCACTTTCTCCCTGGGACGCAATTGTTTTAATGGCTGACAGTAATACACAGCACAGCGCTGTGAGTGCGGCTCTCGTGGCTTCCTGAATCCTGCCTGTTTTACACAACGGAGAGGCCCTGTCGCCATCGAGAACATCATTTCCGCCTTTTATTTCTGTGTTCAGTGTGTCTGTGTATATGTTTTAAATGCTGTATTTTCCATGCATGAGACTCTCTCTCTCTCTTTATCTCTCTGTGTGACTTTCCTGGTGTGGTTGAGCTTGTGTTTGTGTTCTTTTTCTTTGGTTTTAGTTTCTGCCATCATTTTTGAACAACAGCCTGATTACAGGCTTTTTAAAATCAAATATTCGTCATTCCCTCCCTATCTTTCTCTCTCTCTCTCTGTCTCTCCTGCTCTCTCTTCCACTCTGTTTGCCCGCACTTGCGGTTGGTTGAGTTTGTTATTGTGCTTTTGAGGGGACGTTTTTTTTGCAGTGCCCAAATAAAAAGTTTTTAAAACCAAACAACTTCAAATTTTCCACACTGGGTTTCAGAGTTTGGAAATAAAAACTTTTTTTTTTCCCCTTTCGTTGTGCAGATGCAGGCTGGCAGAGTTAGGTAGGCTTGCAGTCGCGTCCTGTGACGTTAATTAGCACCTTGTCAAACTCTTAATGAGCGAGCGGAGCCGGAGCTGATTTGCATTGCAGGAGAAGTTAAAATGCATCAGCGGGACGAGCTGACATTTCGCTGATTCCACTTTCATTTCTGTCGCGTTTTCTGTTCCTCCGTTTTTTCTCTGAGCTGATCCTGCCTTCTCCAGGGGTCATAGAAAAACGGCAGCGGTGTGTTTGCCGGTCTCTGACCCCCCACGGGCGTAAATCAGGTTAAGCCCCTCCTGAAACACTGGAAAATATAGTTCGATCCATCAATATTTGGACAGTGACACGGTTTTCATTGTTTTAGCTCTGTAGGTTACCATGATGGATTTGAGAAGAAAAAAATCAAGATGTGCTTGAAGTGCAGGCCGTGAGCTTCAATTTAAGGGTTATTATTTTTTTTTCAGAAATATTGTCTGAACCATATATGAATGGCACCCATTTTATTCTCAGTCCAATGAGTTTTAGGGTCTCAGTTGAACACATTAACAATCATCATTTTCATATTTATTCCCCGCTGCATCATACGCACAAAGTGGGGGATATAGCATTGGGCTCCGTCCGTCCGTCATGTCAGTACGGACACATAAAATTGAGGCGGCGGGGGATATTGCCATGTTAGGGGCAAACACTTGTTATTTTTAGTACTCAGCAGCAAACCCATTGCAGTCAGTGACTGTCTGAAGTCTGGAACTTATAGACGTCAGCAGACACTGGATCTCTTCCCTGGCGATGCTCTGCACAGCCCTCACTGCCGCCGCCTTCCGCTCCTGCTCTGTTGTTGAGATCTTTTGCCTTCAGTAAGTGAAGACATGCTCAGTTAGATTCAGATCATATGATTGACCGGTCTATTGTAGAATGTTCCTCTTTTTTTCTCCTTTTAAATAAAAAATTGGGTTTCTTATGCAGGATGCTTCTGTCGTTGCCCACCTGAAGTCTTAAGCGCTGCCCAATGATTCTGAATGATTCTGATTCTGAGGCTGAATCTGAATGCAGAATATAACCCTCTACAATTCAGGACTCATCCCCCAGCCTTTGTCAACAATCACGTCTCCAGTGAATACAAGGGAAGCAGCTCAACTGGCCACCACACATGCCCACTCATGCCCACACATGACCACATGTGCCCACACATGACCACACATGCCCATACATGCCCACACATGCCCACACATAACCACACGTGCCCACACATGCCCATAGATGACCACACATGACCACACATGACCGCTCGTCACAGGTGAGGCGGCTCCAGAGCATCAGCAGTTTCCTCCCTCCTGCTTAATCTCCACACCTTTATGCTTAAAGTTTCATTGCCTCATTCGTCCATCGGCTGATGTTCCAGAACCACACAGGCATTTTCAGTGTTTCTGCCCTCGATTGCTGACTTCGGCGCTGATGCACATACCTTCTGGCCTCTGGAAAGTGTTCTTGGTCTGGTTAACTGTTCTAAAGGGTTTTTTTTATGAACCTGGGAAATAATTCTCCTGTTGTCCGCCACAGTTGTTATCCATGAACTTCTCGGCCAGCCTTGTTGTATTGCTGAACACACCAATGCATTTTTTAATTTTTAAAAATACACCAATAGCTGGCCACACCGAGCGGTTTTGCCTTTTCCCCAGTGGGTTGGCTTAGGTTTTTTTTTTTTTAGCCTATTAACAGCTTGCATTCCTGTTAGCGACAGCTCTTGACTTAGCAGATTCCAGATGCAAATGCAACACCTGAAAACTTTAGACCTTCTATGTTTTTCATAGAAGGTCTAAAGGGCGTTGGACTTATTGAACAACTGGCATTCTTACACCCTTCACCAAGTTTTAATGTGAACACCATCAACTGGAGCCAAAGTCTGCACTGTGTATTCAAGGTAATTGTAACTGAATTGAAATTGATATTGTTATTTCAAGTCCAATATTCTATGGACAGCAGCAAAAATAATAATAATATTCTTTTCATTAAAATATTCAGGCACCTGACTTCTTCAAAATTGTGGAAGCCATTTTGGGTGGGAGGTGAGGAAGAGTTCTGTGTCTTAATAAGTGTCAGAGCTCGAGGAACAGGGGACACGGTGTGACAGGTGAAATATCGACCCAAGAAACGCTCAGGTGTTATTTTTGCCGGTGATGTACCTCCAGGCCTTTTCCGCGGAGATTTGCCATCGGAAATTGTCCTCGCGCCTCGTCGCGCGCCTGGTCACAGATTTGATGAGTACTCATTCTCTTGAGTTTGCCCCTGACTTGATTAAACCGCAGCAAAAATTTAAAACTTCTCAGCGAAAAATTTCAAGTTGGTTAAACTTAGAAGCTAAAGTTCACGGGCTGCCTTAAAAATGTGAGTAACTGAACTTGAAGAGAAGCTTTGTTTCATTTCACAATTAGTCAGGATAAAGGATAAATTTAAGTCTAACTTTCGAAAACTTATGTTCAATATATCAAACTTGTCATGACAAGTGGAGCTAAAGAAGAAATAAGTTCACGTAACTTAATGGGGCTGTCATGTATACAGTGTCTCATGGTCTTCATTTCCGATTGACCTCTAATATTGGTTTTATTGGTAGCAATCTTCAGGTAATGGAAATCAAGTCTTCAATCAAAAAGACGCACGTCAGTATGGCACCATTGCAAACCTAATTCAATGCACTCGAGTGGGAAATTACTCGAAAGAAAATGTCATTTGACTTTCTCTAAGTGAAGTCTAACCAAATTATTAAAATGTTCAAACAGAAGCCGTTTAATCTCGCAGCCATTTTAAAGAGAGGCATGAGATTCAGGCACATCGATCCCCCCCATCCTGTGCAGCACACGGACTCGAAGCATCGGGTCCACAAGATCTGCTCAGCTTTGCAGCTGCTGGAATCGATGCTCCACCAGATTGCAATACGTGTGCCACCACCTCCCCTCCAACCACTGACACCCTCTTCACCTTTATTTTCCTCAGTATGTTCACTACTTGAATAAAACATGCCTGTGTAATCACTTAAATCTGTATAATCGGCTTCCAGTGGACGTATACAACAAAGAAACTTTTGCTCACTCAGCTAGCAGAGGATGGGCTCCCCCACTATAGCCACGTTCCTCCTGAGATTTATTACCGCTGGGGAGCTTTTTTATCGCCACTGTTCGAGGATTTTTCTCCCCACTGGGAGTATTTTCCCTCATAAACTATTTTGGGGACTTAACCCTTAAATGCCCCCTGTGACAAATTTGTCTCACGATTTTGGGGATTGTCAAGACCACTGACCCCACATAAATTTTGCAAACTAACGCCCATAGTGACATACTTAGACCGTCAGTGCTGCCATCTGATGCATAAAAGTGGAACTGACACTACACTGGCTGCAGCAGCTAACCCATCCAATATGGTCGCCTTCATATTGGAATCCACTCAACAGATCAGCACCATTCATCACTGGATGAAGTAGACAAACAGTTAAGCTAATGAAACAAGTTATCCCTAATACTACAGCTGTATGTAAACTGTTTTATCATTCAAGTCATTTTAGGAATAAGGTTCCCAAAATGCCCATGGTGACATATATGTCACAAAACTAAAATGAGGTCAAAGGTCACCAAAAATAAAAAAATGCTATTGGGTTGTTATTAGCCCCCCCAGAACAATTAACAAAATACATAGATTTTTCTTTCAACTTCTACTATAGTTGGACATTTAAGGGTTAAGCTGGGAATGTGCCCTACAGCTATTCTGTAAAGCATCTTCAGGTCTGCTGTAATAAGCTCTACATGAATAAAACTGAACCGAGATGTGTAATAACACTCTTGTGCTGTTGTTATGAAGTTAGATTTTTTTTTTTTTTTTTTTTGTATGTGCAAAAATAGGAACTATTCACTTCTTTTCAGTTAAGTTTGCTTGGCAAATGTCAGTTCTGACCCCTCTGGACAATTCTGAGAAGAGTCAAGCCATCTCACCACACATTTAAAAAACTATATAAATTAATACAGTAAATAAAAATAAAGATACCAGAAATAAGACTTCAAGTCTGAAATAAGGTTAAAATGTTTGTCGACATTTTCTTCTCTTCGGTTCTTGTTATTTGTTTATGAGTGAGAGAAGTGTCTGGAGGAAGCAGAGTAGAATTGTAGTGTTGGGGAGCTCATTTCACACTGTGCACTGAGGGGAAAGATCATTGGCTTCACAGAGTTCTAAGCCTGTGTTTTCCGCAGTGAAACAAATCTGGTGTTCCCTCTGTCAGCAAGGGTCACATCACCCATCTGCCACGCATGCAGGGGAGAAGTCTCAAATCTCTCTCTCCGATCTCCTGACATTTTCCTTTGCATAACCCTGCAAATACTGTCAATCTGATTAAATGAGAAACTAAGTTAAGCAAACTTTCTATACCTTTGAGTCGGTTTCATTCTTTTTGTGACGTGTGTATGCCCTTTCTTTTATCGCTCTCTCTCTCTCCATCTCTCTGTCCTCTCTCCCTCTCTCCGATACAGTCGACATCTGTCAGGAGGGGTAATCTTCAAATGTACAGTGGAATGGCTAACAGGCTTTAGATCGTCAGTGTGTGTGTGTGTGTGTGTGTGCGAGCGTGCATGCGTGCGCATGTGTGTGTGTGTGTAGGGCGAGATGCTGAATGTAATTCCTCTCCAATGAGGCAGGTTTGTCTCCTCTGAAGCACACACACTGTCCCTGTCGGACTCATTAGCTCTGTGAGAGATGGTTTAGCTGGGGAGTTATGTTGTGTGGCATTTTATCATCTCACCTGTGCATTTATGCAAATGTATCTCTGACGGATCCAGTTGCCGGGGAAACAGCTCTCTTTGTCATGGGGGACTTACCCAAACAGGAGCGTGACAAACCCCCACCAGACAGAGGGGGTGATCCTCTCCGATCCCATCCCGATCCCACAGCACACCTGCCTCATCTGCAACACTACAAGTCGAGTACAAGAGCTGCACATCCCACCCCTGAGCCCCGTTTCAGAAAGCAGGATTATGGAGTTAGCTGGATTAGTAAACTCAGAGTCCTCATACAAGTGGAACATTGACTACAGCAGAAAGAGCTGTGCAGAATTTTGTTTGTACAAGCACTAATGGGGTTAATGCAGTAATACTGTTTCAGGCAGTACGGTGACATAGTGGTTAGTGCCACTGCCTCTAAATATGGAGGTTCTGGGTCCACTTTGTGTGGAGTTTGCATGTTATCCCCCTGTACCTCTGACCAAGGCTCTGGCTGTGGAACAGGGGTTGGTCCCGGGGTGCTGCGCTGTGGCTGCCCACTGCTCCTGAGTAACTAGGATGGGTCAGATGTAGAGGACACATGACACAGTACTGCACCACTTCTGAAACACCCCCCTGCTTCTCTGCCTCACTTTAATAACACCGCCACCTCCCTACAACAACCCCTGAGCCCCCCTGACCCGCATCCTCTGGCTCCGCCCCAAATTCCCTCCACTTCCTCCCAGCACCACCAACCGACAGAATTGGAGAGCTGACAGCATTCTGTCCTCATGAACCTACTTCCTATTAGAACCCCTGACAGCCAATCACAACCGAGGACCGTTACGAATAGCATTACAAAATGAAAAGCTATGCTAATGCAGGAGGTGTGTGTATCGCCTATGCAAAAAGAATGAAGTGCGGGTCAACAATCAGTAGCACAAATCTGAGAGTAAATTCTCAGTCTAAACTAACATGTTTACATGTGCATGTGCCTGCACGTGTGTTTGTGTTTGTGTGTGTGTGTGTGTGTGTGTGTGTGTGTGTGTGTGTGTGTGTTGGAGCAAGTGTGCTTGTTTGAGTTTGCGCTTTGTGTATGTGATGAGCTCTTTGTGTGCGTGTGCTGAAGATGGTATAAACTGTGAGTGAGTGAATGAGTATATGAGTGAGTGTGTATGAGAGTGAGTGCATGAGTGAGTGTGTATGTAAGTGAATGAGTGAGTGAGCACTTAAATGAGTGAGTAAGGGAGTGATTGTGTGAGTGCATGAATTAGTGAGTGAGTTCATGAGTGAGTGTGTATGAGAGTGAATGAGTGAGTGAGTTCATGAGTGAGTGTGTATGTGAGTGAGTTCAAGAGTGAGTTCATGAGTGAGTGTGTATGTGAGTGAATGAGTCCATGAGTGAGTGTGTATGTGAGTTCATGAGTGAGTGTGTATGTGAGTGAATGAGTGAGTGTGTATGTGAGTGAATGAGTGAGTGCATGAGTGAGTGTGTATGTGAGTGAGTACAAGGGTGAGTGTGTATGTGAGTGACTGAGTGATTGAGTTCATGAGTGAGGGTGGATGTGAGTGAATGAGTGAGTGAGTTCATGAGTGAGTGTGTATGTGAGTGAGTACAAGGGTGAGTGTGTATGTGAGTGAATGAGTGAGTGAGTTCATGAGTGAGTGTGTATGTGAGTGAATGAGTGAGTGAGTTCATGAGTGAGTGTGTATGTGAGTGAATGAGTGAGTGAGTTCATGAGTGAGTGTGTATGTGAGTGAATGAGTGAGTGCATGAGTGAGCGAGTGAGTACAAGAGTGAGTGTGTATGTGAGTGAGTGATTGAGCGCATGAGTGAATGAGTGTGTAAGTGAGAGTGTGAGTGAGTCAGTCAGTCAGTGAGTGTATGCATGAGTGAGTCAGTGAGTGAGTGTATGCGTGAGTGAGTGAGTGAGTCAGTGAGTGAGTGTATGCGTGAGTGAGTGAGTGTATGAGTCAGAGTGAGTGTATGCATGAATGAGTCAGTGAGTGAGTGTATGCGTGAGTGAGTGAGTGTATGCATGAGTGAGTCAGTGAGTGAGTGTATGAGTGAGTGAGTGTGTGAGTGATGTGTTCAGCCATATATGTGTGTGTTTTTGTGAGCTGGTCTGCTGATTGAGTCCCCTGTTAATCAATGTTTTAGTCCTGTAATGGGTCTAGAAATCCTACCCTACTTCTCTAAAATATCGAACGAAAAAAACTCCCGCACACGGTCTTCTCACTTGCAATTGATTTATTAGTCAACGTTTTGGTCAACCGACCTTCCTCAGGACAACCTCTCTCATGTTACTTTAGTCCTTAGTCGGTTTTTCTCCTATGCATCTGTTTACTTACCGGTGTGCAAAAGTTTTTCTCGCACTTCTCTAAAATATAAAATATTAGTTTGTTTTAAGATGCTGTTTACTTGATGATTTAAATTCTCTTAACCTTGGAATGAGTCACACGGGTTTTGCCTCCTTGGCGAAATCTTTTTCTTAATTAAAAATGTAAAGGAAATGAGATTCAAGGTTAGAATAAAACACAAGTGTATTTGTTAAGACTGACACACTGAATCCTGTTTATTTTTACAGTTTATGGTTTTGTGGATGTATGGATTTCCCAGAATCCTTCTCACTCAGTCGGGCATAATTGAAAGTAGCGTATGCATATAAAAACACTCACACGCACATCACACATCAGCAATACGATGATCTACAATCATGAGCTAACGCCAAACTGAGCATTTTTTTAAAATTCCACCAAAAAATCAGCCATTCGCATTATGTATTTTATTTTTCATTTTCATTATTATTATTATTTGGCATTTGAGTTTATGAATTGTTTCCCGCATGAATACAAGTGTAAGAACACCAGGCGGTTTCACTCAGTCTGGAGTGACTGTTGCATCACTCTGCCTCCACATACATTAATGATCAATGACACAGAGTTGTATCTTAATAATAGATCCTCTTGTACACTTTGTGATGTATAGTGCATGATGGTAAGGAAGACTGAGCGCTGCTGTAACATATGTCTTCTCCGGGGCACTCCTAACTGGGGGTGGACGGGCAGTACCATGGGCACCTGTGTAAAGGGCCTTTATCCATAATTCAGCGCATGTATAAATGTTGTAAGCAGGGTGGTACAGAGAAACAGACTCGGGAGGGGAGATCGTACAGACCGGAGGGGCCGTCTCCATCCCTTATCCCTCACACAGCCTTCCCTTCTCTTCTTATGCCGATGACACGACGAAAGGTGATTCAGAATAGTCGACCGTCCTCAATCCTTCAAAACGATATTTGGAGGTGACACCAGTCACTTCACTGGAACATTTGCAGGTCAATCATTTCTACGCTACACACTTCTGAAAAAAGCACCCCTGCAAACTGTCTTCCGGCAGATTTACCATCCTGTAGGATTCCACTTTGGGTTAAAGTAGGCACACCTGAGGGGTGTACAACAAAGCAAGCTCAACATTAGCCAGGCTTTTTTTACGTGAGTTGGCTCCACATATCCTAAAATCACAATTAGTCAAACCCTGAGTCACTATTTTCATCTAGCCAGATTAAAAAAGAGCTTCTTTCGAGAGGATTAAAACTCTGACTTTAGGCCCAATATTCCTTGCTAACCTATAAATCTGGCTCAAAGATACACCCCTCTAACTCTATTCAGCATTGCAACAAGATCTAACGGGTTGAATGAGGTGAGCTATCTTAAAGTTGGAGCGAAAACCTCGAGGATGGTAGATCTCTGGGGACAGGAGTGGTTACCACTGCTGTAATAATGATTTAATGAGTATGGATGATGCGTTCAGTGAAGAGGGATTTAAACAGCTGGGTTTTCATACTGAAGCTCTTATTGCTCACCAACGGCATTGTGTTTAGTCCCAGAATAGGAAGTTCATTTGCCGTCACTTACATTGCCAGTCTGTAGGTCTGTACGAACTTCCCGCTAGAATTTATGAGGATGCTTGACTACATATTGCAGCATGGATACGCGATCGCGAAATTATTTATTTGCAAGAAACAAGTTTTGACTTTTGATGAAGATTCACGACTACACAATGCAACATAAGTTGCAGAGAAAGATCGTTAAATATTTAGAGAAATGTCAGGCGAAAATGGTATGATAAAAAATTTAAATATTGCATTTATTTATGTCGCTGAAAAATGCATTATCGTGCTTGTGTGCCAGGAATACAGAGACCATACGCCAGTGTTATGCCATTTTTCTTTATGTTCATCTTTTTAATATATTTCTGTCTGAAAATACTATCCCTCATCAGCTCTCATGAGGCCACACATAAAATCAACAGCAGGACATCCATTAAAAATGATGGAGAATATCATACAATTGCACATTGCACTTTTTTGTGCAAAAAAGAAAAAGATGTGTCTACTTCTCAGGACAGGGACTCATCCTGGAACAGGAGAGCTGTCGTCCAGAGCAGACGCAATGGAGGAGAAATATTCCTTAAGAACGACCCACAGTAAATTTCCTCAGAAATCGATGGTGGCCTTTAGTGAAAAACGTTATCGCATCTAAATGCAGATCAGGTTTTAGAAAGGGAATACTGCAGTGTCACAAACTGATTTAATTTTGGAAAAATAATGCTATTAATGTGGCCATGATAGTTTGCGCATGGTGAGTCAGTTTTAATGAACACCGTAAAACCACCTCCATGTGCACAGCTGCAACGCCTCTTTCAAGCTTATAAATGCAGATGTTCAGGCCAACTGACTGAGACTGTGGCTGTAGCCGTAGATCTATGGCGACCGTAGATTTATAACTTAAGTCTCTAGGTGCAGAACATTCTGGTCAGGAAGAGACCGGAGGAATAAGTTACAGTTATGAAGCGAGAACGAGGAGAGATGCAAGAGAATTTTTTTTGTTTTTTTTGAAACGCAGTCGACGAGAGCAATATGGTTAACGACAGAGATAAAACTGACATATAGTCAGAAAAGGTTAGCAGTAACTGCAATACTTTCTTCAAGATAAGAGCCTGATCCCAATGGTCAGAAAGCACAAAACAATAGCAATATGGGTAATGAGCTCAGAGCCTCATCCCGACTTGCCATTTAGTGATGCTAACCGACTATGTGTCGATATACAACAAAAAGGAGGCTTTTGGCATACTTATTTGACACCAGTGGTAGAAGTGACCTAACCCTAACCCAACCCCAAATCCTAATGCTAAACATAAAATAAGGACGCTAAAAGCCTCATTTTGCGTCGTATACTGACGGTTGGTCAGGTAGCGTCAATATATGACGATTCTGGATGAGACTGTGTTGGGTTCACAAGACATTGTCCTAAAAGTTAGAATCAACAAGCACAGGAGCATAAAATTGTGGTCTACAAGTTATGGGCCTTAGTGCTTTGGTCAGGATGCAGGGACCTTAAGAACATGTTTGACAAGTTATGGGCCTCAGTGCTCTGGTCAGAGAGCGAGGGACTGCGATGATATGGTCAGCATACGCGAGTGAGCCCTTAACCGCTATACGACATTGTTTTTGATCAGCGGTCCACCAGAGGCTGTAAAGACACCATAAAAACCTAATGGGTTTGGTGAGAGCAAATAAAAGCGACAGAAAATCGATGCTTGTGAGGAATAACGTTCCCCTGGTCTACAATGAAATATCTGGCGCTGACACACAGGCGGGAATCGGCGGGAAGAGAGAACGAGAGGCAGAGATGGTGTCCCGGGTAACGAGATGGAAAATTAATGAGGCCACATAATTCAGCATCTCATGCGCAGACAACTATGAGCCTTCATTTGTCCATTTGTCATAGTTTTAAATGAGAAGTTTACTGCATTATATTTGGCATAAAGTGTCAGATATTTTGTCATGTCTGTATGATGTAGTACTTGAAAACACTGTTGAACTGTGTCATAAGACTGGGATCAACAAATTAACATCACATCAATCTGAGGACTCGATCCAGCCCTTATAATTCCTCTCATTACCCTCCTCCTCTGTGCTCTCTGTTCATCATGGTCTGAACAAGACGCCTTTTACTGAGTAATTTTCATTAACTGATCTTTTACAGACAGGCGTATGGTGTCACGCATCCACAAGCTACCAGATCAGCATCAACACGGGTGCACAAGTGTAAAACTTTACTAAAGGATGGAGTACCTCTCTTCGCAGAGACATTCCCTCATTTAGTGTCAGCAAGAAAAAAAATCAGTCAGGAGACTTTCAGCTCCTTCCGCTGTTTGTCAAATACTCTGTAAAGAATAAACTCTGTATTCATCACTGCTGAAAATATTAATGCAAAAAAAAAAAAAAAAGACCCCGAACATGAGTTAAAGGTGCAGCACAGTTAATTAGATGAAGCGCGTTAATTAACACTTTGAAAAATGCCCGAAAATAGGTGTGAATTTCAGGGAAAATTCTCCAGTGATTTGCCTGAGTGGGGAGAGGGGCTTGTCTCGCGTGCACTGATGACAGCAGATTTATACGGCATGCGCTTGTAGAAATCTCACCGTGTAAATAATGTATTACCGCATGAAATGAATTCAGTATGGCTGGTTAGAGGAGTCCAGGCCAGCGAGATGACAGATCGTCAGATCTTCAGAGGAAATTGATTCTCGAATACATTTACAGTTCACATCACAAGGGGCTAAAGACCTCACCCTGCAGGTCATGTGGTCGAATCCCCAGAGCCTGAAGTTCTACCTGGAGTTCCAAACATAAACACTTCATAAAACATGGAGTACATAACCCAAAGGCAGCTTGGAAGGGCTTAATAACTCCGAATTATTGACTAATTACATAAATAAGTCAACAAAAAGACAAGGAACTAACTCATTCATCATTCTGTGGGAATTTAACGATCAACAGAAGTAACGCAAACCCCCTAACGGTCCATAAATTGCGCTCAGAAAAGGGAAACACAGCTGATGCCCAGTCTTCAGAAGCAGTGTACATCTCGGCACATTGAGCAATTATTAAAAAGAGGCCTTATCAAACATATTTAGATTTGTGGGCACCAATGGGGGTTTGCAGCCGCATTAGAAAATGTTACGAACTAAAATTAATGATTTATGGTCGGCAACCCAGTTACATCGAATCGGCCGTTGCTTTACTGTTAATTTCATGTTCCTCGCCGCTAGAACCATTTGGAAGAATGATTAATTTTGAAATGAGGGTTTATGATTTATTCATGGAGTCATTTTTATTAATAACCTATGGGCTGTGGGAGATATCGACGCTGACAAGCGCGGCTTTGGGTTCGCCGTCTGATGTGTCTCTGCGGTGTCGTTGTTCAGTCGAGGAAAGTTTGAACGATCTTAGGCCTACCACACGGCAGATACCCACTGTGACATGAAGATAGAGCGCATTTTTAAGCAACGTTATCCATACCCTGCAGTTATATATTAATGTCTATGTGCAGTATATTCGTGTATTTATGAAGTCTGTGGTTGTTACAGTGCGATGACATGGAGAGGAAAGATGGAGGTGGATTCATAATTGGTTCTGGGATAAGAATTACAGCTCTATTGAGTATTAGAGAAAAGTCACCTGTTGGTTAACATGTAAACTGTGACCCTCCTCAAAGGTAAAATAGATTATCCCTTTGAGCGCTGAATACATTTACAAGGAATCAAAAATGTTGTGATCCCTAGCTGTTGAAAACCTATCATGTGGCAACTTGTTTAAGTTGCAGCAGGGGAGCTCTTTTAAACAAGTTGCCACATGATAGGTTTTCAACAGCATCTGACTTTGATATCATACATCATTGGGCAACTATAGTTGCCTATGGCGCGGAAAGGGTTAACTGACCCCATCTCTGGGCCAAAAGAATATTTTCTGCACTGTGGGGTTGAATAGGAGCAATAAATTTTACGACTGAGCATGACTTTGCCGACTGACCGCACTGCACTGCTCTTGTGAGTCACGTAGTGTGCTGTGACAAAACTGTACCGACGTGACTCTGCGTGCTACTGTACAGTGCTGTTTGCCATGATACTGCGGTCAAAATAGGGAGCCTGAATGACTGCTCTCCAACAGCTCTTAGCTGCTATGTCATGACACCAAACAAACATTTTATGCACAACCATACCGACTAATCAAAAAACCCTACTACTGCTATCCAGGGACAATACTGCACCTCTGTCATTCATCACTCCATAGTTCCACAGTACTGCACAGAACTGTTTAGTCCATTATTGCAAAGGCTGTTTTGTGTTGGAGGGCTGTGCTGCCACTAGTTTTTGTTGTAATTAAAAATTCAGGCACAGGATTTTTCTTGATTTGTTCATTAATGGCCATCACTCAATTAAATACAAAGAAATTGGCTTGATTGTTAAATACTTTCTGCTATGAGCTGAAAATGGGAAGGTTTATTAGTAGAAGGTTCTAGAGGAAAGGACGCAAGTCCCACATGGGATTGTGACAGATGAATAATGGATGATCTGGGGTTAGAGGGGAAAGTTAATCATTCTTCAAATTTCTGTCACTGTTATTTTCAGACTTTTTTTTGTGTTTTTTTCACTGAACCAGCAGAATTCTCCAATCTAAATGAGGCTTACAAATGGGTCGTTCGGAGGATTTCACCAAACAGAATTCAGCAGAACTCCTGTACTCTCTGGGGCGGCCATCTTGTTTGGACCCCGTCAGAGATGGAGAGCATGAGGTGAAAGAGCCAGCAGGTTTCCCCGTTGACTCCTCTGGAGGAAATGGGCTTCTGTCGACCTGCCTATGAGCATGAAATGGGGAGCGGAAACAAACAAAAATGTATCCCGGGGGTATTTTGAGAAGCAGCACAAAGTTAGCCACATAACTGCAGTAAAACCCCAAACGGATCTTTCAGAACATTAGCCTATGTTCCAGATGTTGGGGGTTCTAGACTTTACTGAGCACATTTATTTGGCTAGCCCAGTAATCCTGCTTTGCGAAACAAGGTGTCAGACTATAATCTGAGCAAGAGATGATCAATGCCGCGAGACTTTCTTCTCTTCCTCGTAAAAAGCGCTGACTCACCCTTGTCATTTAAGGATGGTGCTTATATCTCAAAGCGGCAGTTATACCAAGGCATCTTGGCGTAAAAATCGCCTGATCAGGCTCTGAAATCTGGGCATTTCATCAAAGTCCCGTTTGGCTGGCAGAATAGGTCAGTCTCTGATTTAGCTTCTGCGAGGTGGGCACTTTAAAATGTTTCGTCCTCATTGAAGAATGAAATGAACAACATTTCTGACAGGAAGGCTGTAAATCAAACACCGCAGGTAATGAGCTGTGTATTTCGCTGAAAAAAATGAGCTGAAACATTGTACACAAACAATAGTTTTGCCTCCAAATAAGGTATGTAAGTGTCAGCAGTTTTTGCATCCTTGCCCCCCTCATGTACTGAGAAACACTCGTGAGTCACCTACCACTGTGCCTCATGTGGACAGTGGTCATACTGGGGTTTGGGAGCCTTGACCAGTGGTCAATTCAGTACCCGTATTTGTCAGTCTTGTGAGATTAATTGAATTTTTTTTGAGTTCTTGAGTTTTTGAGACGTTTCTGTTTAAGCATTTTCCACAGGGGCCGCACTGCTAACTCATAGCAGGTAGGCCGCGGGTTCAGATCCGGCCTGAGGCCTGTCTGTATGGAGCTTTTATGTTCTTGCCGTGTGCTCGTGGCTTTTCACTGGAGAATCCAATTTCCTCCCACAGCCCAAGAACATGCATGTAACGCTAACTGGTATCAAGCACGGCGCGCCGAGGGATGAGTGTGTGTCCAAGTGCGCGAGGGAACAGTGTGTGTCCAGTGATAGTCTGGAAAACAGTCCGGTGTGTATTCCTGTCTGTTGCTCAGTGAATTTTGGGATAGGCTGGGAAATTTTTTTTATCTCTAAGAAAGAAAGTATTGTTTCTGGATGTTTCCGCGCTTCTGCCGCTTCTGTTCTCCAGCCCCAGTGGAGGTAGCACATGCTGGCATCAGTAAACATGAGATCCTGAGAGCCCTGCTCGCTCTGACTTACTCCAGGGGTAATTAAAATGGCCACCATTTGAGACCCCCTGGCATGCAGATACAGGCAAATTCAGAGAGACTGAGCTGAGGGGTTTGGGGGGTTTTGGGGTGGGTTAAATCTGGCAATAAAATGGATTTAGAAACGGAAATGATCTGGTGACCGTGGGAATAGGCAGAACACAGGCAGTTCACTTAATTAACACTGAAAGTGCTGTGACAGTGCTTTGAGGAAAATGCTAAATCTGAACTACCATATCCTGTATGCTGTGTTCATTACAATTAACTTCAATGCTAGAATAAATGTCAAAAGAGCTATCTTATCAAGGATTTTAGTCTTATGATTGGACTTCAAATTTTATTATCATTTTTTTGCTGATAAAAAGAATGGCTGAAGCTGAGCAGGTGTAGGCTTGGTTACGATTTGGTTACGTCTCGATGGGAGACCCTCTGGGAAGTTGCTGCTGGAAGAGGTCTTGGTGGGCCAGTAGGTGGCGATCTTTCCTGTGGTGGAATAATCCCCAGTGCAGTGATGGGGACACTGTACTGAGGGAGGCATCGTCTTTCAGATGAGATGTGAAACTCAGGCCCTAACTCACTGTGGTCATTAGAGATTCTCATCACTCACTGTTTCGTTACCCGTCTGTCCAAAAATGCTTTGGCAATATTGTATATACTACAGTCATGCCAATAAGGTTTATTGAATTGAGTTGAATTGATTCCCTGGCACTCTTTAACAAGAGAGGGCGTTCTCTGATGTCATGGCTAAATTTCCAACCAAGCCTTTCAACCTACCGCCCAATCATACCAATTTACTTGGCTATACAAATTGTCATCTTCTTTTTTAAAATGAAGAGCTTTGTGTGCTGCACGTTTGCGGAGGAGGGATAAAATTGCCCCATATCACCATATAATGTTCCGAGTCCCTATGAGAAAGTGCCACATAAATTCAATGTTCATTCTTTCCTTCATTCACCTCTCAAGCAAAGGGGACTTTAATAAGTATCTAAGCTAATACTTTCTACTTCAGAGAAAAAAATTATCTCATAACTAAAACATGCTAATATCTTTATCCCCAGTTATTTGAACAGAGGGCATTTCATTAAACCAACCGTGGACATGAACAGTTGTATATTAAACTGAACTGTGCATACAGTACATCAGAAAATGAAACTGTATTATATTATATATGCAATAGAAGCTAGGACCAGAGTATAAGGGAGTGTGCTTAGCAAAGCAGAAAATGTGTTGACAGCATTGGTTTCCTTTTAGCTGAATGTATCTCAGCACCATCCCACAATGCACTGCTTTCAATAGTGAACACAGGCACTCAGGGCAGCCTGGGATTTGTCCAGAAACGTGTGACTTTCAGATTCCGGCACTGACTCCTAACAGAAGTTTATTTTTAACTCCCTTTTCAACAGAAAATAACACACTTGATTTTACTCGCTTTCAGCACAGACAGAATTGCATGATGATGATTATTATAGTTAGTGGCGGTAGTAGTAGTATCATCGTGAAAAAGTTTCATAAATGCAATAAAAGTTCTCTCACTAGTACGTTGATCTCCAAACTCTTGACCTCAGGGATCAGGTGCAGTGGGTGTACACCGAAAGCAGGATTTTGATGCACCTGTGCAGGTTCTGATCTGAACCAGTGGCGAGGTCAGCTTGGCCAGTTTGTTTGCTGATGCAGTTGGTGGGAAAATGCTTCCTCGTGAAGTCAGAATTCAGAAATAACATTCATGCCTTTGGCCACAAGTGATTTTGCCCTAGTAAGCGAGTAAGAGGTCGAGGTTCAACTCTCACCTCAGGCTGAGACCAGCGACTAACTGCCAATAGATCATTCAGTGCTGCTTGCCCTTTTCCTGTGTATATCTGGTCATGCAGCCATTTAAAACTGCAGAGCCGTCCACTCTGTTCACCTGCCGATTAACTTTTTGACCTTTCTGCTGTCTGTAAGACGCCATTTTGTCTTCCCAGAGTCCTTTGGGATGCAGACGCAGTAAGTACAGGGTTGGAGTGCCAAAGAGGAGCAGTCGGGCGGCGGTTTGCTCGATAAACAACAATATATACTGGCTGATTTGAGCCCTCGGTGGGGTTTTGGGTTCTGACTTGCATCTGTAGAGATGGTGCTGCGAAGAAGTCCATCATTAGGCCTACAACCTCAAAACTGATCCAGGGGCTTTACCCTCGCTCCTCTATCTCTCTTTCCACCTCTCTTCTCAAACAGATTTTCTCTCAGACATTTTTTGTTCTTGACAAAGAGAGGTAAGTTCTCAAGGGACCTCTCCAGGTTAAATAAGGGATTTAAAAACATATTGCCTTGTGTTTCTTCCACCTGCATACTCTGCCACTTGATTTTACTAATTAGTTCCACATCCTGGCTTAAAAATAGCAATACCTCGGAAGATACTTATCAAATCCCAATTGGAACAAGATGAGGGGAGGGATTTTAGTGACGCACCTGGGGCTGCTTCCACCGGAGCGAGAACATGAGCTCGTCCCAGACACTTACGATTCTCAGCCCCCCTAGCTCTTCTCGGGCCTAACTCTGTCCTCTAGGGAGGTCACAGAGACCGCAAGTAAAGACGGGGGAAGGGGTCAAAGAATCGTGAATCAGCGAAATGGAACATCCTTGTGCCTTCGAACGTCCTTTAAAAGCAACATAATTTATAGACAGTTGCAGGGTGAGACCATTGTGTGCCTGATGGTTAGACATATAGTCCTACCACTCAATCGTTTAACTTCATATATCCCAGGAAAAAAAACCTTAATGAAGGATGATTCACAACATTCCTTTATCAACCCACATGGGAGAAACGTCTTATTACCTCTGCCTCAGTAGCAGAGCTGACCTGATTCTGCTCACCTGTGTGGATCTGGATTGATTTTCCATGTCAGGATCACAGAAGGAAAGTGCAGCAAGAAAAGAGATCGTTGGGTGAGCGTGTTTGGCCAAGGAAAATAGACTCCAGGCTACCTGCATGCGACACTATATCTCCATGACGACCAAGACTGTGGTTGGGGCACCAGAAAAGCCCTGTCACATCATGACTGGTCATATAGTGACACTACCTGACCAAGCGTCCATATTTGATGAAAGATGACGTTCTTATTTGACGCCAGTGCTAAAACGAACCCCATCCCCTAACCCCTGACCCTAAATGTCAAAGTAAGACACCAAAAATCTGCATTGTGTCGTACATCAAAGCTTGGTCTGGTAGCGTCACTATATGACAAATCAGGATGAGACTGTGTCGGCCAGACGGCTGCAGCTCATTTCAAGAAAACGGCGAGTTATATTTAAATGTGTCAGAATGGGGTGGACAGGCGGAGAGGACGAGAGAGGAGAAAAAATGGCTGAAAGAAAAGATTATACTAAACATTACCTCAGCGGTGCCACACAACAGATGCTCTCATTCAAATGTAGGGACAAAAAACAACTTTAAGTGAAAGATTTCCAGCGCTCTAGATAATTCTGGTTCAGCTGACCTCCAGAACAGAACAGACACGATACCATCTGTGATCTGATTGGGTTTTTATGCCTTGAATGTTTCCGCAAAGTTACTTTGACCCACGTCCTCCTTAAGGGCTCGGCAGAGCCGACTATTCATTTAAGGCAGCTTATGCTGTTCCCTCGCTGAATCATCGTTGGATGCCTTGTACTTTGCAATAATCCTGATTTATTGTTCACATTGTTTGTTTCTTTAAAAAATATTAAATGCAGTTCACTTAGGAAAGTAAGCGCCCGAGACGCCCCGGTTTCATTCCAATTCTCCAGTGCAGTAAACTAATAAAAAAAAGTGAAATAATTCATTTTCTTTCTGATGATGTTTCATTTAGCAGAGAAAGTTTCCAGTTACACAGGTCTTAATGGATATTATCTGTCAAACAAAGGTATTCCCAGAGAAATAGTCCCATAACAAATCAGTCAAACTTAATTGAAATGAAAACTCATCCTCAATTGCATCTCAAGTGTAAACAGGAGCGAGGACTCGATTGCAATTATTACCAGATAGACTAAAGAGAGCTGGGCCAGCCTCTCTCAAACACTGGGAGATGACAGAGGGAGGGAGGAAGTTTAAACTGATTTTTATATCATAAAAAAAGCACAAAAATATCCCTGGCAAAATGAAATTCATCTAGACTGTGTGTACACGTTATTACAGGTGTGTAAATAGTAGCGTCTGTGGCCGCACCATCCTGGTGTCCATTAGAGCTCATACTGGACCTGTGATCATACTTACTGCGTGCCAAATGCTATTATTTTTCATTGCCTTGTTCAATTTTAAATAAAAAATATTTTAATTAAATGTATCATCTAAGTGTTACTTATCATGTAAGTTAAATGTTTTATGTCTTGTTTTGAAAACTAAGCAGCTAAATGTACGGTATATTTATTTATTCTGCCAAATTACTTTTCGGCCTCCACATTTTCAAATGAATTTCAAGGAGCAGTAATCAAAGCTATATTTCAAGAATAAAATTGTTAGGCTGTATAACACCCTTCTGCCTGAGTATAACTATAGCTTTAGCCTTGAACTTAAAATTATGTTTCTATCCTGCAGAAAGAAAGCACAATAATCAACCGAGACTAACAGCCGACAGCAAAGTGTGAATACTATTCACTAATATTACTTGCCAAACCTGCCAAGAATTTTTTTTTTAATGTTAACTAGCTAGGCTAGATAAAATAATCTGTTCAGACCTTTCGTATTTTTCGGAATAAGCTGACCCAATCTCAGTTATTTTTACTTTATATTCATCGGGTTTTGTTGGTTGTCATTAGCCACCTTATTGATATGCCAAAAGTCGTAAATAGTACCGAGCTGCTATTGTTAGGCTACATTGGTTGTAACCAGCTCATTTTACTGGCCTCAAATATTTTTAACAATTACATCCAAAACGATTTATTTATCAAAATAGCGGGCTCGATAAATGCGTTGGCCAACAGTTATATTGAGGGTAAGGCAGGCATTTATGATGTTTTTGCAATATTCCGAGCATGGACTGTGCATTCAGTGGTTCTATGACCACAGGCTACCGCTGTTCAAGTCACTTTCCTCGATGCAAAGGCCAGTACAGACAATAACATTTAACTGTCTCAAGACACTCGTTCAGTGGCCTGGGTCAATCCCCTAGTGGAGCAGGACAGTTACTGCACTCCTAGCTCATTGGCCTGTGCCTGTGATCAAGATATTCCCCATTTGATGTAATTCTGTGGTTGTAACGATATGGTGTGCTGGGTTTGAATATTTCACTTTAAGGGATTAATAACATGTTTGTAATACAGGGACCATTTCTTTTTTTTTAAATTTGGCATCTCCAATCCCACCCGAATCTGGAATGCTCAATTGATTCTTAAACACTCATTGGTTGAATCTTTGCAAGTTCAGAACGAGGGCAGAGGATACCCAGACGTGACCAAACCCAGAGTCTTCCTGACGAGCGCCCGTCTGGCCAACAGGAGGCGCTGGAGCAACGAACAAAGCTGGTTTGGCGTCCCAAATCCGGCAGTCCCTTCCCAATTTGAAACCCTGTAGCGCGATGGCCAATTGTGCGCCACTCTTAAAAAGCTGCCGACCCCTGCCGGTGGGTACGCCGGGGCTCGAACCCATACAGGGACCAAGTTTGAGCAGTTGTGGGTAATTTTCTTGATAAGGACAACAGAAAGACACATTAAAAAAATGTTGCTGTGTCTGTATACTTTTTTAATGTCAGGAGAACCGCAGCAGAGAGAGCAGGGGCATTCCGGTCTCTTTTCATCTCTTCTTTTTTTTTTTAGTTTTCCTCAGCTTTTGCAGTTTAAAGATGGCGGCTCGTCTCTGCGGACGCTGGGAGAACCAGAGGCACCAGAGAGCGGCTGTTCTTCCTGCACACCGAGCCCCACTGAGGAGCTGACGGCCCGTGTGGCTGTTACAGCACTGCTCACTCCGGAGGAACTGCTGGAGCAAACCAGCTCCCACACACTCACATGTAAGCGCACACACACATGCGTTCACACACACACACACACACACACACACACACACACACACATGCATTTACACACACACACACACACACACACATATACATGTTTGCACACACATATACACATGCACATGCTCACAAACACTCTCACATATGCGTTCACACACACACACACACACACACACACTCACAAACACGCACACACGAGTTCACATGCTCACACACATGCACACTGTCACACGCACACACACCAGTGATTCCTGACGGCTCTGACAGATTCAGGGCGAACGATGGCGGACTTTATGCCCAAGGTCAAAAGAATGGACAGCATGTCAGAAAAGCAAGAACACTGACATCAATATAAACCTTCTACCTTTTTTAAAGTTTAAAACGACATCATCAATCAAACACAGTCAGTTGAAGCCCGTTTGACAGCTGTACCAGTCACAAACTCATATGTTCACGATTATTTTATTAGAATCTGGACAATTGCAGGTTATTACCAGGATGTCCAACTTCAATCAATCGCACACCTGTCTCCACACGACCAGGAAAGAAATTAACCTTTGGAAACAACGGCTCTTTTTCTTGTCATTCAGTATCAGACTGAGAGTACATCTCATATGTCACCTCTGCACTGAAAGAAAGATTTTTTAACAGTTTTTTTTTGTGTGTGTTTTGCCACTGCTTCTAGTACTGTTCTTCCAACCTTTACTACCTCTACCTCTACTACTAACACTACAGCAACATAATACTGTAAGTAGCCCATTGCTAATACTAAAGCCAGGATGATGATTATAATTATAATTATAATTATTATTATTGTTATTATTATCACCAGCACCATTATGATTGTTATCATCTTATTTCTTCCAGACTGTACAGCAGACTTGTTTATTAAAACTTTTATAAAGAATCCCGGACACCTTGGCTTGTAGCTATCTATGGATGTATCTATAGATGTGACGTTGTGATATACATTACACTTCAATATACACCTCGGCGCAGCAAAGTCAATCATCCCTCTCGTTACCTTTCCAGGCTTATTCACCATTTAATTGCACTGAGACGCACATTCAGGGAAATTACAATACCGTCTGATTACAGAG
The DNA here is from genome assembly GCA_029721435.1 of Gymnothorax reevesii. Lineage (NCBI taxonomy): Eukaryota > Metazoa > Chordata > Actinopteri > Anguilliformes > Muraenidae > Gymnothorax > Gymnothorax reevesii. The sequence continues at coordinate 52,535,097 of CM056590.1, forward strand.
AGAGAGAAATACAGCCCCAATCTCTCTACTGCATTCTTCCATATTCACCACTGAGAGAATATAAACCACCCAATTACCAGCTGATTTGTCTGGATAAATGAAGGGAGCGTTTAATAAGATGTACTCAGAGGGGAGATGTTTTATTTCTGTGTGGATTCGCCGGTGAATAATACGTTATGATATCTGGTTTATCCCGCGGAGAGGGTGGAGAGCACGGCACGGGGGCACGGCTCGTTTTCCTGAGTAGGGAACTCCATCGTTGCCCTCGCTCACGCTCCTGTCAAGGCCTCCCCCCTCGAACCCTTTACTGGAGCTGTCAGCGTGTCCCATGAACCCTTCCTGCTGCTTGCACGGCGCACTTCTACACCTGCTCCTGGTACTAAAACTGTGTACTATCACCACTGCTACCACTACTCATACTCCTGTTATCTACGGCCACTATGGGTGCTTGCGAGGATGATTTGCTTTAGTGTGATGCCTGGAAGTTGATTGGCACTCACACACACACACACACACACACACACACACACACATACCACATACGCACATGTGCACTGACTCCACAGGCTTTGATACTCAGTACAGCGAAACAGTAGGCAGTAAAACACCAGCGCTCAGGCTGGAGTATAACATAAACTCTGCCCCTGCAGTGTGTCTGTCAGTGCAGACTGTGAGAAACAGCTGAAGATCTTCCTGCTGCCGAGTCCTGCCCCGCGCAGGGCGAGAACAGCATGGATTACACAGCACTCGCCACGCAGCGCTGAACTGATGCGTACTCGATGCGCCAGAGCTGGTATGGGGCACCTCTGATTGTACGACTGCACCTCATCCTTCAAAATTGAGTTTCACAGAAGAGGACTGCGAGGGGTGTGTTTCTGTGCTGCAGAGGGTAGCACTGGCTCTGCGTACTTGTGGTATTAAAATGTGTCTCGGGCGATCAGAGCACCACCAATCAGTGTTCAATGCAGCTTTAAATGACCACAGAGACGCGGTGTGATTTTTATCACTCAAATCACTTGCCAAGGTGGTCTGGGGCTCATTTGTCCGCACATTATTTGTATTGGAAAAGCGTAAGAGTCCTGATGTGTACTCGACCAACACTTAACAGTAAGATACATCCTAAAAAACCATAGGTGGTGATGAAACCAAACACGGGCGGTCGGCTAAGACGCTTTGGAGACGCGTAATAGAGACAGGTGTGAACGCCGATGTGTCTTGGCGGTCCTTTAGCCTTCAGATCACAAAGACACATTCCAGGCCCAGGCGCAAACAGGGGCCACCGTCACCTCACAGGAAGAGGGTTGCGGGTTGAAATCCAACCTGGAGCCTTTATTTGGGAGTGCACACCGTCACCTGGGTTTCCCTCCCTTGTTTAAACAAGGGACCAGAGACTTCACTGAAGAGCCTCGCGCCAAATGTTCTAAAGTCACATTTACACACCTCGCGGGGTGAGGATGGAAAAATGTTTTATGCAGTTATCGAAGTCGATTTTCTCAATTTTCTCAAAATGGACATGCACTTTTAGCACTGAGATCTTCGATTGCCCAAATGTATCCATTATATACTGGGACCGACTCCAGCTGCCCCCGCAACCTTGATCGGGGCCAAACGGGTGAGATAACGGATGGACAGGGACTGTGGGGCCATTTTTTTATCGCAGGACTGTGAACATGTTCCAACTGGGCGTGTGGTCTCGAGATCAGAGCCAATGCAGATGGGGACAAGATTACACAGAGGCCTGTTCGGCACGACCCAGAAGGCACCAGGCACCAGGCACCAGCCTCACGCTTTTCTTAATTTGCCAAAATAAAGTCTTAATGGCCCGAAATGCCAAGATAAGACACTTCATTTCAAATGAACACCACAAACAGCTGCCTTCCCAACCAGTAACCGCAAATTGTTTTTTTTTTTTCCAACGGTTGAATCATTAGGTCTCGCCAGCGTTCTATCAGGGAGGCAGCAGACCATACCGTCGCTATAGAAACCGAGAAAACATATGGGCTTTAATTAGCAGTTGCTTTGTCTCACAGGAATTCAAATGCCAGTCAAAAAAAAATGAAAATCCGGATGGCAGTTGTTTAAAATAATAATAATAATAATCATAATCATAATAATAATCAGTTGCTCAGTTCCTTTATTTTGAAAAAATAAATACCGGTAAATAAAAATACCAAATGCGTCCGGTGTGTCTGATATGCAGCCAGACAGACAGTGAGGTTAAGTGCACCTCTCTCGCTCCCTGAAAACTTCCACCAGCTCATTAAAAACGTTTTTCATTTCCCACAAACTTTCTTTTTTAGTTCCTAAATAAACTGGTGATTCGACACAATGAAATAAAATGGGGTAGAGGATAGTAATTGCCAACGGTACACTTCAGAGCACGATGTGCTAACCGTGGTAACTGTGGTACGGTTTAGTGCTTTTCTGAGTTTGGGTCAGGAGGTCTGTGAGAGACTTCATAAACGCTGTAATTACCGGGTGATGGACTGACAGCATGTGAGTTCTGCTGCTCACTTTTACATGATTTCTTCTTTTTTGGTATTTCTGAAAACCCTTTTCCCTTCTTCTGAGAACAGGCAGCTTAATCACTGTTATTACCCTGCCTCCGCCATCTTTGGTATTTGGGTTTAAATTGCCATGGCAACTAAATCAGGAGCTGGAGAAGTAGATGCTTTTTCAGGCCCTTTGGGCCACAGTCTGAGGAGCGAGCCAGATTCAGATCTCAGCATGCAGCTGCTGTCTGCACAGACACACACACATACACACACACACACAGACATACACCTACACACATGCGCACACACACAAATGCAAACACCTGCACGTAAGGTTACAGAGATGGGTTTGTCCTGACTGAAAGTTGAGTGATATTCCCGAAGGTAAACCTGCTAGCGTATGATTACATCAGACGGGCTCCCTCTCCGTAGAGATGGATATGGTGCGGTAAAGTCCACACGCTCTGCTGGATTACTGAAGATGACGGCCGCTGGAGTTCAAATTTTCAGACACGCCGTCCAGCTATTAGCTCCGCCTGCTAAAGCACTTCACTTTGAAACAGAAGTCTCACACCTCAGTCCGGGGGTGGGGGGGGTGGGGGGGGGCACTGTCCGCTGGTTTTCACAAAATCCATTCAATCTACATCAAATTTAGACCTGAGACACCAAGTCTGACATTATTTATGCACTTAAGTGCAGCCCCTAAAAATGTTTGCCCCCATGAGTAGGTTTCATATCGAGCTCCATCAGCTCAGACAATGTGATGTTGTAATGATTCTCCTGGGGCCAGTAAGAGTCCTCACATTCGCCCTAACCTCACTGACCGCCTTTCAGCAGTCCTGCTGATGACCCTTCCATTCAGGGCTGAACCCCTAAGAATCCTGAAATGTTTGTGGTGGACGAAGGTCGTCTCCTCTCTGCCCACGGTCGCTGTTGACGGTGTACGGACGGCTCTAAGTGCTCTGTGATTTAGACGGGGCCACAGAAAGGGGAGACGAGACGTTTATGTCGCATCCTGTTGTAACATTATTACCTCAATAAACACGATGAAGGGCGGTAAATCTCCCGGGAGATTTCGTCCCGCCAACTGGCCCCAGGGCTGCGTTAAAGGCCTGTGTTTTATATCACCATCTGAGCTCTATTTACACATCATGTGCCAATCAGGGTCCTGTTCCATGAAGCTGTACTAATGAGTTAGCTGGATAAGTACACTTAATCATAACTAGAGCCCTCCTGAATGTTTCATTATATTCTTACATTTGTATGCAAATTATAATCCAGTTTCTCAAAGCAAGATTACAGAGTTAGCTGGATAAGAATTTGTTATTATTATTATTATTATTAATTAATTAATCATATGTTAATTATAAGAATTAATTATAAGACCGCGCCAAAATCTATCATCATATTCTTGCATTGTGTGCCAATTTGGCCTTGCTTCACAAAGCAGGATTACTAAATCAGCTGGATAAGTACACTCAATTACACCTACATCCCTCCCAAATCCCTCATCATGTTCTCGCACTAAGTACCAATTAGGGTCCTGTTTCACAAAGCAGGATTACTGAGTTAGCTGGATAACTGCACTTCGTAAAGAGTCGTTAAGAGTGCTACTCCAGATTTCAGTCAACCCATCTATCCAGCTAACTCAACATTCTGGCGAAATACCAGTCAGCTCCAGTGGAGTCATGAACGCGCAGACGGAGAAGTCTTTATCGCCACGAACACGGCACATCTGTGCCTCCGATTCATGGCTGCTCCAGGCAGCTGTGATGTTATAATCGCTCTGATGAATAATCTGGCATCATTCAAAGCTGGAAAAAGAGGTGAAATCCATTAGCTGTCTTTCATGAGTGCACTGTATCAGCTTCAATTAGCGTCCCGAACAGACTGCTACAGGCCAGGTACTGCAGCCCTATCCATTACAGAAACAAACAGAGCAGAGCCGTATAAATCAGAAAAGGCGCCGCAATTAACAGAGACGGTTAATCTCATTTCTAAATATGCTGATTTAAATGTGCAACAAACAACATGAAAGGTTCCCAAACACCAGGTTAAATAAGGATGAGATCATTTGCCTAAACACCAAGCGATTACGACGAACACGATTCTGCTTCCGTTTCCGCGAGTCCGCGGGGATATGATAATTTACCGTATAGTAATAAGATGAAAAGCAGGCCACAGCAGAACACAGTGCATTTATGCTTTCAAGTGATTCTTAATTATTAATCGCATATACTTCTAACTAAGCCTGAGTGGTATTATTATCCGTTCCCAGCTCCCTCGGGGCACATAAAGGGATAAAGAAATGAAAGAGATTTTTATTTTCAGTATTTTTGACACAATTTTTGCTGCTTTGGCTGCTATGTTAGTCTGTGAAGCATTTTTATGACAACCTTTCGATAAAAAAAAAGAGAAAACATGTTCCAATAAAGCCCGGTGGAAAAAAAAAGAATGAAGTCCTGTCCCGTTTTGTCAATAAAAAAATACATATGTATAACGATGCATAAAACGTTACTTCTGTGCCTTTAAAAAGCCGGAGACTTTAACCCTATAATGCCCAGACACAGACATCATTATCGGAAAAATATGACCCAGTAATATTTTTGAAGTATTGAGGGGTAGTATTCAGATCCACTGTTCATCATTAGGTTTTGTGACAGTAAAATGTACATTGCTGCACAGAACAGGAGTGTCATATCTGATACACCCAAAAATCAGCACCCCTCCAGAACTCAACACTAAAAATTTCAAATTATTTATATGCTCTCTTAGCCCTGCAGGTCTTGCCAACTACCGTCATCCAACAATTTCCCGCTAAATTCTTTACAGCCCAATCAGGGGAAAGAGAGGCGGGAGCTGCAGCCATGACATCTCCAGGAAGTGACTTTATGTTTGAATACAATGGCGTGTGCAAAGCGGTTCCAGTGGATGGGTCAATATCAGCAGTTTTATCAGAAATAGACTCAATTTCTTCATTAAAAGAGGAGCAAAGAACGTCACTAAAAGCTTTTCTGACGGGAAACGATGCTTTTGCTCTTCTCCTGACTGGTTTCGGTAAGAGTTTGATCCACCAGCTGCTCCTCTGGTCATGAAAACGATGGGAAGGACTCTAAACCCCATTGTGATCATCGTGTCTCCGCTGGTTGCCCTCATGGACGATCAAATCAGAGAAGCTGGGAAACTGAGAGAACGCAGAAATCCTCCATGGATAATACCAGTTAGTCTACGGTAAACCGGAGTCATGGTTACTCAATGATACCTGGAGAAATCTGCTCTCCTCAGAAGTTTAGCAGGAGAACGTGGTGGGAATTGTCGTCAACGAGGTTCATGTCATATATAAGTGGTGAGTGATACATCTGTGTGGTATAATTTAATGTAAGATGATAGTCTAAGGACTGAAACATAGTTCAAGCTAACGGCTAACAGCAGGGTCTAGCTGCTTGTTTTGTGTGCAGTTTGGTGTCGATTGTGTTACAACATCCCACATCTGCCCATGTATCAAGGATGGTATTGCTCGACAGTCGCCGAAAAGTACGCCACGTGTATTGTAAAACGAACGTTTTGATTTGACTCTATTTTTACAGTTAATAAAGACTTAAACCTGTTGAGTCTGTAAAAGGGTCATGCCCGACAAATCCGGATGGATCTCGAGTTGTCATTTTTAAAGTTCAGCCCAGTCCGTGCAATTGTTCTGAAACAGTTTGCTCATTAAGTGCCTTGTTTGATTCAAATAGTTTCTTTGTACTTGTCTGCGTCCCCTTGATTCTCAAATTTACTTTACAAAATCGGCAAAATTCATGTAAAGCCATTATCGCAGCTGTTTCTCAAGCTCGTTTGTTTCTATTGCTTCTCAGCGGCGGTGCACATTTACCGCGTCGTACTGTGGCTTGATGTGGATTGGTCGGTGATGAGAGTGACGAGAAGGCCCATCGTCCAGTCAGCAGCCGCAGATTTTTTTGAAGGTTCCTCCCTTTGAGACTTTTTTGAACGGCTCTTTCCCAGATGGTGTTGCGAAATATTACCGTGGCATATATATGGAACAGTCCGTCTGTCGTGTCAGGTTAATGCTCTCTACTATCTACAACTATCCCTTAACATGTATAAGAATAAGTTTTTGTTTAATATTTACCTTGGATTACCGAACTTCACTGCCAAAGTCCAAGGAAATTTGTGAATTCCCATTCACATGGGAGCTACTACCTTGAAGTGAGTGACTAGGGGAGAGACTCCTGTAATCTCACTTCTTCCCTTCAGGTGGCAGCACTGTGTATCAGATATGATACAGTGAGCAGTCGTGGTTGTGTTGCATCTTACCAGTTGGACATGGTCCTTCAAATGTGGTGTATCATATATGATACAGGGGGCATTATAGGGTTAAGGTTGTGAAACAGAGGAAGTTCCTAGTTTAAAAAGGAGGAAGATGTCATTTATTTATTTATTATTATCTATTTTTTTTATTTTTGCTTCTGACTAGTCACCTCTTAACCACGTATCACTTAAATTTCATTAAAAAGAGTACTTTAATGCAAGTAATGTATATCTATGCATGCGTGCCTTTGTGTGTGTGTGTGTGTGTGTGCGTGTTTTTGTTTGCTAGCATGAATGCAGTACATTCATGCATGTACTCAGCATGTTCTGGTGGCGACAGCAGAGAGTTAGCCCACATAAGCACATGTCCTGGCATCATCAGAGCTCTAGTGCGAGTCTGTCTCTCATCGTACTATATGCATCGGAGTGCTCTCTCACAGCGCTCATGCAGGACCTGTCAATCACAGGGTCATCCAACAGCCCCAAAAACAATGATCAGTATTTTTAAACTAATTCAGAGTCCCATTCAGAAAATCCTAAATATTACTCTCAGGACTAGTTTAAAATTTTAAAAGGACTCCGCAGCGCCTAACGATCAGAGTTTGTGAAATGAAAAGGGCTCGCATTGAGATTTCAGGCCACATTATGAAAGAGGAAGAAGGATTGGGCTGGCTGGGTTTCAGGGTCAGGGGTGAACACTGAGCTTGGTGTAATTACCAGCAGACTCTGCTCTGAATTAGCTAACACACCAAACCCAGGTCCATAATGATGTCACCTGGCTGGTTCCGTGGTTCTCCTTAAATCATTGCCAACCCGCCCAGCCCAGGGGAACGCAAGGTCTAACCGGTGTTCTGAGAGGGTAATTACCTGAACGCTAATGTGAGTGATTACACAAAGATGTGGCCCCTCGAGGTCCAGAATCAAAAGTGTGAGGTCAGACTCCCTCCGGTCTCGGGAGAACAAACAAGCTCAGTCAGGGGCCAAAGTTCAGAGGTCAGAGGTTGTTTGCAGGAAATGGGAGTTCTCTTTTTTTTTTGTTCTGCAGTGAACCAGAAGTTTTCTGAACCACTTAAGCTGAGGCAAATATTGGCAAACAGTAGCAAAAGTTAGCCTTGCGTGACACGGCAAACGCTAACTCGCATGCTGTTAATCGTCCTACTTTTATGACGGACACTTATTCCACCAAGGCTCGGTGACCTTGCAGCTGTCAATCAAAAACAAACAGATTCCAGAAGAGAAACATTCAAACACCATGGCCCAGTCTTTATATCTTTCCTTTTTTTAGCCTGCATTGAACCAGGGAAGATTCACAGAGAACATGTTTCTCTTTTACTTGGACGGCGAGGGAGATACGCCAGCGAGAACTGCTGTATGTTAGGAGGGTGACTAAAAGAAGCCCTGGAACAGTTTTTGTGGGTAAAGTTTGCTCAAGGGGAACAACAATAAGGCTTTTTCAACTTCATCGCACCAAGCGCCGCAGTTTCAAGACAAGTATCCTGCTGCTAGGCTAACCTGCTGCCCTGCGAACAGCAGCCCTCTCCAGCTTAATATCACAGTATATGCACAGTCTCGGTGTTAATCCAACTGCTGTTCGCACCCTCCACATCTGTGCTCTCGCTGCTTTAAGGGCTGGAAACGAGAGCAGAACCAGATGCTTGCAAGCAGTCGTCGGGAATCAAACCACACGCACTCCACGTAACGTCACAAGTGAGCACTGGCCAATGCATAAATTAGCAATGGCAGCTTTCCAGTTGCATGCTGTATATTTTCTTATCTGCGTGAAGAGCGGATTGAACACACTCGCTCAAGAGTAGAACCCGAGTCAAACCGGATTTCTTCCACATCGAGGAGCAGGGAGCTGCGAACCCCCACAGTCAGCGGCGCGGGACCCAGGGGTCAGAGAGTCAAAGGTCCTGCATGAGTTTCCCCACCCCTGAACCTGGCCAGATGCTCTCCCTAACGAGATCTACCTTAATTGGCTGAGAAAGTGGGCTGACACAGGATGTTTGAGCAAAAAATACTGGGAACTTTCACTTTATGCACCTACTCAAACAGCTCATCGGAGGGGCAATTCTGTGGGCTTATTACTCAGAAAAATGTTCAAAAATAAACCAGTCTGGCAAGAGTGAACTCAGATAGACTCTGGAGGAGTTAATTTGGCTCGTAGGAGTTGAATTACTGTTGAATATTTTGTTATTTGCAGAGGAGGAGGGGGTTTTACCACCGGTTTACAATCAAATACCTTACCCTGAAATGCAAAAAAAAAAATAGTCTGGCTCATCAGGCTTAACTCTGGTTTCTGTAGTATGAAGAGACTAGGAGTATTGTTACTCTCCCTGGATGAGATACCAGTTCCTCACAGGTTATCCCCCCCCAGCTCTTCGTCCAGTTTCCTCAACCAATTGCTGGTACCCAACTATACACCTGGGTGAAGTGAGGTACTGTGAGACTGAAGTGTTTTGCCCAAGAATGCACCACGCAGGCCACGGCAAGGACTTGAACTCAGGACCTTTCGATCCCCAGTCAAGCTCACACCTGGAGAGTGACATCACCGCCTGTCCCGCCCTCTGTTAAGCTGGGTCTGTCTCCGCATCCTGTACGGGTCCTGCGATCTACTCATTTCCTCTCCAGCAGCCAGGGACAGAGCGCAAAGGCTGCGTGTCATTATCCGCCTCGCTGCGGTGCGTTTGTGCCCCCAGTGAATCTGTGAGTATGCGCACACAGTGTGGCCAAATGAACGTGGACACCTGTGCATCCAACATTTCAGTCCAAAATCAGGCTGACTAAGAGCAAACATGGGCCGTGTGGACAGTTTCACATGTGTGTATCCCTGTGTGACTGCACGTTTGTGTGCTGAATATACATGTGTATGTGTGCGCATGCTTGTGACCATGAGCACATGCGTGTGTGTGTGTGTGTGTGTGTGTGTGTGTGTGTGTGTGTGTGTGTGTGTGTGTGCGCGCAAGTGTGTGTATGCCTCCTTCGGCTTGTGAGTTGTTCTTCTCTGACCCACAGTCCCTGACCCTGTCCTGCCGGAAGCCTGTTCGAAAGCTAGCTTGTTCAGTGACTATCCGTGGCTGGTCCATGCCCTGATTTAAATCAGCTATGCTAGCAGGCTAAAATCGTGGCAGCATGCCTCCCAACCTGGTTTGTCAGGTGCACGGGATATACAGAGAGAGAAAGTGCTGGGTCCAACTGTAGAACCTGAATATTTGATTTAGCTCAAAACATGGGTCAAAAATCCTAGTGTTGGAACACATGCTCATTACGCTGGTAAAATCTGAATGTTTGGGTGATCTGACACAATCCAGAGCAAGCAGTTAACTTTTACAATCCTACAGCCTGCCGGTGAGAGTGGCATCCTTTGTTCCCCACAGCGGGGGGTGGGAGCCATCAAGTCTAGCAGGCCCAGCATCTCTGGAACTCAAATTCACTGGTTTCATTGAAGTTAAAGCGCAGCTACTTCAATTGGCTTAAAACAACTTAAACCTCTATCAAATTCATATTTTGTTTATGTTCAATATCCTAAAAGGAACCTCTCATATATTTATCACACTATTGGGCTATAATATTCCATTTTAAGGCTTTTCCATGACAAATGCATCATTTTAGCACATATTCCTACCATCTTTGGTCTTTTTATTCTCTGGAAAATCCAAGGAGTTGAATGGAACATGTTTCATTTTCCTTGGAATTATGGTTTATCTTGTTTGCAAGATTCATTCGGGCAACTGCCCTAGTCTCCTCTCTGCAAATTAGTCTTATCACCTAGGCCAGTAAAACTCTGATTCGGCCACCCCTTCCTCTACCTTGTTCGGAGGTGTGGTTTGGAGCCTTTAAAGGTACGAGATCCTAAGGGGGCGCGGCTTCTCCTGTCTCTTCTTTGTCAACATCTGACGCGCTTAGGTGAGTTGGGGAGGGGTCACATGGCTCCTTGTTCTGCGGAGCGAGGGAACATCTGGGTTCTCCTCGACCACGTGGAGCGACTTTAGCTCCGCATGGTCATTCATCTTTTCCAGGTATGAAAATATTCTAAATCCTTCTAAATTATATGTAACGGTAATTGGCTTATCATTGATTTGTTTGATCCAAGTTGTGCCTACCTGGTGAATTAAATTATTGTTATTCCTTTTCTAGCTTGCGTGGTCTCCTGTCTTTTAATCTTTTTATTCTGCTTAGCCCCGTCTCGGCGAATACCTAGGGGAATCGCTTATCCTCACTGAGGAACGACTGGCCAGCGGCCCGGTGTGGGAATCGGTTGGTTAAGTTGATTTAGGCAGCCAGGATATACCAATATACGGATTCATAGCCCAAGTGTGGAGTGAATCTGGGTTCACTGTAATTCAAGCCAAAAGATGCTGTTGCAGTGCTGGTTGACTTTCAACCTCTAACCTAACCAACGAACCTAGGATTCGAACATGGTGTTAATGCCCAGGAACATTAATGTAGCGGCGGTGGTTGTCTGTTTGGAATTCAAGGTATAGTCACGTCATGTTTGTCCTTAGAGTTTAAGTTACTGTTATCACTGTTTCGAGATTCACGCAGGTGTTCCCTAAATTATCAATTCTAATTCTAATTTGGAGTCAGATTTTTAACGAGATTATAGCAAAATTTTGTATTCTAACTGTTATATGGAGTCAGATAAATCGTAACCATTGCGCTTTCATGCCCCGTCCTCGGACGGTGAATAATATCCTTTTTATTGTGATTCACACCAGCCAGAAGAATGCTCTAATTAAAGTTAGACTAAAAGAACACGTAGGGCCTTCAACCCAGGCAATATCCGCCTTTTGGTTGTTGCTCTTTTGGGATTTTACACAACCCTGACAGAGATTAAACCCCAAACCTAAGAATGGGAATGAAGTGGGTCAGCGAGTAACACGCAGAATTATAAATACACATTCAGAGGGCTGCACTTTCCATCTGCAGAGGCATGTTTCGTGATGGCTGCTGAGTTTTAGATGCCAAACGCAGTGGCCAGAATAAAAGGGGAAAACAGCACAGGAAAGAAAGACACAAATAAAATAAGAGGGCGAGACTCGCGCTACCAACGGACCTAGATGTCGTCCGGAGAAGGAAGCAAAGCGAGCTCGAAATGACGAAAAGAAAAGGGAAAACAAAACAAAGATTCCCTTGCTCTCTAAAACTTGTCCTGAAATATGCAACTAATTCCAAACAACTCTCTTACTAGAGTGCAAACGTAACACTGACACTCTAGCAAGGGAATAGAGACGGAATTTGGGCTTATATAGAATCCGGGCGACACCCCCAATGCCAGCTGCCCAAAGAATTCCATTGAGAGCAAACTGATGTCGTCCTGGACGAGAGCAGCAAAGAAAGCTCTCAAATCCAAACCATGACATATTTTTATAGTAGTTTACTGGTACTACTTTATTCAGTGTCGACTGCTGATAACAATGCAATACAGTGCTGATGAACGACCAACAAAAAAGTATAAATATGCAACCATGGCGGTTTATTTGGGGCAAAATAAGGTGACATAAAATGTACTTAATTTGGATTAACTTTTCTGCGACATTGACTTCAAAGAGCTCTAATGTTATAATTTCCACAAACATACACACACACGCGCACGCATGCGAATGCATGCACACAGTCCACTCCAGTGCTTTCAGAAATTAATATGGAGACAAAGCTGTGGACACTTAACTTTATGTACAGTAAACACTCCATAATCTGAACAGAGAGAGAGAGAGAGAGAGCAAATCATCCAGAACCACTCAATTGCATTTAAGCCTTCATGACTGTTGTTGTTAGAGTGTTTTGAATTGATTGCATTTACAGCCCTATAAAATACCTACAAAGCTAATAATGCAATTCATCCATGAACATGTACCTGGATGATAATATACTGCAGTGCGTATTAATATCACGTTTTTCATCCATAATAAACCCCTTAACGGTGGACAGGCTGGGGACAGTTATTTCTCTGAGGAGAGGGAGCTTGGGAGATCCATCACGGTCATGTGCAGTAATTGCTCCGGTCACTTTAGAAATAGATATTTCAGCTTTCATAACAATTTAATCAGGCTTCATAAAGGCCACCAAATTACCTGACCGGGATTATTTTCTCATGCATTTAACTTTTCCTGACAAGCTCTGCTGAAACATTAGTTTAGGTATGATTCATGTATGTAGCTTGTTAGATTCATTTTATGTCCATTCATAAATAGATGAATATGCATCCATACATGCAATATCCACAAAAAAGTGGGCTTTTTTTATTAAAAATATTTTAAAGCGTTGATTTTTAAAATTTAAATTGCATTTGCTGCAGTGTTGTATCTTGGTTTACAAATTAGAGGCTTCAAGTAGACTGCAGTTGACATTTCTTTACAGGATAAAACACACTGATACAGCGAAAGGCACAGCTGTTTGTGACAGAGCACCACACACTCAGGCACACACACACACACACACACACACACAAGCTCACACAGGAGGGAAAGGTGAGTAGGGTAAGAAAGGGTGGGCTTGGTTGAAGTGGGAGAGGTATTGTGGGTTAACAGACGTGTAATATGTGAAGTGTTTCTAACCACCGAACCCTCCAACCCCCCCCCCGGAGCTGGGAGATGAGAGAAACTCTCTCTGGGGGAAGTGAATTTCTGATCCTTCCCACAATGCCTTTCTCTGTTCACACTCTCTGAGTGTAACTGATCCTCGACCTGCGTGTCATCCTCAGCAGCGAACTGACCTCTATTACGGCACTGTGGGGAGGATATCGAAAAGAGGTCCTGTTCTCTGGTTTTCAATATTTTTTACAGTCCCCCGTGAACTTTGTTATTTTATTTTTACTTGTAATTCGCCATGTGACTGTCGCACCAGGGGACTAATACTGCTCGACTGAACTAGCTAGGATGACAGTATGTATATCCGCAGCAGGTCTCTCTCTCTCTCTCTCTCTTCCCCAGTTCAACAGATATATATCCAGTCCAAACATATTTCAGCCACATTCTAACCAAAAGAAAACCACACACTGAATGCTTCTTCTAAAAACAAACCAAAGTTCATAGCTTGAGCCAATAAATGAAACCAGTTTCAGAACATCACGGCTAATAAAAAAAGCCATGAAACAGTATTCCAAGACAATATGAAATGGCCCCACATATCAGGAATTGGAGAAGCAGGTAACTGTAGATTAGCCAGAGTGAAGTCGCAAAATGGCCTCATCCCCGGAGCTCGAGTGAGAGTCGGGTTCCTTGGCTGTGATTGGCTGTTTTTACACACAAGGCCCAGTGTTGCGCAGCCCCCGGCAAGCAAAGTGGCCGCTAATGGATCGCTAAAGCCGGTGCATTCAATCATCACGATAAAAATCAGCTAAAATAAGCACAAGAGGGAAAAACTCCCCGAGCCAGTGTGCGCAGACGAGACGGATATCGGCGGCGCAGGGATCAGGGAACACAATGCGCTGATAAGAAAATTTTTCCCTTCAACTCTTTCTTTCTTTTTTTCCCAGAAGCCAAACGGAACAACTGACAAATTGTTACCCACCACAAAAGAGACGTTGCAGGATTAATGGAGCTCAAGGTTTAAATGTGTTTTGTTTGTTTGTTTGTTCACAGAGCGGAGCAAGAGAATATATCAATGTCTAAAGTTCACACAAAAACTTTTTTTATGAACGTTATATTTCTTTAAAGAGTAGAACGTTTTTTGTTGTTTTTTTTTTTTACAAATAATTATTTCCCAAACATCTCCCAAAAAAAATTCAAAATCTGTTACTAGTTCTCACTGACACCAGGTAGGAATTATTAGCAGAAGAATGCAGTGAGTGTCGGGGATGAGGTTTTGGATAAAAAAAACACAAATCCAGTGGTGGCGGCGGAATGCTTTACATCATCACGAACAGCGGGGTATCAGAGCACTCCCGTTCCACACCCTCTTCACGGGAGGAAACGACTGTTCTGACATCGCGCCGCCGCCTCCTACAGCCCGTCCTCTCAATGCCACGCCGTGCCAGGATCCTGATCGCCATCCCCTAATCCCGCTTAATCCCTGAACACCTCCCAAGCCAGCGAAACTCCGCAATGCTGCAGGAATGCGAGGGCCGTGCTGCGGAGAAATGGAGGAAGAAGATGATGAATGAGGAACATTGAGATGCTGCGCTTGTTCAGGTAGGGGAGGTGAGTGACGGACACATGACTGAAGTCACATATTCTCTGCGTCTTTTTGTGCTGCTTTTGCAGAACATGGTTATCAACTATCACTTTTTTCTTCAGTACTTTATACAAGACTGACATGGGAGGACTATATATAAAAATAACAGATCTCACAATATGGGCGCACCCACTAATTAAAGTTGACAGTCTGAACTCCAAAATCCACAACATTATTTCAAATCGAATATGATGTTATACACTGCCAAAACTATAGAAGCTGTGTTACAGTGTAAATACTGCACTCACTGAGCTTAAGTGTTTAAATGGGCTCTATGTCTCTCTCTCTCTCTCTCTCTCTCTCTCTCTCTCTCTCTCTCTCTCTCACCCCCCCCCCCCCCACACACACACACACACACACACACACAAGCATACTTTATTTTTCAGGGCAGTGCACAAACATAAATTCACCATTTACACATTTTTGGTGTTATCCCTTCAGGATAAATGTGCAAATTTGAGATGAAAATAAGCACATTTATCAGACAGAGGGATGCATTCTGCCAAAATAAACTTCAAGCTGTTACCACTTTCAAAGGTATTGTGTGATTCTCACCATTTCTGCCAAACAAGCAGTGTTCACACATCATATCTTTGCAATATTGTCACTTTTTTAGATTTGAAAAAAATTTTTTTTTAAAAAGATATGTATTTTTTTGTAAATACGAACAGGGGAAAAGCTATTACTACTAGATTTAACTGACCTAAGGGGAAATACTTTACAAGAACATGATGCAGCGGAGTGAAGTTTGTGCCGTAACTGATGAAATGTAAGCACTGGGATATATTTGAAAGTTTCCGTACATTTAAGGACTTGGACACAAATTAGTCTGTAGGGCGAAGGTGCGATTTACAGTATGCGATGCGGGGTCAAATGTCCCTGAACCTCTACAGGTGGCTGTGGCTTAAAATTAAACAACTTAATATAACCTCCTCGCACCTGTGGCCCACCCCAACAGTCGTGAAGCCCTCTGTCCCAGCAGTTTTGGAGCTGAAATTCTGCCCCTGATTACCAGTTACAAATCCGCAATTCTCCCTCAAACACAGACAATGGTTACTGAGAACAGAATCATATTTACACCACCTGCCATAAAGCCATAAAGAGAGTTCGCAAAGCCACTGCAGTTAACTCTCGTCTCTCTAACTGTCACGTTTTGTCAGTAAGTCTCTGCGGATGATTTAATGACACCCACACTTCCCATAACGATACATTTTCCTGAAAACAAGCAACAAAAAAGCCTTATCGTAGACAAGCTCTCGCTCACGTTGTGACTGCATGCAGCAGTCCACGGCACGAATGCACGCATGCATCTATCGCCACAAGCGTTCGTCTCTCACGCCTCCGCGTGTAATTATCCCACCCCGCTTCCAGGACGAGCGTGGAAACCATCGCGCCGTGCGTCTGCTGTTTGCGTCAGCGCTGTTTCACACGTTTCTTTGAGGAACGACTGGCTCGACAAAAAGGCAAATAAATGTGGCAAACGAATAGTTTTCTGTTTGCCGTTCAGCTTCATATCAGTGTGAGACATATGCAAGTAAAATCGGCGAGAGAGCGCTAACGGAACGGTCAGCAACATTACTGGAACAGGCTAACGCTGAATACGGTGTGCTGTAATGCCAAGCAAATCGTCAGCAATGAGAGTCGCACATTTCATGCTAAAAAAGCAATGCAAGAAAAGCAGGTTAAAGACTCCTGCAGCACACACTGTTCGAAATGATGATGGGAAAATTCCTTCATCCCCGAAACAACAAGCATGTAACATGTAATTCTCAGATCCCCACCCTGGTTTAGCATTCTGGCCTAGAAATGTATCGCATTGGAGGGACAGACAGGGGGAAGTATGAAAAAGCACATGTTGCACGTTCTCCCCGTGTTCACTGGGGATCGCCACGACATCCCCCCTTACAGCTGCGCGCTGGGATGGGGGTTTGATGACGTTGCAAACCCACATGAACACGGGGAGACTCGGCACAGCATGGCCCCAGGCGGGATTCAAACCCACAACACTCAAGCTGTGAAGCAACAGCGCTGCCCACGGCACCCCTGATAGTGTCAGATTTCAGCCTTTTGTCCGGCATGTATGGGAAAACATCGTTTATTTTTAATTTGATGTTAATTTCTCTTCTTGTCCATTACATTACAGGCACTCAGCTGACGCCCTTATCCAGAGGTCAGTACAACAGTCCCGAGCTCCAAGGAGGCAAGTTAAGTGCTAATAGTTCAAGTGACAGCGAGCGCTTAATGGAATAAGTGACAATTGAACAAACAGAAGACAACAAAAGATACAAGTAAAGTTTAAAAAGAGAACTAAATGACAGTCAGGGAAAGTGGACGTGACGTCAGGAGAGTCAAACTGAGGACAGAGAGGGGGGGGGGAGTTGGGGCTTGAACAGGTGGGTTTTCAGGCTGCACTTGAAAGTGTTCAAAGACTCTGACGTTCTGACCTCAACGGGTCAGATCATTCCACCAATGGGGAGCCAGGACAGACAGTCTGGAGCGGGATGAGCGGGAGCGGAGAGGAGGTGGAGCCGAGCGTGCAGAAGTGGCAGAGCGGAGTGTTCTAATAGGCCTGTATGGTCTAACCGGTCTCTGGATGTGTGCTGGAGCTGTTCCTTTGACTGCCTGATACGCCAGCACCAATGTCTTAGACCTGATGCGAGCCGCAAATGGGCAGCCAGTGAAGGTTCGTCAGCAGGGGGTGACATGGGGGTGTGGAGGGAGGTTGTGGACCAGACAAGCTGCAGCTTTCTGGATGAGCTGCTGGGCTCTGATGGCAGAAGCTGGGAGGCCGGCGAGGAGTGAGTTGCAGTAGTCCAGGAGGGAGAGGATCAGCGCTTGGACCAGCGCTTCCACCTGGCTCTTTTTTTTTAGCCAATCTCTTCGGACACTTGCACCAAGATGTCACAAACAACGGCTCATCTCGCCTCGGACAGTCAGGCCCCTGGTGTGCTGGGGATCAGGGATGGGTTGCTGAAGGGGAGAAGGGTGTGCATCAGGGGTCACATTTGTGCTCGAATCGTCCCTCACGTCCACGTGAGTTTGTTGACTGAGGTTTTTTTTTTTTTTTTAATTTGGCATCTCTAATCCCACCCGAGTCTGGAATGCCCAATCAGTGAACTGTGTACACAAGCTTGCTCATATGCGACCCCATGTTGCCATCTTAGGAGAGCAAAGACAGTTCGCCGCTCTCCTTTGAAGCACGCACCTGTCAGCCACTGCCTCTTTTTACACTCACAGCTCAAAACTTTGCAAGTACAGAACGAGGGCAGAGGAGATCCAAACATCTGCAGGCTTAGAATCTTACTGACGAGCACCCGGCAGGCCAACCGGCAGCGCTTGAGCAACGCATAATGCTGCAATTCTGCAACCCCAAACCAGCAGTCCCTCCCAATCTATCTCCCTGCAGCACAAAGCCAGTTGTGCGCTTCTCTGAAAAAGCAACCGACCGCTGCTGGCTGGTACGACCGGGGCTCGAACTCGCATCGCGGTGATGACTATTGCCCCTCGATACGGCGTCTTAACTCTGTTGACTGACCTAAAACGGATCAGACTTAACATGCCCTCAAACTTCCTGAACCCTATGTATTTGCCCTAACTCTTGTACATAAAAAGGTTTCATATATAAATCAATTCATTTTTACATATAAATCAGAAATCTGATACCTGAAATCGAATCCATCAACTAAACTAAAACACAGCAATTATTCTCCTGGGTAAACTTGCCAACAAACCTGCTCCATCTGAAATAAATAAATGAATAAATAAAATGGAATAACTTTAGGGAAAAGTTTCAGGAATTGATAATGAAATTTAAAATACGACGTTCATTGTCTCGGTTTCCGTTTTGGATTGATGCTTTTCATATTCTCCATTAAAAACCTTCCCTGTCGAAATGTACGGATGATCCTGTGCATTTTTTATTTATTTTTTTTAAATAAAATTATAATCTCAGGGAAATGAAAAGCGGGGTATCTCATCGGACGGGGCCAGACAGTGAAAAGCAGTTTTTAGAGCAAATAAATAAAATATGCAAACTGCGAAAACAGCCTATTTTCTATTGACTGCTGAAATATGACAGAGGCAACAGATTTTATTCTAGTTTTTCCCTCCGTACCCCTGGGATAGAAAATTTCCAAATGAGGAAGCTGAATATGTGAACTTAAGTGCAAAGGACCGCATGGCTGTCGAAATTAAAGGAAGAGTTGCTTCCTTATATCATATAACTCCACACCAAAGCACTAAAACTGGACTCATCCATCTGCCGCAAGGCTATTTTGGAAACATAACTTGTTCCACGGGTGCGTGCACTGTTCTGTCTCGCAATTAAATTTATCATTTTAAACCTTTGTGCACGCGAGAAAAAAAGTCTATAGCAGAGAACAGTTATTTAACAGCTTTTCAGTGGTGAAGTTATGTGGGAACAAAGATATAGACAAAGGGCTTAAAGGATTGTAGGGTGTTAACTTTGCTGTGAACTAGCAAATCCTCACGCACACACTCTCTCTCCCTCTCTCTCTCACACACACACACACACACATACGCACTTCTCCACTTTCCACTTCTACTTCTTTATATTTCTTTACACCTTTTCTTCTGTATCTGCAATTAATCACCACTCCTGTTCCCCATTCGGTCTCCCTACGGCTCTCAGCGCGCTGATCTGAGCAGTACTGCTGTTCACTTGAAAAAGCTTCATCGCTCACAGGAAGTGACAAGGCTGAGGTCAACAATCTCTCACCTTTACCACCATGAATGCACCACATCTGACTAAACCTATTAAAACACTTCACATTTCATCCACTGTGTGTCTCTCACGCATGTACTGTGTGTGTACCAACTGCATGGATACCACACAAACACACACACATACATACACACACACACGCACGCACGCACACACACACGCGCGCGCGCACTCACTCTCATACGCGCAGTCACACACTCGAGGGCCTACACGTTCGCATTCACATAGAAACAGACTCACACAATATACAGTACATCTACAGCCTACGTGTGTTTGATCTCACATTTAAACACAAAAGCAGAGAGTCAGATGTGGGCACACAGATGTGCACTCATGCGGATATGAAAATACACTCAAGCTAGAACAAGACTCCTGGGGCACATGAAACAGATGAGATCAAATCAAGAAAACTTTATGTCACACTGAGGCCTACCTGTGTGAAGGGTCACTATAGCTTTAGGTCACGTGCACATGACAGCCGGTATAATATGTGCAAGCTGACCTTCTCAGTGATTGAGGACTCATGAGCGCTCCAAGTGAAGTAGTGCCCATATTCTGCACTCTATCCTGCAGCTAATCTGGAGCAGCAGCATCAGGAGCAGCTCATAAATTGTGGCTCTAAAGTGGCTCCAAAACAGTTGAACTCACTTATTGACTCACATATTGCGGTTTAATGGACTGAAGTTCCACCCCTGATTGCAATAGAGTCGAGCAATTTATTCCCTGAGAGAAATCTGCAAAATCAAAATCTCTCTCCCCTCTCTCTCTCTCTTTCTCTCTCCCCTCTCTCTTTCTCTCTCTCTCCCCTCTCTCTCTCTCTTTCTCTCTCCCCTCTCTCTTTCTTTCTCTCTCCCCTCTCTCTCTCTCTTTCTCTGTTTTTCTTATACTCTTCTGGACTCCCATCTCCCTCCTGCAGGTCCGGGACGAGAAGCGCCACAAGAGGCTGGATGTTTCTGTTTTTTGGCAACATGAACGATGTGGAAACAAACCTGTGAAGATCCTGTTTTAGAGATTTAGCTTGTTACTCCCCCCTGGGTCACCCATCCACCCCTCGCACAGGGTCACTGGCCCGCAGGTGAACTCCCATAACCCCCTGCAGCTCTGGTTTCCTCCAATACAAATACAGTGCCCTCCGCTAATATTAACATCCTTGGTGAATATGATCAAAAGTGGCTATGAATGAATACCTTTATTGTTTACCCACTTGATACTAAATTCAATCTATTAACAAAATTATGGCCTTTAATCAAAATTCAGTGTTTGATAGAGAATAATCATCATTATGCAAAAGCCAGGGAAGTTTATTTGTAAAGCATCATTTCGTACATAAGAGAGAATCAAAGTGCTTTACATAGGAATAAAAGATGCAGGCATACAGACATGGGTAAAGAAATATAGGAGGCATAAAAAAGTCAAAAATTGCATGTACAAATATAGGCAACACTGTAGAAGGAAAAAGTAATATGATAGAAGTGTGATGTAGTGCATATGGTTACAAGTGAACACGCCGTGTTGCTCAGACGTAAGAGTACACTGGGCGATTCCTACGTATAGAAAATAGAAGTGTTTTTAATCTAGATTTGAACATGGCTAAAGTCGGGCATATCTATTACTCTCATTGAGTTCATTTCATTGTTGTTGAATCAAAAATGTGAGCTACAATTATTGGATACCCTTCATTGATGAGAATGTATCTCAATCATGACAGAATGCTTCCCCTGCCAACGACATGATATCCTCACCCATCACTCTTTTCACTGTTATATGGTGAGCACCGCGGTGACGGATCTTCCAACAGAAATGGGTGTTGAAGGATCATTAAATACTATCAAAAATGCTGGTGGTGGCCGGCAACTTTGAAAATACACAGGCAGGAGAATTGTGAAGCTTTCTAGCAGTGGCAGTCAGATTTTGATTCAATACCTACAAATACTAGGTGAAATTTAATATCATTTACATGTAATATCTGCTGATCCTAGATGGAGCTCATGAAACCTTACAGGCGGTCGAGCTCCTTTGGAGGACAAACAGTCCCACAACTTCAAAGGTCCGCCACCACATTTCACATTTGGGATGGGGACCCGAGTTCTTTACAGAATAGATATTTGTGTTCTGACAATACACCCACCTCTGGCCTTTATTGCCAAAGACATCTTTGTAGGAGAAATCTAACCACAGAACCCAGTCCCACTGAAAGATTAGGTACTGTTTGGCAAACTGGGTGCAGGGGTTTGTTTTTGATGACCGCGCAAGCTCTTTTTTCCAGCAACCGTCCCAGTCATCCCATAGATGTGCATCTGCAGTTTGATCACAGATTTAAAGACTTTCTGACCCTGAAACATAATTAATGTAAGTAATTCTCTCGCTGTGATCTTTGGAAATTGCAGCATGTGCATTCAAAATAGGTACACAACCTTTTCCAGGCAAATATCTGATATTGCCGTAAGCATTAATGTACAACATACTTTATTTCTGCCCTGAGAGTCACAACAGGTATATTTTCAATCTAAAGTATATATGTGTGTGTTTGCATGTGGATGCTTGTCTGCGTAAGTGTGCATGTGTGTGTATTTGTGTGTTCAAGTGCATTTGTGTCAGTGTGAGTGTGTGTGTTCAAGTGTGTTTGGGTATGTTTGTGTGTGTCTCTACGAGAAAGTGTGTACAAATATATGTGAGTGTGTAACTCTGTGTGAGTGTATGTTTTTGTGTGAGTGTGTATGCCTGTGTGTGAACGTGTGTGTGTGTGTAAGTATGTGTGTGTGTGTGTGTGTTAGAATATGTGTGTGTTTGGGCGCGTGTGAGTCTGTGTGCGTGTATGTATGTGTGTGTGTCTGTGCGTACGCACGCATGCACGTGTTCGTGTGTGTGTGTGTGTGTGTGCATGCACTGTGTTTAATGTGCCGTGAAAACAAATTCTTTGCATTTCGTGAGATGTGTGAGGCGTCAGAGCTCCGGACAAAACTGAACAGTGTAAAATAACTGTGCCTTTCCCAGAATTCCTTGTTTGATTTGGCAATCTTGGTTCATGCTTTTGTTCCCCTTAGATCTCGAAAAACAACGGAGAGATAAAAAAAACAACTTGAGAGAAAAGCAAAAGATAGTTTTCTGTTGTCCACAGTCATGCTTCACAGTGTTTCTATGGCCACACAAAACTGTTTGATCAAAAAACTACAAAAACCAAAAACTACAAGGATACTTTATTCATCTCCACAAGGATTTTAATCTTGGATTCAGACTTGAGGTTTTTGTTCTCTTTCTTCTTTGCTCAGTAAAACAGAAAACGTGTCAGTAAGGGGAGATAATTCCACTAATTTTAAGATTTGATAAAAATAAATTAATTAATTGTCAAGGGCATTGTGACTGAAAACAAGCTGATATTTTTAACTTGTGAGAAAATTTCTTTCTAAGTGTTGAAATAAAACTAAAACGGCAATTAAGACCAAGCTGTTCAGCTGTGCATCGCAATTATCCCGCAAGATTCGTCACGAATTACATGAAATTGAATTTATCAGAATTAATAACAAACGTGACTGCTAATTTTTAATTTTAACAGAATGTTTTGAAAAATTATTTTCATCCTTTTGTGATTCTCCCTATTTTCTAATAAAATTTCAGTTTGAATGATCTACTCCATGACATCATCTAACAGTCATGACATCCTCTCTCAGATCTGAAGTGTTTAAACCAGCACCTCACTCCTCTAAAACTCACCAGCCGTTCACTTATTTTTTATTTAATTTTTTTTTTATACTGTTGACTTAAATTGCAGTATTTGGGGACAACACTTCTGAAAAAAAAATCACTGTAACAAACCCCTCCCTTTCTCACTCGTAGACACCACAACCAATGACGTGTCTCCTTGTTGCATTGTGAGCCTTAATCAAAATGTGATTGGCCGCATGGTGATGCAGTGGATAGTGCTGTTTTATTACAGCAAGACGGTCAAGGGTTTGAAGCCCAACTGGGGCATTTCTGTGTGGAGTTTGCATGTTTTCCCTGTGTTCACATGGGTTTCCTCCGAGTTCTCCGGTTTCCTCCCACAGTCCAAACACGTGCCCTTTAGGTTTATCATAAAATCTAAAATTGCCCAAAGACATGAGTATTTGAGGGAATGTTATGCGCGCCCTGCGATGGATTGGCAAACTGTCTAGGGTGGGTCCCCACTTTCACCCATAGTGAGCTGGGATTGGCTCCAGCTCCCCCACGACCCTGGTGTAGATGAGACGGTATAGAGAATGGATGGAACTCAAAAGGTGGCCCAACATTTGACAGCAGCCTAAAGTGCACACCCACACACAGGCAGGCAGGGTCGCCGAGTCGTATGTCGTTGGATTGGCAACTGAGCGATTTCCTCACCCCCAGAACCGCCACAGGGCCTTTACACTGTTTCACTGCATCGCTCGCAACGGCTCCATCTGGCATTTCTCCCAGGACGCCCGTGAAAAAAGAAAAATATTCTCAGCGGATATTTCCCCGGTTGAGTGTAGAGGCTGAGACTGCTTTAAGAATGTGTATCCAGTGAACAGATTTCACAACAGACATGATGTGGATCCGTACGCTGCACTAGATACCAGACAAGGAAAACTATGGGAGAATAAATGTACGGACTTACCAATCTGGAAGTAAACAGCCCCTTGACATCCATGAAAGCAAGTCAATAACTGCAATATTGTTTAAATTAAAATATTAAAGTATAAATATTGCCTGAGCTCAGCACAGCTTTTTGCCCTTGACCGATGAATGTTTAGTCTTTGGTTGTTCACGGGGACAGGATCAGCGGAGCTAACGCTTAGTAATACTCTCAGAGACACAGCCTGGGCAGCCACTGTTTATTTACGTCCCTTTTGATGAGTCATAAGAAAAGCTTCACGTCCCAGGTGGCTGAGTTTATCTCGGTGTCTCACTTGAGTGACAGGTCTGCTCTGCGATTCTGTGACACCCTCCCACCCCCCTCGCTCGCTTCTCTCCATGGGGGCTGTCAAAGACACGGTAGAACCAGACAACCAAATCTCCTCCGTTACCCTCAGGTATTACATTTCAGCAAACTTTTGTTCGCTTCCACATAGCAGCCATTGCAGAGTTTGTTTTCGCGCTGCTCAGTTCATCGCGCAGGCATTAGCGCAGTAGCGACATCGTTCTCCGCGAGACGTTAGTTCAAAGGCCCCCTTTTTTTCACGGTGTGTAGACAGCCGTACAGCAATTTGCGCGTGGTTGCGGCGGCCTCTGTTACTGTTTATTTAAAGCGATTGATTTTCAGTTTATTTTACCAGCCCGCAGCTCGATAAATGATGCAGTCACGGGCTGGCGTTCCTAATCGGAGCGGCAGGAGGAAGACAGCTCTTCCAGGGTCGTCCCTGCGGGGGGGCACGTCATTAAAGGCCTGGATCTTCTCATTCCCCTCAGTGTTTCCCAGATGTGCACACATCTGTAACCTGTGGGGATGTGGAGCATCTCCCTGGCGTGTGAGAATGCATGTGGTCCCCCCTCTTCAGTTTTAATTCATCCGTCTTTCTTTGGTTCTTTTATTTTCTCTCCCTTCCTCCCTCTTTCTCCCTCACTCTTTCATTCTCAGTCTCTCTCCTTCACTCTCAACCTCTTTATCTCTCTCTCTGTTCTAACTCCTTTCCTCTTTCCCCTTCTCTACATCCCTCCCTTGTTCTTTCTGTTCCCCTCTTTCTCACATCACCTGACCTGTCCGCTCATCTCTCCTTCCTCTGTCTTCTCAGGTCAAATTGGGCAGCAGAAACTTGATTTGTGGACAACAGGGGCAATTATTCAGAGACTATCTTTCAGACTGAGATTAACATCCTTCCATCCACGCATCATCAAACCCGCTTATTCTCAGTCATGGTCGCGGGGGACCGTAGCCCATCCCAGAATCCTTTGGGTGAGATCCAGGCAGGAAGACAACCTGTGCACTTCCGCAATCCAACGCATGCATAACATCCCAGAAACTGACACGCGAGACTGAAAATATCATCAGAAATACTCTCCTAATCAACGTGAGAACATACCACTAATTTTCATAATCATGTGTTTTTTCTCTCCCTCAAAATAAAACTTAAGGCCAGTTTCTCAGAGACAGATTAGCCAAATCGTGGCCTAAACCCAATTTTGGAAAGGGATTATCCTTGCAGAAACTTCAACTTCAAACCCAGTGCGCTCATTAATTAAGCAAACAAGCCAACTCCACCGCTTTTAGGGTGTTTTTTATTCCCCCGCCCTCGTAAGACGAAAGGGGGCATTATGTCGACACCATGTCCGTCCGTCGTCTTTCCGTCGTCCGTAAACTTTTCGTTTCCGTGGGATAACTATAGAATCCCTCATCCGATTGATGCAATTTCTTAATGGCATATTGGGAGTGGCTAGAGGAGGGTTCCTTTTGAAAACCAGCGTCGTGCGATATTCAATATGGCCGCCACAGCAGCCATCTTGATTTTTGTTTCTGCCCAACAACTAAAGAACACCTCATCCGATTGATGCCATTTCATGGTGGCGTGTAAGAGGTGGCTCGAGGAAGGTTCCTTTCGAAAACCAGCGTCGTGTGATATCTAATATGGCCGCAACAGCAGCCATCTCGATATGCCCTTGTTCAACATACAGGCCGCAGTATATGCCACGCTCTGCGTTGCTCTTGTTGGAGTAGCCGGGAGGTTGGCAGAGTCAGGTCAATGCCAAATTGGGGACCAAATGAGCTTCACAGTGGATATTCAGAAGCCTATGAGTAACGTCACGGAGGCTACGTCCATGTTTCATACAGTCAGTGCTCTGGGGGGGCCAGTGGGGTGGCCAGCAGTTTTCCACAGGCCCCCCCTGGCCCCCCCTTTGGGCCGTTATTGATTCGCAAAACAAGAAAACGATAAGAAAAGTACCTCGACAAAATATGTGAAATCAGCATATAGGTTTTCAAGTTTCCGTTGTGGTCTTTGCTGTGTGCATCCACCCCATAGAGTCAGTGCTTGTTGTCTTTTCTTCTGGAAACTTCTGTTCAAGCTGTTCTCAGAGGCACAGGGCGTGCTCTGATTCTGCCCTGAATTGGGGCCCTATATGTCCTCTGTATGCATTTCAGAGGCCTCTCTCTGTTGTGGTAATGGACTCAGATGGCTAGTTAGCAGTGCTGATGCATAGCTGATGTGTGATGAGTTTAATATGATGCTAACTGGTCTCCAGCCTCGGTAGCAGCTGATATAAGAGGCTCTTACATTACTGAGCTATCGCAGGGCTTTCATTGACCCTCACAGTAATGTGTGCTCAGGGGGTCCTGGATGTAGTTTGTAAAATGTGTTTCATCAATGTGTAATGGCCTAGATCTCTCTCTCTCTCTGTTCATGCCTGTCTGAGCAGGATTGTGTACTTGCTGATGTCAAGAGTATTGGTATACTAAAAAGCAAGCCACAACTTACCCAAAAATGCTAACACATAGTTACTTTCAAACTTTATTTATTTATTTTAGTATTAAACTCAGGTGAATCCCAAAACATTTTGGTTTATTTATTTATTATTGTGGACTAATTAACTCCATGAGAATCCACCACAGCTACACGAGTTGTCGCATGGATTGCTCCATTCAGCGTTTACCCAGGGGCAGTGAAAGACATGGTGAATCAAGCTACTCCTGTTATGATGACCACTCACTATGGAAAATGGCAATTTTCACCACGACAGGAGAAATAATGCTAATCACCCACCACTTGCCTCCCTGTTTTACCACAGAGATGCTGGCTAATCTATCTATCTATCTATCTATCTATCTATCTATCTATCTATCTATCTATCTATCTATCTATCTATTCATTTACTTCTAGTTTCATTCTACAGGTTTCTAGTTTACTTCTAGTTTTATTCCTCATTCTCCAAGTAGTAATGCATACTAATACTATTTCACCACTTTACTGGACCGCAGATGTTTTGATGAAGGGAACTAACACAGTGAGCAACTGCAGTCAATGTCTATATGAAACAGATCTGAACAAATAAATAGCACATGAATTGAACAATTCAGGAAGAACGCTCATTAATTCCACACCAAAATGGACCTCGACCTGTAGCCCAGCTGAACATAAGCACCACCTCTGTATTGAGATGAAGTCAGCCATGCGTGCGACCTGAAGCTCAGCTATTCACCGGATCAATCCTCCTCCCACCCGCTTATTGTGGAATATTAATAATCCGTGTTATTTTGCCCGTATCAAAAGCACTCGGAGGCACATGCATTCAAATCCAATAAGAGCTGGAAGCAGCGCGGAGCACCTCCAGCAGACGCACAGATCAGATTTGGACAAACTCAATCCATATGTAATGTTGTTTTTTTTTCTTCTTATTTCAAAACCACAGTTGTGAAAATGTAACATATATCGAATTTGCCAGTAAATGAAACGCAGCTTCCACAAAAGACCAGTTCAGTCTCGCTCAGTTGCTCCACAACTAAAAGCCTGCAGGGCCAGTAAAATTAATCAATTTCACCTTTAATTGGTCCCTCTTAAGAGGCCTTGTAATGCGTAACGAGATGGTGAGGTCTCTGTAATTTTCTCATTAAGGCCCAGGACCAGGGTTTGTGCGTCTGGGCATGCTCAGATTGGATCTGCAGGTTTTCATCGAAGAGAGTTTCCTCAGTGGCCAGGAGCAATCGATATGACAGCAAATCCTCTGTTTATTTGCAGTGAGAGTACCGACGAGCTGCCCGGAAACCGCTTTACCCTCATTATTATTTTTTTTTAGAGCTCTGGCTATCCGGGAATATGATTTACAATCTTATAAACTCAGTGGACAACCGTGTAAACAACGCTGAGTTTGATAGAGAGTTTTGCTACGTTTTCTGACAATAAAATGGGTCCTTCAGTGAAGTCGCTCACCAGCTGCTGACGCAGTCTAGCCTGTTTGCCAAGTAAGAAGATGCTTCGGCTAAATATTATTTCAGTTGAAAAGAGAGGGCGGTTATCTGTCCGAATGATAACCGTAAAAAGGAGAGAATTATCGCGCAGTTAGCCGTGCATGGACCGTGAAATAAAGGCATTATCGAGGTAATTTTCGGAGTCTCGGGTTTTGGAGGGGAAGTCTTCGGATCCGTGAAGGGGACGCCATGGTGTGGTGTCAGATTGCTTTCAGGGGATGTGTGCTCCAAAGGTCAGAGTTCAAATACAGGCAAATGCTGTTAATCGGAGTGAATCGTTCCGCAATTGGACACCAGATATACTTCTGCACTGCAGTGTGGAACCACTGCGGCCAGAAAATTTCCACAGCTGTAATGTCATATTTAATTACTTCATTTACTTCCGCACACAATAATCCACATATTTATCTCAGACTGAATTTCATGCTGCCGCTCGGCAGCTGATTCACCTCAACTTGTCTCAAGATGGACACATACAATTATAACCCCACAAATTAACAAGCACCAATGGGAAGAAAAAACTAGAAAGAATAGCGTCATGAAGAAATAATACTGATCCATTCAATGGGGCTTTGAGAGGAAGGGCAAATATACTAACGCCGTTGGTTTATGAACCAGTAATATAAATTATTACTGCCTAC
Organism: Gymnothorax reevesii; assembly: GCA_029721435.1. Taxonomy (NCBI): domain Eukaryota; kingdom Metazoa; phylum Chordata; class Actinopteri; order Anguilliformes; family Muraenidae; genus Gymnothorax; species Gymnothorax reevesii. The sequence continues at coordinate 52,564,353 of CM056590.1, forward strand.
AGACTAGACGCACTCAATACATATAAATATCCATATATATGCTCATACGCTGTACGTACACTGTAAAATTTGAGACTTTGGATAAAAGTGAAAATTTCTTGTCAATTTGTTACATCCAATTGTTTTGGGTTTTCTCAGCTGATTTTTTTTTTTGTTTGTTTGTTTATTTGAGAAAATTACGTTTAGGAAACCTAATTTCATTTAGCTGCATTAAGCAGAGTTCTCTCTCCACATAAATGGCAACTTTTTTCTGCATAGGCCTACACCGTGGAATTTGTATTCGAGGGTGTTTTTCGTTATTCTAATTTTAGGCTTGTGTCTGCCAAGTACAATCAAGGTGTTTTTGGCAAAAGGAATTCTCAGCATAGACCTGCTGCCTGGAGGTAACCTGAGCTGTTAGTTGCAATCAAGAATCAAGACGATAAATGTGGAGACAGACCCGACTGGGCGGGAAGACCAGTGGAGGGAGATACGATAAGGACGACAGCCGTGGTACCAAGGGATTATTTTTCTCTTCGGGGACTTGAAAATCCTGGCGGTAATTCCGCAGTCTGAATGACGGGACACATTTAATTCTTCCGCAGGAATCTAATTGCATGTCTGTCCTCTTTTATGGGCGATTGCCCTTATTCATATTTAATAAAAGAGATCGTTACATTTCAGTCTGCTTCTCTTTTCGGCTGTTCTACATTGCTGAACTGAGAGGTGATTTTAATCACAAAGTTCCTCCAAATGTCACTCTTAAAATGAGAAGTGAAGGTCAATAAATTTTATCCCAGAGTCGGACTGCTGGCGTATGAATGGGCAGGCGCTGATTCAGTGATTTATCACCCGTAACACGGAATATATAGAGAAACAATAAAATATGAAACACAGGTGCTAAACTGACTTGTGCTTTGAAAATGCGTCGGCGTGTCTTTGACGCTGCTGCGACATTACCACCATTTATCCTTTCTTAATCACGGAATTGAATCCGACGCTCGTCAGAAGGCAGCTCATAACTCAAGGCGGCGTACGGTTCGGCGGGCGCAAATGGCTTCGCTCAGTCACGCGTGCTCCTCCGCCAGCGCGGAGGAGGAGGAGGAGGAACTTTTATGATTTACCGCAGGTCTATATTAAGAGGGTGCGCCGCGGAGTGAAATCAGACGGAGAGCCTGACGACGAGCCGGGATGGGGGTGTGGCGTATCCGGTGGCTTCAGACGCCATCACTGGGGAGAGTGGGCGGATAATTCCGGGCCTGGAATGCCGACAGGAAGAGACGTGCCGGGGGTGAATAAAAGGTGCCGGTGTGATTAAGCGTCAGCGCTGTGCTCCCAAACATCGGTCCGTCGTTTACACTTCCAGCTCCAAGCAGCTGCAAAGTGCTATCAAATGCTGTGTCTGAGGCCTGCAATTTTCGTCGCTGCCTGGGTCGTTTCCACGGTAAGGAGGGACGGTTGTAGAGCATGGGTGAGGGGGAGGGGGGGTCGGTACTGGAGGAGGTGTGGCGGCAGGGGCCTGGCCTCGATGTGGCGGCGGTTTTAGCACCAGCCCTGGCACAGCTGGCCGAATCACACGCAAGCCGACAAACTGATAATCACTTACCCTTACCGCCGATGCGCGAGAAAGTGTGAGCCGGTTGGACCCCGTCCACTTCCTGAACGTCGCACACAATCCCATGTGCTGTCACCGCGAGACTTTTTTTGTTTTTTAAAACAAGAATAAATAGCAGCAGCTGCAGCTGCATAATCGTCCGTGCCTGAGCGCCGTAAACACGCCCGAGGTAGTTTCGGCAGGAGAGCTCCTGCTGCTACTAATATTTAAAGAAAGGGCCAAGCTCTCACGATCAAAACTGTTTTAGCCGCACTACAGGGTCTGAATTTTACCGTCAATCATAACCCCCCGGCCTGCTCAGAGCTGACCCGCCTCAGGTCAGGTTATATCCCACTCTGCTGCGCGTCCAGTCAATCGCCTTTATTATATTTTATTTAACTTTCTTTTAACCAGAGAAGAGTCTCCAAGGATTTTTTTTCAAAGTGTAAACCATAAAACGACATGGGAATATCCTCTCCCGTTCTTTTATTTCGTGAGCTATCAGCTACAAGACTGGAGCATGGTGTTTGTGTTATAAAACTGTCTGTGGTGATGTTATTTGTACTTCAGTATTTAGGTGCTTGTCGAATTTGTTTGCTTAAATTAAAAAAAAAACTCAATAGAAACGTTGATCACAAAGTTAAAAAGTTTGAATAATAAACATATTAAAACACAGCAGACATAAAATACAATGTTTGATCCAGCTGATTTAAAGCAGCTTCCTGAGTTTATTATTTATCATGGCTTTGAACTTTCTTCAGAGCCAAGAGTATCTTAACAGGGAGCTGACTGAATGTTATGCTCGGAGTGTCATGTAAACTAAATTAAGGAGGGGTGTTGGTGAGAGTGAGACCCGGGCAAAAGTGCATGTATGACCCTAGGGTCGATGGAAACCATGATCTGATCTAGGATCGGTTTTGTGTTTTGCACTCATTGTGAATATGGAGACACGGTGGGTTAGGTAAAGTGGCCCCAGATCAGTGCTGCCATCTCACCTGCCCTTGACTGGCCCATTTTTGAGTGCGATTCAGTGAACACGAGAGATGACATCATTAGCAGAGGAGAAACCTGACTCCTGGCAGTTTCCCCCTCGCTGCACCTCACACCACATGACCGTGCTCTCCCGTCCCAGCACTGCCGATCACTCCCAGGCATCCTCTGTCGCCTCCAGCTTCTCAGAGTCAGGCGTTCTCTCTCTCCTGCGAAGTTCAGGTGTTGTCTTGCTGGTCTTCGTGAGTTGCTGTCTGATAACCAGGGGCCGTCAGGCACCTCCGTCTAATGTTTGTCTCCGTGAAAATTCCGACTGAGTGTACAATTTTATCCCTTCAGGACGTGCGTCGACTCTTGTTGCTGAACGAACATTTTACTGCGCGAAAATCTGCAGTCAAAGAGGCTCTTTATCTTTGCCCAGATTTATCTCAGGCAGGTGAAATAGAAGGTACGAAGAGGCGGAGATTAAAATGGTGCCGTGTTAGTTTATAGAATGAGGATCCGTCGACGGCCCGGCTGGTAAACAAAAATCAGTAGCTCATGCAACACTTCTCTCCGGCAATTCCAAATGACTGGCACGTAAATAATCCCGCAGGAATATGCGAGGAGCTAAATGCAATTTACCCCGCGCTTTCCAAAGTGGCAATTTGTTCTTTTATGTTCAGACTGTTACTCGCATAACTTTGTACTTTCAAGCACTTGCATTTCAGCTCAGAGCACTGACTCGCAAGCATATACCATTTACAGCTCTGAGCATCTCCACAGCTCTCCAGTCCAGTGCCAAAAATGCACTTGAAATTAAAAAAATATCTTTTATACAGTATTGTTCATAGTTCGACATGACTGAGAAATGCCCTGAGTTTTGATATAAAATAATTCTTTTTCTTCAGATAAAATAACATTACATTGACATCTTAGATGTAAGATGGATAGCTATAATATTCTGACATTTAATGTAATTGCTACATGGCAAAATAAAAAACGTAATAGCTGCACTGGCAAAAAAAGGGCCAAATTATCACTCCTTTGTTCCAATCACGTTAAAACACTCATTTATCATTGGAAAGGTCTTGTGGAATTATGCTATCCCAGCTCATGGTTGTGCTCTTTAATGAAGCAATGAACCTGGCCTTCTTTGAGATATTTGAGTAACTGGGGTATCAGCATTTGAGGACTTGATTATGGTCTCAAAATAGCCAGAGTGGAAAGCCTCTCTTCAGAAACTTTTTAGTATGTTGTTGTTTATGAGAAATGGAGGCTTCCCCATGTGGAAAACTAAAGATGTCTTACAATGGTGCTCAACACTCCTCTCTCAGAACAGCTCCACCCGGCTCTCACCCAGACAGACAGAGATGTGTTAAGGACCTGGTGCAGTGGGCGAGACGATGAAAGCATCAGAATCTCCGGTTTCAGAAACAGACGACTCACAGGTCCTGACTGCTTTATTGAATAGTTTTCACAAAACACCAGTGAAGATGCAGTGCTTGCTTTCTGAGCAGAGTTTCACAGAAAAAGCCACAACTGCAACAGGCAAATAAAGAGAATAGATTGAAATGGGCAAAAGAACACAAAGATTGGATGGGGGATGATCGGGAAAAAGTGTCAGGGAACAGACTAATTTAAGTTTCTGGTGTTTGGATAACAAAGAAAAATATTTGTGAGGTGCAGAACAAATAAAACGATGCAGTGGAAATGTCATGGTTTGGAGGTGCTTTGGAACAAGTAAATTGGAGACTTTGTTCAGAAATCTTAAAAAAGGAAGGTTATAACTCCATTTTGAGAATGTTTCTTGATTGGACTCAGTTTCATCCTACAATAGGACAATGACCCATAATACGAAAGACCTATTTTGCACAGAAATAGTCAGCTGATATTCTGACTGTAATTGATTGGCCAGCGGAGTTGCTTTTTTTTTTTTTTTAAATAAATCTGGCATCTCCAATCCCACCCGAATCTGGAATGCCGATTTGGTGAACTATGTACAAGGCTTTCGCATATGCGACCACCTTTTGCCAATTCAGGAGAGTGAAGACAGTTCACGGCTCCCCTCCGAAGCACGCGCCTGTCGGCCACTGCTTCTTATACACTCATTGGTTGAATCTTCGCAAGTTCAGAACGAGGGCGGAGGATACCCGGACACGAACAGACTTAGAATCTTCCTGACAAGTGTCGAGCTGGTGAACAGAAGGTGCTTAAGCAATGAACAAGGCAACCATTTTATATTACCCTTCCCGGCAGTCTCTTTCCAATTTGCATCCCTGTAGGGCAATGACCAATTGTGCGCTACTCTGAAAAAGCTGCCGACCACCACCGGTTGGTGGTTGGTACGACCGGGGCTCCAACCTGCACCGTGATATTCACTTCTGCTTTGCAATGCGGTTCTTTAACCGAGTGAGCAATCCGGCAGCCTTCACAGTTGCATTTTAACCCTGCTGAGTTGTTGTGGGAGCAGCTTTACCGTAAATTATGAAAAAAAAAAAAATGCCCGGCAAGCCAACTAATGGAGATGCTTCTGGGAGCAAAAGATAAAATTCCTGCAGATTTCCTTAAGCAGTTAATGGGTAGCATGTCAGAAGTCTTCTAGGCTAGATTGCTGCAAGTGGGTAATTCTTTGATGAAAACAAAGTTTGTGGTACAAAATTGTTATTTCAAGCAGAAATTACTATTATTTATTATTGAAAATAATAATTATTATTATTTACTGTATTTTCTGTTCTTTTCACAACTTAATTGAAGAATAAAAGTGAGAGTTTTCATGGAAACCACATCATCTTTTGAGTGACTCCACACTTTATATCGGCCATTTTATGGAGAAAATGGAAAAGGAGTAAATAATTACATGAAATGTAATGCTTCAAAGCTTACCGAGAACCACAAAACAAAGATCTGACTGACTGTGGAAAAGTGAACTGCTAGCTCATCTGCTGTGGAATGTGCAGGCTTGTCTCCTTTTGTGCACAAAGCCGTGTAAACTATCAGCAGGTTTAATGCTGACAGGTTAACAGCCCACACATTCTCTAACGCCGAAAGGGAAAAATGCTAAAAATCTGCTCCATCTCTTGTAGTCAGACTGCTACAGTGCAAATGTTACTCTCTCCATGAGAGACCAGTGCTGGATCACTTACTCCTCACAATGGCGCTGTAGTTATAAACTCACTGCTCTGATCACTACCCAATAACACCGCCCTAAGGCCCAGGGTCCAACACTATGAGCACAACCCCACACTACGGCCCTGAGGTCCAATAGTCCATTGCCCTGGCCCCTGGCTCCTACCCCATAATACTACCCTAAAGTCCACAGTCCAGTGCTCGGACCACTATGCCACATAAGTTCCCTATGGTCCATAGTCCAGTGCACTGACCACTACTCCACACGAGTACCCTAAGGCCTAGAATCTAATGCTGAGATGACAACCCTAAACTTCTACCCTCAAGCCCAAGAGTCCACTGCCCTGACTGCTTACCCATAATGCACATGCCCAATATGGTGTTTTACATATTAGGATATCTGGGTAAATTGGGTCCCTCTGCATCTTACATCTTACATCTTCCCATGGGCATGACGAGCTAGAAACAGCAGTAATGTTCCACAGCCAGGCTCTTTATCATGCTGATTTCAAGTTTAAATCGCTTAGAGTTTAGTCTGCGTATAGTTTTTGCGGAGCTGGCCCTAGGGATTCTATAGTGGCCCCATCGAGCTCCAACATGAATCTTAAAATCAAAACTAAATATAATTTTGAAATTAAGAGGACCTGGGATGGTTGCTGACTGTATATAGTGTTTATGCCAGCGGCTGGCTTTGCAGTATAAAACCACCAACGAAAAAAAAAAAGTTTAAAAATATAACTATGTATGTTGATGGACCCATAAGAATATAGCAAAGCTATATATATATATATATATATATATATATATATATACAGTATATATATATATATATATATATATATATATATATATATATGGTGCCAGGGGTGGTTCCATCCAGTGTGCACAGCAAGTCAGCAGGCGCAGCTGTTTGTGCGTACCATGTGTGCAGGCATGCATTCATGTGTGTTCATGCAAGACTGCATGCCATGCATCGGTGTGGTTTTCCAAGAGTAAAGTGTGCATGCTTTTGATTGCTTCTTGGTGCCTTTACAAAATGTGATTTATGTATGGAACATCAAAAAAAAAAAAAGCCAGGATTTTGATCTATGAACGTTTAAAGGCGATACTGCTCTTATGAAAAGGAGACTGATGGAGACACGTTGAGGGCTCCGATTACCCTGTAAGTGACCCTCCCTCCGCCTATCATTCCCACACTCTTACTTTATTTCTGCGTCTCACAGATGAAACTGTTTATCAGCTGGTTTCCCGAGCATTTTTCCATCCTCGCAAGCATCTTTTACTCTCTCCCACTGCCGTGTGTACATGTGAGCTTTCTGAAAGTTTCAGAAGTAGAAATAGTCTGCATGTAAACGTATGCTTATGCGTATTGGTTTGTTAGTGACACTCTCAAACCGACACACGTGGTCGCACGAATGCATATGCGCACACACACACACACACACACACACACACACACGTGCGTACGGACTTATACACATGCATGTACATGCACACACGTGCACAAACACATGTACACCCACTCACACATTCATTATGCACACGCAAACAAATGCACCCACACACATGCACAATTATGCACTCACAGGAATACATGCACGCTCATGCGTATGCAGACACACACGTGCACACACATATAAATCCAGACACACGCATCCACACACACAGTATAAACTAAATCTATTTTTAATCTCGACAATGCAGAGAGTAGAGTGAAGCCAGGTATCAACCCTGATTTGTAAATTTTATTTCAATATTGACTTTGGATCCAAGGCGGACAGGGTCACAGACACGAGGCTGAACCTGTTGTGCTCTACGATGATTAAAAAATAATAATTTCACGTAGCGAAATGAATATTCAAGCCATGCTAATCCTCCTCATACGGAAGGCAGGGAAGGTGTAATTAATTACTGGCAAGCTGGCGTCTCACAGCACTGAATGCCAAGCCAAGCTGCCAATAAACAATTGCATAAAGTTTACACACCTTATTAAAATGATAAGAAAAAAGTACAAAAATGATCAAATATGTAGTGATGCTCGATATTAAAAGTGTCATACTGTGATGAGACGACATCAAGAATGCAAAGAAATTTCAAAAAATACATTTAAAATGATACATGTTTAAAAAAAAAATGCATTTTTTTTCTTTCTGCTCACTCTCTGACAGCTGCTAATAGTTGTTTTGACAGCTTACCAGACCAAATGCAATTATTTTTTAGTGTTATTGACTGATTCCACCTGTTCGGTGTTAGGGAGGCTGGTTTTAACCCCTGTGGATTTATGGATGCCTGCAAGAGTGTGCTTTTAGCTTTGAAGTAAAAAAGTAAGAAAAAGGAAACCGAGTAGGAAAAAATTAAGGAAGGCACAAAATGGAGATTCCAACCCCCAGCCTCTGTGCAGTCTGGCTACTGTTTAAAGACCCAGAGTGGTAAGATCTCAGTGAGCTTTGCGCATATCGATGTACAACCAGTTTAATCACACTTTCCCAGGTCTGTGAATTCACAACGATGCCTTTTGAGATTGAAAATGTGCCTGTACAGCAAGAAGGCAGGGTAGAGAGAAATGTGTATTTGACTGTGAGTGTGTTTGTGTGTTCTTGAATGTGCTACACTGTGAGGACTAGAAAATGTTTTTTCCTACAGAGCGGAGACATTATTGGGAAGTGAGGACATTTTCACCAGTCCTCACAGCTACAAAGGCAATTTGCGACTGTTTAGTTAAGGTTAGAATTAGGGATAGGTTAACATTAGGGTAAGGGTTTGAGCTAGGCATGCTGTGCTTATTGTTGAGATTAGGGAAAGGCTGACGCAAAAGAGACGCAAAAAATGAATTGAAGTCAATGTACTGCACTCACCAGGTTAGGAGTACAAGGATATGCGAGTGTGTATGTGTGTATGTGTGTGTGTGTGTGTCTGTGCTTATGTGGTCACTGGTAACTACAATGGACAACCATAAGTATATTTGTGCATAGTTTGGGTTTTGTGAAAGGTGCATTATTATTATTATGTCCATTATTATGTTCAGGCGTGGCTTGAGTGCGTGTGTCTGTGCATATTAGTGTGTATGTATGTGTATGGTCATGATGGACCCCTAATTAAGACTCTGTGTGAATGTGCACACTTGAGTGGATTGTTTCATGCATTATAAAAAATGAATCGCAGCAGTTGCATCGCAGTGATCAATACCATGAGCCCAAAAGGTCACACTAAGTGAACTACATTTAGAGGAGATGCAAGGACAAGCTAATGGCCGGTGTCTGGTGCCTGCACAGACATCTCACACACGTTGAAATCCAGAATTATTTCTGGGCACGCGACCCAGTGTCAGGGGGGCCTGCCAAGATAAAAAGGTAGATTTAGAGCGATGGTTATCATTACGATTTTTTATTAATATTTATGGCAAACATCTGCGCTTGCAGCATCAATCCCCAGCAGGGATGACCGCTGCTGGAATTAGACATCTATGCGCCACTTGGCGATGTGATTTTATTAGCCAGACTGCTGCCAAGTCCACCCAATCAGAGCTCCAAAAAGCTCAATTATCCATTTCAATTGGCTACCATTGCTTCCCACCCAGCAGTGTGCTGACGCATTGGAACACACACCTGTCCTCTGGTCCCGTGAGGTCAAGACTGGTGCAGAATTCACGTGGCAATTTATTAATACCATTATTTCTGCTCACAGACTCTGATGTGTGCATTCACAAACACATGCATGTATATTACCAGATATTTGTGGATTTGTGCGCGCACACTCTATTACGTTTGTAAGCACTTGCACATATACAAACTGCACATATACAAACACAATCTAACACATACTCATATGAAAACACAAATACTCGCACACTCGTACAGCTAATCAACGCTAACGTTTCAGTATAGGAGTCATAAATGCAAACACAAACGCAAACAAACACAAACTCTCGCAGTCCACATGCTCACACACCCATGCGCATGCATTCTCATGCAGACTCACACACAAACAAACACACACTCATAGTCCCACACACACACACACACACTCAAACAAACACATGCACACACTTTCAGATACGTTCATACACACTCACACACATACACACACACCCAAACACACATCCAGAGGCTTTCCTTCATTGTGCGGTGCCTCTCTCCCAGCGCAAACCCTCGTTCCGCTCAGTCACAGCGACTCATAAGTAGACCAGTACCCCCAGGTCCAGCCAGACATCAGGGCTGTGATCAGGGCAAAAATCTCCAACTGTATTTCAGGGTAAAACAAGACCCAAAGTGTGTTAATAGATGAGAGGATAAAAGCTCACATGAAGACAGGCAGCAGAGACCTGTAAGCACGTTCTCACTCACAGGCTTCAACCTGTCAATCTGGAGGTGATCTATGGTAGTCATAAGATATCAGGTGACATTTATTTCAGTCTACTGGACATTACGGTCATTCCCATCGAGACAGAGAGAGACTCAGTGTGGGGGGGGGGGAGTGAAAAGCGAAGGAAACAGATGATTGGGTGGGATTGATATCATGGCTTTGGCAGAATGAAATGCCAACAGTCTGGCTGAAACATGATTTATTAAGATTGATTTGAATATGACAGAAAACATTTTTTGCACTGTGTGCATGATTACACATACAGTGAATTAGTTGGAAGGATTCTGAAAATATTAACATTTTGAAAATATTTACCATTTAGAGCTCCATTATTGACACAACCATGTAGTCCCTCGCCAAAACATTAATGCCCGTGTTCCCAACTTGGATCATTAATAGATAGAACATCCCTCCATCCATTATCTGAACGGATACTTCCTCACAAGAGTTGCGGGCGAGCTGGAGCCAATCCCAAGGAGCTATGCTTGACTGGCAGGGACAATCCCTGGACAGCTTGGCAGGGATCGCAGGGTGCACACACACACACACACACACACACACACACACACACACACACACATACACACACACACACACTCATGGATAATTTAGCATGTCCAATTAGCCTGACATGCATGTCTTTGGACTGTGGGAGGAAACCGGAGTACCCAGACGACGGAGAGAACATGTAAACTCCACACAGAAAAGCCCCAAGCTGGATTCAAACCTACACCCTATCTCATGTGCCACTGTGCAGTAAGAACATGTGCAAGCAAGCATTTGTACACATGTGCATGTTAGCTGGTGTATGTGTGCCCAGGTTTGCTTAACGGTAGTCACATTCCTACTTTTCAAATTCGCTGAAGGCCGCAATAATGTTTCCATTAAAAACACGAAGATAACAAATAATAGAAATTCTCTGAAGTACCTCATTAACCTCATTAACACTGTATTTTGAGGCAAACTGAGCAATTTTATTACAAGAGTTATTAAATTTACAACATTAATCTTCAGTGATATTAAGAGTCCATTGCGGAATTCCACCATTAACTGCAAAGAGTCGTTTCAAGAGAGCGACGCAATTAAGTGTTTGATAATCTAGATTCATTTGTAAAACAACACTGCTGAATGTGTATAAATAAATTAAAAAATGTAAAAAATGACACAGGCGGGCTGCATTTCCTCTCTGTTTGAATAGAAAAGCTACAATTCACAATATACAATTAAACAATTAACTTGTGTTTTTTATCCAAATTGAGTGACAAAAGGTGCACTCAAAATGGCATGAATCCACACCGCTAGCGCCAGCACTGAGTCCAGCTGCATCAGCTACATCCAAATCGGGCCGCCGCTGAGACTCAGGCCAGAACAAAAGCAAACAAGACAATGTTTTGTTTTTCAGTTTAGCCAGTGGCCTGAAAACCTGAGCTCTGAACCTTCTGGAAGGCAGCCAGTGATCTAACACTCACGGCCGAGTGGGGAATATTCTTTTCTTTATTTGTTTGTTTTCTGCACGACTCACATGAGGGCGAAGAAGATTCGGGGGCACGTCCTGAGGAGGTATTTTCCATCTGTTTCTCCATCACCGCGAGAAGTGATTGTCGATTGATGAAGCGGAGTCTTATCCGTAAAGGCAAATTAGGAATCTCTCAAATTCTTGAAAGCGCCGTCCCCTAATCATTGGGAGCGAGCCGTTGTGTAAAATGCCATTGCATGCTGTAGAATCGTGATTTCCGTTCGCTGAACTGAGATGCACACTCAGCCCCTGATCAAAAATTGTCCGCACACCTTTGACCATGTACTGCACCCCAGTGCAGGTCGGTGAATTACAGTATTTGAACCATCACAACTTACAGCTCTCTTACCTGTGTACTGGTCCTGTTAGCCTGACACTGCGCAGAACAGTGTTTTTTTAAGAGATCTGACCTACAGAATGAAACGAGAAACATCCTGCCCCATATTCTGCGATCCCACCCACTCATCATTGGTAGTCATGACCTCTGCGGGCGAAACCATTACCAACACCTTATGACGGACATGTCGCCCATTGTCTCATTTCACCAGCTGAGCGCCATTTCTTCTCGTGTACAGAATGCTTCACGGCCGAAAGAGCTGGTTAGAAAAGCCCCTCCCATCCCGACTCTTTTTCTTGGTAAGTATGTAAGAAAAACAAACAGTGGGAAATTGCTTTTTCAAAACCTTATCACCCCGCTATAGTTTCTCAGCACCACTCGGGGAATGTTTTGGCATGTGTGCGTGTGTAGCTGTTCTCTTCTGAACTGTGAGAGAGGTGTGTTTTCTCCTTTGCGCTGCCAAGTATTCGCTAAACTCTCACCCTGTTCCTGTCAGTTTTGACATCGGCAGCTGCTGTAAAGTTCAGATTTGAAGTGAGGGTGGCACGTCTGCTGCACTCGAGAACAAAGCACTCTTTTTTTCCGACCCCGATTTTATTTAGATTTTCTCCAAATTTAGTATGCTTAAGGGCTGAAGTCTTCCATCAATACAGGAAAGAACACAAATTTACACTCGAAAAAATTTGAGGAATAAAATAACTAGTGGAGTCGCTCTTGTTCAATAATACAAGAACACTAAGCAAGGAGATGAGGGAACTTTAAGAAGGGCTGTAGGAGACAAAGAAACAAGGTGATTTTAACAAGGACACCAACACACTTGCAAATGGAGACAAGGGAATTTCACTTGGAGACCTTCTGAAGGACACAAAATGACTCTCATGAGGATTTCAGGAGACCAGCACAAGGAGACAAAGAGATTTTACCTAGGACACTGGGATGCTTGCACAAGGAAACAAGGAGATTTTCACAAGAAATCCAGGAGACTTGTACCAGGACACAAGGGGAATTTAATCCAGAGACACTACGAGACTTGCACACGGACACAAGAGGGCGAGGACACTAAGAGCTTGTGCCAGGCACTTGTTTATCACGAGGTGTGTTTCTATCCATCTGTCTTAATTCTATTTTCAATTTGCGCATTAAAAAATCTGAGCGGAATCACCAAGTATTCAAAAAAAAAAAAAAAAAAAACTTGCATAAAAATACTGCAAAGAAAACTTTTTAGCTTGTGGGCGGTGCAAACGTTAGTGTATCGACGAATGGTAAATGTGACTGCATGCACTGGAAACAGATTCAGGAAATAAACAATGGTGTACGGAAATCAGGGGATTTAAATGTCACTCAAGATGGTGACTGCGGCTTCATTCCGAAGGCCTTTGCGAGCCCTCCTCACTGTCTCCGCATTACTTTCAGAAAGTGCTTATGCATGCGCACGGAGTTGTCGCCAGAGCTCTTCTGAGAGCACGTCGCTGTGATCTCCATCCTCGACCGTTTTATCGCCGTTTCCTTCATTTGAGGTTTGACTGGCGCTCTTTTAATGACATCATCTCAATGCACTCTCTTCTACTGCAGTGGAAAAAAGCAGCTGACAGGAGAATTAGCACCAGCCACAGTTTAGCTCGATGAACCAATACCTAATATTTGCATAATAGTAATGGATGGAAAAGCACTTAGTTGCTTTTTCTCACACCAATTTTCTGAAAATTTGGTTAAAATTTGCGGCACGTGGGGCTCATCGGTCTAAGCGCGCGTACCATAAAGGCTGTGTCCTTCCCGCAGCGACCTGCGTTCAATTCCAGCTCAGGTCATTTGCTGCATGTCTTCCCCCATTCTTCTCCCCAACCTTCCTGTCTCTCTACACTGTATAACTGTCAAATAAAGGAAAAATTCCCAAGAAAAAATCGTAAAAAAAAAAAATTTGCGGAAAACCTGACTACAGTCTTCTTAGATCTTCTCACCTTTGATGGTCTTAGATCCACCCGTTACAGACATAGGAAAGTAAGGAAAGGCGGAAAAAGACGCGGGTGAGGTGACGGACAACTGGAATGTCCCTCCTGCACATGTCCAGTGCAGTCAGTCACAGACAGTGACAGGCGTGACGGATCTGTGTCAGATGGGAGAGGTGTAGATCACTCTGACAGTCTGATGGTGGATTGACCTGAGAGGTCAGTCATTTATATTTCACGCATTCCAGAAATAATAAACTTCCACAAAAGGATGATTTTTACATTCCTTAGCTGAAGCTACCTCAGGGAAATCTCTAAATGAGTTGGGAAGAGGGGAATAAAGGATTAGAATCTCCTTAATGATGGCAGTCCTTGATCAATTTCCTATCTGGGTGCAAGTGCAAAGGCTCAGAGCTTAGATTTTCATTAGGAGACTTAAATACAGGAACTAGCGGGACATGTCAATCGTCTTATTTGATTTCTCCTCACTCCTCATTCCTCGCTCCGTAGCCACACTCCTGCCGGCAGCTTTAAAGAACTTATAACTGCGGTGAGGAGGGAGCTCTGAGGAGCCATGAGTGAGGTCACACCAGAGCCGGCGTCCCTGAGCACTTTCAGCAGAAAGCTGTGACATCAATCAGCAACAAAACCGTCACTTGACGCGACACTTTAGAGGAAAGGATGTCCCGTTTCTCTATAGCAGTGATGCTATTTAAAAACGCTAGTAAAGAAACGTGGATGCAATTTTAAAAGGATTGAGATCACCTTAGGACACTTGCATAAGGGGACTTTGATTCAGTCCCCCTTTCTGAAATGAGACACTAGCCCCTCCCCCTACACACTTCCCCTTCGTTTGCGCGTTCTCGTGAAGGGTGAGTCAAATTAAGTGCCATCCGAAAGCAATTAACTCAAGTGGAAGTGGGTTATAAAACCCTTCAGCATCAAGTCAGCACCGATGCCGACTTGTCGAGGGAGTGCACTACAAAATACTGCTCGTTATGGAGTTCTGGGTAACTGTTTGTACACGTGTGTGTTTTGCTCCTCTAATTAGCCTTCCGATTAGACATTTGAATTGAACGGGCTAGCCGCCATGCACAGGTTAAAAATGTAGTCCTCATTTTCTTTTATACAACGTATAAATGTGATGTATTTTCATGTACAACAACATGGTTATAATTTGAAACAAATAAAATTTAATGGTCTCACGCAGTATAATGGTTAAGTGGCTACTTTTTGGTGCCGTTGGCCCGGGTTCAAGTCTCGACAAAGTAATTAGCCTCTTCATGTTTTGAATGAACGTCAGTTCCTTTAACGCCCACTGTAGGGATGTTTGTCCAAAAGCAGCTTGCTTTATTTATACCCTTCTCATTATGAAGGGAACTCAATTCAACTGCGAAGATTACTTCCACCGAAGCGCACTTCATGACCAAGTGGTAGTGATTAAGGACTTGTTTCGAAAAAGGTGAGTGACTTGGAGGTGTGCACAAGGACATTAGCAACTATCTCATCCCATGTGACATCATGTGCTTGTGTTTGTTTATAAATAGCTGCTAGCATGTCTACTGAATATTCTGCAAATTTTCATTATGTTACTGTAGAACAGGGGTGTCAAACTGACCCGTAAACAGGCCAAAAGGCAGCTGGTTTTCACTCCAACAATGCAGAAGCGCACCTGATACAACGTATCAGTTGTGCAGGCCTAGATCAGTTGATTAAATCAGTGCTTTCAGGTTAGCTTCTGCTTGGTAGGATTGAAGACCTGCAGCCTCTTGGCCCGTTTACGGGTCAGTTTGACACCCCTGCTGTAGAACATTGGTCATGATGTATAGTTTGGACTCCGCCCCTGGAGGTCTGTGTGGGAGGATCATGTTTAAACCTGAAGATGGCGGTTTTAAATGTACATGTTTGAATGGCAAAGAGTTCAGACGACCTCTGATGTGCCAAAAAATGAAGGGTTTTCTTGTAGTGTTATGAGAATGAGGTTTGCCATGTATTTTAAAATCAGAGCCTTTCGTTGTTGTGATTATATTATAAATTGGCCCATGACCTGGTGGCAGAAGTTCACACGAAATGCAGGATTTTTCAAATCCAATTCTCAGATCAAAAGACCCTGAGATCAAGTCCTTGCCATGGCTTTCGTGGTGTGTTCTTGGGCAAAACACTTCACTCTCACAGTACCTCACTCTACCCCAGTGTATAATTGGGTACCAGCAAATTGTCAAGAAAACCTGGCGAAGAGTTGGAAGGTAACCTGTGATGGAGCAGCATCCCATCCAGGGGGAGCAGTAATACTCTTAGTCACTTCATGCTACAGAAACTGGAGTCAAGCACCAGCCTGATAAGCCACTAGGCTGCAGGACAGATTTTTTGCATATACCGCAGTGAAACAGGAAATCATGATGCTCTGTGCACACAACCTATGCAATAGACACATTATTTGGCAAGAAGTGAATCCGGCACAACACAGCCAGCATTGCTTCTAATGTGACTAATGTAGCGGCCTAATCGAGCCATTAAATGCATTGTTAAACAGATTAAAGCAGGGCTTTTCGCCATACCTCCTGTTAATGTACCGTATTAAAGGGTTACAGGGTGACGGGGAAATTAGGCGGTGACAGTCAGACTGATTAGATGCCGTAAAATGTTTTGTTTTTCTGTTCTCGGCTTGTTTCACGCCTTCCTCCAGTAACATCATTGCAGATTTACAAACTTTACTCATTCACTCTTGTCCTTGAAGGTTTCGTACATTTATTGGCTCAGAATGAGTTTTTAAATCAATGTTTCCATAATTGCCAGAGTTCCCCTGCCATTTTTTTTTTGAATGAATAGAGGTATTTAGCAAAATAGGAAACAGCTGCTTTGTTCATTTCCCTCAGCCGTTATGACAATCATTCCTGTTTTAATCTGAAAATCAAGCTCAGGTAAACCTGTACGTTTGTAAAAGCCGAAGAGTCATCACTGCACTAGAGTCTTTGGACAGTTGTGTGGACTAGTGGTCAGAGTACTGGACTCAAGACTTAAAGACCGCTGTGTAGAGTGAGCCCAGTCTCATCTGGACGTGTCATATATTGATGTTACCTGACCAAGCATCGATATACGAGGCAAATGGTCGCTTTTAGTGTCCTTTATTGACGCCAGTCTAAAATGAACCCTAACGCTAACCCTCACCCCTAACCCTTAACTCGAACCCTAACCCTAACCCTCAAATAATGACGCCAAAAGCTTCCTTCTACCTCATATATCGACGCTTGGTTAGGTTAGGTACCGTCAATATATGACGAATCCGGATGAGAATGTGTTGGTAGAGTAGTGGTTTGATCAATGGACTTCAAGTCTGTGACGGGCAGTAAGGCTTGATGCATACTTGCAACAAAAACAATTGTCTGATCTGAATGACATAAAATTATGACTAAAACAAAGCTCCCGCTGCCATTATTTTGGCCTTCATGCACGAAAAACATAGCAAGACGTTCGCACTCTTCGGAATTCGCTTTTAAATCTTATAAGTGGTACAAGGGCGTCATCTATATGCTTCTGTTAAAGGCATCGCACGCTAACAGATCCTGAGGATACAGCCATCGGTGTCTGGAAGTTTATCGTAATGAGCAGTTTAACAACGCCTCTTGGAGGACATTTATTGAATAGAGTCTATTTTTATTGGTTGACCGACTGACTGGTGCAATTACGAATATCAGGCATTGGAGGGCCGAAGTGGAGTTGAGACTCATTTTTCGCTTTTTAATAGCCCTTTTATTATATTAATAATCGCATGCTCTTTTGCACATATCAATTTTTTTTCTCTTGGGGGGGGGGGGGGGGTTTACAGGTACAGTTTCAGCAGGGGGAGACTACTTTTATGGATGAAGCATGTAATGATGTTCATGATGTATGTTCATTATTCCTCGACATAAAAGGGCTTGAGTACATTCTGGTCGCACCTCGCATCTCAGTATAAGCTTGTGAACGGCCCAAAATGGCCGCAGGGATGCAATTACGTTCATTTTAGTGGCTCTAACCACCACCTGCAGAGGATTAATGAAACTACACAGAGGTCTACGACAAGCTGGCCATTAATAAGCAAACATATCCTAATATGGTAATTATAAATAATTAACCGCTGCAAAAATCAGGCCTACGAAGGCATTTGGCGGACAACCTTGAAATGCACCCTGTCTGAGAGAGTCATTAGTAAGATTAAGTGGCAGAAAACATCTGAAAAGCCCGACCACTTTTCCCAGCTGTCGAAACTGACAAAGGATTAAACAAATCGAATAATGTGCAAGCTGCCGTGTCAAAAAGGTTAAAATATGCATTTTATAGGTCAGGAGTGGTAGTGTAATAATTAGGTGACGGAACTAAAAACCCCTGATCCAGCAAGCCTGGTCTCCAGATGGACCGGAGCCATCGAGCAAAGACAAGACCGATGAACTCAACGGCGTAAAAATCTGCAGCTGTGTTCAGTGAGCATGTAAGCGATGTAAACTGAGCAAATCTCAGTGTATCCCTGTTTTAGATCATCTGCATCATTTATAGATCGTCCTATAAATGGTTTTGTTCGACAGGGTAATATACAGCAGTGGTTCCTGGAGATTTATCATCCAGTGAGTTTTCATTCCAATCCTAATATGATGCACCTGATTCTAATGACCAGCTCAAAATGTTCTGACGTCGCTGTTTTCTTTGGGTGAGGGCGATAACATGCTGGACAGTAGATCTCCGGTAGCGGGGTTGGGCAGCCGTGCTCTGGCGGTTGAATGAGGAGTGCTTTGTTAGGGACACAGTGAAAATCTAAAGGACGGTGGGTCTCCAGGGACAGGTTTAGTTACCACCCAATCCTCCCAATGCGAGCTCTTCTGGGATTCGGAAGGTCTCTTCTCTCTTGGGTTTTCAGCATTTATGTACACAGCCGCACTTCTGTGCTGTAGATTGCTGCCGATAAGAGAACCCATAACAGACCATTAACCACGCATCCTGTGTCTCATCCTCTCAGTCCTGGTTAATGCAGTGATGGATGTGGGGGTGAGTGGGTGTGGCTTGAACCTACTCCTGCATCCAGTTGACCAGAGGCAGGAACACACCGGACATGCAGGCCACCAATCAATCACATGGATCACAGTCACATGTTCAGACCTGTGGACAATGTAGAGTCTTCACTCAGCTTGGCGATGTACCACAGGAGGACACAGCGTCCTCTGCCAGAGGAAACCCATGAAAACTCACGGGAGCGCGACCCACCAGCGCATTTACTGTACTGTCCTTTATACTACTTTGCAGTAGTTAGGGATACTAACTACATTAGTTAATACCAATTTCCCACATACTTATTAAAAATTGTTGCCACAACAAAATCTAGAAAGCACTCAGAAAGTGCATTTCTCCGTCAATGCATTTATGACTAAGAGCTGAACAAATACAGTCATATTTGAATTTGAATCCATCCCAAAATTTAATCAATTTTCCATTGGCCCATGGCCTACACTTCTCAAAATAATACTGAAATCATTTATAATTTTGAGAGATAGCGCTCAGAATAAACAAAGAAACATGCACAGATGTGGGTGAATACATGAGCTCTTCTCAACTTTGTCAGCAGAAGTGAAAAGTTTTACACAGAGAGTGCACTGTGATGACAGTGTCACATTTGATATGCCTGTAATGACTCACCTCTGACAGACCCAGGGTGGAGGTTGTTTGCATGTGTAACGGCGAGCCTGTAAGCTGCAGTGATGGATGCAGGGCAGAGTTTAAGGCCTCGCCCGTCAGCACTGAGGGGAAAGGTGAGGGGTCACAAGTCATTTGTAAATAGTGTGTCTGAGATATCAACTCATTAGTTTCACCTTCGCTGTGCTGTTTATCGGGAACAAGACCAGATTAAAGCCGTACGAGCAGATCTGTAATGCCTGTGTTCATCACAGACTGAGCACGCTCAGACCCTGCAGTGATCTCCAAGTGAGAAATACTATCGCAAAACATGGCAGCTCCGCTGGCCTTCTCCTCCAGGAGAGGAGCCCTTTCTCTTTGATTAAAGAGGAGGCTTTGAACTGGGCTCTGAGTTTGTGTGTGTGTGTGTGTGTGTGTGTGTGTGTGTGTGTATGTGTGCGTGTGTGTGTGTGTGTGTGTGTGTGTGTGTCTAAAGAGGGATAATTTAATAACAAATCTGTATACTTTATCACCCTAGAGACAGTATTTCATCTGTAATGGTACACTCTAATGCTCTCCACTGGTTGCTGTGGTAGAGCCCAGTTAGCTGTGGAAATAATATTTCAGATATTGGAAATGGAGCTGCATGGTAGTGCAGCGGACAGCACTGTTCCTCATAGCCGGGAGGTCACGGGTTCTAGTCCTGCCAGGCGCCTTTCTTTGCACAGTTAGTGAGTTCAGCCCAGCGTTTGTGTCAGCTTTTCTCCCAGAGTCCAAAGACATGCAAATTCAGATAATTTGAGACTCTAACCTGCCCATTGGTGTGATTATGTGAGTCAGTGGTTTGTCGGCCCTGAGATGGCCTGCCCGTCCTGTTCCCATTGGGCTCTTCCATTAGCTGAGAGACAGACTTCAGCCCCTGTAACCCTGATATAGTGTTTGATTATTGGATTGGATTATAGAAACAGTCAAACTCAGTCCATAGAGGCAAAAGCTCTCCAGGGGAGACCAGCCTCTGCAGGTGCATTATGTATATCACAAACAGGAAAAAATACGGAATACAAATAAAAAGTGCGTCATGAGAAATAACCTGTGTTTACGAATATAAATTGCGGGAAACAGTTTGATGGTGCGACAAACTGGGCTCCAGCTCTGGCTTTCACTCAGCGAATGTCTTAATATTCATACCAAGTACAGAAAAATCCATTCAATTGCACAGAAGATTATTGCATAATTCCAGTATTTGCATAAAATTGTCAAATTCCAAACCCTTTCCCATCCTTTCCACTGTTAATAGACCACATATTCACTCAGTATCGCACATTTTTGATATTTGAACTTAATCATGTCCCATTACATAGTGGTATATGCTTAATGATCTAATGATATTAGTTAGATGTCGGCGGACACAGCATGAAGTGACAATATCCCATGAGAGGACTCTGAACCATAAAATAAATGAAGTGGCCTGAACTGAAACTCATGTTGTTACCGACATGTCACTGTTGTCATTGACGCTTGATTAATTGTCTCATTCTTTTTCAGAAATTCTGCAGATCCTACTCTCAAAAAAATGATTTTTTTTTTTTGTCAACAGGTTCCACACAATTGTTTTCAGCAACTTCAAATTATTTTGCTAAGATTTAAGGCCAGTTCTTGAAAGTTACTTATCTCAGTTAGGTGACATAATTTTTTTTTAATACAAAGCGATAGGAGTTAGATAATAGGACTTTATTTTTTGATTATTAGAATAAAACCCAAGACTTTCTTCCAGAATCAAATTTCACCAAAAAGCCCCGCCTCCTGGCTGCAGAGTTCTGCTGCGTCTGATTGGAGGAAGATATGAGGGCAGAGCTTGCTTTCCTGGACCTGGATCTGATGCAAAAACATTCTCTCATTCTTTTTTAATAAAACTGCTTAAAAAAAACATCATCACTGCTGTCCCCTGGGGATGTTAACAAGCTCGTCTCTCTCAGAGTGAGCGCGAGTATATTTATTTCATGAGAGCTGGCAGTGATCCCATGGCGTGTGCAAAGTGAAAACCACTCCATTTCCACAAATGCGCAAATGACTTCTTTTGACTGATCGCGCAGCGCTCAGTTTAAAATATCTTGTTTTTCTGCCCTATTGTCTTAATGAAAGAGACGGCCTTCAAAAATCTGTTTCCTGTCTACACAGAAGCTGGAATAATCTCAGAGAGATTTGATTAGTGTTTGTTGTGGAAAAATATCCTTGATTATTTTCTGTTCGTGATAAAGAAACATTACATTTAAATTGCTGAAATGCACCCAAATTGGCTTTGCTGAAAGTATTTTTGGATAAATAATTTCGTGACAAACTTTCATGAATACAAGCGTGCGATTACTTTATGTTTTACTGACTGGAACGCCTCAAAACAAAAACCTGCATTTGGAGCCTTGTTTAAGGAGCAAAATCAAAAATCATCAAATAAAGTATATAATTATGATTAACTGCAATGACTTTTTCAAGTTATGCATTTTCCAAGTCTTATCTAATCAGAGGGGTACTGACAGAGCTTATATTTTTTGAAAATAATCTGTCTATAATGCTGGATATTCCTATTAACTGTTGTTTGGCGAGAAGCTGGAGCCTATCCCAGCATGCAATGGGCATCATACTGAAATGCACCACTGCACCGGCACTATATCTTATGATTTATGGTCAGTTTTGTTTATTTTCTGCAATCATTTTCACTCATGATCATGAACGTTGCCAATAAAACAATTAGCCTGGCTGGCAGCTCTTTTTATTGAGGCTCATAATTGCATTATTATGATATTTTATTCCGCCCTGTCTGGTCTACCTCCGGCACTTCCGTTTATCTGACCCCAACGTCTGACCTCAGCTTTACTTTACAGTCTTCCAGGACCAGGGGGAGACTTCCTGTTTGGCCTTATCAGTCTGGACCACAAGCAAAATGCACCATGGCAACCTGACAATACTCCCACAATCAGCATCCAAACACTGCGCAGAAGAATCGCTCGTAAATAAGGGCGAGAGCAGGATCTCGTCGAACTCGTAAAGGTCCTCCTTTATCGCAGCCTCCGCGGGATGGCGAGGTCTCGAGTTGGAATGGAAAACTCATCTGCTGAATAACGCCTACGCAGGGAAGGCTGAGCGAGCCGTTACACATCTCCGCAGGTCCTGAACTCTGACCCCTCAGCTGACATAGGCTGGACGCTGCAACCTTGCTTTTTCGAAATATTAAACAAGGTCTGGTGATCCCACGGTCAATTCAAGCTGAGATATTTTGTCTGCACAAGGGCTGAGATCTTTTGTCTGCACAAGGAGCCTGCCAGAACTACAAACCCAAAACCAGTGAAGTTGGCACATTGTGTAAATCGTAAATAAAAACAGAATACAATGATTTGCAAATCCTTTTCAACCTATATTCAATTAAATACACTGCAAAGACAAGTTACTTAATGTTCAAACAGGTAAACTTTGTAATTTTTTGCAAATATTAGCTCATTTGGAATTTGATGCCTGCAACATGTTTCAAAAAAGCTGGCACAAGTGGCAAAAAAGACTGAGAGAGTTGAGGAATGCTCATCAAACACTTATTTGGAACATCCCACTGGTGAACGGGCTAATTGGGAACAGGAGGGTGCCATGATTGGGTATAAAAGCAGCTTCCCTGAAATGCTCAGTCATTCACAAACAAGGATGGGGCGAGGGTCACCACTTAGTGAACAAATGCGAGAGCTGATTGTCGAGCAGTTTAAAAACAACATTCCTCAACAAGCTATTGCAAGAAATTTAGGAATTTCATCATCTACGGTCTGTAATATCGATAAAAGGTTCAGAGAATCTGAAGAAATCACTGCACGTATGTGACAAGGCTGAAAACCAACATTGAATGTCCGTGACCTTCGATCCCTCAGGCGGTACTGCATCAAAAACCGACGTCAGTGTGTAAAGGACATCACCACATGGGCTCAGGAACACTTCAGAAAACCACTGTCAGTAACTACAGTTCGTCGCTACATCAGCAAGTGCAAGTTAAAACTCCACAATGCAAAGCGAAAGCTATTTATCAACAGCACCCAGAAACGCCGCTGGCTTCGCTGGGCCCAAGCTCATCTAAGATGGACTGATGCAAAGTAGAAAAGTGTTCTGTGGTCTGACGAGTCCACATTTCAAATTGTTTTTGGAAACTGTGGATGTCGTGTCCTCCGGACCAAAGAGGAAAAGAACCATCCGGACTGTTATAGGCGCAAAGTTCAAAAGCCAGCATCTGTGATGGTATGGGGGTGTATTAGTGCCCAAGGCATGGGCAACTTACACATATGTGAAGGCACCATTAATGCTGAAAGGTACATACAAGTTTTGGAGCAACATATGTTGCCATCCAAGCAAAGTCTTTTTCATGGACGCCCCTGCTTATTTCAGCAAGAAAATGCCAAGCCACATTCTGCACGTGTTACAACAGCATAGCTCCGTAGTAAAAGAGGGCGGGTACGAGACTGGCCTGCCTGTAGTCCAGACCTGTCTCCCATTGAAAATGTGTGGCGCATTATGAAGCGTAAAATACGACAACGGAGACCCTGGACTGTTGGACAACTTAAGCTGTACATCAAGCAAGAATGGGAAAGAGTTCCACCTGAAAAGCTTCAAAAATTGGTCTCCTCAGTTCCCAAACGTTTACTGCGTGTCGTTAAAGAGGCGATGTGACACAGTGGTAAAAAGGCCCCTGTGCCAACTTTTTTGCAACGTGTTGCTGCCTTTAAATTCTAAGTTAATGATTATTTGCAAAAAAAATAAAATAAAGTTTCTCAGTTTGAACATTAAACATCTTGTCTTTGCAGTGTATTCAATTGCTTATAAGTTGAAAAGGACTTGCAAATCATTGTATTCTGTTTTTATCAACGATTCACATAACGTGCCAACTTCACTGGTTTTGTATTAAATTCGGGAGCTAAATAAAGCCTAACCCACCTAGAATTATTATTATTATTATTTGTTATTTTTTATTTGTTATTATTTGTTTCTCTGAGTCCATTAATAGAGTAAGAGCTGGTTTTATGGATGTGGGGAGCTAAATCCAGCCCTCTTTTCTCCCCCATTGAGGAAATCTGACATTAAAGTAGCTTACTGTAATTTTGTCCCGTATTTACAGCAGCGATATCGAGCTCTTGACATACTCAGGTGCCACACTGCTAAATGCAGAAGCCGATTGCTTTGATTGTGTCAAAAAAAATTAAACATTATCAGGTCGCAGAACTCAATTTCGTGCCATTTGCGCGCGCCGTAAAATTTACATTACAGCCAACCCAGGGAAACTCGGGCACTGTTGCTTAGCAACAGATGGACAAGTCAGTGCCAAGCTGCTGTTTAAAGAATGAAATTAGAATTATCAATGTGTGCTTTAATTAACCACATTAAGATGTTTATTGACAGGTTTTTTGATTGTGTCACAAAAAGGAAAATTCTAATTAAGCCCACAGCCCTTGGAGGACCTACAGTAGATAACGCTGTGGGAAGTGATAATGGAAACATGGTCTGGGTGCTGTCATAGTGACAGTATTATGGTCTGGCTTCAGAAAATGGATGTGGCCTATAGGGGGAAATTTATAGCCTAGTGGTAGCGGTATTTGTCTGGAGCTCGCAGAATAAATGGGTCAATCTGTGCAACCACAGTGAGGTCAGTGCAGCAGTTGGGCCCTGGAGAAAGGTCCTTGGCCCCATATGGTGCCAGGAGGAGGTCTGTCCTTGCTTATTTCAATCAAGTGTTGCACTAAATACAAACATCAGCCCAACAAAGCAACATAATTGACTTTTTTGGCTCCTAAGCTACACACAAAAACTGGTGAAATTCTTAGAAATGACTGTAAATGCGTTAAAATCACAAACATGTCGGCTCAAACCACCGTTTCCTTTGTTTTCTCGAGGAGGTATTTTCCGTGTAACTCAGACAATGGAAGTGATGATCAGCGAAGGAAATGTCAGCACAGCCTCTATCTAAAGTCATGCTTTGTGCTTTTTCAGAATCATCCGTGGAAACCAAAGTACCGTAAATTTGCTCTCCTAATTGGTGTTAGCCGATCGCCCTGCCATATCTCTGTCTGTACTGTCGAAGCGCATGTGGGACTGACAAAAAATGTAAAAAAGAAAAAAATCACTTCTTTGAGCTTTTTTTAATCTATTGACTGATATCCTCTGACATGGGCTCGGAGTGCTGAATCAGCAGAGATATTATAGCTCGTACCCGGCAGCATTAACAGCTCCCTGCTAAAGGGTATTCTTCAGCTCCTCCATCAGCGACGCTAAGCCGCGTGTGTCTGTGTGTTCTGATAGATGCGCATCAAGAATACAAATGCCGAGGCGAGAGGGAAAGAGACTGGGCAAGCTCTTAAAATCAAACGTAAAATGTGGGGAAAAGGCTTAATAAAATTATATTAAATCATAAAGATCATCCTTATATAAAATTCTTTTAGCCCTTCCCCCACCCCACAACATCTCATGCCAATTATACAGAGTCAGAGCAGACTGATGCAATAATGGTAATTCACTCAATATGCATACAGTGCTGTGGGTATGATTGGTTGACGATAAAGCACCATAAAAAATATCTTAAACAATATTTTAATAAATCAAGACACTGGGCGACATCTGACAAAGATTTGATGGGCATATTTTCTTGTGGGAAATATATGACTTGCGTTGTATGTTTATGCTGCAGTCGACATTGACTTGCATTGAAACTGGAGGTTGAACCTCCAGGCCAAGCGCAGTGGCGCAGAGAGAAAAGTCCCTCTGCAAGAGCGGGCAATGTACTTCAGGGACAAAGACGTACAAACAGACTGTCCGGCTCGATAGTGTTTACTCAAGTTCTGTCATTGCCAAACATAGGTCTTTCGTTGCGTCCTCTCAATTTAGGTTTTTAGTGTTCCTGGGTTACTGGCACCACTGGCTTTACATACTGAGGCAAGAGAGAGGTTTTGTGTATCAAAAATGGATGGTGGGTGTTTACGTACATTATTTTCTATGCTATGTTGTTAGCCATTTTGGATAGCTGCTGTACCATAATCGTATATCGTACACTCATTGCCTGACCAAAGTAAAGGCAGCACACTCTTAATATTTTGTTTGACCACCTTTAACTTTGATAACGGTGCGCATTCATCGTGGCGTTGTTTTGATAACCTCATGCAACATCACAACATAACGTTCCACCAAGAGTTGCATAAATCTTTGGCAGGGATCGCGTATCGATGACGGGACAGTCGATCCGCTCTGTAAAGTCTTCTACCGCACATACCTAAGACTCTCAATGAGGTTAATGATGTGCTGGACAGATCTTTTCCCAAGTCCTGTGATTTCAGTTGTTTTCTTTCGTTTGCTGAATCATATTACTCACTGTTATAATGATCTGGTCATAAGCTCTTAAGTACAGTATTTGCTCATTCAAATCTTAATGACAACTTTTTTTCCAGGCAGTGTGCAGTATGGACCTACCTGCTATGCATCGACTGTACGCTGCTTGTAAAATTTGGGTATGTATGCTAGTGAACGCGGCCCTTCCACCTCGACAGAAGCAAGAGCTGAGATGTTTCTGTGCAGTGTCCTCATTAAGTGATAAATTATTTTGAGCGCCGGTTTGAGTGAAGTGTTTTAGCGGGCTGTCTGGTCCGGCTATTTATGGATTTATTCAGTGCCAGAAAAAATAAATCATCATCAGCGCTGGTGCCAAGCTGTTGCTGAATCACCGGGTTTCCATGTTATTTGTCGTTCATTTATGCAAATGAAATAATGAGTAAAACCTCCATTCCCCAGTTCTGACCTGAATTCTCCCAGTGAGGACTTTGCATAGTCTGCCGAGCTTGCGGGGTTTGTTCCGCGAAATCTGGTTTCTACTGCCGGCAAAAACGTGGAACCCGATATCTCCAGGTGAAAATTAAACTCCATGCCAACTCTGGCGCTCTTATCTAAATGTCAATTAAATTGACAATTAAACAAATTTCATAGTGAGCTTACGCAGTGACATTTAGGTAACTGACCAAAGTGAGGTCCCGATAGAGTTTACCGCACAGTCACGTCGGCAAGCCCTTCTCTTCTGGCTGTTAAATGAATATCGGGGTTTCCGGGCAGTTGGTAGTGAAAAGAAATATTTGAAATACTGAAAAAAAGGTCTGTTTATTTTTCTTCCCTTTTTGTTCTTTGACTGAATGTAGCGAACTTTGCCAAAAAAAAAAAAAACGGTAAAAAATTGGGTCACCTGTCACAACTGTACAAAAAAGTAGTGTTGATTGAATCAGCCGCCTAGAAGTTGCACGGAAGTTTGCCTAAGACAGTAAACCCATACAAAAGTGTCCCAGATACACCAGTGGAAGGCGTGCGGCGGCGGAACAAGAGTTTTATGAGGAGGTAAACGTTCTTACTCGCCCCCCGAGGACAAAGCAATCTTCTTAGTTTCTGCATTATTCCAGGGTAAATAATCAAACGCTTAAGAAATGTCTGTCAGTAAACAGCCTACTTCAGTGTGTTTGTCAAACAAAGCTGACTGTGTCAGCTCAGGAAGACTCTATTTTTTATGCAGAGAAGAAAAAAAAATTTAAATAAGTATTCAGAAATTCAGAATTAATAACTGAACAAAACTTTGCTGCTGGATAAGGAACTCTTAACTGCTACATCAGTTTGCCTCATTTAAATGCACAGAACACTATCTAAAGACATTGAATGGTTAAAATTAAAAATCTTGTTGCTCAGTAATTCTTGGTAGTTTTTCCCAGAGACGGAGAGAACGAAAGAGTGATCATTCATGTCCTCCAGTCATGTTCAAGCGCGTGATGACATGTCTCTTCTGACCTCACGCCCAGCCCTTGTCATTCCGGTGTAATCCATCAGGCTTCGGCCCAGGAAAGATCTCAGGCCTGACTTTATTTATAACGTCCTCCCCCCACCCTCCAACCCCAACGTCAAGGGAAACACGATGCCGTCCTCCCCAGCCCAACACTGCCCAACGGGGCAGCTCTCCACGAATCCTGCATCCCAAGTGATTAATGGCTTTGACTCCCAGAAACTGCACATCCCTCACCCCTCCTGCCTTACAGACTTCTGCAGGCAGGTTAATTTTTGAAATTACGATGTTTTATTGCAATTCGCCATCGGCAAGTCCCTCGTAGCACGTAACATATTATTCTGAGAAGGGGCTTTTGCCCAATCCGGTGAGTTATAAATTACACTTCATTGTTAATTCAGATTCTTTCTTTCTTTTTTTTCCAACCTCACAAACAAGCACGATAGTAATCGACCGTTCCAGGATGAGACGGAGGAATGTGAGTCAGTTCTTTCGCTCTGTTTCAGATTAAGATGAAAAATACGGTCTTTTCATGTCATGCGGCTGTCTCTGTTTCAGCGGATTTTGAGCAATGTGATCACGAGAGCTTCAAAGAATGGATAATAACTGGAGGTATCAGTGATTCTCTCAGTTTAGCCAATCACGTTTTTTTTTTTTGCAACATATTTGTGTTGGTGTGCAGAAGTCAGTGCTTAAAGCAGTAAAATGCGTAGCCGTATCAATTAGGTGATTCCTTTGAAACATCAGGCCTAAAAACAGAAAGTTCTGCCACATATTTGGATGTCACCATCTAATTCTGTGTCGTACGCATTGGGTTCCAGAATTATTGGTGACCTTCACTGGAAGTGCTCAAAAATTGCTTATCAATTTTGAGACAAAAACTGAATGCGATGGTCAAATACAGCACCAGTATACTTGGCGTTGAAGTGCAGACGCTTGCAAGGAAAGGTACTTCACACTCAGAGGGACATATATTGGTGGATTTGAGATCATTTGGGGCCGTGTTAATTGCAGAAATGCAGGGACACTGTTTTAGATCAGAGACTGAATAGATTCCACCAAGTATCAAGCAGAAAATCTGGTTGCCCCTGCAGACGTCAGAGTTGGGTAAATTAAGTGGACTTTCCAGTGAGACAATGACTCAACGCATTCCAGTAAATACACACAGGGATGGTTCTGGCACAAAAATATAATGTTCTGCAAAGGCCATCTTAGTGACCAGATCTCAATCCCATCAGCCTGTGAGCTAAACTGAAGAGGGAAGTTTTTCAACACAAATGCAGGAATGTGAAGAATTTTGAAACGGCCTGCATGTAGGAATTGTCCAAAATCCTTCCAAATGTGTGCCTTAACCTTGTCGAACGGTACGGGGGGAAGACTCCATGCCATTATCCTTGTCAAAGATGGTTGCACCAAGTACTATACCAGAGGTGTCATTAATTATGAAACAGCTTTGTTGGGAAATTATTTTTAATTAAATGAATGGGTTATTTTCGTGGGTTTAATCAAAACAACAATAAAGAACAGTATTAGTCTATTTTCATTTTATCCCAGTAAGGTTATTTTTATGGTGTATTTAGTTCATTTCCAAGCATGGTATGGCCAACTGTATCTGCTGGGCATGACGTTTGCTTATCAATATTGCTCAGGTTGTTGACTTTGTGAGGCTTCAGCAGCAGATTATCGCTTGAAAATGGCTGCAATATTAACACGATGGTCGGGTTTTGCTAAACCGTGATCTCCGGCGTCATGTCTGGGGTCTCCTTCATCAGCAGCGTGTGAGCACAGAAAAGATGCGATTTCTGATTTACAGAAACAAACTTGCCCTTAAAAACAAGTGAACTTCATAGGATTATGAACAAAAGCAAAATTCTGAGTTGATCCTGATTAAATAATTAAAAACTGCAGTTTATCTATTGATTAGAATATTTTATACCATATGCCATTTTTCTTTCATTGATTGTTCGCAATATTTGAGCATGAAACCTAAACATTTTTATATAAATAAGGCCCCTGGACTGTTTTCCTACCAGATGTTGGGCTCTTTCGGGTTTTTTTTTTTTTCAAACAATTACCCGACATTATAGTACTTTTGAAGATACTCAATATCCCAGGTCTAATTCTGATAACAGCTTTGCAAGTGCGAAAAAGCACGCGAGACATTCCGTGTTATTCCTACTGATTAAAACAAGAGCTTTCGAAAACGAGCACTCTGTTTTAATTGGGCGGAAGGTAGCTGTACTTAGCTCATAAATTACGCTTTCAGCGACTGCAGTAGTTTGGTCATAAAACTCCACAGAAATGCACTGGAAAACCCAGCGGGGCCAAAATATTAACACAATAATAACACAGCCTTGCTACTTTACACTTGCACATAAACATGACTTTGCAAAGAAATCTGTGAAATGTCATTCTTTAATTTGTAAGAATGCCCTAAACTGGCCTAAAGCCTATTTTACCATTGCAACTGATTTTCTGTTTTATTTATTTTCATTTTTTGCACATAACTTGAGGCGTAGGTTAAACTAAGTTATATTGAGGGGGAAAAGTATGGAAAAATCCAGGAGATGCTGGAGCCGATAGTAAGATTTCAGTGTCAAAAGTTAGTAAAAAAAACCTTTTATCCCGACTTAAATCTCGGCACACATAACTGACGATAACAGCTCAGTATGGCAACAGGGCAGATCATTATTAACAGTGTAAAGATAATCACTGGGAATGTCAATATCACCCATTTTGCACATTAATAATTTTGGAATTTGCTTTACACTGTTTTATTTCTTTAAAAACAGAGTAGGGTATTTGTTGGTTTTTATTATCAACTTCAGTTTCACAAAAGATGATCTCTAGCTGCCTGAAACTCTATTTTCTAGATGCGCATTAGTATCCCTTCATTTTATGTTTTTTTCCTCTCTAAAATATTCATGAAATAATCATTTGAAATGGTGGCATTTGTTAATGCAAACAGCATTAAATACTGCTAGATTGTTAACACTGTCACCATCTGTCATTTTTTTTTTTTTTTTGGCCAGTAAAAAGGAAAATTTAGCTGCCGAGTCCCTGCTCCAGCGAGCGTGAAAATGTGCAGGCCGAAGGTTTAGGATTTACGATAATCCCTCAGCATCAACACAAAATTAAAATAGATCAAGATTTACTAGATAGTTTAAAGCCTAAAAGAATTTGCGGCAGAGACGTAATCAATCAAACAGACCGGGTTCGAACGTGGCGTCCATCTTCTTATTATTCCAGGTCACTTTCTCTGTGGAACAAGGAAATCTGGACACAGATAAACAGAGGTCACGAGGTCTTCCTCCCTGCACTTCCTGTCCATTCAATCAGCTCTGCTGACCTTTGACATTTCCCATCATGCATTACCAAAATTCTATGTTATAGTCCTTTGATGCTGATTAACCTGTTAACATTGCAGAATTAGAGAACAGTTTGGTACAATACCACAAATAAAAGAAACTCAAGCGTGTACATTTTCCGATTTCCTAACATTGATTGAGTGCCTTTGGAGAAATGCAGTTAATTTGAAGCAGTTTTTTTTTTTCCAGCTGTTGCGTTCTTTCTTCAAACTGTGGCGTGTCGACAGCCCAAAGTTCTCTTGTGCACCTCTGACAGCAAAGCTTTCTGAGTTCTTGGCCAAAACAGCAGCTGACTGTCATTTATTTTATTGCAAATGCCAATCTTTTGTGTACACAGCTAAATGATCAACTGACAGATGCATGTGCACTGAAATACTCAAAGACTTATTTACACCGTCGATCTGCTTGCTGTTCTAGCCACTTCCTTTCGGTCCAGAATTCACAAAAACAAATATCTTTTTCAGCGTCATACTAATATCCTACTTATTTGGGGGGCTTCAACGACCTATGAGAGATTTTGTTATGCCTGCCCGTTGGGGACCTACAAAGATACTGATTGCAATGAAAGCTGATATTCCTGTGGGTCACAGACATTAAAGAAAAAAAACCTGTACCGCAATCCATCATGAAATCACGCCTCAACATGCAAATGCTAGATGGATCTGTGTGTAAACAGTGCAAATCAAATGTAATAAGCAACTGTGACTGGCCTTGACTGGGTTCAAAGATGCAGGTTTATAGCAAATCGTTCAAGTAAAGTGATGCTAAAGTGCAATGTAACTTCTGCGGCAAAATTCTCAGTGCTGTTATTAAACAGAGCCCCGTAATGCCAGAACATCTATTATGTAAGTCATGTATTCCTGGCCTGGATTGAAGAGAGCTGAGGCCCGCTGTACCCAGAATGCAATGGGAGAAAGGTAGAAACACAGTGCGGACAGTTCACCAATCCATCGCTCGGATTACACAGCTCGCCCGCACCCCATAAGGCCATTAGCCTGTGATGTATGTGTTTGGTCTGAGGGAGAAAACTGGAAAATCTGAAGAAAGCCCTTAAGAGCACAAAAAGAACTCGAGAACTTGTTTAGAATTTCAGCTGCACTCTTCATTTAGTTATTGCAGTTGGTGTCATTACTCTAATGCATTTTCTCCTTTGATGGATTTGTCCCTGGCTGGTTGGACTTCTTATTCGATTAATTTGAGCCGCGTAAATTAGGAAATGAACTCAAATAATAATTGTGTTATGCGTACTCACATTACAGGTAATGGCTGAGTGGGCCAGGGTCTTTGGATGTGCTGCCAGCGACATCTATTTCTCCATCCCCTCAGGAGAAAAGAAACCTAAATCAACAGAAAGTTCATTAGAAGGGAGGGAGGAATGAGTGACCTCTTGTGATTCTGCCTGCCTTTCCATGTCTCTGCCCTGCCCTGCCATGCCCATGATCTGTTTGCCATGTTTATATTTGGATTTTTGCATGTCTGACTATTCTTTGTAATGTGTATTGTGATTTGGTAATTTAGAGTTCATGCATTGTCTTAGTTATGTTTTTCCATGTTTTACTTTTTACCATAGTTGTACTCCGGTCCATGTTTTTGTTTACACCATGCATTGCACTTTGTCTTCCCCTGTCTGGTCTCTTCTCTTGTCATTGCTCACAGCCGTGGTATTGCATGCCACTCTTTCGGGTTTCAAATTTAATGATTTCTGGATTTCAACCTTCCTTCCAATCTCGTTTACTTCCTTCACCTTGCTTTTCTATATTACTAACACATACTAACAATTTGTTGTTATCGCTAGAGTTACTAACCCAGACTAACATTGTATATAATACTAACTTACTAACGAGCACTAAGGGATTGTATAGCTGCACTCACTAATTGATTAACAAACTCTCAGCACTCGCCCTGTTCTAGTCTCCGCCCCTTGTCTCTCCCAAATCATCTCTGCTGCGTTTCAGTGGATCCCCCACACCTGTTCACTCTGCCCTTTCTCTCATTATCTGTGCACCTTAGAACTCCCTAACCGGAGCTGTCTTTCTGTCTATAGGATTGTCTAGTGATCCCTGTCCTCGTTTTGGCTTTTGCCTATTT
This sequence comes from Gymnothorax reevesii, assembly GCA_029721435.1. Classification (NCBI taxonomy): domain Eukaryota; kingdom Metazoa; phylum Chordata; class Actinopteri; order Anguilliformes; family Muraenidae; genus Gymnothorax; species Gymnothorax reevesii. The sequence continues at coordinate 52,598,102 of CM056590.1, forward strand.
TATGTGATTAGGTTCTCCCTCTTGTTCCCTCCTTTGTATTTAATCTCTTTCACAGCACCTGTGTTCTGTGTAGCATGTGATTCCCCTGGAGTGTATATTAGGAGTCTTTTCACTGCGCTTCCTTGTCAGATCATTTCTCTGTGTTTGCTTGTGCCACGGTTCTTTCGTCTGGTTCTCTCAGTGATTCCTTTCTGACTGGACTGTCCGACCGTTCGATTTTTGGCTTTGTGATTTTGGATTTATTGTTGCATCTGTGTTTTTTGACCCTTTTCTGCCCGACTGAATTCTGTGTTTGCTGCCCTGGTCACGGTTTGGATTACGCCCACTGGATTTTAGTTTTGCTTCTCTGATATACCTGTGCCTGTGTACCAGACCCATTTCTGTCCGGCCACGAGTGCTGTGATTGCTGCCCTGTTTTTCGTCTCTATTTTTGCCCAACTGGATTGTGATTTTTGGAGTGTGAACTTTTGTACCTTTGCCTTCTGCCCTGCGGGGGTTTTCTCCCTTTATTAATAAAATCGCATCTACTGCATTGTTTGGTTCTCGCGACTGGTTCCTCATCGCATCATCACATGACCAGCAGCACGGTGGTGAACAAAGTGTGGAACTTCACTCATTTGTGCCTGATTTTCCACCTTGCGATACCAGAAAGAAATTTTCCATCAATGCCCTTGTTTTAACTCAGCAAACCCTCACATCCATTCACCTCAACCTCCATCGATCCCAGAGTGCAGTAGGAGGGCATTAGACCCTCCTGTAACAGATGCGTGCGCGTGTTTCCTGTCCAATCACTCAGGTCCTGCCTGGCCTCTTCGACTGAATATATATGCAGGAGTTTATATCCTCTCTCTCTCTCTCTCTCTCTCTCTCTCTCTCTCTCAGTCTGTTGCTACTCTCCACTTATCATGCATGTGAATACACACAAACATTCCCAAGGTCACTCTACAGCTGGTCTCATCACAATGGATGTATTTCAATGTTATCATCATAGGATAAGTGGTACAGCTCTGCTGTGGTCATGATAAAATCAACAAGTGAGCCTTAATATGTGTATTTCTGTGTTCTAGGTATGTGTGTTCCATTGTTTTGATGTGTTTGTGTCAATGTGTGTGTCATACTTGAAGTTATACCTTACCCACAAATGCTTTTTAGCTGTTCTAATGGCATTCTACAGTTATATTAGTTGCAGTAGTAGAAATAGCAGCCATATCAGTGGAAGTAGCAATGATAAAAGCAACATCAGCAGTAGAGGAGATGCATGTGAAACAGTCAGTATGTAGAAGTACAGAGTAATTGTAGGGCAGTCAAAGGCAGCAGTAGTAGCAATGTAAGTTATAGAATCGCTAGTAGCCGCCGCAAGATAAACTGTCAGTAGACTTGCAGACAGTCCTAGCATTAGCAGTGACAGGCAGAACAGGGCTCTGATCGTTACTCTTTGAGTTACTGAAATGTCTAACTGTCTGGAGCGAAAACTGGTTAAAAAAAACTCCCCGGAGTATAATATTAACACAGAGATATTCTGTTTCTCTCGCAGTTTGTCGTGCTCAATTTGATTGAACTGTGAACAGTGCCACGGCAGTTCACACCCGTCTCAAGTGTAAAACCAGAGTGGAAACAAGTTGTAAATTATACTGGCAATGATCAGCAGATTGCTAAGAAAAACACAGTTTTGGACAAGGGAGGTGCGGGTGAGGCCATTACCTATGAGGGAACGTGTGAGTTTCAGTGAGCACTGCCCCACTGCCCCGCTGCGGAGGAGAAAAGAGGGACATTTCAGCCTGGTTTTCCAGCTTCGCTTTTATGCCTTTAGGTCTTCACGGTGCCCCTGAGAAGCAGGGGGATTTCATTCTGATATCTGTATGAGCCAAATTCACCTAAACCAAACAAAGTGGACAATTTGGGAAGCCCCAGGTAGGTTGCTTACCTGGCAACTGGAATTGCTGCATCAAGCCCCCAGAGAAGCTTTGGAGTCTTCAGGAATGACTTGGGGAAACAACGGTGTCATTGCACCCTCTGTGAAGTGCTTAACACCAAAATCACTACAGGGGACTCACTGTACTCCTTATTTTTGTCCCTCTCGCTCTCTTTTTCTCCCTCTTTCTCACTCTCTCTCTCTTTACTTGCAACTTTTCTTTCTGGAATTTCTCTTGAAAAAGAGAAACCTTCTCTGGTTAAATAAAGGTCAGGAAAGACTTATAGTGGCAGATTCAAAGAGATTACTCCAGTCTCTATAAACTTTTCTTCTTTTATTTCAAGTCACAAGACTGCAAATTTTTCAATAAATGCAGACTTGTTGTTGGTGTTTGTCCACTAATTCGCAGCTTCCCTGATTAGAAAACAAAAAAAACAAAAACATCAGCAATGACTCATCAGAAATTACTCACAATGCATTGTGGGAATAAAATGTCTCCAGAGAAGATCAAAAGACATTAAATAAACAATGTCAGAATAATTCAGTGTTTTAAACCAGGGTGATGACATTAGCTGGCAGACAATTATAAACGGGAGTCCGCAGGAAGCGGAATAAAACACTGATTATAATGGAATGCTAATATTGTGCAAAAATCGGAAAAAGCGCCCATTTTCTATGAAAGATGTGTCATATAAAAGCCTGACTCACCCCTCAAAACCATTCACCATTCATAACAAACCATTTCTTGCTCCAGTAACGGCTCCATTTGCTATAATTCCGAAAGCCCTTGTGAAAGTGGAAAAAGGGATAGACAATAAAATGCATCTCTTTTATAATTCATCTGTTAATAATAAAAGGTTGCTCGGCGTACTGTAATCGCTGCCATTAGGGAGCGGAGCTGGAACTGAAGTAAGTGAAGCTGGAGGTGGTTTCCCGTCGACAGAGAGATTAAATTGGCCAAGGAGGAATGTTGGTTTGAAGGGTGGGACATTTTATTAGCAAGCAGAGGATGTGGGATTGGAGAACATCTGGCTCGTGGCCGACCCAGAAAAAAAAAAAAAAAAAAACGCGACGGTGGGTATCAGCACTCGGGGTACGACAGAAGGGATGAATCCTCATCGGGGACAGCTGCAGTGCCGCCAGGAAATTAAAAAATTCATTCCACAAACAAGATAAGGGGCTTCTTCTTTTAATGTGCCTCCATTAGCGCTATTTGGCAGAATAGTCCAAAATTAAATTGCATCTACCCTCCACCCCCACCCGTTACACTAAACCCAGCTGCACCAATCCGATGTGTAATTGGATCAGGCTTGTTTGAATCATGAGCTGCTCTATAGCTGTGCGAACTTCCTTCTGTATGCAGTTGTTTCCTTGTGTGAACAGTTGATATGCACACAAGGCAGTCTTAGTTTGAGAACGCTGACGCAATTTTTTTTACAAATCTCTGCTCTCCAGCATAAAGGATTTGAAATGAATATGAAATCAAAGAAAAGACTGTTAGTTTTAAGACCATATTCTGCATTCACACCATGTAAACCATTTCAAGACTTTCAATGTTTATTTTCAGTTTGCCAGTAATATTGAGCATCCATCAATCCATTGTCTCAGCAGTTTACTCCTGTTTAGGGTCACAGAGGTGGGGGGCTAATGCCTATCCCAGAATCTAATGAGCGTGGGACAGGAAACGCCACAAAGTTCAACGCTCCACCAATGGGAGGTGTTGCTGAACACCATTCACCAATCAGCATGCACTGCACATAAATACTTCCAGCAACGACTTGTATAATTGGCAGCTTATTTGCAGCGATACAGCAGCAGAGTCTGAGCTGGTGACACAGCAGTGTGCGTGTGCATTATCTCAGCGCTGTCCTGAGATACACAGCATGGATGCACGCATCAGCGAACACAGCCCTCAAGTTTAAATATTAAATAACGACCAGGTTAATGACCCCAGCATGTCTCTTTAATTAAAACAGCGAGCCCATTAACAGGGCTCTCCAGGGTCACTGTGAGTGGATCTCCGCCGGAGGAACTGAACTCCTGCTGGAAGGGCAGGGGACAACAGAACGGTGAACGGAAGGGAAATAGCCATTGGTGGTTTGAGGGGTTACTTACTGACTACATCCCTGATGCAGAGCCTCGAAGTGCGCCCAACTCTGTGTGTGTGTGTGTGTGTGTGTGTGTGTGTGTGTGGTGTCATTGTGGGTGCATATGTGTGTCTTTATCTGTGCATCTGTGTGCGTGCGTGCACGTGTGTGTGTGTGTGTGTGTGTGTTTGTGTGTGCGCGCGCGCACATGCAGCGAGGGAGCGCACACGTCAGTAGGTGGTATATTAGTTTGCACGCATGTGCGGCAGTGTATGACCATATGTTAATGTGTGCGTGTGTGTGTGTGTGCGTGTGTGTGAACATGTCAATGCTTATGTGTTTGTGTTAGTGCGTGCACATGTCTGTTGCAGGTAATACATCAATGTGAGTCTTCTGTGTTCGAGAATTTTTTGTACCCTTTCATGAAGCAGTTTCTCTTCTCACCATCTTTTGCCCTGAATCGCCAAGCTGTGCTCCTCAGCACCTACAGTGTAATACAAAGCAGTTCAGTTCATTCCACAGCGCCAGACGATCAAAGCATCTCTCCTGAGGAGGATCTGTGCTGTAACTCTTCTGTCAGACCTGACTGTGACAGCGGTTCTCAGAGCAACGTTATCCGCGAAATCATCCCCAAACACCCCCATGACTAATCTCTCCTCTTAACCAGAAAGAGCCAGGCGAGAAAACCAAAATAGAAATCTCAATATGCATCACACCATATAAAACACACTCAGAATCATATGAGAATTGTCCGTGATCAGAGCTGTGTACTTGCAGTTTCACTGGAGTTAGCTAGGCTGCAAAATCATGCATCATCACAGCAGTACGCCTGACATCGCTCCCGGCCGAGGCTCTGGCTTTACAGCTGGAGTTGGTCCCCCGTTGCTGCTCTGTGGCTGTTCACTGTGCTAAAGTTACGAGGATGGGTCAAACGCAGAGGACAAATTACCCCCTCGTGGTGCAGATAAGTGTATCTCCTTCCTCCTTCTTGAATCCGAGGCTGCTGCTTGAATCACAGCAGAGGCGCAGCTTTGGAGCTGTGGATGCCGGTTGAATTGCGACTCAAACAAATCAATGTCCGTCCGTTCCTTATCGCAGAATACAGCGCACGGTCAGGAGAGCAGAACCGCCTGCTGTTTGTCTCCTGGAGTCAAACTGAATAAAGAACAGGCACGTCCTTCCTGAAGTCTGATAAACAATACTTGAGTCCTTCCTGAAGTGGGCCCTCGGAAATAAGTTCTGCTATTGGTAATCAAAGCTAATGGTTCCTGAACAGGGCGCCCAGGCGATGGAGACAGTTGGACAAGTCAGGTGACTCAAACTGCGCACTCTGTGTGTTTGAAAATACTGCATTCTGTACACTCTTCTGCACACACTAGGGCTGACACAATCATACAGCGTTCAGGAGAGGAGGATAGGTGCATATATATTTTAAAAAAATGAAGAGCCTCGTGCTAAAACTTCTTGAGGTAAGCATGGGAAATGTCCTATAGGTACCCAAAGTCAATTGTCTCTATTTTCCTGTGATGGACATTTTGTCACTGAAGTAGTTTTAGCACTGGGGTCTTCAGTGAGCACTTCATGGATCTATTATATATTCAGACCTGTTTTCTCAAAATTGGAATTTTGTGAATTATATATGTTCAGCTCCAAAGTCCTCAATATCATATATACTGCTCAAAAAATAAGGGGAACACCTGGAGTTATATTGTGTTGTTTAAGTGTTCCCTTTATTTTTTTGAGAAGTATAGATATTGCAGTAAGTGTTTTTTACTCCCATAAACTGGTGAAAACATCACAAAAAACTCAATGTGGTTTCAGCCCACTTACAGACCCTGTGTTGGGTTAGTGTAATTAATGCCTCATACTGCGGTGGTAAAAAAAAAAAGAAAATTGTGGATAATTTTAATTTTGGAAAATAGTGTCCCGATGATTCCATGGGACCCGGGGCCCTCAGCTCTGGTCTTTGAGGAACAAAAGGTCTTTGCTTCGCTGTTTTCACCTCAAAATCAATTTCACACCTGAAAGTAAAACAGGTGTGAGGAGTGGAGTGCGGTAAACCATGCAGATGTGAGCGCGACACTTCACAAGACAGGGAAAACCTGGGCTCAATCAAGACAGCAATGAAACTTAAGGACTGCATCAAAGTGAAAAAAAAAAACAGCAAGTTGTTTTGTTTTTTATCATTAACTTCAAAATGAGCAAGTTTGCGCAATCACAAAAATGTACTAAAACCTTTGCATTGAAAAAAAGACCTAAATGGAAATTCAAAATTTTAAATCATGGCGTTGCGATTCCTGCATAAAGCATTCATACTAATTCCCTCAATTAACCACTTTTTTAAATTCACTGTTTAGCCGGATGTGAAATATATGCCTTAACCCTGACCGCTAGAACAACCCTGCCCTGCAGTTTGATCAGGACGCAGCTGTTGTACGTCGGTGAACTCGCTGCTCGTAAAGCAGTTAAAAGATGAAAGGGAATCGAATCAGCAGGGGTCAGCTGTTACCTGTGTTTCCTCACGCTTTTAACGCCGATATTTTCTATAAAAAGGGAAGGACTCAGCCTAACTGGAGCAGGCGGGAGCCAGTTAGCGAGAGAAGATCAAAGCCGTAATGTTGAGGAGAGAAAAGAAAACCAAAGAAGAAGGAGGGGGAAAAAAAGACGTGAAGTCAGGGCTGCTCGGTCGACGCATAACAGCAGCGGGTAAAGCAGCCGTCGCTCGAAGAGCTGCATTCTGTCTCCATCACAGACATCATCAGCAACAATTCATTAGAGGCAGCGCTCCCACCGCATGCCCTATTACGCTATTCACGGCCGCGATTCCTCTCGTGATTTATGTTTTCATCGCGCAATTTAAACGGCCTTCAGACCGCCGGCCTCCCCCGCCACCTCCCCACTCGGATTCTGTGGAATTACCAGGAAGACGTTGGCTCTGTTTGGCTAATCAGCAGCATGCATCACACACACACACACACACACACACACACAAACACACACACACACACACACAGACTCCAGGAAATGGTCTTTGAAGGCCTGTGTAGTCTCGGCATTTAAAATGTCAGCAGCTGCCGAGCCTGGGGTGCCAGTGTTCTCTCTCTCGGCACGATCCTCGCCTCCTCTCGCCTCCTCCCGCCGTCGCACCGCTGCCTCCTCCGAGCTGTGCCGACTTCTGGTAGCACAGCAGCCTCTCCACCATCTCACCGCGGTCAGTCCGGCTCTGCAAAGGGCCGAGAAAAGCCCAGCTGTGGGCCGAGAAAGGAAACAGCCTGTGAGGAAAAAACAGAATAAAGGCAATAAAGGCCTGGCCTGCAACATATCTGGACCAAACAATATTTCATTTTCTATTGTTATCAGGACTTTTTTGGTTTATTTTCTTTTCATATGCAGCACTCTCTTTACTACTACTATGACGACTTCTACTACTAATGATAATAATAACAACTATTCCCAGCCAGCACACGACCGACCTTCAACGTTGAAATATGGTTGAAATTATGTCAGTTATCGTTTCAACGTTGAAATGCAACTGAAACGATGATTAACTCTGATGGTTGTGAAAAGGTTAACAAAACGATCTAAAATCAACACTGAAATTTGCACAAGATTTGTTTCAAAGGTGAAATAATGTTGAAAAAAGTTGCAAAATCAACGTTGATTCATCTTTCAGAATCAAAACATAATTCAATGGTGATTCAACTATGATCCATGACGTTAATTCAACAGTGAAGAAACGTTAAAATGCCAGTTGGGTTTTAAAAATAAGCATCAGCCTGTGTCTAGTAACTATAGCAACAAGGAGGCAGAATTATGGCTCGAGACAAACTTTAGATTTTAATTGCAAAACATAAAAATATCAATTAATTTCGTTTTCCAGTGAAAGTAACCATGGTATGAATGGGGTAATGCCTTCGAGGTGTCCATTATCAGGATTTAATGGACTCTACAGAGGCAACCTTTCTGACCTCTACATCGTCAATCAGATTCTCTGCAATGGACATCTCGTCGGACGATCACCCTCACATGACAGGGAGAGGAGAATGAACTAACCAGCCCTGACAAAAATTACCATTTCTGACTAATAATTAAGATACTTGAGAACTAACAAACCGTATCTAGCGTTTTATCAAGCTTATGTTTCAAACAACCAAGAGTTCCTGTCACTACTTAGCTAACCATTCTTTGCTGGAAAAAGTACATTAGCCTATCTAACTTTTGTCCAAAATCAATATCTTTTGCTGACTTCAATTTATGGTGCAAAGTATTGCGAACAGAACGTAACTGTTTATGTGATTCAAGCTGCCCTGTTTTGAAAAGTAATGAAAAAACCCAAGTGCCCTTTTCAGTCTGAGTAAGGCTCAGTTTGGAGTCTAGATAAGAAATAAAGATTAAAAAAGGTCGTGTTCCTGTAATTACAAGAGCACAGGAGTATGAGTGATATTCTTCAGCAGGAACATGAGATTTCAACCTGAGATGTATTTATTCCAAACGCAATATGACAGACGTTTAGTTGAGTGGTCTTTATTTTTTTTAACTGCACTTTTTCACATTTGAACTTTCGAGTTTTAATTCTTGCCTTCAGGATGGAGCAGTTTGGCAATACATCGAGCCCGACGAACAGTATTTACTGAGGGGTAAATCTCCTTCTGAACATAAAAGGACTAACTGATCCCTGACCTTCTCCTGCGCTCCAGTGGAGAGGAAGATGGATTGAGCGAGAGAGAGAAAGAGAGAAGGCTATCAATCGCTCTGCTAAAGCCAGCCTAAGGCCGCGGCAGACGGACCGTGTAGTATTTTCTCCAGCCTGGCGTTACGGACAGGGCGGATCAGGGAGGGGCTGGGGGCTGGATGGAGTGGAGCTGTGGGACTTTAGCCGCCGAGGCCTAGCGATGCTCTGCTCCGCCGCTAATGACCTCAGGCCGGGGAAATGGAAAGCGTCCCGCCGTAAACCTCGCCATCAGAGGTCAGTGACCAGGAGAGCGCCTCAAACAACTGTACCAACACTCTCCAACAGCCAGTCTCGTTATCGAGCCGTCCTGTTCTGCTCAGAAAGAGAGGTCTTACTCTCCAGCGTACAAGGCACAGCTCATGAAACTGAAACAGCTCTGGTTAGTCATTATCATTATGCGCGAGCACCTCTTGTCTCTGTTCACTTCTGAGTGATGCTCGCCCTGTTCTCCGGTATTTGAGATTCTATAAAAGAGAGAAGATAGCCTAGCATTAGCGAGAGAAGCCATCCTCTCCATAGCAGGCCTTTGCGGTGTGCGATTATCCTCGAGCGGAGAGCTCGAGGGCTGGGCTGGCGACCGGAACAGGAACGTACATAAAGGGCTGGATTTAATCAAATAGTCTCATCTTCTGAGTAAAAACCTGATCGATTATGGAGATGCACCACTGTCTGTGCATAAAACTCAGCTGAGTTTCTATTACTCTCTCTCTCTCCGTCCCTTAATCCGTGTCTCTCTCCCCTATCTCTCCCTCCAAACCCCTCTCTCTCTCTCTCTCTCTCTCTCTCTCTCTCCTGTATAGGCTGCAGAGATTGGTAACCACACAGCGCTGTTGACATTGATTTTCTGTGCAGGGTCGGTCTCTCTCTGTGTGGTTGGACTCAGGCTGGGTGAAGCAATGAAGCAGAGCTGAGCTTCAGCATTAGCCTGTGGGAAACCTTTCTGTCCAAAGCACTTACAGGAGATATTCAAACCATTTACATGCATGTGTGTGTGTGTGTGTGTGTGTGTGCGTGTGTGCGCGCGTGTGTGTGTGTGTGTGTGTGTGTGTGTGTGTGCGTGTGTGTGTGTGTGTGTGTGTGTGCGCGCGCGTGTGTGTGTGTGTGTGTGTGTGTGTGTGTGCGCGTGTGTGCGCGCGCGTGTGTGTGTGTGTGTGCATGTGTTCGTGTTCATGTCTGAGTGTGTTAGCGTGTTTGCCCAGAGTGACTCACGCACAATTCCGCTCATATAGACACAAACACACGCACGCACACACACACACACACACACACACACACACAGAGTCCACGCGCGTGCGGTTAATTTTGCCTTCACATTGCTCTCTGTGTTAATACAGTACACGACTCCTCACTCAGTCCCTGAGGATCTGCGGTCTGCACGCGCTCACAACGCCTTCCCCCTCCACACACCGGCAGTGTGCTGAAATAAATTGGCCGTATTCTCAAAGGGGAGCAACGGTAGTGCAGTGTGAGTCCAAACCTGAAATATTGTTGATATAGCTGGGGATGCACCGGGGGTCTGTGTGTGTGTGTGTGTGTGTGTGTGTGTGTGTGTATGCTCCTGGATGTGGGGTATACTGTACTGACCTCTATGTGTCCTTGCTATGTTGTCTCCACACAGTAAGTGATCTCCAACCTCCAGCTCCTTTGCCTCTGGGCCCACCTAGGATTTTCTAGAACCTTCTGTGCCTCTGGAGTCTGTACTTCATCAAGCATCATCACCTCTGGCATAAGACTCTGTGCTTTGGTCCTTTGGAGAGAAAAGCCCCTTTTTATTAAAAATGTTCCACATTACAGAACATTACAGGAGAAAAAAATTGTTGTGTCTCATGCTCTCTGTATTTAACCCTTTAACTGCCTTCTCAACCTTTTGGTAGAGCACATTTTGAGTCACTGCATTTAATTGGAAGATGTGTCGAACTTACCTGATTGAGATATGCCTTACACTTGTTTGTGGTATTTTATGCTGAAAAAAAATCCAATCAGTTAAGTTTAACACTTCTTTAAACTTCAGACAGTGACTCAAAATTGCTTCAACTAAACGTTGAGTGGGCAGTTAAAGGGTTAAAAAGGCCGGAATTCAACTTATAGCTGTCAAAACTCTGTTTGAAGTTGACGTGACTGGACTTTTGCTGATGCAAAAATGTAAAATGTGTAAGTATGACTCGAGGCACGCCCTCTTTTGTGGTGTAATTCTTCAGAGTAATATAAATACAGCTGGTGGACAAAATATCAGTGAGAGAGATTCAGGACCTCAGGTACAAACGCCACATTAAAAATAAACCATAGTTCATTACAGGCACAGCAATACAGGAGGGCAAAACAGGCAGGGTCTAAAACAGGGAAGGCAGAATACAGTTGCAGGACAAAATCTAGGAAGCAGAGAAAAAAACAGGCGACGAGCGAAAACTGTACAGATTCGGCTAACAGAACACAGACAGAGTCAAAAAACCGAAAACAGGAACAGACTGGGTCATAACAGGTGGCCGGGCAATAAAGCAACGGAGACGATCTCACACAGAACAGGAGACTGAGGGGGTATAAATGCACACGGACTGACAAGCAGACGAGAAACACAAGGAAACGGTGTGAGGGAAGCTCAGGCGGGAGGGCGAGGAAACGAGACGATAACGCGATTAATCAAGACAGCGCAAGGAAAATAGAGCCGCGCGGGAAAGAAAAACGAAGACAAACAGAGACCAAAACGACACATGAAAAACTCAAATAAAAACACGACTAAAAACAACAGATTATCTCTGAACACTGACAATATCAGAAGCATCCATGAAAAATAGTCCTAACTTTATTTAATCCACAATTTCAAAAGACAATTCTTATTAATTTGAAAGATTGTTTAACCCTTTGAGCGCTGAATACATTTTCAAGGAATTAAAAATGTAGTTATCCTGAGCTGTTGAAAACCTATTGTTATGGCCCCAATTTGTTATTACATTTATAACACAACAGCAACAGCAAGGGATGACAAACACAGTTTTAACAACTAAAACACTTTTAATTTTTAACAAAGACAAAGACTAATAAAAACCTACAACTAAAGACCAAGATTGATAAATAAGAAAAAACAGAAATAATTACAGTCCCTTTTTGGTGGGGTGGCTTGGTGATGTCCTGGATGAAGAAAATGCTCAAACACAGGCAAAGAAATCCACAAAAGAAACGTCACAGGTCTTGAACAGAATGGCAGGTCTGGTCATCTTCTTGCAATTTCTCCTACTACTTTACTGTCTCAATTATTTTCCTTATATACTCTTTTGCAGACCCACCCACATTTAGACCTCTTTTTTTTAATTTTCTGAGACTTGCCCCAGACATGTCCAGGACATGTCTAAACATGACTCCAGTCTGAGCTTAACAAAAAAAAGGTAAATACTGCCATCTAGTGGCCTATATTCACATTACACCTCCATTCCAAAAGGGAAAAATTTTGACTCATAAAGGCAAAATTTTTCTTTTCAATACAAAATGGTTAAGTGAACACTTGTCTATATATACATATCATACAATATTCAAACACATGATATACACATTCAAACACGGGATAAGCAATCAGCAATTACATTGTCTGTACCCTTCACATGCTTAATTTCCAAGTCAAACTCCTGTAAAATCAAACTCCAATTCAACAATCTCCGATTCTTGTTTTTCATCTTACTCAAAAACATTAACGGATTGTGGTCAGTGTACACAATCATTGGCTTTTGTCCTGTACAAACATAAACCTCAAAGTGTTGTAAAGAAAGGACCAGAGCCAACAGTTCCTTCTCTATTGTGGAATAGTTCCTTTGGTGGCGATTGAACTTCCTGGAGAAGTATGCCACGGGATGCTCAATGTCATCAGAGTCACTTCTCTGTAGGAGCACAGATCCACAAGCTTGGTCGCTAGCATCGACCGCGATGGAGAACGGTTTGTTGAAGTCAGGAGATTTGAGCACGGGGAAGTGACACAGCAGAGACTTCAGGTGATCGAAGGCTCTCTGGCATGCATCATCCCAGGTGAACTTTACGCCTTTCTTCAGTTGGTTAGTTAGACTGAGAGCAATCTCAGCAAAGTTCTTGCAGAACTTGCGGTAGTACCCGATCATTCCAAGGAAGCGGCGCAAAGCTTTTTTGTTGTCAGGAACTGGAAAGTCCATGATGGCTTGGACTTTAGCATTTATGGGTGCCACCTTACCCTGGCCTATGACGTAGCCAAGATAGGTGACAGTAGCACAACCAAAGTCACTCTTGCTCAGGTTAACAGTCAGGTTAGCCTGGGTCAGGCGCTGGAACAACGTCTCTACATCTTTTAGATGTTCTTCCCAGGAGTCACTCCATGTGATCAGGTCATCGATGTATGCACCCGTGTGTGGCAATCCGGCGATTGTAGACTGTATCATCCTTTGGAACGTGGCTGGGGCATTTTTCATGCCAAAGGGTAGGACTTCATACTGGTACAATCCAGATGGTGTGGCAAAAGCAGAGATGCTCTTGGCCCTCTCAGTTAAAGGCACACACCAATAACCCTTCAATAAATCAATCTTGGTCAGAAACTTTGCTTGCCCTACACTATCAATACAATCATCAATCCTAGGTATTGGAAACACATCAGTTCTAGTTACAGCATTGACTTTGCGATAATCTGTACAGAATCTAGTACTTCCATCAGGTTTTGGAACTAGCACACAGGGTGAACTCCAATCGGAGTTGGAGGGTCTGATAATATCATGTTTTAACATGTACTCAACCTCTTTCTCAGCAATCTTTCTCTTTTCAGGATTCATCCGGTATGGATGCTGTTTTATTGGTTTGGCATCACCAACATCTACATCATGAGAGGCTATAGTAACTCTCTTTGGAACATCAGGAAAAAAAATCCTCATATTTCTTGATCAACCTTTCAAACTGATCTCTCTGTGAGGGTTCTAAGTGCTGGAGTTTCACATCAAGATTTTGCAACACTTCAGTGTTTGACAATTTACATGAAAGAACTTCAGCTTTAATTCTTGGTTCATCATCTTCACACGTTTCGACCAGTGGAGAATCTGAAGTGACAGCTGCAACCCTAGCATTTCTGTCATGATAAGGCTTGAGCATGTTTATATGACACAATTGTTTTGGTTTTCTCCTATCTGGAGTCTTCACAATGTAATTGAGATCATTGAGTTTTGTCAGAATTTCATAAGGACCATGAAATCTAGCCTGCAATGGATTGGACTGCAAGGGAAACAACACAAGGACCTTGTCTCCTGGTTTAAACTCACGGCTTCTAGCCTTATGATCATACCAAGTTTTCATTTTTCCCTGACTTGATTTCAAGTTCTCTTTGGCAAGGTCACAAGCTGCACGCAATTTTTCCTTGAACTTGCTAACATAGTCTAACAGACTGATTTGCGGCTCTTCCTCTTGCCATTGTTCACTCAATAATAGCAAAGGTCCTCTCACTTCATGACCAAACACTAGCTCAAATGGACTGAATCCAGTAGACTCCTGCACTGCTTCTCTAGCTGCAAACAACAGCAAATGAACCCCTTCATCCCAGTCTTTCTCATGGTCATAACAATAAGTCCTCATCATTGTCTTGAGAGTGGAATGAAACCGCTCTAAGGCACCCTGACTTTCTGGATGATAGGCACTAGAAAGAATCTGCTTTGCACCTAGTTCATACACAACCTGCTGAAACAATCCTGAAGTGAAATTGCTACCTTGGTCTGACTGAATTTCCCTGGGAAGACCAAACAACGTGAAGAACTTTATCAAAGCCTTCGAGATTGCAGTTGCCTTGATGTTACGTAGAGGTATGGCTTCGGGGAATCTGGTAGATGCACACATGATTGTCAACAAGTACTGATTTCCAGATCTAGTCTTGGGTAATGGACCAACGCAATCAACAATGACCCTAGAGAATGGCTCCCCAAATGCTGGGATAGGCTGCAATGGAGCTACAGGTGGGTCTAACTGGTGTTTTCCAACTACCTGACAAGTGTGACAGGTTTTGCAAAAGTTGGAAACGTCTTTCCGAAGCCCAGGCCAAAAGAAGTGTTTCATGATCTTATCAACAGTCTTGTTAACACCAAGATGACCTCCTAAAGGTAAACTATGAGCCATTGTTAAGATCTCATTCCTATAGACCTTCGGAACAACAATTTGCCTGACCACTGCCCAATCTGCATTGGCAGGGATATCAGGAGGGCGCCACTTCCGCATCAACACACCATCCTTGAGATAATACCCAACTGGAACTGCATCTATTTCTTTTTCAGGAAGGGCTCTCCTCTTTAGTACACCAATTTCAGGATCATTAGTTTGCTCCTCAATCAACCGCTTTCTGGACAGAGACAAGTCTCCAGACACATCAGAATCACCAGACCCATCCGGCTGGCTGAATAGAGAACTGATAAAAGTATCTGATAAGTCCTCAAACGGAGAAACCATAGTAGGCCAATCAGAGTCATGAGGCGAACCACCTGAGTCCTGACTATTCAATGTACTGGACGGCACCACAACATCATCTTCTTTAGCCTTCTTGGCCATAGCACGAGTCACTGCGCAAGAAGGATACAGAGATGGGTCCTCATCCCCATTTTCAGTGCTCGGCTGTGAAGTAAGATGTACAGGGGGAACTACTTTGCCCCCAGCCAGGTCATTGCCTAGCAACAGAGAAACACCCTTTATAGGTAGACTTGACATAAGTCCCACCTTTACCTGTCCTGTAACTAAATCTGACTTCAAGAATATAGAGCGCAGGGGTACAGATACAGTCCTCCCTTCAATACCTTGTACAAGTATGAAATCCCCTGAAGCGGTCTCATCACGTAACTCCAAGGAGTCCATCAACAAAAGTGACTGAGAAGCTCCGGTATCCCTTAGGATATATATGGGGACAGGAGTAGTATGCTCATTCAGAGCCACAAATCCCTCTGACACAAATGGAAGAAATTCCTCCCTCACAAAGTCAGCTGTATTAGGCTTTTTAGCCCCACAAGAAGCAGGCAATTTAGCAGATTGGTTATCTACTACAGGGGTTTCTAACCTTGTTTTCACAAAGGCATTTGGTTTGGTATCCTTTTCTTTTTCTTTCTTAGCTTTAAGGAACCAACAGTTAGTTGTAACATGACCAGATTTCTTGCAATAACTGCAAACTAGACCACTTTTGTCACTGTCAGCTTTCACACTTTGATCAGACCTGTTACTGGATTTCTGAGCACCATCACCAGATTTGTCTTTGTCTTTGGGTGAGGAATCTTGGGTATCACCGTAACCCTTTTTCTGAAATTGGGACCATTTATTGTTACTGCTAGACTGAAATTTGGACTTATGAGTGAGAACATATTCATCTGCAAATTTGGCAGCTGATTGCAAGTTCAGTGCTTGCTTCTCATTAAGGTAGGTCTTAACATCATCTTTAACACAGTTCTTGAATTCTTCAACTAACACCATCTCTTTTAGTGAGTTGAAATCATCCTTGACCTCCATAGAAGTACACCAGCGCTCAAAGCAAACCTGCTTCTCATTAGCAAATTCAACATAAGTCTGATTTTCAGATTTCTTCAGACCTCTGAATTTCTGTCGGTAAGCCTCTGGAACCAACTCATAAGCTCTCAAAATAACCTTTTTGACAACCTCATAATCAGAGGAATCATCTGCAGACAAAGCCGAATAGGCTTGTTGAGCTTTACCCTTGAGGACAGTTTGCAACATCAGAGGCCAGTGTTCCTTTGGCCACTGGCAACTCTTTGCTACCTTTTCAAAACACTGGAAATAGTTGTCAACATCCTTTTCTGAAAATGGAGGCACCAGTTTTACCTCCTGACTGGCACAAAATTTATTTTTAGTTTCAATTTTAATTTTTAGTTTCTCCATTTGGAGTCTTTCTTCTCTATCGAATTTCTCTAATTCAAAATCTCTCTGTCTCTGTCTCTCTCTTTCTGCTCTTTCCTCTTTCTCTCTCTCAAATTCTCTTTGTTTTTCTTCTCTTGCTAATTTTTCTAACTCAAACTGCCTTTGTTTTTCTTTTTCTTCTCTTTCTATTTCTCTTTCTTTCTCTTTTTCCTCCCTTTCTTTCTCTTTTTCCTCCCTTTCTTTTTTCTCTTCTCTTGCTAATTTTTCCAACTCAAACTGCCTTTGTTTTTCTTTTTCCTCCCTTTCAATCTCTAGCATTTTTAATTTAAGTTCCATTTCTATATTTGGATTTTCCACTGGAAACTGTTCCAGATCTCCTGGTGCAAACACATTTTCATCAATGTAATATTCAACTATCTCTCTAGCCAGTCTTGCTTTTCGCATGGCTGGTTTCACCTCTGTCAGCTCTAAATGTCTGCAAATTTCTAGCAGTTCTGTCTTTTTAAAAGACTTCAAAACCCCTACGGTTGGTGATGCCAAGAAATCATCCATTTCTGTTGTCAATATATATCTAGGAAAATTCACAAAAACAATTTCACAATTTGGAATGTTAGATTTTCAATAAATTACTCACACAATGGTCTATCCCGGACCTTGAGCCCCCAATTTGTTATGGCCCCAATTTGTTATTACATTTATAACACAACAGCAACAGCAAGGGATGACAAACACAGTTTTAACAACTAAAACACTTTTAATTTTTAACAAAGACAAAGACTAATAAAAACCTACAACTAAAGACCAAGATTGATAAATAAGAAAAAACAGAAATAATTACAGTCCCTTTTTGGTGGGGTGGCTTGGTGATGTCCTGGATGAAGAAAATGCTCAAACACAGGCAAAGAAATCCACAAAAGAAACGTCACAGGTCTTGAACAGAATGGCAGGTCTGGTCATCTTCTTGCAATTTCTCCTACTACTTTACTGTCTCAATTATTTTCCTTATATACTCTTTTGCAGACCCACCCACATTTAGACCTCTTTTTTTTAATTTTCTGAGACTTGCCCCAGACATGTCCAGGACATGTCTAAACATGACTCCAGTCTGAGCTTAACAAAAAAAAGGTAAATACTGCCATCTAGTGGCCTATATTCACATTACACTATCATGTGGCAACTTGTTTAAAAGAGCACCCCTGTTTTCAACAGCATGTGACTTTGATATCTTTCACCATTGGGCAACTATAGTTGCCTATGCTGCTGAAAGGGTTAAAAGAGGTCTAACCAGCTGCATTTTGCTAAGTTGGTCCCCAAAGCGAGGTGAGGACACTGACAGAGTTCTAATACAGTCGAATTACTCGCAGGTGCCTCGATCAGAAAAATGGCAAAGTCATTTAAGATGAAGTGTGTCAAAAATTATGATAACACATGCCAAACACTAAAAAATATTAATAATAAAAAAGGAACTATTATTTCTTTTATTATTTACTATTACTGGGAGTACAATTATAACATAATATTATATGATGACAATACATTATACAAATATTATAAAACATATCTTCCACTGTATGCAAATCGAAACCATCACCAGCTAAACAATCAAACCGATAAATACCAGCATTAACAAGTCCCTGCTGTTAGAGCGGTAGCTTGTTTTTTACAGTAATATCCATGATTGACTTGGACAAGAGTTCTCTGAAATCAGTTCCGTATACATATCTGAAGTAGGCAAAATGTTTTCCAAGAGGTGACGTAGCATTGAGCGAAGCATTTTGGCCAATATAATTAACAATAACATTATCGTGGTTGTACATTTTGTGCAGAAATTTTTATGTTTTAACGTGAAGTTGAAAAGATATTTTTGTCTGCTGACTCAGAGGTCCTAGGAACCAAGTATGAGTACAGTGCGGTAAATGCAACAATCTACGTACAGCTTTGTTCCACTGAGTACAACATTTACCGCAGCCAGAGGAAGTTATATCCCAGGGCCGGGAACCATAAAAAGAACAGCAATAGCTATGAAATAAACGACACATTCCTAAATGTACCGAGAAGTTCGTCAACTGAACCATTAAAAGCAGATTATTTCTGATCACAATCCGAGGAGTCTGATAAATCGCTGGTAACAATATTTCCTAATGTTTAACTCGATCAACCCAACCTAGACTTATATCACCGAGAAACACCATATCAGCTGGTAAAACATGGGAACCAAATTTAATGCGCATCGTCTTCTTGGCATTAAATGTAACATCATATTCCTGAGCATAATCTCAACATATATCCAACATAAGATTAAGGGAAGTAAGAGTAGGACATATAAGTGTAAGATCATCAGTGTAGCCTAAGGCATCAACAAAATAAGGACGAACATGACACCCAAGACCACTGCATTTCAATAAAATGATAAGTCGATGTATACAATAAATAAAATCGGAGAAAGGACCCTGCTGTGAAATGTGACCTTAAGCCAATGTTCTCCAAGCAGCATTGACGGACACTTAGTAGCTTAGTTGCCAATAGCTGCAGAACTACAGCCCTGAATGTCTTAGCTGGTTTCAACAAGAAGTTTGTCAATAAGTTCTCGTAGCCAGTATTTATGGCTGTGTTTCTGATGACTTGATCACCGTCTATAATCATCACTGGAAACATTCTTTTCAAATTGCTCCTCAGAATGGTGAGTCACTGAATGTTTAACACTGGCACTAGATTTGGCGATAACAGCCAGATGACCACTGGAACGTGACACCAAACCGTGCCCACGAGTCTCCTGTTACACTACTGTAGAACTACACTGTGCACATAGTACTTTACTGCACTCAAAAAAAACGCTCTTAAAAATAGTCTGCACTTTTTTGCAAAAGTACAAGCCATACAGAAATGAGGCGAACAGAAAGGGTTTGCATGTCAGTGTTGTAATGTTTTGAGAACCCTGGCCTTCAATGTCATAGGATGAGATGAAATCTGCAATAAATTTTTTTAAATCTAACAATGGTCCAAAAAATCTTGCGCCACTGTTGCCGAACCAATCCGAGCCCTGTGCGACGCAGAAAAAAGGAGCAGGTCGGTCATGCTGCCTTAATCGTTGGGGTCAGAGGTCAAGCGATGTATACCCTCACTCTACCGATCCTCCCATCATCGTTCCTGTCAGCCAAGCATGCAGTCTGTTGTCACAAACGCAGGCGGACGCTGGGGCCCTACGCTTTCTAACACCACTAAATCACACACAGTTCAGTAGGGGCCAGCTTTGAAGCCTTGGAACGTAAAACACTCTGAGCTTCAGGGTTTGTGCATGGAAATAACCCTGAACCCACCTCCAGATCAAGGATCTGCAAAAAAAAAAAAAAAAAAGCCACAGAGAGTAAAAAACAAAAGTCTCTTCCTTGTGCACACCCCTTCCCAAAAAAAAAGAGAGCGCTGTCAGTCACCTTGGGAAATTACTGAAACAAATAAATAGTGCATTATAACCGTTACTCAGGCTAAAGTTTAGCCTCTGCTTTCAGTCTCTTCTCTCTCTATGTTGTGTTACCTGCCATTTTACTTCAGGTCTCACCTGTCAGGACACGGTATTACAGTGTCTTGATCGGTGAGGTCACAAAACACCGTCAGTAGTCCTGTGATTTCAGATGTTGAACCCAGAATCATGTTTCCTTTTTTAAAGAATGTCTTGTTGCCATGACTGCGGGAGCCATTTTAAAATAGGAAGTCCAGTTGAGCGAGAATGCGCCCATCCAACATTCTCTCTTCCTTGGGGTAATAAATCAGACCCGTGGAGATTTGTAAGGTGTGATTTATGTGCTCGATGTGATGTGATGTGATTGGGAACTAATTCTTTTCAAGCGGTTTTTGTGCACTAGCTGCTGCAAGTAGCGCCCCAGCAAGATGTGCTTAACCTAAACGGCTCTGAGTATTATGGTGTGAAAATCTCATCGCTTTTTCGCTTTTTTTTTTTCTTGTGTGGGTCCCTAATCGACACCGCCACTGAACCATGTCATCTGAGGAAAAAGAAAAAAAGATCAGTTTGTTTTTCGTATACCCGTGCCATTCATAACAAGCTTCTCCAGAGGAATAGAGGGAGGAGAGAGAGAGAGAGAAGACATGACCGCGACACGGCGATAATGATGTTCCCGCCCGGATAGAAAGAAGACCGGCGGTAGAAACGAGGGAGGCTGTTATCTAACTCCGCCGAATGAGTGTCAGAGATTATCTCCACTCTGTCGAGAGGGCGACTAACGCCAGAGAGACAGGCTGATCGGCAGGGGCTGCTCTGCCTCCCGTCCCCTCCGTAACTCAGCCTGTGAGGGGCGCTCTGGAGTCAGAGACGAGGGGCAGTGGAGGGGGTCAGGGTTATTGCCGCACTGCCAGGGGGTTGTGGGTTTAAATCCAGCCTGGTACTTTCTGCGTGAGGTCTACTTGTTCTCCCTCCTGTTCATATGTCAGCAAGACCTCGATAAATAGACTCAGGTGTGTTAGGGCTGGAATGAAAACAATAATCTGCGACAACTCTGACCTCCTGAGATGAGATTGGACACCCCTGGTCAACAGTGTCTGCTTCTCAGCTGATCTCAATTTGAGATAGAAAGAGTACAGTCCTCCTTTCATGACATCTATGTCTGTCTGCCCCGACTGCGAGAGTCGAGTGGCATCTTTCCTGAGAGGGAGAGAGTGAATTAGTATCTCTGGCAACGGAGCGTGATCGCCGTTTGTGTCCAAGGTCACCTTGTCACAGCCCCCCCTTCAGGGCATGAAGAGCACTGCACTGCCAGATAGCTCGCCGGCAGTCGTTTCCCGCGCCATCCCACCTAACCCGGACCCCGACACAATCACATCTCGCTTATTCAGTCTGCCGGGGGCTGCGGTATATTACCGCGATGAAGAGTAGGGAACGGAGCCACCTTTAGGTCCCGTCGCTCATAATGCGCACGGCCATCTGTGAGGGCGGCTCTTAGAGTTAAAATAATGTCATAATGCGGTCTAATAGCCGCTACAGCAGACGGCTGGGCTCAGCTTTTTTGCCAAACGTCTGTTCGTTCTTCTCGCCGTGCGAGCGCATTCCTCGCCGCGTGTCGCCACGAAAGGCGATCAGCGGAGAAATCCCTCAGGCGACCAGAAAGTTTGTTTAGAAGTTAGCCGCTATCGACTTTGGTGCAGAGCGATGCTTGCGCTGCAACCTGAGGTAGCGCTATCGATTGAAGGCTCTCTTGTCCGCGGATCAATCGGGTACAAAATACGCTTGATTTCAGAGGCGGTGGCCAAATTTAAGAGGATGTGGACAGGGGTCCAATTTGATCTGGGAATGATTTGTAGGAGAGGCATGACCCCGATTCTTATTTGGGAACTTTAGATTTTTTACACAGAGGTAATTAAGTTGGCATTTTATGCTTAGAGATTTTGTTTAGCAAGCTGTTGACACATATGGATCTGAGTATAAATTCCCATCAAATCATTACAGCGTTTTATGCAAGTTTTTTTCTCTGGGATTATCTGGGACTTACAGGGAAGGTGCTTGTATCCCACTGTCATTTTACATTTATTTTTTGTTTCCCTCCTTTCAGTGTAAGTATGTTAAGTATAAATTCACTCAAGATACATGTACAATTTGAGCCCTTGGGCATAATGGAGATACTTTGTGGTCTAATGTAATTAGATGCCTTTCTTTATTTGCTGTTTTATTTAATATATTTATTTATTTTTACATTTCTCTTTTTCCACCCAGATGACCTCACTAGGGTGATTCAGCAGCGATCAGATTAAGAAACTCGGAGGGAAAAAACTTCCCTCATTATCTGCAATTTTATTGGGCTGTAATGAGGGCAGAACTCTTAATTGAAATTGGAGGGATAATGAAGCCTGTGATTCGAGCAGTCGGCGAGCCAAGACTCGCCCGGACCAGATTTAGATCAACAGACCATGCAGTTTAAAATTGGGAAAAACCAAGTGCTTGTCCTGCATGAATTTATCGAAGAGTTTCTGAGCGTCTTTTTTTTCTCCATTTGGCTTTGCAAACAGCTCTTCCCGGAGCGCTTGTTTGGAATTCGGCCGGTTTGCAGTGTCGATATAACAGAACTGCAGAGATGGCGATGGACAACACTTCAGGCTCGGAGACTCTTTATTTTTCATACAATACCTCCTGCTTTCGCCAGAAGTTGTTGGAGATCATTAGAAACTGAACAGCCCGTCTGCATGAATGAGGTCTCACTTGCACTGGGTGTGAGCTTTTACCGGGAATAGTTATTGCAGCCCCTGTGGTATAAGAAAATTGGTATGTTTAACTATTCGCGAAAAAAGTATTGTGCGAATAAGCTATTCCGTAGTCGTAGGGTTATTCAATATTTTATTGCTGTCGTTTACCACAAATCTATAAATAGGCCTGCCCTCGTACTTCATTATGCTGAATAGGGAGTTTTTGTGAGCTAGTATGCAAAGTCCTATCTATTGTTCAACCGCTGTTTTTTGGTTAATCCACAAAAGACAGACGTTTGCGGCCCGTATACGTTCCTGGGGAATTTATGGAAACTCCCAAATCACAATAGGGTTCCTTCCTTTTGGTGATTATAATGATGATGCTGAGGACGATGAGGTAGAACCAAATGAACGTCGAGGACAATATGCAAGGGGTGCGCACTGTGTGTTCGCTCACAAACTGGCTTATAACAACAAGCTGTGAGGTGCGTACGGCTTACACGCATTGTTTCGAGAGCTCATGAAAGAGAAAGGAGTAGAGCCGCAAACATTATCATTTCACTACTGGCTAGATCAGGTGTGAGGTTGCGTTCAGGAACCAGTCACGAGAATCCAGGGGTGCAGGGAAAGTGATTTTATTAAGCGAGGGGGAAAACCCCCGCAGGGCCGAAGGCAACAGTACAGAGTCCACAATGCAAAAAAAAAAAACCACACACACACACACACACACACCACACAATCCACAGGGCAGAATCCGAATCGAAAAACCAGCAAACACAATAATCGTAGTCGGGCAAAACAGGTTCGGTACACAGGCACAGGTTTGTCAGAGAAGCAAAAGCCAAATTCCAGTGGGCGTAATCCGAACCGTTAACAGGGCAGCAAACACAAAACTCGTAGTCGGGCAAAAAAGGGTTCGTAAAATAACAGAAGTAGCTGTTACATCGCCAGATTTAGCGAGAAAGTCGCCACGTTGGCAACATGAAGACTATAGCGAAATTGACAGTGCACATTTCATCGTTCATTTTCAGTGGTGACGTGCTAAAATAAGTGAATTTACGAGAATGTGGATATAACAGCTACGTCATACAATTCATTGTTATACATTTGCATTAACAATAACGTCATATTTGGAAGTTTTACTTACCAACCGAAAGAGACACGCCTGATTCCGCCACCTCTGAGAGAAGCCTGGGCCTGTACACGCAAGCGCAGTAAATGGCAAAGACGGATGCGATAGAAAATGTTGCAGTTTCATAGTCTTATGCTACCGAGTCAACAGTTTATGTTGCTGTTTTTACAGTTTCGGTAGCAGGGTTTAATTGTTCTGTTGCTATTTCTGCGATTAATGTGTGCATTTCAAAGTTTTTGTGTGCTGACATTACGTTTTCTTTGGTAGGCTTGCCACCGTGTACAACTTATGACGTGACCACACAGGGGACTTCCAGAATCGCTTTCTGTGTTGGTCAGAATGTTTGTTAATGAGGGGGGCAGAGCAATTAACAAAAAATTGTGATTTTTGTTCAAAATTAATTTTCTACATTTTTTTTAAGGCAGATGATGGGAATTATTTTAATTGTACCCTTTTATATTCATGACCTTGCTCAGTGCATGTCCTAAGCTCTTTAAACCTACCCCTTGGTTGGTATAAGTTGGTACACCAGGAAATCTCGGTATTTACACCACAGATTAAGCTATTCCATATTTGTGCATACGACTCCCTATTCAAGGTTTAAAGTTATACCGCAGTTTAACTATACCACGTCCAGTGGTAAAACCATTGATTTATACCTGGTATAGGCTATTCTGTCCCTATTTCGCTATCATGCATACGGGCCCTGGAGTTTGTGAAGAAGTAATTAAGTGACATTTTGACAAAAATGAGCTGACACCAGTATTAAAAGCCACAATGGCCGCAGCATCATCTGATACCAAAGATTTCTCAGAGGAAGTACTCAAGTAAAGTGATTTTGGGAGATATGTGACACCCCCCCCCCCCCACCACCACCACTCCCAAGGATTCAAAAAATGATCTCCTGTCCATCACACTTTCTTAAAGCTAATTATCAGAGAAGAATTCTGGAAAATTTCCCTCTGCCCCAGCGACTCTCCCACTACTTAACTGTCCTCATCTCTCTTCAAACCACCCCTGAGCTCTCCCTCACAGTCGATTCTCCTTCACACTTTGGGGACTGTTGACATTTGAGACTGACAGTCCGACTTTCAAAATGGATTCCAAACTCTCCCCTTTCAGCTCTGTTTCATTGCATAATAATTGTCCTCTGTGAAATCAAGACATTCCAATACTCTCGCACATACACCCACTATATCTCTCTCTTTCTCTCTCCCCCGCCAGGGTGTACTCACACTAATTAAGGCCCCATGATTTGCCGACCTTGAGAGCCGACCAGACAGGGGGGATGTGAGGCGTCTTGTTAATGATGCAATACATTTTTACTTTAATGAGGTTCCCATTTTTGTCATGTTGCACGAGGTCCTCTAAAATCCCACTGAAACTCGCTGCCAGTCAGGTGAAGGGCAGGCCAAGGCTTCGCCAAACGTTCTCTCGGCGTTTCCAAAATGGCCGCCAGCATGGTGCCCGTGGGAGGGGGCTGTTCCTTCTGCTGAATCCCTCCTCCACCCTAATGCAGACGTGCAAATACCTCCCCCCTGCCACCATCTTCATTAAAGAACTTCATTCTTTAAGCTCTTTTGCAGTGCTATGAGTCTATATGGGGAATCAGCGACTTCTTTATTTTACTTTTTTGTCCACCAGCCAAACGGTTACTGAATACTCACATTTTACCAGCCCCTCAATATATTGCCATTGTTTTTGGTTGGTAAGTAAAGTAAATCTACCAGCCATTTACATATTTTACCAGCATTTACCTGGTGGTTGGAGCTAATTATAGCCCTTAAGCAAATATCAGGATGCAACTGCACTCTTCCCTACAGCTACTGCAAATAAACAAGGAAAAATATACCAGGTATGCAGTGTTATTGCAAGAGTCTGCTCTGGTGTATCTATCAGGTTTTCCTTTTAAATTGTAAACCATCTAATCTACTTTAAATCTGTAATGTTCAGTTTACTAAGTATATAATAGTGTATGAGTAAGTATGATAACCCTCTCCCTCCGGCTTTCCTCCGGAGTGGGAGTAAATCCCGTGATCGAGTTCCCCGGTGCCCTCTGACCTCTGCTTCTAACATGGCAAACAGATGCATCCATAGAGCTCGGGTGGAGGAGACCCAGTCATGCGCGTGTACAGTGAGAACACTGTAGCCAGGGGCAGCCGGAACACCCTGCAGGGGGCGCTGCTGGTAAAAAACCACCACCTACTACTGCCTACTGAATTCCCACAATTCCCTTGTGCAAAGCAAGGTCAATTATATGCAACCCTGAGAGAGAACTGGGTTTAGTCAAAACTGATACCGATCAGAACAGATACAGTTCCACGATGTGTGAGGTTTTACGAAATGAGCCAAGAGCGAAAACCAGATAAATGCAAAATGGAGGCTTTATTTCTGAAGGGGGAAACCCCCCAACAGAGCTGGCAACAGTACAATGTCCACAATCCACAAACAGAATCCAAAGGGCAAAGTCCAAAACTGTAACCAGGGCACCAATAACAAAACTCAAGGTCAGGCAAAAATGGTTCGGTACACAGGCGTGGGTTTGGTGGAGAGACAAACTCATAAGCCGTAAACAGTCCGAATCCAAATACCAGGGCAGCAAAGACAATAGACGTGGTCGGGCAAAAATAGGTCAAAACTCACGAAGGCAATCAGATCCAAAAGGGCAAACCAAAAAACAAGTGTCGGGCAATCCAGTCAGAAAGAAAATATCACGATGAGCAAGGCGAGGAACGTAGCACAAGACAAAGGAGTAAAGACGATCTGACAAGGAACTAAAAGTGCAGACACCTTATATACACATCCGGGGTGAACACATGACTAGGGTAAACAGGTGTAATCAATGACATGGGAGTGACACATGAGGAAAACTAATTACATGAATTTGGCGAATGCCGAAACGCAGACAGGGATAACGAGACATTCCTATGAACGAATAACAGCTCTGGTTAAGGAGTACTAAAGTGTATAGTCTAAAGAAAAGAGAAAGCCTGAGATATAAATGGAAACTGCAGTAGAGATAATTAGTGATAGGCAAGGAGGGCGGAGATACAGATTGGGCGAATGCTGAGAGATCGTTAGTCTATTAGTATGTGCAGCTATACAATCCCGAGTGCAAGTTAGTCAGTTAGTATGAATATACAATGTTAATCGGGGTTAGTAATTATCGAAAACAATAAACTGTTAGTAGGGTTAGTAGATAGCATAAAGAGAGAGGAAGGAAGAAAACGAGATATGAAGAAAGATTGAAATCCCAGAAACCAGGAAATCACCCGAATGAGTGGCACGTCAGACAAGGGACCGTGGGCAAAGACCTACACCAGACAAGACAGGGGAAAACGAAGTGCAGGACAAGAACCAAAAACAAGACTATGAAACATGGCAAGGCTATGAAACATGGCAAAGACGTAAATAATAACAAAACAAGAAAAATAATAAAACATGAAATCAAACAACCAAAACACAATACATAATCCTAGGGATGGTCAGAGGCAGGCAGTGGTCACTAAAACACAAAAGGCATACATGGCAAGCCAGGCACAGAACTTAAACATGGGGCTAGACAAAAGACATGGCTGAAATGCAGAATCACAACAGAACCCCCCCCCCAACGAACGCCTCCTGGCGTTCAATTCGAAGAGCGTGATGCAGCATGATAGTCTCTTATTAAAGTCTTATCCAGAATGTGTCGGGCAGGAACCCAACTGCGGTGTTCTGGTCCGTAACCCTCCCAGTCGACGAGGTACTGTAGACCTCTGCCTCGTCGACGAGAGTCCAGGAGGGCACGGACCGTGTAGGCTTCGCCTCCGTCGATGATCCGGGCGGGTGGAGGGGGATCAGGTCCAGAGGACAGGTGGTGGGTTACAGCAGGTTTTACTTGTGACACATGGAAAGTTGGGTGTATACGTCGCATGGATAGGGGGAGACGGAGGCGAATGGCAGTGGGACTAAGGACCCTCTCGATAGTGAAAGGGCCCAGGTATTTGGGGAAAAGCTTACCCCCGTTACCTCTGAGGGGGATGTCCCTAGAAGACAGCCAGACCCGTTGCCCAGGTCGGTACGCCGGAGCCGCTGTGCGTTTCTTGTCGGCCAGTTCCTTCATCCGGGCGACCGATCTGAGCAGGACCTGGCGGGTGGTGACCCAGGTGCGTCTGCACCTACGGACGAACTCGCTGGCAGATGGAACAGCTACCTCCTCCTCCTGGGACGGGAACAACGGAGGCTGGTAGCCCAGGCAGGCCTTGAAGGGGGAGACGCCGGAGGCAGCAGAGGTGTGGCTGTTCAAGGCGTACTCTACCCATGGCAACTGATAACTCCAGGAGGAGGGGTTCCTAATGCAGAGACAACGCAGAACACTTTCCACACATTGGTTAGCTCGCTCGGTCTGGCCATTGGTCTGGGGATGGAAACCTGAGGATAAACTGACTGACGTGCCTAGGGCTTTAAAAAACGCTTTCCAAAAAAGTGCTGTGAACTGGGGACCACGATCAGAAGTGATGTCGGTGGGTATGCCATGAAGCCTAATGACATGTTGAATGACCAGATTGGTGGTGTCTTGAGCGGAGGGAAGTTTAGTGAGG
This sequence comes from Gymnothorax reevesii, assembly GCA_029721435.1. Lineage (NCBI taxonomy): Eukaryota > Metazoa > Chordata > Actinopteri > Anguilliformes > Muraenidae > Gymnothorax > Gymnothorax reevesii. The sequence continues at coordinate 52,626,567 of CM056590.1, forward strand.
GGAACTAAGTGAACGGCTTTGGAAAATCTGTCAACAATAGTGAGAATGGTGGTGTGGTGGTTGGATGGGGGAAGACCTGTGATGAAGTCTAGTGCAATGTGGGACCAGGGACGATGTGGTGTCGGAAGGGGCTGGAGTAAACCTTGTGGTGGTTGGTGAGAGGACTTAGCCTGGGCACAGACCGAGCAAGCTGTAACGAAACCCTGGACATCTTGGCTAAGTTCTGGCCACCAAAACCTCTGGAGGATGAAGCTCTTAGTGCGGCGAATCCCAGGGTGGCAGGACAGTCTAGATGCGTGTCCCCATTCCAGGACCTTGGGGCGCAGGGCAGCTGGAACAAATAAGCAGTTAGTGGGACACGCACTAGGGGTAGCAGCATTGGTCTGGGCATTCTTAACCTCTCTCTCTATGTCAAAACATATGGCATTGAAAAACGCTTCCTTAGGGAGGATAGTATCCTTGTTAAGTTCCTCCTCCTGGATCTCAAAACATCGGGATAGGGCATCAGGCTTCACATTCTTACTTCCAGGCCGGTAGGCAATGTGGAAGTTAAAGCGGGAGAAGAATAACGCCCACCTGGCTTGCCGCGGATTGAGTCTTTTGGCTGTCTGCAGGTACTCCAAATTCTTGTGGTCAGTCCAGACAATAAAGGGAACCTTGGATCCTTCCAGCCATTGCCTCCATTCTTCCAAGGCCAACTTCACCGCCAACAGCTCCCGGTTGCCGATGTCGTAATTTCTCTCCGCTGAGCTGAGGCGGCGAGAGAAGAAGGCACATGGATGGATTTTCCCATCCTCCGTGGACCTCTGAGACAGAATGGCTCCAGCTCCAATATTGGAGGCGTCCACCTCGACGATGAACTGGAGCTCTGGGTTCGGAATAGTGAGGATGGGTGCAGATGTGAATCTGGTCTTTAATTCTTTAAAGGCGTCCTCTGCTTTCTCCGACCAACGAAACTTGAATTTGGAGGAGGTGAGAGCAGTAAGAGGAGCCGCAACAGAACTATAGTTCCTGATGAACCGCCGGTAGAAGTTGGCAAATCCTAGGAAACGTTGGAGTGACTTACGGTCCTCTGGTCGGGGCCACTTGGTAACTGCCTCCACCTTTACTGGGTCCATGCGAATGGTGCCAGGAGAAATAATGTAACCCAAAAAGGTGGTGGTTTCAACAAAAAACTCACACTTCTCGGCCTTTACGAAAAGGCGGTTCTCCAAGAGGCGACGGAGCACTTGACGAACATGCTGAACATGGTCCTCCTGGGATTCAGAAAAAATCAGAATATCGTCAAGATAGACAAAAACAAACTTGTTTAACATGTCTCTTAAGACGTCATTGACGAGGTTTTGAAACACTGCTGGAGCGTTGGTAAGCCCGAACGGAAGAACCAAATATTCCCAGTGCCCCGTGTGAGTGTTAAAGGCGGTCTTCCATTCGTCCCCCTCTCTGATTCGCACTAAGTGGTATGCATTCCGGAGGTCGAGCTTAGTGAAGATCTTGGCTCCTTGCAGGAGATCAAAAGCGGTGTTCATGAGGGGAAGTGGGTAGCGGTTCTTAATAGTTATCTCGTTGAGGCCCCGGTAATCAATACAGGGTCTTAATGATCCATCCTTCTTGGCTACGAAGAAAAAACCCGCACCAGCAGGGGATGATGACGGGCGTATAAGGCCAGCAGCGAGAGACTCTGAGAGATACTTCTCCATAGCTTGGTTTTCTGGTCTGGAGAGTGAGTAGAGTCGGCCTCTAGGGGGCATAGTACCTGGCTTCAGGTTTATGGTGCAGTCATAGGGTCGGTGAGGTGGTAAGCTGGTGGCCCGAGACTTTGAGAAAACCTCCTTGAGGTCATGGAATTCAAGAGGAACCTTTTCCAGGTCTGGAATCTCCGGAGGAGATGGGTTGTGTAGAGGGTCGAGGGCGTTGCGGAGGCATGTCAGGGAGCAGTTGGAGCTCCATCCCTTAATTTCATTCTTGCGCCAGTCGATCTCTGGTAGGTGTTTGGCCATCCATGGATGGCCCAGGACGATAGGAGCATGGGGAGAGTGTAACAGGAGGAACTGAATGGTTTCGTGGTGGTTTCCTGACACCTTGAGTTTGACGGGGCTGGTCGTATGGGTTATTTGGCCGATCCTCTGGCCGCTGAGCGAATTGGCCACTCGATCAGGGAAGATCTTCTCTGTGGGAACGCCCCATTTCCGGGCCAGCTCCACATCAATTAAGTTTTCCTCCGCTCCGGTGTCCACGAGAGCCTCGGTGGATCTGCTCTCGCCCCCCCATTCCAAAGTTACAGGAACACATGTGCGATTGTTAGTTTCCTGTCCCGGCGTCACCCCTATTACTGTCGCTATGCGGGCACCAGGAGGACCTCTTCTCTTCTTTTCTTTTTCCCTGTTAGGGCACTGAGCGATAAGGTGTCCTCCCTTGCCACAGTAAAAGCAGGCCCCATCACGGCGGCGGCGATCCCTCTCCTCCACAGGAATGCGCGTACGTCCCAATTGCATGGGTTCAGGCTCCGGGGAGCGGCTGCCAGTAGGGGGTGATCGAGGCGGAGTACTCTGGGGAGCTGGATATGGTCGTCTGCGGGAAGCGAGGCGTCGGCGCTCCTCCAATCGCGAATCCACGCGAATAGCCAGGTCGACAATGTCGTCCAAGTTCTCCGGTAAATCCCGCGACACTAGCTCATCCTTAAGTGCTTCCGATAATCCGTCGAAGAAGGCATCGTACAGAGCTCTCTGTCCCCATCTGCTGTTGGTGGCCAACGTCTGAAAATCAATGGCGTAGTCGGCTACGGGACGCCCACCTTGTCGCATGTGCAGGATCTCTCGTCCTGCCTCGTGACCCAACTTGGTGCGATCAAAGATCCGCCTCATCTCTTCACCCAGTAGACGAAAAGTCTGTACACAGGGGAGATCAGCTTCCCAAGCCGCTGTAGCCCACTGCTTAGCTCTTCCCGTCAGTTGCGTGATAATGAAAGCAACTCGCGCTCTTTCGGTGGGGAAGGACGAAGGCTGCAGGCTGAAGATGAGCTCGCACTGGGTGAGAAACGCCCGACATGCTCCCGGGTTCCCGTCGTACCTCTCCGGCGGTGGTAGACGTGGCTCGCAGCTGGGTAGGGGCGGAGCGGAAGCGGGAGCAGGAGGAGTATAGGCGGTAGGCTGGGGTGACTGTAGTTGCTGCGCCTCCTGTACTGAGCGAGTGAGGTCCGCCATCTGGAGGCTCATGGTTTGCATGTGCTGCATCAGAGCACGGAGCTGACGTTCCTGAAACTCCAACTGAGTGCCCTGCTGGTGCACTGCCTCCTGCAGAGACTGGTCTGACGCTGGCTCCGTCATGGTCAGATCGTAATGTGAGGTTTTACGAAATGAGCCAAGAGCGAAAACCAGATAAATGCAAAATGGAGGCTTTATTTCTGAAGGGGGAAACCCCCCAACAGAGCTGGCAACAGTACAATGTCCACAATCCACAAACAGAATCCAAAGGGCAAAGTCCAAAACTGTAACCAGGGCACCAATAACAAAACTCAAGGTCAGGCAAAAATGGTTCGGTACACAGGCGTGGGTTTGGTGGAGAGACAAACTCATAAGCCGTAAACAGTCCGAATCCAAATACCAGGGCAGCAAAGACAATAGACGTGGTCGGGCAAAAATAGGTCAAAACTCACGAAGGCAATCAGATCCAAAAGGGCAAACCAAAAAACAAGTGTCGGGCAATCCAGTCAGAAAGAAAATATCACGATGAGCAAGGCGAGGAACGTAGCACAAGACAAAGGAGTAAAGACGATCTGACAAGGAACTAAAAGTGCAGACACCTTATATACACATCCGGGGTGAACACATGACTAGGGTAAACAGGTGTAATCAATGACATGGGAGTGACACATGAGGAAAACTAATTACATGAATTTGGCGAATGCCGAAACGCAGACAGGGATAACGAGACATTCCTATGAACGAATAACAGCTCTGGTTAAGGAGTACTAAAGTGTATAGTCTAAAGAAAAGAGAAAGCCTGAGATATAAATGGAAACTGCAGTAGAGATAATTAGTGATAGGCAAGGAGGGCGGAGATACAGATTGGGCGAATGCTGAGAGATCGTTAGTCTATTAGTATGTGCAGCTATACAATCCCGAGTGCAAGTTAGTCAGTTAGTATGAATATACAATGTTAATCGGGGTTAGTAATTATCGAAAACAATAAACTGTTAGTAGGGTTAGTAGATAGCATAAAGAGAGAGGAAGGAAGAAAACGAGATATGAAGAAAGATTGAAATCCCAGAAACCAGGAAATCACCCGAATGAGTGGCACGTCAGACAAGGGACCGTGGGCAAAGACCTACACCAGACAAGACAGGGGAAAACGAAGTGCAGGACAAGAACCAAAAACAAGACTATGAAACATGGCAAGGCTATGAAACATGGCAAAGACGTAAATAATAACAAAACAAGAAAAATAATAAAACATGAAATCAAACAACCAAAACACAATACATAATCCTAGGGATGGTCAGAGGCAGGCAGTGGTCACTAAAACACAAAAGGCATACATGGCAAGCCAGGCACAGAACTTAAACATGGGGCTAGACAAAAGACATGGCTGAAATGCAGAATCACAACACGATGCTCATTGTGCACTGCGACTTGAGGGTTTATCTAATGATCCTGACAGCAACCAACTTTATTCTTCTTGATCCACATCTTACAGATAGAAACACATGTTTTACACAAAAATAATTGTTCTTCCTAATTTTAGCATTCTGTCATTCGTCTCGGGGGGAAGCGTTTATATTTGTCTCCTTGTTGACAAAGTCACCTTCGAACTTATTTGGCACAAACAGCAGAGGAGATACGATATACAACTTTAAGCTCCAAAACATGGGAAATTTTACTGTTTCATGCTAATAAAATAGCTTTTTCTCTCAAGTAACTTAATAGCTCAGAAAGTTACGCGTCGACTTTACTGGCACCCCCTGTTGTCAGTACTTTGGCCACCGACCTTTCGCAAGGACACCACCGCTGAGCCACCGTCTACAGCACAGGTTCCAAAACTTTTTAATATAAGAGTGAGCAAGTTTCACTGATCCAACAAATACACACACTCCAAAAGAAAAAGTTGTTTTCACTTAAAAAAAAGTTAGTGTCTGTGCTACCTTAAAATTTAAGGTAAACTGAAAAATTTTCAGGCAACCCATACACTGAGTTTCTTAAGTTGAAACAACCAGTTTTTGTTTTCATTGCACACTTGCATAGCCCAGTACACTGCAGATCCATTATGGGATTCACCTCATAGACTCCAGCGAACTCATTCTGGGTCCTGACCATTTTTTGTATCTCCCTGACGACGATAGTCAGGAGATACTATGGTTTAGTTCAGGGCCTGCCGCCTCGGAGATTTTCTCTTCCAGGCATCAGAAGCCACAATTATTACAGAAATTTCTCCAAATTTCACACAGGCGAAGATATTGATTGGACAACTTCAAGTTAAACTTAAAGTCGTCATTTGTCTTGACTAATAGTGAGCTGAAACAAAGCTCATCTTCAAGTGGAGTTAACTCACATTTTTAAGGCAGCTTTTGTTTCTAAGTTTAACCAGCTTGAAATGTATGACAGTGAGAACATTTCTGTCGTACTCGCACAATCTTATAACATCCCCTATAACCGTCGGTGGAGGAATCACAGATACCACGATTCGTTCAGTTGTCGACCGCCCCGTTAAATTCAAACCACAATCTCAGACTGCCGCACTGGAAAACAATACTCTCCTGATGAGTTTTGCTCAGGTGCATTAAGCGGCGCTCGGGATGACTGTCGAGCCGAAAGCTCATTCTCTGGCCGAGTTGGAGAGCTCTCTGGCTGGGGTTGATAGACCAGTGAGCACAGCCCAGTGAAAACCAGCGTCTCCCACAGTGAGGCCACACTCTCCAATCAGCCCGCCTCTCTATCTTAGGGACAAATAATATAAACAGGTAAACACTGGGGTGCTCTGGAGTAGCTTTAATACTGGATTTGAAATGAGGCAATATGTGCCCTTTTACAGACCACCGAGGGACTGACTGACACTATTTCATGGGTCAGTGGAGTTTAAGAAATTAGATTTGGGGTTTGGATGAGAGTTTGGGGGGGGGGGGGGGCTGGGGAGCCCCACTCTGTCCACTCTGGCTGGGGAGAAGCACTTTTGAAATGATATATTTTTGCAGCCTGGCGTTCTCTGAAACTGCGCCCCCCATGGCAGCAAACGTTGAACTGCTGTTAGAGCAGTAAGGTTCACAGCTACGTGTGACCATGTCAATGAGAGGTCTGTGAAAATCACTGCAAGAAATGTTTCTATATTTTAAGTGTCATTTTTTACAAATACATTTATTTAAGTTAAAAAGAAAAATACAATTCAAAGTATCTTTTAAAGTTTAAATCACCTGCAGAATTGAAGCCCCTGAAAAAAACATGCCTCACCATAACGCCATTACAAAACAACACAATTAAGCCACTTCTAACTTTTGACAAGACCTCTTCAGTCAGGATTTAAGGCGAGTACCTACAGGTAAACAGGGTAAAATTTTTTACTGCGAGATATCACCGTGAATCTTCATCAGATTACTTGCATTAAGTTCATTATTATTATTTTTTTTTTGTTGCAAGTTTTCTGAAATCTTGGGCTCTAATTTCTTGGCATAGCGCAGAGTGGCGCAGCTGGCGTAGTGTGGCGCAGCCCACGCAGTAGTAATTTCATGCAGTGCAACACCGTGCTCAGTCACTTTGGCAATTTGGTAGACGGACGTGCGCCGAGATGGGTGTGGCGGCATAGTAGGGAGAAGTGTCACATATTCATCAAGACGCAGTGACAATTTCGTGGAAAGAGTCTCCGCTGGAGTTGCGCAGAGCGCTCGCCAGCTCCAACCTGGTTTACTTTCTGTGCAGTGGTAATTTGGCTGACCGGCGCACAGTGCGCACACGTCACCGAAACCTCATAGGCGGGTTTCCAGAATGTCAGGCACATTTCAATGCAATAAATAATTACAGGAAGCACTATTTAATGTAACTATCTGAATAAGGACATAAATTATAGTATCTATATCGATTGTCCTGATGTCAGAGTAAAGGCGGTTGGCACGGGTAATGGAAACTCCACCTGGCTTAATCAATGCAGCTGAATCTGTGACGCAAACTAACGACTTCACAACTTTCTCAGCGAAACACAAACTGTGTATATATATACATATAACATATATGTAATATATGTTATATGTATAGAATATAATATAATATATACATATGTTTATATATATATATATATATATATATATATATAATTCTTGCATTCTGTGCTCAGGAAAGCCGCTTGCACACTGGACGCGAAACAAATTTCTCGCATGACTGATTATAGACAAAGTCAATGCAGAGACGCAATTGTCGGACAGGGTTTTAATATAACTTTGTGTCCGAAAAAAATAGAAGTTCAAATTTTTCTGAGTATTCCAGGAATTATTAGACGTGCAAACTTGGCCATGTTTGTGTTCGACCTTCACAAAATGCAAATTGATAGCTATCGACTTTTTTTGGTCTTTTTAGCCTATTCTTCTGTTTTCTTCCATTGAAAATAGACAACAATCTTTATTCGGTCTTTCTTTTGAAAATTAGTCAGATGGATCAAACAGATTCACACTTCATTTCCACAGCAGAGATAAAATAGTACGTAAACAAATCAATTCCCTGACCATTGACAGTGTGAATAAATTATCGCATGCACGATCAAGACTGTCCGACACGAAATGCAAAATACTCCATGTTCAGCTGCCAGCAAAAAGTAAAAGTATTGATATGAGAACAGATTTATAACGAAATAAAGAATAAAAATATATCACCAACAAACGGAACATCCAAAAAAGATGACCCGCAAATAAATAAATCGCAGTGTTCATTGGATGTTCTTTTAAAATGTTTCTTTATATTCTTTATTTCGTTATCAATCTGTTCTAATCGTCCTCTCTCTTTTCTCTTTTTTTTTTTTGGCTGTCAGACACAGAGGCATTGTACATTGTCTCGCGCCAATGTCGACTCACTTTATTGAGCAGAGCTTAAACAGAAACATTGATTGAAGCTCTCGGTACTCATCTTGAAGAACTGAGTCCTCTGATCAAAACATTCACGCTTAACATCAAAAAGAGTCCGTAGATTTGAAGAAATTAAAAACAACAATGGACTGTCAGACACGGAGATATTAAAACCCTGTCAGACTTTCGGACACGAGACACTGCATTCAACGTACTCTGTCGCGCGAAAAATTTGTTTCATGTCCAGTGTGCAAGCAGCTTAATTATTGTCACTTAGGTTTTATCATTTTTAGTGGGGGAAAGGAATACAGCCTGATTGCTATGATGTCGTACTGAGTTAAGATCACATATTGAAAATAAAAGTGTAACGTATCTTGCATTGTTGTCCATGCATGTTAATCCCATAATTTTAAGCAGCAACAGGGTGTAATAATAGCAACACGCTATCCATCATTTCTCTTCCCAATGAGCAACCGTCATATTTCATTCCAACTTCATAGTTTCATTTTGAAATTCCATTCAATTTCACTAAGGGTAATAAGTCGCGAATGCCCTAGCAAGCCAGCTAATTCATATTCGTAATTCTTAATATAGACTTAAGTGGTGCAGAAAACATGTCTGTAGCAGCGAAGTAAAATGCATCATTAATGCATCATGCAGATATAGGACAGGGGGTTCTATATTCCAACACATTAAAGGTGAGGAGAGGAGCTCATTTGATTGGTGAAGATTTGACTCGGCTGTGTTATACCCAAACACGCCTTCTTTTCCACTTGCGCCGGAAGGAGGGACAGAGGCAGGACAGAGGAGTACTTGCGCCAGGCTACACCGGGCATGAAATTGCAACATACGCCTGCACACACCCCGTTAGCGCGGCGCACCCCCCATTCGCCGCGCCTGAGCCGTACCTGCGCCTGGTCTACGAAATTAGAGCCCTTATGTTTAAATATATAAATGAGGCCCAATCTAATTAAATATGAGCCCATTTGCATACATTAGAACAAAAGTCTAAACATTGAATTAAGCCAGGTTCAATTTTTTTTCCCATTTTGTTGACATATTAGAGTCAATGGCTTTTACAGAAGGAAATTTGGATATCTCTTTTCATCACTCCTTAAATCAGAAAATACTGTCTACAGCCTAAAAAAAGCAATTTTGTTTTTTGGAATAAAATGTGATATAATTCAGGCTATAAATTATATATTCACAAACCCCTCTGTAAAATTCTTCGGTTCATCGGAATATAGATGGAAATAAACCTGGAAAGTTTTGGTGTATTTGAGTTGTACTGAAGTGGAGAATTATGTTTCTGAGTATGAGAAAAAAAACACATTTTGAGAAAACGGCCTGTAAAATAAAACTCCAGTCATTTTTATTGGAAACCACTCCTTTGTACTTTCACCATTGTTTGCTGATTTGAAGGGTATGACCATATATGGATCCAATATGAAATTGTGCTTGAGAGACAGAGCTTCCCAACGATACCAGGATTGTCATGGTTCAGACAATTACCGCTGTACTGTACGTTCCGTTAAACGTTTGTAGAATTGAGGAGAAACATGCAGACGCAAACAGTCAAAGTATTGTAAAATAAACACCTAAATGTTTTTTTTTTTTACCTTTTACTTATACTACTTTTGTAGTATAAAAGAAGACATGTTATGGAAGTAAAATAACCCAAAATCTCAAAATTGACCATTGCTTCAAAAAACAGTGTTTTTGCCTGGAGTGTCTCGCCTTAAAAAATATTTTTCATGAGTACCTCTGCGATTGTTTTAGCACAGGGCTCATCGTTACCACACACTTACCGATAAGGCCGCTTGCTATAATTAGCGTTAATATCGTTAGCACATGTTCAATTGCGCAAAAAACTAACCACAGGGACATACTCCTTTACATCCTCAGCCTGTTCCAGGGAATTAGGGAGTAATAATTGAGATACGAGCGACACATGATTTACTGTCTGTTGACTCAGCTTCTTGTCCAGCCCTCGTAACCTTTTGACCATCCTCAGGTCCGTTTTTGTGTCTCGGCCTCCGCGATGACTGTAATCCCTCTTATTCACAGTCTCTTGATTGGCCGTAATTATGGGATACTTGAGAATCAGGGGGCGGAGCTTCAAGCAGATGTATAGAAACGCCATCAGTCTGGACTGACACAACGGAACAAAGCACATGCTTCCATGAGAAAAAGATAATTAAAAAATGAAAGAGACTCACGATCTCACTCCCCCAGCCCTACGGACCAATCGCCAGATTCCCTGCGTCGGCTGAAATGCAGGTCACCAGCGTGCGTCAGTCCGTCAGTGGTGTTAAACACTCTCAGGTACCAGAACCTTGACTTTTAAGGCTCTCTTGTTAGACTCTGAGGGATCTGAGGTTTCAGTGAAAACTCTCAGCGAAGAAAAAACACTGCAGGGCCACACAGATGAAAGAGAGATAAAAATTCAAAAACACTCCGACCAAAAGAAGAAAAATAAAATAAAAAATATTAATACCATAAATGTCATGAAAGAAGGGAAAATGTAAAATGAAAATGAGTAACACTAAACACTAAACACAGGGAGAGGGGGATAAAGGAGGAGAGCAGGACAGAGGGAGAGAGGGATAAAGGAGGAGAGGAGGAGACAGGGAGAGAGGGATAAAGGAGGAGAGGAGGACACAGGGAGTGGGGGATAAAGGAGGAGAGCAGGACAGAGGGAGAGAGGGATAAAGGAGGAGAGGAGGAGACAGGGAGAGAGGGATAAAGGAGGAGAGGAGGACACAGGGAGATTCTCCTGTGCAGCAGTGCAGTATGTGGACAGTGCGGTTAGAGCTTCACATGAACAAACATTGTGCTCCTGTGTTATGGTCCTCTGCATGTACTGCAGACTGGTGAATTCGGCCCTGAATGTCACATAGAAGAGTAAAAAACTGTAAATATACAGAGTGAGAGATGGAGGGAGAGAAAGATAGAGGGAGGAGGGAGATGGAACGGCTTCCCTCTCCTCCTCTTGCATTCTCTTGTAGCCTACGTGACCTTTTGTAGCCTACGTGAAAAACTTTTCAGCTCATGCAAACACAGTAAGATGGAAAATTTTTGGTGCAAAATGCACTCCGTGTTCAATCACGTGTAGTTGGTCTAATTGGAGTTTAATTATCGGCCTCTTTCTCCTGCATGAGCGATTAACCATCTTTAATCTTCCTCATTTTACTCACGATCTCTTAATCATCTCTCTCATCTTGCGTGGGCTGGATCTCCCTCTCTCTCTCTCTCTCTCTCTCTCTCTCTCTCTCCATTTCAATTTTCAATTTCAATTTGTGCTTTATTGGCATGACATACATGTTGTGGTATATATTGCCAAAGCATATATTAAACATATAACATATAACAAGTGAACATAAAGCAAGTAATCTTTATAAATATACACATTAACAATAAACAGTAACTGCCACTGGAACAAAGATACTATTACTACTAATAATAATAATACAAATTATGAAAGAAAAAATTCTGAATTAATCTTTTATCTTCTCCTTTTACATTTGGAGTCACTCTCTCCCTCTTAGGCTGTGACAGGCAGAAACAAACTGTGCTGCAGCATCACGCTGCGGTTTTCCTCTCCCAGGAGGACGGGGAGGTTTTCTTGATCAGGAGGTTCAAAAAATTTGGGTGAATCTGTCTAATTTTATTGAAGAATATGTCTCTTTCTTTTTGGTATTTATTGCATTTTAGGAGGAAATGATTTTCTGTCTCAACTTCTTTTTGATGGCGTTGTGAGCACAGTCTTTGGTCTTTAGGGAGCCAAGTCTGCCTGTGTCTGCCTGTGTCTGCCGGTCTCTATGGCCAGACTGTGCTCACTGAGCCTGTACATGCTCAATGTTTTCCTCAGTTTTTTATTTTTGACCAAGTTTAGATATTCTGCCAGAATGTATTTCCTTTTTAGGGCCAGATAACAATTAAGTTTACTTTGTGTTTGGGTTTGGTTGCTCCAAAAGTTGATATAATTTTCTTTATGTTGTGCTATAATTTGGTTCACTGTAATAGTGTGTTAGAGAGGTCAGCCTCAGGACCAGCTGACTGAGGGCACTTCTCTCTGTGCTCCTCTCATGGCATTTCAGGGCTTTGTGCTGGTATGAGTCGTGGTCGCTGTGGTCCCTCTCTATCTCTCTCTCTCTCTCTCTCTCTCTCTCTCTCAGGCATCACTGCTGCTTTGTCAAGTAGGCTGGAGGAAGGATGCGATGTTATTTTCAGTCGGTCACATGTCCGACACACACCCAGCACACACACGCAGTGCAGATGAAGACATAATCGTCCAAATGTTGTCGACCTTATTGTGTACTTATCGCCTCATCGACGGTGTAGCACAGAGCAGCAGAGGCAGGACTTGGAACCTGGATCCTGCCGTTTCAGATCTCGGGAGGAGGGGGGGTCAGAGAGCTTTGACTTGAATGTTTTCAGCTGCAGACCGAGCCATGAGCACTATGATCTTCATTTTTATTTATTTATATCATCGAGGTAAATTTTAATAAAAGGCCTTTTGCTAAATTCCCAGAGTAAATGCCAAGCTGACGAGCACCGCACCTGCTTCAGTGTTTTTTTTCCAGTAAATTCTGCGGGTGGTCGATTTGTTCAGTGCGGATATGGGAAGGGATGAGATAATGCAGGCTTTTCTGGAGCTACTCCCTCTCTCCGTCTGCAGCGTTCACACTGACCTCTCATTTCAGGACTCAGATCTCCCTCTGCTTTCAAGGTTCACATTCAATTACATACTTTTATTGTTACTTCAGATTAAAAAAAAAAAAAAACTATGGACACAATCAGAGGTGGAAAGTGCGGGTGTCAGGAAGTTCTCATCCACCAATGAACTCAGAGAACTGACACCGATCAGCATGACCTCCCTGCTGAGGATTGGCGCTGCTTTTCTGTGCTGGGTTGGCTAGAACAGATCTTTGGGGCGGATTTTCACTTTTTCCACCTGGATTTTCAACCACTGGTGTATGGGAATGAAGACTGGGGACCAATGAGCCATCGGGACCAATGAGCCACTGCACACATTTGTAATCAATAGATGTCAGAGCTGCTTAATTAAAACACAGAGAACAGTGATATGGCTCATTGGTACGTATGGCTCATCGGACCCCAGTTTCCTCTATAAACGATATAGCCCAAGTTCCATCAATCAGTCCAGTTCGGTTCCGTTTGTTACACATTTGAACAGTTATTTTACTGTTTCCAGTGTCAAAAGTTGTTATTGGTACAAAAAAAAAAAAAAAAGACACGCTCCAATCAGTCCTGTTTTAGATTGGCTCACCATTGGGGTATCAAGCATATAGATCCACACTCACAGGTCCGTTGATTGGTCAAGAGAGAATCGTCACTTTTGTTCGACCAAAGATGTGGGTGTGGCTGATGCCATCCAGTTAAGAGTGCAATCTTTGGTCGAAACGCAAAACAGATCAAGCGTTTTGGGTTCAGATACCTCTCCGCACAGATCACATACCTGTTCTGAGGGTACTATCCTGAAAGTGTGTAAAGGTACTCGGCTGAAGAGGAGGTCTGTCTGGCTCATGGACTCAACACAACAGCTGGAACCTCCTCACGGCTTTAGTTTGAGCCAATCTTTCAGCTTTACTCTGGAGAAAAGTTCTCTTTAAATAGGCATAAAAATCGCAAGGCAAAAAAATCTCCTGAAGTATAATGCACAATGCAGGCATTATTTTTATTTGGGCGTGTGCCACGCTAAGGAGCCGAGTAATGCCGTTTCTCAACGCAAAACCAAACTCCGAGCTTAGCGTGAGATCGGCAGCTGTCATCACTGCAGAAAGACTTCAGGCCCTTAAATCAATATTGCAAAACAAATGCCTGCGGTGAGATGAAGTGAGATTAGGGACGCTGAGTGAGCGCTATTCCCGTCGAAACGCGCAGGATGGAAACGACGGCTTTCAATCCGGTGAAATTCGGCCGAGTGTCTGAGAGGGGTCGCGGTGGGGTCACGGTCCACAAAGGAGGAAGAGGAGCAATTTTTATTAAGTCATTTTTATTTATTTTAATGAGAGAGAAAGATGCAGAATAAAGTTATATGAGGGATTCAATTTTTGTCTTTTTCAAAGGCTTTCCTCAGTTTTTTGTGATTGACACAAACCCTGTGGGAAAATTAAATAATGTATTAAACTTTGTAATGAGAAATTACAGTAAGTAAAAGTAAATAACCAGAGCATAACAGCATTATAATTTGTGAAAAATTGCTTTTGTAAAAATGACCTTTTCATTTAGAGAACTGCAACTACTGACTGTTCAAATATGCTAAGGAGGGACAGTATATTGTGTACAACAATGTTTTATCCTACAGTCTTTTGTAGGAGATTTTGGCAAATATGCCAGATTTATAGGCATCTATTAATGCTGGTCTTTTCAAATATGATTAGAGCTGTGCAGTTTCCCTGTCAAGATGTCTACACTGTGAAAAAATGTCTGTCATTACAAGTGTTTTTGTTTTATAATGAGAGCGGCAACCTTTTCTTCACTCCGTCTCCCAAGCAAATATTGGCTTATTTTAAGTTGCTGTGTGTTTGACAAGTCACATTGTCTTTCTTTGCCTTTGGCTAATTTCAAAATGAGACAAATTATCTCATCATTTTGGCAGATTTTTTTTTGTCAAAAAGAACGAGAAGCTGTGGACATTTTAAGTCTATATGTAAGATTAAAACTCTCGGGGGGATATATGACTCCTTTCTAGCAGGGTAAATGCATAAGAGTTTGTGGTGACACTTTAAAATAAGGGTATGTTAATTAATATTATTTTACGTGATAATGAACATTATTTATTTGTTAATTAACAGTTAACTAATGCATTAAGGGGCTGATTATGCATTATATAACCATAGTTAACCATTTATTAATGACATTCATCACCCTTATTGTGAAGTTGTAAACATTCCTTGAATATCTCTTAAGTAAAACTTCAAACTTTAAAACCAATCAATAGTGTATGAATTAATTCCTTTTTAACATGAACACCATCAGCAAATGGTTACTAGAAACAATAGTTAACTGTTAATTAACTGTTAGTTTGCGCTTATTATTGTGTTAATTAATGTTGATTAATTCCTCCGCAAAGGAGGTTATCTTTTACCTTCAGATTGTGGATATGTTTGTTTGTTTGTTTGTTTGTAAGCAACACTATGGGGGAAAAAATTATGGAAATTTTTACCAGGGGTGTGTCTTGGCCTAACTTGATAGTGATTTCATTTTGGGAGTGTTCTGGATCAAATTCTGGATCCAGGAATTTTTTGAAGGATTCTTCACCATTGTGAGATTTATTGAGATTGTTTACTCACGTGGTTTTACATTATAATATTGCGAATATATGTCCCTGACATGAAATGGATTGTTGGGCCTCAGCAGAGATATGCGTGCTCAATGCCCGTATCGTAAAGTGTTACCAAGTTCGTTAACTGACTATTGGGGAAGCAAGACCACACCTGATTCCACACAGTTTACTGAGGTCACGGCTAAAGATGTACCTCCAGGCTCAGCACAACTAACGGAGAACGTGCCGGTATGTACCTCCCCCGAGATGACCAGCCCTGGTGCTTTCACCCACAGCTACATCGTCCAGTGCCACATTGTACTACACCATTCACTGCTTAAATAGGTAGATCTTAAATTAAACATTTTACAAGCCCAAAGTCGATTAATGAACACGTCTTTTAACCCTTTGAGCGCCGAATACATTTTCAAGGAATTAAAAAATGTAGGTATCCTGAGCTGTTGAAAACCTATCATGTGGCAACTTGTTTAACCCCTTTGTGCAGAAGCCAAATTTGGCTATTTATGGGTTACCCACTTTAATGCTGTATAATTCAAGATTTAAGCTTCACAAAGAGGAAAAATGTGGCTCAATTCAGGAAAGACACTTACAGCATTTAGAATTACATTGTATTTCAGTTTATTTTCATGATTTTGGTAGAGAAAATGAGCAGCAAACATAAAAAATTTTCATGAGAATTCACCATTGAAATTGCAAAAAAAATAATTCTGACGATTGAAAAACTGCTGGGGCTTAAAACTATACATTTATGGTATCATAAACTCCTTGAGCACAAGTAGAATTCATCTTCAACATTACATTCTAGATTACCTACATGCTATTAGCCAAATTATACAGCTACCCAAGTGTCTCCCCAAAGTCTCAAAATGATTTGCTGTCAAATCATTAAAAAAATCATGTATTTAACACAATTAAAGCTTTAAGGCATGAAATTTAATATGAACGAATGATTTTCTGGTTGAGTTTAGTATGAATTTATCAATATCAGTGCAGTTGAATATCAGTGGTCACCAGTAAACCTCTCCAAATACGAAACATGCCTTTTCTCCATAATAAAGTTTAGAGTTTTGGCCATTTTTCTTCAAAGCCAGCACAAACACGCATTAAATAAACTGCTAATTAAACGGTCAGAACATTCACCCTGTAATGAAAGCTACCAGTCCCCTCTTCAAAGCTCACGAACCCATTTCAACACTTATAAGGAGCAAGTACACCTCATGAACACAGTAATATCTGAATTCTGAAATATACCTTATTTTAACTGAACAGACACTCCACTTTCAGGGAATATCAAATCCATTGCGTCTCCCGATTCAAAAGAAACGTGCAATGAACGTACCGGGGGTCCACACCAAAATGCACGGGCAGTTCGCGTTTTAAACAGGAAAAAAACCTCGACATTCGACTTTGTTGAGTACATATACATTCCGAAACAGAAAAAAAAAAAAAAACAAAAATAGCAGCCTGACCTTTTTCGTGAATCCCTCCTCCAGAGACATTGACTGTATAAAATAGAGACCGATGTACCCAGTAGCAAGAACCCTCCGGTCCTGTTTCATTCGAAATAATTCCAATAGAGCATATCGTTCTCATTTAAATCCTGTAATGTAACTGAACACTTCAAGGCCAGTTTTGCGAACCGATTTTCTATAAATCCCGTCTATTTTAGCCGCGTAATGTGCATAACGTAGACAGGATACAACCGAGCCTGCTGATACGCATTGGTTTGTATGCTCTGTGTTTGTCCAATCAATGTGTTTCACTTACTCTAAAATGTTTAAACACTCGGGAATTGGATAAGAAACGAGCCAATCAATACATTGTTATCAGGGAAACTTCACGAAGCCATGAAGTGTAACTCTACAATTACGCAGAAGAGCTTGAGTGTATGGTTGAGTGATTGGCTATCAACGCCAGTACTCGGGTGGATATAAGGAAGCGCTGGATTTGGCAATGAAGGAATCTACGCGTAAATCCACGGTAGGGAACTACAATTTTTTTTTGTATGGGACAACTGTAATAGGCAATAGAAAGTGAGAGAATCAATACCATGTCGATTTTTTTGCCTCAGAAAGCTGATTTTTATGAACTACTAATTGGAATACTGTTAGCTCACTGTGGCTAAACTGGTTGCTACTAAGGATAACGATTTTTATTGTGTCAAGATATCGTTTTTTCAAACTGCTGAATCGACACTATGGGCAAGGATACTGACCAGTTTGCACATCAGGCTTAGCTGAGGAGTTTAATTCATGCAGCTCTCAAAAAACAGGGAGTGGAGTGAACTTCACCGTATTCAGAACCGCGTTCGAGGTCTGCTTGCTTGTGAGCATTCAATAACTGATCCGGGGGTGCTATCTAGTGATCGAGTACAGTAACAGCGTACTTCCAATTTGCAGGTCTATAGACGCGGGCATCTACATCTGCAGAAAGGGGTTAAAAGAGCTCCCTGCAGGAGAGCATGATATGTTTTCAACAGCATCTGACTTTGACTTCTTATCAGCGCTGAAAGGGTTAATTTAGCACAGTTGGCTGCAGCTTACATCTTTGGCTACATGGCTTTTGACCGAGGGAGGAGACCAGAGCGCTTGGAAGAAACTCAGATGAAATGCGATGAAATATGCAAACTGTAAGCGGGGGATGGGGGGACCTCAGGTCAGGACTGGAACCCGGAAAATCCATACTGCAAGGCAACCGTGCTAACTGCCGGACCGCCGCAGACGAGCCTTTGTGTGGTCCTGCATTTGTGAAACTGGAATGGTTTCCAGAAATACCCTGATGCCGCATATAAAAGGACGACACGCGAAAATATGCGAGCGATTCTGATTCGCCCGGAGCAAGGGCATCTGCTCGGCATGTGGTAAAGTGGAACGGCGGAAATAGAAACGCGGGGCAGTAGCAGGATAAAAGAGCTGAGAGCAGCAGTGTTGTCGTGCCGTTACCGGAGACGTGACTGACGCGGGCGTTTGAGATATGGGCTGCTTGTCTTAACACTGCAGTAAGATTGATGCGGCCCTTCAGAATTTCACTCATGGGATGAAGATAGACGTTGTGCAGGGATGCATTGTTTTCTCCTGCGATTTTCAGTCAAACTTACGGGTTTTCTGTGTCCGTCTGTCAGCGAATCATGTGCATTGCATGATCTGCAAACAGTTTTTGTGCCTTAGGGTCAAATTAACTAGGAGTTTTTGCACATGCTTAACCAATAACATGGCCAATGACTGATGCAAAAAAGGGTTTTTGGCTTTGGTTGCACAAGGTCTCTGCCAGTCCTGCTCTTGATGTGGCTGTGAATGTTTGCGTGCTTGTGTGTGTGTGTGTGTGTATGTGTTTACAAGGACCCTTGGTTTTTGCACTCGCTTATGTATGTGCATGTGTGAACATTTGTGTACGCAGATGTGTGTGTGTCTAATTTGCACCCTTGTGTGAATATGCACAAATACCCATTTATGCATTACGGGGGCTTTTGTGTTTTACGAGTCTGTGAGCTGATCAGAAGAAATGGGCTTCCTGTTTTCTGGAGAGAGAGAAATGAACATCTGTTCACCTGACAGATGTTCAGAAATTCGAGCACTAGGCTGGAAAACTGTATTATGAGCTTTCAAAGGAAAAATACACACAAACACACAGACACGCACGCGCGCACACACACACACACAAACACACACGCGCATGCGCAAACACACTCAAACACAAACACGCACACACACTTATGCTTGCACTCGCATGCAGGAAGGTGCTCACACACATGTACACATGTTGTACACATGTATAGACACACACACACACACAGTTTTTTGTATTCAGTCCCATTGTCATTATTATTTCAGTTGCTGTCTAGGTTTCCACGTGTCCTTGTTTTCTTTTACTCGTCCTCATTCTGTTTGTTTATCAGTTAGTCCATGTCTTGTTTGTGACCCCCCCCACCGCCCCCCCATTACAATTCTTCGCTCACCCCGCACCTACATTTCACCAGGTGATTCCTTTGCTGTTGAAGGTCCCGGTTTTCCTTAATTTATGGCGAGTCTGTCTGTG